>OW240912.1:416775847-416829851 GCA_933207985.1 Pelobates cultripes | reverse complement strand
GAAACAAAAGCGGAGGTCAGCTCCCCCAAGTCGTTACCCAGGATGACATCAGCTGGTAAGTCCTGCATGAGGCCCACTTCCACATTCCCCGACCCCGCTCCCCAATCCAAATGTACTTTAGTAGTGGGAATTTTGTAAATCGCTCCCCCTGCCACCCGGACTGCCACATATTCTCCAGTGAGCTGGTGCATGGGAACTAGGTGATTGCGAACCAGGGTTATGGTGGCCCCAGAATCGCGCAGACCCTGAATGCGTTTTCCCTCTACGTGTACCCCTTGGCGGTGTCCCTGTCGGTTGTCTGCAGCTGCTTGTACTGGGTTAACCTCGTGGAGGGTGCCCAAAGATTCTTCATTAGACCGGGTCCCGAAGAAAGGTTGTTGAGGCTCACTCTGGTAGCAGTGTACTGCTGCCCGGTTTGCAGGGGAATTAGTTGGAGTATTCCACGTGGAGCGGTTTCTGTTTCTGGGACAGTCTCTCTGCATGTGGCCCTGCTGGTTACACGTGTGGCACCTGATGAAAGATCGGGCATTGTTGTACCGCGGAGGGGTTTGGTAGTTCCCACCACCCGGACGCAGTGCTGGGGTGGGGTTAATGGTGGGAGGTGGGTTAGCAGCTCCCAAGATGGACCGTGCCTGTGCCCGCTGTGCCCTCCTGGCATCTTGGTACTCGTCTGCCCACCTGGCGGCGTCAGTTAAGATGCGCGGTTTCCGATCCCTCAGCCAGTTTTGTAAATCCGGGATTAACCCCTGGAAGAATTGCTCCAGTAGCAGTAATTGTAGCATGTCCTCCACTGTGGTTGCTTGTGCGGCTTGCACCCAACCTTTGCCAGCCCTAGTTAAGCGGTGTGCCCACTCCATGTGAGTATCTTTCTCCGTCTTTCGGCTTTCTCGGAACCGCTGCCGGTATGCCTCCGGGGTAATTGCATACCTGTCCAGGATCGCCTGCTTTACTTTCTGGTAGTCTCTGCTATCCTCGTCTGGCATGGTGCAGTAGGCTTCTGCTGCCCGGCCCGCTAGTTTACCCACCAACAGGGGTACCTGGTCGGCGGCGTTGATCTCATGTAATTGGCATAACCTCTCAAAGTCATGCAAGTAGCCATCGATGTCTTCGGTCTCCACATAGTTTTTAAAAGCATGGTACGGGATTTTAGGCTTCCCCGGTACTATGTGTGGTGTGATTAGGGACCCCTCTTTGGACCTCCGGTCTGCCCGCTGCTTTTCCATTAGGTATTCGTGGACATCTGCCATAATCCTTTCCAAGGTTTCTGTGGGAGGCGTACCTGGGAAAAAGGCCAGTCTGCTTTGGAGTTCTCTTCCAAACTCATTCTGTGTGCTGTCCATAAGAGGTGCTGCAGCAGCTGCCCGGTCTCCCTCCATGAGTTCAGCAATAAGGGTAGCTTTGGTTTTATTGCTGGCAATAATTCCCCTTGCTTCCAATAGTTCTTTTAGCGTGGCCCGTTTCAAGTTGGTATAGTCTGTCCCCATTCACTATCCGTTTGGGTATATTCACATACCCTTTCCTTTCGGTTCCATACGAAATAGCAAATTTCCAAAATGGCTGTAACTGCCGAACAACGGTCTGCTGTGAGGTTTGAATCCCGTCGCTGCCACCAAAATGTGACGGACCCGCTGGCACTCCGACCGAGTACCTCCGCCAATCGATGCTCCTAGTGCTTGCCGAGGACTCCAAGCACTCCAACCGACACCATCAGCACTGCAGACTTATCCCATCTCCCAAGCATGAGCCAAGGCTTCAAGAAAGGGTCAAGCAGGTCTGTTTAATGAGCACACAAAGCAACAGCACTCACGCAGCAAAAACAACTCCTCCTCAGAGGAAAACAAACTGACAGTTAAAGACAGACAGCGTTTGAAAATATGACAGTTATTAAGGGTTTTTAAACTGGTGTTCTAGGAGGGAGGGAAATAAAACAGTCAAACTAAGTCCATAAAACAGGGTTTTTCTTCACACTCTGCATCCGAAGTGCATAGCAAAACTGCAGATCCTTTGTCAGAGCATTTAAAGGGCCAGAACCAGTCTAATAAAATCCACTATGCTCAAATAACATACAGTTCAAATACAGGCAATAATCAATGCAAAAGTCTCTTGTGGCTGCTTCTGCCACAGAGAGTTTAAGCTCTGCCCTACCGCGATTATTATTTTTATAATTTCAGAGACAAACATATTCCGCAGTGCTATACAGTTTTAGAAAGGGAGTATTAGAGATAAAAAAAAAAAGAACCTGCTCAAACAAGCTTACAACCTATGAGGATTGGAGGTAGGTGGATATATACAATCAGGTGTCTTTCCCAGGGACACTTACCGATGAGTTTCCCAGTTCTAACTATTACCACTGCTCTAATAAATGAGAAGTGTTAAGAGCATTCGGCGCACTCGGGTTGGATGTGATGACAACGAAGGTAGAAGACCTTCGATTGACAAGAGGCGCGGTTTCAGACAAATGTAAACAGCGCATAAATCAGAAAATGTAGTCTTTTAAAGTGTCCAAACAAAGGGACTCTCTATGCAAAAAAACAACTTTATTACGATGAGATGGTTTTAGTGCTCATGGCTTAGAGTGGCCTTTTATAGGATGAAATGTCCAGTTAAGGTGTATTTGAGGAAGGATGGCAGCTTAAGAGAAGCCCCTTACTATTATAGTTATGTGGTCAGTAATGACATAAAAAACATTAAGACCTCAATTAAATTAATTGTTGGATAAGCTGTTCACATGATTACATTTTTTTGATATATTTATTTATATAGAATATATTTTAATATTTTGAATTTTTTTTTTTCAAAGCTGATCCTAATATATGAAATCATTAGAAATGCTTATCTGGAGGTGGAAGCAAACCGTAAGCTGCAAGGTACAGTCAAGCAGTAGACTCACAGGCTTATCTACCGAGCTACAAAGTGCAGCATACGAAACTATAAAATACAAAAGAGAGGTTAAAATAGCACACCATTCTGCTTGGCTATTTTACACTAAATTTTGTAATGCGGCTTATAATTTGCAGTTTAGCTGCTGATAAACTGTTATGAAAAGGTCACTTATAATACCATAACCACTTTAACTTACTGAAGTGGTTATAGTGAAAACATGCTCTATCCTAGGCTCTTTCAGTGGAACACAAGTCCGTGTACTCACGGCATATATGCCAATTGTAATAGCAAACATTCTAGGCTGTTCTGTCTAGCATCTCAATATTATCCATCAGGAACAGGTATTTCTGAATATCATGAAAATCACTTACTCCATAAAGTAAGGTCCTCATCACTTACTCCATGAAGTGAGGTCCTCCAACCCAGTCCTCATGGACCACCAACAGTCCAAGATTTATGTGTGTCCCTGTTTTATTCCAATGGAGATACTGACAAAACCTGGACTGTTGGTGGTCCATGAGGACTGTGTTGGGGAACACTGATGTAAAAGACCCGATCAGTTAAGTGATTTAGGTGTGGAAAGAGTTTACAAATGGAAACTTTTCCTGATTTTATAATCTCAGACATCTTTCAAGAATTCAAGCATTTTATCAAAAACCCATTTACAAAGGGATCTATCATCACTTCATGTTATAATAAAGGGAGAACAGATGAGGTCACCACCTGTCCTCCTTCCTACTGCCATGTATGGGGAGTACCTAACCGTATACCCAATATTCGTATTATGAACTGCAACGAGTGGTCGAGTGTAGGCTGGTGATCTCAGGCGAAGGTTTATTTACAGGTTAGACATGATCAGATTTTGCATTTAAGAATAGATTTGTGTACAAATCAGCTTCACTTGTGTCAGATTAATCAAATACCTGTTAATCTATGTCTAAACATGGATTAACAGGAATTTGAATTATCATTCCAGCTAAAACGGATTTGTGCACAAGTCTTTTCTGCAATGCAACATCTGATGTGCACAACCATCCAGTGTGGTTTCTGCATTATCGGTTTGGATTAGAGGGACAAGAGGACATAGTCTTAAATTAGAGGGGCAAAGGTTTAAAAATAATATCAGGAGGTATTACTTTACTGAGAGGGTAGTGGATGCATGGAATAGCCTTCCAGCTGAAGTGGTAGAGGTTAACACAGTAAAGGAGTTTAAGCATGCGTGGGATAGGCATAAGGCTATCCTAACTATAAGATAAGGCTAGGCACTAATGAAAGTATTTAGAAAATTGGGCAGACTAGATGGGCCCAATGGTTCTTATCTGCCGTCACATTCTATGTTTCTATGATTAGACATGGCAGGTGGGCTTACATCTAATGGCCATTGGAGTTACTAAATAACCTCCATTTATTTAAATAAACATAGGGATTTGGGAAGTGCGCAGGTAACTTTTTTTTCCTTTGGAGTTTATTGTATATGTATTGGTCCTGATGTGTGCCATGGTCGCTGCTGCTGCTGCCACCTAGGAGAAGTGAGAGTTTGAACACAGGACTTATTTTTTTGTATTTATATTCACTTATGTATCACACAGCCATGCCGCCCATCACATGTGTTCCCTATTAAGGTTTAATATGTAGGGGGTTAGAAAAATACCCCTCTATATAAACTTTGCCTTTATTGAGTGTATATATGTGCATGTATCAAACAGATTCTAATCCATGCGCGCGCGCACACACACATTCATTGACAATCAGTGTGTATTGGTGTGATGGGATTCCAGCATGGTCAAAATTTAGTAGGCCAAAATCTCCATGTGGCACATGTGTATGTTGTGTCAGTTGGTTAGCTACATGTAGCTAGGATACTGTCATCAGTGTACTGAGCATGTGCAGGAATGCAGGAACTGAAATTGCACTTATTTCCTTTGTCTTGGATGAGCCATGTGGTTTGACTAGATGTACAAGTCTATATTCTGCTCATTGATTGGTTAAAGGTATATGTGGGTGTAGCTATTAATGGGAGGAGTTATAGTGCTATATAAGGAATGTACACTATGTGTTGGTCTCTCAGAATGTTGGAACAGGAGTTCATCTGAGACCCGATCGGTAATGTGAATAAAGGCCTGTTACTTCCTGAAGACCTGTGTCCAATATTTCTGTGTTTGGCTTCTGCATGCTTACACTGCAACATTTCTGGTGCATTGGCGGCCGGGAACCTCATCGCACGGAAGCTGGCACAGAGATTTGAGACGGTAAACTTTTACCAAACCTTCTATGCTACAATCCTGGACTTCTACTGCGTGGACCTCCTTTCGTCTCGGCGCCACTGGCCTTTTGTCCAGGAGATCATCGGCTTCTGCGCAGTGAGTCCCGGATTGTTCCGTCTATGAGTGAACCCAGGTCCAGAAACTAACAGGTAAGATTGATACCGTTAGAGCGGTAGACCCACAAGGGGTTTTATATTTGGAACCGGTTATTGGAATCTGCCTGTCCTAATGGATGGAAGAAGCGAAAGCGCAACGCTTATCTGGAAATTAGACGCTCTGTAGTCAGCCCGTCTAATATAGGTGGTTTGGGTCAGACTGAGTTCTGGTGTAAATAGCTCATGTCGGACACCGGTGTCCTGTCTTGACTAGCGTATCTAGGGTGTAAATTTTGTTCGCTAGGTCGGGGGGACCGGGAGACTAGCATACTCTGTTGTATATTATAGTTTGCTAGATTTCACCCTATCTTAACTAAGTGTGCTCTGTTGTAAATCCAGCCACTAGCTTATTGATAGTTTAATAGACTAGCTGGGTACTGTGTAAATTCTGCCCTCTAGTTCGCTATACGTGGTGTCTGGGCAGCGAAGAACTTATCGAATCTCTGGTGTATAAATAGATCGAAAGCTCTCGAGGTGCTGGCCAGTTAGAATAGTTGGGATTATTGTAAATGTTGTTAAATATATTGTAGTTGGTGAATTGGTTAACTTGTATGTCCTACTAGAAAGTTAGAGCTCTGCTGTCTAGTGGGAGTGTAAATTGTGTGTATAACTGTAAAATAGCGCACGGTACCATAACTACTGACATGTACCATAACCACTGACATTGTGTAAAAATTACTAACAATTGCTGTTTTATGTTATATGTATAATACCATAACTGTTACTAACTGATCTGTGACTTTAAAACTGTATTATAACCACTTACTAACTGTACCATAACCACTGACTGTAAAGATGAGGTTACTAGAATGTGATATAGTTGGTTAGTCAAGAGTTGATTTATAGTACGGATAATTGTAGAAATGAATTTGTTGAAATGTTATGTGATCGGTTAGTTTATATGGATTAATAGCGTGGATAGTTGTATGGTTTGAATAATAGTTACATTGATAAGTGTATAGTCTTTGGTGGGTTTTTGATTTAATTTCGTGTGTGCGACGTCGTGATATTGTTGAGCATGTGAGGATCCTGTGTGTGTGTTTGGGCCTAGTAAGGAGATTGGTGTGACTGTTGAAACTGGACAGTGATTAAAATAAGTAATAATAAAATAGGACATAATTAATTAAAGTCTATTTGCTTCATTAGACTTTAGGGAGGCACTCTAGGCCACCTACTGGCCATCTTCGGGAGTTACATTGATAATACATTGTTTATAACAGATAGAAGTAGGATTGCTTACCCTATTTTAATATATTTATTGCTATAAGGTTTTATTTTATGTATAAATATATTAAAAGTTAAGTTTTCTTATTAGACCCATAAAGATTATTTTGATACAATTACCCTCTGGTGACACCTGCTGGTAGGTTATTGGTTTAACACTTTAAAAAAAAAAACAACGTTTTTTCATCCACCAAATGCTGACTAATAAAATTAGCTCACCCCCTTACACCTATCTTACTACTCCTAGACTGTAACCTATTATTGAGCAGCCTTGCCGAAGTGCCATATTAGACACTGCTTGAGTCAAATAGATTGTATACTCCTTTCAATCCTGAAGCCCCTGAAAACTTCCGAATGATAGACTCAGCATTTGTCAGCCAGGCCCAAGGTGATATTAAAAGGAAATTCCAGAAATTTGAGGGATTTGTAGGGATGTCCATATTACAGCTAATGGAGATTGCAAATACAGTATATATGAATAGGGAGACAGAGGTAAAGTGGGAGCAAGAACGTAAGATGAGGAAAAAGGCAGATATGCTAGCGGTAGCTATCTTAAGTGCAGAAAGACAGGGAAGTGAATAGAGGAGACGAGAATAGGCTGAGCAAGGGACCTTTAAGTAGGAATTAATGTGCGTATTGTAGAAAGGAGGGACATTGGAAGAGTGAGTGTCCACAGAGAGCAGTATGAAGGTGATAGACAAGGAGAGAGAAGGGTACGAGGAGGTTATAGTGGTAGTTATAGAGGAAGAGGAAATTTTAGAGGGAATGATGGGAATAGTAGAGGAAGTGTTCAAGGAGACAGATACTATCCACCCACGCAGAGACCTAAAGAAAGAGAGGATAGAGATTTTGTGGGTCTGGCTGACACTATCATGGAAGACTATTGACACCGACCGGGCTCCATCCCACTTGGTCAAGCGGAGCCTATGGTCGATGTAGCAATAGGGGGAAAGAGAAGTTCTTTCATGATCGACACAGGTGCTGAACATTCTGTGGTGACTAAGATGGTGGCTCCGCCTTTGGTGAAGACTATAATTGTGATAGGAGCTACTGGGAGAAGTGCAGCTAGACCGGTTCTTAAGAGTCGCACTTGTATTCTGGGAGGCCATGTGGTGAAGCATTAGTTCCTATATATGCCAGAGTGTCCGATTCAACTTTTAGGACGAGATCTATTATCGAAGCTTTAAGCTCAGATAACCTTTTATCTAATGGACCAACATCTCTGAAGTTTAAGGGATTACCAGGCATAATGGTGATATCGGTGCCAAGGGAAGAAGAATGGCGCTTCTATTCCATAGTGACAAGTGTTAACCCTAAGAGTGATGAATCCTTATTTGACATTCCAGGAGTATGGGAAGAAAATAATCCTCCAGGACTTGCTCGTAATATCCCACCAATACATATTGAGTTAAAGCTCGGGGTGTATCCTGTTAGCCTTTGTATGTTGTTCTTTTATCTACCCCAACAGCTGTAAAGGTGGCGGAAGTGACTCCTTGGATTCATCATTCTAAGGTTAAACCAGCGGCAGACTCTTGGCAAGCTACTCCAGATCCTGAGAATCCTTGCAGGACCCGGTTGAAGCGTGCAACTCAGTCGGAGTGACGAGGGGATAGCGAGACATTCTAGTTAAAAGTCTACAAAGATCATCAAGTAGGTGTTTTGACGGCCATAATAAAGCCTGACCACCTGCCTACGTGTCATAGCCAGAGTATCTTGAAGGGATCTCTGTGAAGGAAAGTGAGGATCAGAAGAACAACATCCTTGCAGCCCTCACAATCGGGAAGCTGAGAGGCCATCGCACGGTTGAAGAAAAATGAGGATTTCAGGAATAATGTGTTTTATTATGTCTTAGTATTTTTATGATTTTTCAGGAAGGTAGGAGTACAGACATACCGAATTGCGATAGTTGCATTAAGACTACTAAAACAGGTAACCAAATATCCCAAACTCTCATCTGGCACTCACAGTATGAATGTAAGGGATCTGTATCTAAATGTAGATATTTGGATATTGATTATAGTGTGTGCAAGCCAATATCAGGAGAGTCTAAATGTTTTGATCCCCAATTCCAACCCTGTACAATTTGGTTGGTAATTCGGAATAGTAACTCCCAGGGGACATTAATAAATAGGACTGTGATAAGCACCATACATTCCACGGGTATTCTACTATTTGATGCATGTAAGGCGATTTCGGGTAGTGGAAGACTTTGGAATGTATGTGGTAATCTTAAATGGGAACGAACTTATGGGTTTAATGATAAATACTTATGTCCCAGTAAAAGATCTACTGATCCTGATTGCCCAAATAGAGACTAACTTCTGCCCCTATTGGTCATGTGTAGGTTGGGCAACCTGGGAAAAACAGTGGATCAAGATATGATTATCTAAAGGTTGCCTACCACACCATACTGTAAAACTATGTGTGTAACCCCGTTCACATGACCATTTCCAATCTGCAGCACTTTATTGACAGGTTTGGAGGTCTGTTTGGGTTCCAAATATATGGCACAGGAGTAGATCCAGGAACAATAATATATGTAGGTCTTGAAACTGAGACAGTGGCAACTCAAACTCATCAGGTTTCTCATTCATTCTATGAGGAGATGAGTATTGAGGATAAAATTCCCCATAATGTTAAGAACCTATTTATTGATTTGGCTGAGGGTATTGCAGGTAGTCTTAATGTAACTAATTGCTATGTGTATGGAGGTACTAATATGGGAGACCAGTGGCCATGGGAGGCAAAGGAAATATGGTACCCTGGCTCTGAGACATATGAACAACAGATACCTTTCCAGTCTGATCATCAAGTAAGTACTAGAAGTAAATCAGAATGGTGGTTGAAAACCTCCATTATAGGTCATGTTTGTATAGCCAGGAAAGGGACAATGTATAACACGTCTGTAGGTGAGCTAACTTGCTTGGGACAAAAAGCCTATAATGTTAATACTAAAAATACTACTTGGTGGTCAGCTTCAAATGTCTCGGAACCTACTAATCCGTTTGCCAATTACACTCATTTAAAGGAGGTATGGTTTGACTTATCGGCTACATCTAGTTGGAAAGCCCCAGCAAATTTATACTGGATCTGTGGTAGGAAAGCTTATTCAGAGTTACCACAAGATTGGGAAGGGGCATGTGTATTAGGTATGCCAAAGCCATCCTTCTTCTTGTTGCCAATCGAAACAGGAGAGACCTTGGGAGTTAAGGTTTACGATGTAAATCATAAAAGGGAGAGAGCATCCTTGAATATAGGTAGCTGGGAAGATAATGAGTGGCCCCCTCAACGTATTATTATTATGGACCTGCTACTTGGGCAGAAGATGGCACTTATGGATATAGAACTCCGATATATATGCTCAACCGCATTATTAGACTACAGGCGGTGGTTGAGATTATTACTAATGAGACAGCTCAAGCGCTTAATCTTCTAGCTAAGCAAAATACCAAGATATGATCAGCCATATACCAGAATAGGTTAGCCCTTGATTACTTACTAGCAGTAGAAGGAGGTGTATGCGGAAAGTTTAATCTAAGTAACTGTTGTCTGCACATAGATGATGAAGGGCAGGCAGTGGCTGAACTTACAAGCCACATGGTTAAATTTGAGCATGTACCTACTCAGGTCTGGAATGGGTATAACCTAAGTAGTTGGTTTGGAAGTTGGTATGAGCAGCTTGGAGGAATTAAGACATTAGTAGGAGGAGTAGTGTTTATCATATTCTTATGTCTTTTTCTGCCCTGTCTAATTCCACTAGTGGTAAGGTCCCTACGTAGTATTATAGAGAGAAAGACAGCTGCCCATGTAATGGCTGTCTGGAAGATATGATCCCCTAGCCCAAAGAGAATATATTCAGGATGAAGAATGTTGAAGGAGTTTTTAAGATGCTTACAAGGTCTACTTTGGTTCAATGGCTACTTGAGAGATGTAGGTAAAACTGTGATTGGTGATGCATCTGGAATAATGTTATATCAAAGGCATCAAAGGGGGGAATGTGATGGGATTCCAGCATGGTCAAAATTTAGTAGGCCAAAATCTCCATGTGGCATATGTGTATGTTGTGTCAGTTGGTTAGCTACATGTAGCTAGGATACTGTCATCAGTGTACTGAGCATGTGCAGGAATGCAGGAACTGAAATTGCACTTATTTCCTTTGTCTTGGATGAGCCATGTGGTTTGACTAGATGTACAAGTCTATATTCTGCTCATTGATTGGTTAAAGGTGTATGTGGGTGTAGCTATTAATGGGAGGAGTTATAGTGCTATATAAGGAATGTACACTATGTGTTGGGCTCTCAGAATGTTGGAACAGGAATTCATCTGAGACCCGATCGGTAATGTGAATAAAGGCCTGTTACTTCCTGAAGACCTGTGTCCAATATTTCTGTGTTTGGCTTCTGCATGCTTACACTGCAACATTGGTACCTGTATGCATGTGACACTGTGTAGAGTGGATTTGCCTGAGAGTGTGTGTCTAGCAGTGAGTATCCGTATGCATCTTTGATTGTATAGCTGTGTACATGTATATTCATTACTGTGCCTGCAATGCATATCTGTCTGGGAGCATGTGTAGAGGGAGCTGCTTGTGGTTTTACTTTATGCGTTGTGTTTCCTGTGAGCCTGTGTTGTGTGTGTGAGGGGTGATTTTGAGAGTGTAAATGGTTACGGTGTGTGGGGTAGTGCCTGTGTGTTTGTGAGGGTGTGTGTGGCAGGGTTGTTGTGACAGTGACTTCGGCAATGTAACTGTGTGTAAGGGGTTAATGTGACAGGGTGTGTGTAGGAAGAGGGTTTATGTGACAGGGTAATTGTATGCAGGGAGGAAGGGATGATGTGACAGGATGATTGTATGCAGGGAGGAATGGATGATGTGACAGGGTCAGTGAGGGGCAGATTGTATGTTGGGAGGATGTATTTCCCTGTTCAGACTTCCCACACATTGCTGCTCATTTTCTTTGAAGGTGAAACCCTGACCCTTACCTCCTCTCTCCCCTTCAGCCACCCTCTGTTTGCTCTCTAGTAGGGGGCTCTGTCTCTGCATTGCCTGGCAGCACACTGTTCCCCTTCTGTGTTCACATGAAGCATGTAATATTATGTTACATCGCCCCCTGTGTTCCATTTGGCAGGCAGGGGAGAAGGTACCTCTGACCTCCCCAAATCCTCCTCCCCTTTAGAAAGCTGCAGCTCTGGCTGGAGAAGAGATTAATATAATCAGTCATAGTCAGCCAGGATTCATCTATCTGAAGTGCAGAGTGTGATGGCTTTGCTTCTCTGTGAATTTTAGGAACTTTGCAAATTATGCCTTTATCAAACAAAATTTGTTTGCAATCAGCCAATATAATTTGCAGTTATGTAAATAGTGTATGGCAATCCTGTACACACGAGTGGTGATGTGAGAGGAGGGGGGAAGGAGGTGTTATCTATCTCACTTGTTTTCACCATCTTCATGGACCCTGCTGTACACAGCACCTCTTTTATGATTACCCCCTTCTGCCCCTCTCACAGGGTTTGATTGACAGAAGTTAAAATTTGAACAAAAAAATAAAATAAGTTTTTCCTTTTCTAGCAATATGCCATAGTTGGACTATCTTCCCTGACATGTTGGAGTACTGGGGCAGCCTGTAACAGCTCTGGGGCCTATTCCTGTCCACTGGGGGTTGTGGTTAGAGCCAACCCATATATAGTGCATATTGCTGGCAATGGAAAATATCAGCAAGTATCATTTTTTTTCCTCTTTCCCCAACAATTAAAATGTAGCTAAATAGCAGCAACAGGGTAAATAGTCAGGCACTCACAAGCGGCAATGCCCTGTGTTATATAGAGGCCTGGCTTTAGCCAATTAACAATAATACACACTATTAAGAACACAGACATTTATTTTTCTGCTGGCATTTTGTGAACCTGCATTCCTAAACATGGTCAGAGGTTGTTTACAAAAACATTAATACATATTTTAAATATAATCATTAGAATTGTTAAAATGAATAAAATATGTACTGGAAAATCAAATACCCACTCCTATTCTTTCTGCAAAGCTCAACAAATAAAATGTAGGAAATTAGCCGAATGTTAAGGTTTTATACGCTCTCCGACACTGATCTATATACCACCTATACAGTAACAATATTTGGGCTTACTTTTGTGTGCCAGCCGCCCAAATGGAGAAAAAAAAAAAAAAAGATATAAAAGACAAGACACAATGTTAAAAGATTTATTTTATTTAGATAAAATGTTCATTGCACACATGTAGATACAGTATAGCAGTGTATTAACACATTGTGTAAATACAGAGAATTACAATCAGCCAGCAATTGTAACAGACCACGTTTTATTTTTAGATAACAGTAAAAGAAAATCACACAGAAAGAAGGAAAAATAAATATTTTAGATACTTCGTAAACACAGGCAGTGAATTAATTGGAGATTTAGCAACAGTAAGGGTCTGCGCTTAGCGGGACGCCTTTTAGAACAAATAAAGGATGCTACTTTGGAACAACAACTGGGGAAGAAATTTCTGCCAATTACGGTAAAATATGAAAAAAAGGTAAATTAGCTTAAAATATAACCTTTATCTACGATAACGGGAAGCTGTATAAAAATGTGTAATGCAAGGTTTAATGTTCAGAGGATAATGTGTATAAAGCCACAAATTGTGTACATTTGACAACAGTTTCCAATCTTATTCAGAGTATAATGTAGATGGCAAGGCACTTGCAATGAATTTTCTCCAGTGACGTTGCTCTAAAGTCCATGTTTAGGCACCAAGAACAACGCAAAGCAAATCCATGATTTAACCATTAAGGCACAAATAATCCATTGCAATCTCTGGATCCTCACGCCACATCTCAAAGGATCAATTTCATATATTTTAAGCACACAAAGGGTTAAGGAGGAGCCATCAATCTTCAAAATAAAAAAAGTTTCCCTTTAAGGAGCTTATAAAACATTCAATTAGAACGATGCATCTAATCTGCTTTTCCCTGAACGTTAAATTCAATCCGCTATAACCATCCTTTGAAGACACTAACTGAAATTGCACTAATTCCACTGCACAATTCTGAAAATCTACCCGGGAAGGGATTGGTAAAGTGCATTATATAATGATTTACTGGCTGAGGGTTTTATAATACAGTTTACTAAATAAAACAGTCTTGGCTCAAACTGAAAAACAGCCACAGGTCAAGGCGTTGTTTTTTCCCTTTAAGTATTGAACATTTTTTTATTTATTCTTTACTTGCATAGTATATTTCTCTTCACATGCATGTGCCAAGCGTGTGGAAGTCACAGTATGGTTATGGGAGACCTCTCCAGAAGTATGGTTTCCGATCGTCTAATTTACATGCTTCAGCACGTTAGGCAACACAGAACCGGAAAGCCTATACATCCAATGGTTACCCAGTTCATAAGCAAAGAGAACTGGGTCTGCAGAGGATTCTGGGAAACAGAAGATGGTGGCTTGTAAAAAGGGATATTAATCCTGATTTTTAAGGGCCAAAATTAAATTCCAAAATGACTGAGCACTATTTTAAGTTTTGCTCTTAATACACAGCATTCATGACCAAGGACACTGGAGTTCGACACCCGTTCTATCGAATACTAAAAAGTAACAAGATTCCAATTTGTAAGACATCAATGTAATTAAAAATTATGGAGAATTGATGAGCAAGATGTGTACTTTAAGTCAAAATAGAGTTCAACGGGAACATAATGTGTGAACATTTTCATCCAGTGTAGCAAAAAGGGAAAACCAGATCATCTCTGGCCTGAATTCCACGTTTACATTTCAAAGAAGGTCCGTGGGAGCATGAAACAAAAACTATGGAGAACACATGAGCAAGAAGACACTTTGTTTCATAGGGTGATGACCAAGCAGATCGAGCTCCTTCAAACCTAGACTGCCCCACCGGAAACACAAATATCAGTCACAAACAATACGTGGTTTAGTGTTATTTACCATAATCTGCCCCTAAATACCCATGTCAGTCATACTGTGTAAAACACCATTTACAGCAGGCATTAACCAAAGCACATAGAATTTGGTAATATTCAGATCGTACTGTTTATCCATTAATGTCCTTTAAAAACTATGTAACACAATGCATTAATCACCCAGATAACCGTATATGGAGCAAGAACCAACATGATTAAAAAAAATAAAGACAAGGAACGCGTTGGTTCCTTGTGAAACATTGATCTAGAAGAGGTATGAAAAGACAGTCAATAAAGTGCAAAACACACATAGGGCAAAATTTAAATACGTTGGCCCATAATACAAAGATAGTCTTTAAGGTAGATATAATTCCACTGTTTGACCGCAGAGAAGTTTATCACTGGATCAATGCTGGTTCATCTTCACCAGGATGTCAAAAGAACATAAATCTCCAATTTAACAGATGAGAGAAAATCTGCCCTGGTTCTGAGGATTGAACATTTTCCCTTTTTAACTTTGCTTGAGGAAACAGGAAGTGGTATGTGTGTGGCACTGCCAAACGTCAAGTCAAGGTGGGTCTTATCCCACAGGTAAGTGGATGAAAACGCTGTAAACCATTAGAATTCACTCCACAGTACAGCTTTCCTCCCCCGGTCCACGCTGACCACGTAACTTCCTGACGAGGACCAGGTGACGGCATTCACGGACGAGCTGCAGAGTGGAACAGATAAGAGAAATGATTACTGTATAAACAAACGCAATGTATAATTGACACAATAAGAAATCACTCATTCCGATAGACTGGAAGAAATGTAACTCCTGACATGCTTGGACCAAGAGTTTTAAGCAAACCACTTTTTATCATGGTAAAATAAAAGATTGCAAACATTTAAATACATAAAGGGAATCAACACAGTAAAGGAGGGTAGTGGATGCATAGAATAGCCTTCCAGCTGAAGTGGTAGAGGTTAACACAGTAAAGGAGTTTAAGCATGCGTGGGATAGGCATAAGGCTATCCTAACTATAAGATAAGGCCAGGGACTAATGAAAGTATTTAGAAAATTGGGCAGACTAGATGGGCCGAATGGTTCTTATCTGCCATCACATTCTATGAATCTCTGTATTGTTGAACGAATTGAAAAGACCTGACCTGTGCATGTATTAAATATATGCTTATTAAAGGGATGAAGCTGCATAATCTTCCAGCTAAAGGAGTTAAATCTACAGAAATGTTATAATGAACCATCATCCCTTACAAACCGCTAGTGTGGCAAGGCAGTCTGTCTCTCAGGAACGAACTGTCAGCACTCGACACCAGCAAGCCCAAACTGGGATTATAAGAAGGTGTGTTAGGATGAAACAGGGGGCATATTGCATTTAATCAGTTTTAGAGAAGTAAATATCAAGACTCTGTTACTCTGATTGTAAACCTGGACTGCACGTGACCTGCCAGGAGATGCCTATAAACTGCATTTAATCCTTTATGATCCTTAAAAGTCAGAAATTAACCAGTAAGCTTACATTTTGTAAAGCCCTGCAAACTACATTGTTTGCATGAAAATGCCTGAATGGAATGATTATACACACCAGAATACAATAAGCTGTATAGTTCTGGCGACTATAGTGTCCCTTGAATTCATTCAACAACTATTTTCGACAATTGCAAAATCCAAAGTCAAATTCATTTAAAGGGTTTCTCAAGGCACCACAACCACTTGAGTTAATTGAAGTTGTTATGGTGCCTGGAGTCTCCTCCACCTCTGGTAGTGTCATTAGCTGGCCCAGAAGTTCTGAGCTGACTAATGTCAACTCTGAGCAAAATTGTTGTCAGACTTCCTCAAAAAAAGGTTAATTTTTTTTTGTGTGAAAATACTGTTTTTGGTTCCAGTAACCCTTTAACCCCTTAAGGACCAAACTTGTGGAATAAAAGGGAATCATGACATGTCACACATGTCATGTGTCCTTAAGGGGTTAATCTTCAAATAGCCAATAAATAGAGTACATTTTTCGGAAAGTAATAATTCCATGTAAAATTGTACATTGGAGTTAGTGAGGATGTCATTTTACAAGCAGGTCAGTCCACAGGCATCAAGCTTGTCATTGGGTAGAAACGGACCGAATGGTTCTTATCTGCCATCGCATTCTATGTTTCATTCCCTGGTTTAAATCTGGGTAATCTGGTGATCTGCACAGACAGAGGGAAATAATGGAAAGCTGGGCAAGCGGCTCAATGAATCCACCTAGAACGCTACCTGTGCTGGCCATTCATGCTCCGCTCCAGACACCCTTTGAGAACATTCCACACGAAGATCGTCCCATCTACAGAGCCGGCAAGGGCGTAACTTCCATCGGGGCTACAAGACAAAGGAGGAATTCCTGAGATTCAGTTACACGCAACTATAAACCATTCACACAAACAGAGCAAAAGATTAATACGTGATACGAATAAGGCTGGTCCATTCTAAAAAAGGAATAACTACTTGTGACGTATAAAATACTGCTAGAATTCTTCATATAGCACCAATAAGAGGAGATTAAGAGGGCGCTGCTAAAGTCAGCCTACAATCCGGAGGAAATGGGGTGAAGGTAGACAAGCAATGTAACTGTGAGTAAGGAGCCATGTCCAGGTACGTGGATGATATTCTAAGAAACATTACAACCAGTACAGCCAGCTTAACATCAAACCACTTAGAAACAGTTTCCAGTATCGCAGGCAATGTCCCCACCTCGGCTGCATTGACGATACGGAATTTTGCTGAAGGGTATGTGAGTCAGCTTTAGAGTACACATCAATCTAGAGTAAGGCAAGGCGGGGATTCTAATGTTTATTAGAATTAGCGTGTGAGAGAATCTGCCAGAAAATGTACAGACTGAATTATATACTGAACCGAAACATCCACTGGTTTTACGGGCTTCTGTATACCCCACAATTCATAACGTGCAAGAGGGAAAGGGACATAATCCATCCAGCCTAAATGCACAGAGACATCATCAGTGCATGCATCCAACCGAATGGCACAGTGACATCATCAGTGCATGCATCCATCCGAATGGCACAGTGACATCATCAGTGCATGCATCCATCCGAATGGCACAGTGACATCCTCAGTGCATTCATCCAACCGAATGGCACAGTGACATCAGCGCATGCACCCAGCTAAATCAGTGTGATTTAGCTGGGTGCATGCGCTGATGTCACTGTGCCATTCGGTTGGATGCATGCACTGATGATCAGCATTAGCATACACCTCCATTGGACCAATAAAGAAGCACGGTAATATCATCGGTGTATCACCAAACCAGCTGAGAGGCACAATTACAATTAGTAGCCACTTTGATGGATTCAAATAAAATGGTTCCACAATGTATACTCTGAGAAACAAAAGAACCAGGTGTAGGGATACAGCTGGGTAGAATTTACAAACACCATCCAAGTCCTCAGGGTCCCAACTCCAGCAACCCTCTCCCCAGCACCAAAACCTTACCTCAATATCGCCTTTGTCCAGTCACAGCCACATTTAAATCCTTCAGCTCTGCAAGTGAAAATGGTAAATTGTTAGCAAAATCTAGATGCAAAAACTAGAACTTTGCACATTGGACTCTGATTAAGGTTAAATAAACTGCAAGAGGAAACAAATACTCCAAACTGGGCGATACGGTCTGATGGAATTTGGGAAAATATGAGCCAAAGCCGTGTTCCGACAATCCCCCTCCAAATTGGGCAAGGTTCATCATTACAATGGGACATACCTTCTACCCAGTCTGCCACTAATAATGTGACAGTAACTCGGTCACTAAAATGCTTCAATCTATTCTGATTATATAGAAGTAGATCGGTAAAAATACAGAGTACATCTAGATATGCAACTATAGAGATTTGTTTTTTAGCCTAATTCCATAGAGGAAGACGACAAGCACCATAACCACTAGAGCAGCTCCCATTGGCCCTGCGCTATCGGAAGCTCTTGCTTATCACATTCCAGCTCTCCTCTGTTAGTAGAGGCGGCGGTGAGTGGCAGCCCGTGGACTCCAGGTTAGAAGTGAAACTATTTTAAAATAGTCTGACTACGTACAATAACAAATAGGGGGAAAGGTAGTGCCACTAGAATGTAAAAATAGTAAACTAAAATCACATATGACAAGCTGGAAAACCAAATTTCCACTTGATAAAGCCTAGGGCGAAACGCGTTGTGGTTTTTATATAGAACAGTATTTTAATAAAGTTATTTTGGCCACTTTATGCTTGCAAGTTAGCCATTTTACTTTTTTTAATACTTATTTTATTGCTATTATCACCATCCTTTTTACCTGGTACCAGAAGATATTTTTAATTTTCCAGTGAGGATATTACTCCAAAGAATCCTAGGTGGGGATTATACCACTCAAGCTGTATTCATTGAACAGTCAGTCCACTTATTTTATTATCTCACCTCTGGTTTTTATACTTTAAGCACTATTGCTGTCTCTTATTTTTGTTTTTTTTATAGGATTCCTATATCAAGCAAGACTACACAGACCTCATGTATCCCATAAGTGTGGATTGTCCCATTGTATGCTATCAACACTAGAGCTAAGTTAATAGCTCTACCAAACGTGAGTAGGACCATATAGATTTTCTATACTGTATTTAGCCCCCATTTGGAACTTACTGCACCATTAGTGGTCATTTTTTTTTTATTTATTTCATATAAACTTCAAGAATCTATTTATAACACATTGAGGAATACACCTACTATCAAGATTATACCATCCTCCAAGGACAGGTTTCTGATTTGGATTTATCTACCTCATAGTTGCATAGCTGAAAAGAGACTTACGTCCATCAAGTTCAGCCTTCCTCACATTTGTTTTTTGCTGTTGATCCAAAAGAAGGCAAAAAACCCAGTTTGAAGCACAATTTTGCAACAAGCTAGGAAAGAAATTCCTTCTTGACCCCAGAATGGCAGTCAGATTTATCCTTGGATCAAGCAGTTATTACCCTACATTGAAAGATTATATCCTTGAATATTCTGTTTTTGCAAGTATGCATCTAGTAAACCACTTCTTCAGGCAGAGAATTCCACATCCGGATTGTTCTTACAGTAAAAAAACCTTTCCTTTGCCTTTACCTCAGACTTTTTATTCTGGATATATAGATATATATATATATAGATATATATATATATATATATATATATATATATATATATATATATATATATATATATATATATATATATATATATATATATATATATATATATATATTTTGGTTTTCCAGCTTGTCATATGTGATTTTAGTTTACCATTTTTACATTCTAGTGGTGCTACCTTTCCCCTATTTGTTTTTCTATTATTCATGTCATAGGGCCTGTGAGGGAGCCCTATTTTTAGGTGAGCTGCTTTTCTTATTTATTTATTTTGTTGTGTGGTGTTTAGACAGAGAGCGCTGATCCTTTTTTCTGTATCTGACTACGCACAATGGAGGGGGGGCGGGGCAAGCAGTAGCAATGCCTTGAGTGTTTCTGTGATACCTGAACTCTTGCAGGATGTTACCCAAACGCAAGTCAATCAAGCTTAGTGTATCGTCCCGGGAGCAGCTGAGCAGTTGGGTTTGGTCTTGGTTCAGGAAAAGGGAGGTGATTTTGTCTTCCAATGTCACTTCTTTGATACAGCTTTCAGATCTAATGAAAATATATGAGGTGGAGAGAATGACGGTAGTGGCAAGACTAGGACAAGAGACTGCAAGCGGAGACGCTGGTGGCACGGCCGGGACAGGAGCGGAGATGCTGGCGGCACGGCCGGGACAGGAGCGGAGACGCTGGCGGCACAGGAGCGGAGATGCTGGCAGAAAGGCCAAGAGGTCTTCACCAGAACATTTTTTTTTTTTTTTTAAATAAATGTTCAGAAAAGGAAAACAAGAAAAAAAAAAAAAAATGAGGAGAAATACACAAACATGACAACTTACCTGCTATCCCAGAATCGGATTTTCTTGTCACAGTGACCACTGATAATGCAGGAGTCACAACAAACAACATCAGTGCAGTATGAGGTCACAGAGATACTCCGAACACCTACAGAAACAAGCAGACACGACGTTACATAACGCATAGCAACACAGAACGGCTTTTCAAATGCAATGCAGGGAAATATGCTGTGTAAGAGCTGTCCCCGTTAGGCCCTTCACTGTTGCCTAGACTGCATTTCTAGTAATTTTAGAAGGCTTACAATGGCAGGAAATCCAAAGCTGGGCCGACTTAAAACAACGTATCATTATCACTTGCCATTTGTATCCCGCAATGTGCGCAATTATTAAACAGCTCTACATAAAGTGAAATCTCAGAAAGCAAGTTATGCTGCAGATTACATGAAATCTTGTGGCGACCATAGCAATGCCTCCCTATTAATTAACATTCAGTGAGCTTACTGTAACAGACGTTACTGGCAAAATCTTCATAAAAGGAGAATTATTTCAAAGGGTCCAGCATCATTCTCAGGTTTAAGATGGAGATCTCTAAGAAGTTCACCGGTCCCCTAAAAAGCTTTATCTTTAAACATTTTTGTATTTCCAATGTTTTTTAATAGTTTGTTTTTGCTTAACAGCCATAAGCTTCCTGCACACCTAGACATAATGCTCTGGCCGTCCGGGAATTTCGACCAGCACGTCACCTCTTCTGATTGGCTGCTTATTTCAGGAGGTCTTTAGGAAGCAAGTATGTAATGAATCGGATTTTCATGCTCCCCATTAACTTTACCTATACACTGCTGGTGAAAATAGGAGCAAATGTATAGATTAAAAAAAAAAAAATACTTAAAAAGCCTGCTTTCTCCCTCCAAAGTTGCAAAAAATAAATAAATTCCATCACGGAAACAGAAAATTAGGAACTGTAAATGGTATCGCAATTCGAGGGGCCACTCACAATACCAAGCTAACATAAGGCTTGTGAAACCAGCAGCGCATCCAATGGAATAGATGGTTTGTGCTCCCTCTAACGTTAGTGACTGCTCACCCATGTGTTGCATGCCGCATTATGTGCCAATCATGTAGAAAACAGAGGAAGAAGCCAGTTACTACAGGTTTCCCTATCTCACCATGAAAGGGTTTAATATGCACGAATGCATCGCAGGAGCTTGACAATCTTACGGCTACTGAAAAACTAGATCTATTTTTCTTCTTGCTCATTTTTCAATGTTTATTATAGCAACAGCCTATGAGCACCACCTACATGCTGCTTTCTGCAGATCCCATTCCTTCACGGTCCTGTCTTTACTGCCGGTTACAGCGCGGTTAGAACCCATCTTAAACCTTGCCGCCGTCACCTTATTACTGTGCCCGGTGAGAGATTCCTAAACAGCAAAATAAGAAGGAAATGCAAACATGTCATCAGCTTATTGCAGTAAAACAATAATTGAGTTAACTGTGATTTATCCATATATAGTTTTTTCCCCCCTTCACACATAAATATGCATTAAGGAGGAGGAAGAAGAAGGAATTTAATAGTGATCTCTCCCTCCTATAAATCTGTGATTCATTTAAAGTACTCTCTGCTCTTTGAATGTGAAGAGTGACTGATTTCTGCTTTCTCTGCAGAGCTTAAAACTGTGGCAGCTTCATTATTTTATTGTTGGGTAATCTTGTAGCCCCCGTGTACTCCCAGCAGTAAATGTGTAAAGTCCGCAGCACACCCCAGCAACAGGGTGCGAGATAACACCTACTCTTTATATTATATTTTACTAGTGATTTCACAAACAATGTAAAGAACAAATTTAAGCAACTCTTGCATGTGACTGGTTCACTGGGAAATATTTTCTACTTAAAATAAATTTTAAAAATCGTACCCGTGCTTTTCCATTCAGTTTCCACAGGTGAGCTGCCCCATCAAATGACGCCGCAAGTACATATAAACCCTGCAGTGGCAAGGAGTAACAACGTTTATTAACACTGGAGTAAGAAGATATGTTAGGTTCGATGTAATGACTGCAGTAAAGATGTGTCAAGATAAAGGAAGCAGGGG
This sequence comes from Pelobates cultripes, assembly GCA_933207985.1. NCBI lineage: Eukaryota > Metazoa > Chordata > Amphibia > Anura > Pelobatidae > Pelobates > Pelobates cultripes. The sequence goes on along the minus strand of OW240912.1, from coordinate 416,807,400 downwards.
CAGAAGCTGCAGTTAAATGACCAGTCAGGTTGTCAAGCTTGCCCACGCAGGTTTTGTAACAGCCTTGTATCGAAAAAGAAAGGAAGTGGGGATGCAAGAGTTTTTAAAGTCTATTAAATATGCAGAGCTGGTCTGCAAATTCAGGTGTGAAATTAAACACACAAGAAAGTATTACAGACAAGGACGATATATTAGAAATTAATATTTACAGTTCTATAATGATGAAAATACATAATGAAAGTTGTGAAAATCAAGGTTTGAAGGTCACACTCACAGAAGGATCGAACTCAATGCTTGTGATTCCACCACGACTTCCCTCTAGAGTCTGGTATTCCTGTAATATACCTGTACGACAAATCAGTCATTAGATTTAGTGCAACATGTTTGTACGATCATTAAATACATTATATTTTGGGAGACTGTCGCCCTTCTCTGTACAGGTTACCAATGTCCTCTCTGTCATGTCCTGCAGGAGGCTCAACCGCTATTTAAGAAGCAATACTTGCCCTCAATGCCCAACTATCCCTCACTACACCCAAATAATTAAGCCTTGGTCAGGTCTGAAATTTTGCTATTTGGTCTAAGAGAAATGACGTGGAAAGACAACCCTCCCCACCAAAGATTCAAATCCAAGCCCCTTAGACAGACTTGAAGTCCACCAAAATGCTATGGACAGTCTACACCACAACTCCCATGCCAAGTCTGACTCTTTACCTCCTTCCACATTCTAAAATTCAAAAAACTTGTTTCTTAGAACGGACAAGTGAACTTATTTTAATTCATAGAAAATGATGACCATCTTCCATTACACATGTATTAAACACAAAATGTGTGGGCAATTTGGAAACTTGTTATGAAAGTTCACTCTAAATGATTTTTAAAAACTAAATCAGTAATGCACTCAGAAAACCATGTGGAACCAAGATCTTACCACCAGTGACTTCCCATAACTTAACGACTCTGTCAGTCCCACCGGTGGCCACCACCCTGGAGTTAGGACTAAATTTGACAGCATGGATCTCTGATTCATGGATCTCCTGATGGAACAAATGAGGATAGAATGATGGTAATTTCCCATGAAGGTACATGGCCGAACAGAGAGAGAATCACCTACACTTGTACCATGTGAAGATTCCCCCTTGTTTTTTTACCCTGTAAAGCTTTCATGGAGGAACTTGACTGGTTATGGCCACGTACTAGTCCTTTTTTTTGTATCAAGACAAGTCCACTAATTGAAACTGGAAGCAAACCCTTACCTGGTCATTTTAAAATGAGACCTTAAAGGGACAGTACAGTCATCAAAACAAGTTTATCTTGATGAAGCAGTTTTGGTGTATAGACCATGCCCCGGCAGTCTCACTGCACAATTCTCTGCCATTTAGGAGTTAATTTACTTTGTTTATGAACCCTAGTCACACCTTCCTGCATGTGACTTACACAGCCTTCCTAAACACTTCCTGTAAAGAGTCATCTAATGTTTGCACCCTTTTTTGTGTGCAAATTCTGTTTAATTTAGAATTGTTTATCTCCTACTTTGTTAATAGCTTGATATACCTTGCACAGAAGATATACATTTCTAAAGAAAGTTAACATCTGATTGAAAATGAAACCATTTTCTTCATGCAGGATGTGTCAGTCACAGCCAGGAGAGGTGTGACTAGGACTACATAAACAGTAACTGCGATTTAACTCCTAAATGGCAGTAAATTCAGCAGTGAGACTGCAGGGGCATGATCTATACACCAAAACTGCTTCATTAAGCTAAAAATGTTATGGTCGCTTTAGCGTCCCTTTAAATGGGATGACACTTCTCCGGAATTTACATCACTGAACAAAAAACTGAAATTCACCTATAACCTGTGTTAACCTTCTTTCGCAAAATGCGTTTTTTGTTTTTTTTAACTTTATATAAAACATTTAGCAAATTAAATCATGAAACAGTTCAGACAAGGCAATGCCATTTGTAAAACGCAAAAATTTCTCCTCGTCATGATGACAATGACTGACGGGGAGCTAAGATGCCCAGATGCAGGATAAAGAGGTGTGGAATTCTACAATTTTTTTTTTTTATTTTTTTTTATTTCCACTCCTCACAAAAACATATTTGTAAAATATAGGGATACGTAAACATAATACTAAAAAGCCTGGCATATAAATCTCAAAAACATATTTTGTTAGAAAAAATGATTAAAAATATGAAATTGAAATATATATATTTATTACCAGTAGTAAGGAAGTGGGAGCAAGACCTCAATATTGAAATTAAAAATGGGTTGAGTCTTTGAAATCGGTCCAAAAGAAAGTTCACTGTTTAAATTTAGCTGAAGTTTTAAATAAGTGGTACTTGGTCTAATGATCTGTTCTAATGTTTCAGATAAATGCTGGAGATGTTCTACTCAGAAGGGACATTTCCTGCATATATGGTCATATTAACAACCTATGCAACTTTGTGGGAAGATGATTCATGTTAAAATACAAATTTTAATAAAAAAAAAAAAACAACAATGATAGAATTTCATCCTAGCTTTTTCCTACTACAATTACATTTAATTAAATAGGCTTGTCTGCATTGATTGTTATACATATTTTAGGCACGGCCAAAACGACAGTAGTTAGAAACTAGAAGACAACGCTAGCTCCCAGTTGGGTGGTTGTTAAAGAACAAGTGATTTTTCAAATTAAAATGGAGATGGGCATCTGTAAGTCCTTTTTCCCCCCTTTGATACCCGCACTGGTATCTCCCTGCAAGGAGCAGTGGGATTTAAAAAAAATAAATAAAAAATCCCCCCTATGATTTTAATGTAAATTTAAGTTATAAATATAAGTTTTATATTTGTCTTGTTTTTGTTTTTATTCAATGTATGTATTTTGTGATAACTAAAGCCTGGTAGATGACGCTTCCTCTTTAATCTCCTTCATTATCAAGATCCGACCTGCAAATGGCAACAACTAAATCCCAGCACAAAGTAGGGAACCAGGTATTCTCAGAAGGTATAAGATTTGGACCCCTGGCTAACAGCCTTCAGAAGATGACCCGGTGTAGACACTGGGATACCTTCTTAGGCAAATTAAACCCGAATAGCAAAATGTTTGCAAAAATAAGTCATCTGGAAAAATTCTCCAACTCCGCTAGTCACGGCTTGGCTATTACACATACATTTTACCACGTGGACTCAATTTTCTAATATTGGATGTATTGGATATATGTTAGGTCTGTCTCCTCAGCCTTCCGAGAGGGGACCCCTCGAACTATACTGGGACCAAACACTCCAAGCTGAAGCCGATTGTGTTCTTTAAAACTTGTACTAGCAGTTCCTGATCGTTGCTTTATGTTTACATAACGTAATGTTCCTTGCTTGCCCATACAACCGCTCGTTAACACTTTTACAAAGAACAGAAAAACAGACTCACCTTGCTGGAAACTACTTTATCAGGCAGACCGCAGACCACACAGATAGAAGAAGGGAGGTAAAAGGTCTGCTCAGTGTACAAGCTCTCCTGCTCCTTCTTCGGAGAGAAGCTAAATATGTGGATTTAATAAATAAAGTCTAAGCAAAGGGCCATTACAATCTGAAATATACAATGATTGCAAAATGAAACACACAGGGATCAGAGGGGGGCAGGAAACACCTTACAGCCTTGCATAGCCATATTAGCAAATTATAAACAAAAAAAGACATATTATAAAAAATAAATGAAGCTTTTTCCAACCCGAGTCTATTTTTTTGTATTGAGATCTATTCATCTGTATTATGAAAATAAATAAATTGCTGCAACCTCAGCACCGTATTCATTAACTGCATTTTCCAAGTTTGCCGTTCCTTGAGAAATCCTGTGGCTTATCCTTCTAAGAAGGACCCCATGGGGACATGCATCAAAACTAATTTATTCGGGACACGAATATCCTTAAAAATGGTGACACTACGTGCTCACTAGTCAACAAAGGTGACATTACACTTTTTAATTTCAATTACCTTTGTTGGGGTGAATAAACCATGGTAAAAAAATTACGTTTGTATGCTTTCTAAAGTATATACATTGGCTACCATGAGATTAAAAGCTTTCAAGAATCTCAAATGCTAATCTCAATGCCATACGTGAAGCTGGCTGGAGAAATCAAAGAGTGAACGGTTATCTCTATAGGAGGTGTGATTCAATGGCCACAGTCTAGCAGACAGGCCATCTTGGCCCACTGAGGGACATGGACAATACAGAGCTTTTTAGTTTTAATTTTTAAAGTATTTCAAGTTATTTTACAAAATATTAAATCCATTTTCAAAATTCAAGGGAGACTATAGGAACACAGAATATTTTGTTTAAGTGGTCTGGGTGCAGTGTCCCCCTCTTCTTAGTCCTGCAATGTAGAATATTGTTTCAGAGAAACCACAATGTTTATATTGCAGGATTAAGACCGGTACTAGTTGCTGCCTACCAGACAGCCACTAAAGGCGCTTCCTGCATTTTCACAGAGTTTAACTCTGTGAAACAACAACAATGGACGTCTTCACGCACTGGCAGTGGGGTGAGGTGTGAGAGGACTGACTAGAGAAGAAAATCAGTCTGGCGGCAGCATTCATTATAGACTGTAGAGGGGCTATACGGCATTTGGGGAGACCAATCAGGAGAGGGTTACAGTAATCCATGCAGGAAATTACTAGAGCATGGACAAACTCCTTGGTAGCATCTTGTATGAGAAAGGGGCGGATGCGGGCTAAGTTTTTGAGTTGGAACCTACAGGATTTGGCAACAAACTGGATGTGAGGCTCAAAGGTGAGGCCAGAATCAAGTATAACGCCAAGACAGCGCGCTTGCAAGGATGGGCTTATGTGAATATCACTGACTTGAAAGGAGAGCGAGAGAGGAGGATCAGTATTAGGAGGATGAAAGACAAGGAGTTCAGTTTTAGAGAGACTGAGTTTCAGAAAGCAGGAGGACATCCAGTCAGAGGTGGAAGAAAGGCAAGCAATGACACGTTGCAGAAGGGCAGGGGAGAGATCCGGGGAGGAGAGATATATCTGGGAGTCATCAGCGTACAGGTGGTAGCGGAATCAAAAAGAGGCAATAAGCTTGCCAAGAGAGGCAGTATAAAGTACTGGCAGTATAAAATAGAAGGGGACCAAGGACAGAGCCTTGGGGAACTCCAACCGAGACAGGACGAGGGGAGGAGGTATCCTTGGAAAATCCACGTCTTGGCATTGGTTAATTTAATCAATAACTTGTAAACGCTACAAAGCGTGTCCCCTGGATTGCATTCCTGAACAGCTCGAATATAAAGGGGGCACCTTCTAGATCTGCTTGAAAACTTGTTCAGTTTCGCTTTCATATTTTGTGGAAGGCATTAGGAATGTTCGATAGAGATCTTTTAAGGAGGGGGTGGGTAGAATAGCATAGCAACTTCATCGAGTGTAATTTGTTACCACACAGTCTCAATGACAGTCGGCTTGTACCAGATTTTCCTGTTAGATCATCATTATATAATCTGCTGCACTAGGGATGATTAGACATTCTGCCTAGTGGATTTAGTGGATTTTAACATAGCCTGTATATATATATTTAGCAGTTACCTAATCAATATGCATTTTATTTTCCATTAAATTGTCGATGTTAAATATAAACAGTGTCCGGTAAATAATACCCAATTAGTAAAGGAAAGAAAAGCGTAGAATGGAAGGAGGAATAATTACAAAACGTATACTCACTCAAATAACTTTTTAAAGACTTCTATGACTTTAGCCGGACCGTGGGGCACGGACAGAGACCTGGGAGGAAAGAGAGAGAAAATAAAGAAAATCACGGGAAAAGATGAAGGAGACACAGACGGGGAAAAGTAACTTGTAACTGTATCTATATGTAGTTAAAAAAAAAAAAAAAAAAATACTGTTTACATGTTTGGATCATTGTTGGAGCATTTGGTTTTAAAAGATTCTTCAGCAGCGCCATCTGCTGTTAGATGGTGGGTGCTGCATCAAAAACAGACTTCCCCATTAACCCCTTAAGGACGGATGTACACGTTCTGATCAAAATAAGACGTAAACAAAACTTAGAATTTGCGCTACATGTCTTTTCAACCATAATTCACCTCTTTCATATTAAGTGCACCCACACTTATTATATATCATTTTATTCAGGGGAAACAGGGCTTTCATTTAAAGGAACACTACAGTCACCTAAATTACTTTCGCTAAATAAAACAGATTTAGTGTATAGATCATTCCCCTGCAATTTCACTGCTCAATTCACTGTCATTTAGGAGTTAAATCACTTTGTTTCTGTTTATGCAGCCCTAGCCACACCTCCCCTGGCTATGATTGACAGAGCCTGCATGAAAAAAAAACTGGTTTCACTTTCAAACAGATGTAATTTACCTTAAATAATTCTATCTCAGTCTCTAAATTGAACTTTAATCACATACAGGAGGCTCTTGCAGGGTCTAGCAAGCTATTGACATAGCAGGGGATAAGAAAATCTTAATTAAACAGAACTTGCAATAAAGAAAGCCTAAATAGGGCTCTCTTTACAGGAAGTGTTTATGGAAGGCTGTGCAAGTCACATGCAGGGAGGTGTGACTAGGGTTCATAAACAAAGGGATTTAACTCCTAAATGGCAGAGGATTGAGCAGTGAGGCTGCAGGGGCATGTTCTATACACCAAAACTGCTTCATTAAGCTAAAGTTGTTCAGGTGACTATAGTGTCCCTTTAATATCAAATATTTAGATATGAAATATAATTTAATATAAATTAAACAAAAAAAATAATAATTGAGAAATGTTTATTTTTTTTAGTTCTACATGACATTTTAACTGTGAATGTCAATACTATTAGCTTTTACTGCAATAAAATACACATTTGTATTCAGCGATGTCTCACATGTAAAACAGTACCTCCAGGTTTTATGGTGTTTTGAGAAGTTACAGGGTCAAATATAGCGTGTTACAATTTTCCGTTTTTTCACATTGAAAATCGTCAGGTTGGTTACGTTGCCTTTGAGACCGTATAGTAGCCCAGGAATAAGAATTACCCCCATGATGGCATACCATTTGCAAAAGAAGACAACCCAAGGTATTGCAAATGGGGTATGTCCAATATTTTTAGTAGCCACTTACTCAAACACTGGCCAAAGTTAGCTTTAATATTTGTTTGTGTGGAAAAAGGCAAAAAACTAAATTGAACGCCAATTTTGGCCAGGGTTTGTGACCAAATGGCTACTAAAAAAGACTGGACATACCCCATTTGCAATACCTTGGGTTGTCTTCTTTTGCAAATGGTATGCCATCATGGGGGTAATTCTTATTCCTAGGCTACCATACAGTCTCAAAGGCAACGTAACCAATCTGGCAAATTTCAACGTGAAAAAACTGAAACACAAGCCTTATATTTGACTAACGTTTGAAAATACCATAAAACCTGCAATGAGGGATACTGTTATACTCGGTAGACTTCACTGTACACAAATATTAGTGTTTCAAAACCGTAAAATGTATCACAACAATTATATCCTCCGGGTAAGTGCCATTTGTGTGTGAAAAATGCAATAAAGGTAACTTTCACTGACAATATCGTTGTAATACATTTTACTGTTTTGAAACACTAATATTTGTGTTCAGCGAAGTCTCCCGAGTAGAACAGTACCCCCCATGTACAGGTTTTATGGTGTCTTGGAAAGTTATAGGGTTAAATATAGTGCTAGCAAATTAAATTCCCTTTACTTTCGGCATGGGTTGTCAGGCAGGTCCCGCTAATTGTAATTTTAAGATACCTAATATTTAAAAATATTACATAAATATATAGGTAGAGTTGTTTATATATACATACACACATACGCATACATACACCCTGCTGGGACTGCTATGGATGGCTATTTCGTCCATGTGATCGCGTTTCCTTGTGAGGACCTCACGATCACATGGCCCAGGAGGGCCGGATCAGACACAGGGGACCTGGGATGCTAGGTAAGTCACCCCATCACGATCGCCAGCGAGCAGGTAAGTCCCTTGGACGGCGGGGATGCCCGCTGTCCCGAAGTGGTTAAAGTTAGTCGGCAATTAAACAGCTGAATGCAGTTTAATTTGCACAGTTTGGCATGGCCACTGGCTAAAGCCATAGATATCACTAAAGAAATTGTTCACCCTTCATGGTAACAGTAAATTCATTTTTTAACCGTGTGTGCCACACATGTATTTCACTTAATCTACTTCCTGTTTGCTTTATATCTAGGTAGATGCACTTCTGATTCCGCTGTCTTCATTCTATGAAATAGTTTAAATAAATACAGGGCAGCTGTTATAGTTGACAGAAATACATTGGCGTTTCACTCCGTCATGTGATTAAAGTTTATTTTTTAATCCCCCCTCCAGACTCCACTACATTTTATTGTCCCCCTAGTCACCCCCAAATGCCCCTAATTCCCCCATTACTCCTTTTTTTCCTCCCTCTTTATTTCTTGTCTGGATCTATATCCTACCGTTTCATGGATGACATGTCCCGGATGGGCTTCATCTGCCCACACTAACTTGCGCTGTGAAACTCACACGCATGCCCAGTTGAACACTTGGGCTTCTGCTGATTGGTTGAGAGCAGTCAGCTGACGCTTTGAGACAAATCAGTAACTCCCCATTCATTAAACTGGCTTGAAAAGAAACACACCTTTTGCAGGCCAGTTTGGTGAATGGGGAGTCACGGACTTTGTCCCTACTTTGAATTATGTTTTAAAGAGAATTAGATCAGAAATAAAGAAAAGAAGAACAGATTCTGAAAGAGGAAGCGATTGGGGAAAAGGTGAGTTTGTGAGAGTGTCTATTTAATAGAAGAATGATCTTACAAACTTCGAGTCTAATTACCCACTCATGGATCACGGGAACTTGAAGAGCATAAGACACAATGCTACCCCAACCGAATTTAAACAAAGATTCTAAATTCTACTAAAACCTACCGATCCCTCTCTTTCTTGACACTTTCCAAGGAGCCGGATAGATTGATACTGCTGTGTTCAAGAGAACTGGCATTACTGCAGGGAAAAAATAAAATAAAAATACAATGAGTTAAAACGTTAATTACAACAGCTCTTAAAGGGGCAGCATCGAGAACGATGAAATGATGGAGGTTCCTAAATTTAAAATAGTGTTCGCATTACAGAGACAATAACACTAGCGTAAAAAGATATATTTTATTAAACAGTCTCAAATAGATTATAGATTATATAGACTATATATAGGGATTATTTCTGGTAAAATATCTGTTAAAGAGAAGTAGAAGGAACCAGCTTCAAATGGGGGGTGTAAATAGCATTGTGTCCACAAGTCATTCACCGTTTTTGATGCTTGCCCTGCATTGTTTGCAATTTGTGAACTAATTAATTTAAAGATTGGAGCTGTGATAATTCAAGCGGTGATAGTGCATTGCCAGTGATTTGTTAAAATAAATAATTCCCAATTCCACCATTAGCCGTGTGCTCATATTTCGCCCCATGTGAGGTACAGCAGAGCAAGATCTTACAGATGGAAATCGATGATCGGCATTGCGTTTGACCAGCACACAGACACCAAAATCTGGGATGTTGGGTCACACCCACTGGATACCAATAAAAAAAATGGAGGGAAAGAAAATCAATCATCGGATTGGAGAGGTCCTCAGAACCAGCCATGCATGTAGTTCACAAGCAGCACCAAAACATCTTTAGCCCAATGAAGCAGTTTTAGTGTATAGATCATGCCCCTTTCGGAGGCATATTAGAAAGATACAAAAGTGGTGATTTAACTCCTAAATGGCAGAGAATTGAGCAGTGACACTGCATGATCTATACCAAAACCGCTTAATTAAGGTTAAATTGCTGGGGTGCCTAGACTTATCTTTTAAGATTAGGATTTGTTCGTTATGTAACAGCAGGTTTTAGTAATCAATATAAATTAACTTAACGGGAAAGAAAAAAACACAGCTGAAAAGTAAAAGTAAGCTGAAACAGCACAGTTTGCTAGTAACTACCCTCAGAGTAGGAGGATTAATGAATCAGGGTTAATTATTAGATACCAGAGACTAGCATCTCTAATTCCATTCTGGAACGCCGTGGGGTTGTTCAGCTTTTCTCATAAAATAGTTTATTGTTTAATATGTGCAACCCCCCCCCAAAAAACCAAAAAACAGAGGAGAGGGGTTTTAAAATCACAGCGTTTTCAAGCAGCGAGGAGGTAAACAGGGAAAACATGGCGTCTCCAACCTGCGCAAGGACCACAAGTTGCTATGGTGCTTGGAGTGTCTTTTGGAAATTGCGAAGCTGACAAGAAATAAAACACACTGCTTGCCTGGAAGTATTCAATCCATGAGATCAATCTCTAATGCAAAGGGCGCTACGTTGATTATCTAAAAACCATTTGACCCCCCCACGGACAGAGAAACTGGAGTTTCTCAGTAGGATCATCAAATAGCTCCCCTAGGCCAAGCTCTAAGTGGTTATGGTGGCACTCCTTGCACTATAAGCACTGGAGGTTATGGTGCCTGAAGTGTGCTTTTCATGCAAAACTAACAGATCAGGATAGTAAGCAGACACTGCGATAGGGTAAACTGCCTTCATTGGAAGGTGTATATAGCGAGGGGTTTAAAATATTAAAGGGACACTATACCTAAAGAGCACTTCAGCTTGCTGGTGTGAGGAGGGTCTCCTCTTAATTGAAGTTTATAAAAGTGCTGATTCTGGTTTGAATTCTACAATTTTAGAACTAATGTCAAATACACCTCATGTCGGGAGATTTTTTCTTCCTGATTCGGTTAGCTCCCCTGTTAGAGCGCAATATGTCTGGCTAGAGGGCAGCCCTGAAAGCAGAGTTACACAAAGCTCTCCAATCGTGCAACAGCAAGCGCTTGCCCAGCTGGGACATCTCATTGAGCGGTGTGTACTGCAGTCTATGAATCAGAACACTGCTCACGGCCCAGAATGATAGAATTCTCAATGATTGATTTGGGAGTGAAAAATGCAATACGTAATCACCGTTTAAAGTCAACCTGTAACCTAAAGCTTTGAAGATTACTCCAACCACCATGACCACTTCTGCTTTTAGAAGTGGTTTTTGTTGTAGGAATCTGTATGTGCAGCGTTTCTGCTATTTGCACTCTGGCACACGTGGCTTAGGCAGCCCAGGCCCCATCTAACTGCAACAGTTAATGCTCAGCCATTTGTTTGTTTTCCATACTTTTTTTGTCCCTCCATTGTTCACCCTCCCTCCACGGTTCCTTGAACCAGCAAGCATGGTCCAATCAAATGCTTCTCTCTGATTGGACGACACGAGGAACGCTGTGACATCGGATGGGGGCATGGAAAGTTTGCCTTATTTTACAGAGTTTTACAAGGGGTACCCAATAATTCTTGAATGAAAGAGGGTTTGGCAAGGGGCACTCATGGCACCTATTAAACACACACTGCACACCCTGTAGCACCATAGCAGCAGCATTTGATCACATAATCGCAATTGGGGAGAGCAATGACAAAAAAAATAAAAAATAAGACATCTCACCCACAAGCCCCTGCACAGAGCAGAATATTTGCATTTGTCTGAAGCAGCAGTGAGGGCATACTATAAAAGATGCACAGCAATACAGCGTAGTCTACTTTTTAGTAAACATTTTCAGCTATAGCTTACAGAGAAAACAGAAAATAGAATATATAAAGTCTCTCTCCATCTGCACCCACGCCAGCATCCCTGTGAAGCTTCCCCATGTACACATTAAATTGCTGAAAGCTGGACAATGGTGCATACTCCAGTCACATGACATCATGAACATGTGCCAAATCGAATCAACCAGTTTCAAAAATTCAAATACTTGCGTGCAGTCCATCCAGGAGCAGCGTATGCACAGGAGCAGGTATAGAATAAAGAAATGAATTATAGCACATCCTCGCAAAGGAGACAAGGCTATAAATGGGTTAGACGGGATTGTAAAAGGAATAGGCACCTATTTTGCATTCAGTATTTGGCACGCGCGTACCTCACCTATCACTCACTGTTTTCCTCAATGCATTCTTGCGATGTGTCATCCAGGAATGGTGCTCTCTCCTTCAGAATAAGAAAACCCAAAAGAACAAATACAATAAGAACAGAGAATGAAAAGTAAGCAGTGAATTTAATAAATGAAGCATTGACCCCTAGAACATTGCGAATCAGGAAACGTTTGCTCCCTCTGAAGAGACAACGCCAGCGCAAGCCTCGAGCCCTGTGACAGTATGTAACAGCAGCCGAGTAGAAATGAACTCTGCAGTCCTGATTCTTATTCTACGGTGCTGTATGTGTTGCACTCCATCCTAGAAACACCATTAGAACGCTTACTGCTAAAATATAACAAAGCCAATTACAGACCATAAGCAGGGTATGCCAAGACAGACAGAACACAGCCAACTGGCGGCCCTGGCAAGGACTGTTATTTTATAGAGTGGAATAGTAAAGTAATACCAATACAAGCCAATCAGATGGACAGATAAAAATGCACTATAAACACTAGCAGAGGTTCAACCAACAGAGGGCAGCATTGTTTCAGTCTGGATCAAGGGGATCCATTACTAGATTAGGAATTACACCACTGAATAACCACCTATAACTTGCCCCTTGTTCATGAAATGCTCTGTTTTCTTTTAAACATATATTGAAAGATATATGAAAGAGCCCTCACAACCCGGCTATGTCCTGGCACACCCAGGGCACAGGCTGCACTGAAGGAGAGAAAAAAAAAATTATCAGGAGAGCGGTATACTCTGCAGCTTTTCTGGATTATTTTTTCTGCCACGTTTTTCTCACTATTTACCAATTTTGCAATTCTTCAGTCATTTCTCTTTTACGTTACGTTTTGTGTAGTGCATTCAAACTATTAATATTCACACTTTTTTGCATCTCAAAAGTATTTTATTTTTTTGTATTCTCATGTACAACTATTATCCTGGAATAAATGAAAAGAATAATATTCAGACCGTGTTCTTCGATGGAAAGAACTGTGAAAAACATCTACGGAAAAATACAAAGAACACACGTGGCACTTTTCATACCACTTGTAAAACACACACACAAAAAATGTGTCAGTTCCATTTCTCCCTTTCTCTCTATGCTCTCTTTTCTTTAGACTGACAGGTGCAATGGGCAGAGATCACAACAATGATTTAAAAAAAAAAAAAGAGGGTTGAAATGGAGGTTGAACGAGCTTCATACAATCACAATAACACATGACAGGTCAGATAACAAGTGTAAAACAAGTCCTTTTTACTTTTTCCTGAGCACCGGGTACCCCTACTGCTGTGGACGTCCCTTACCATATCCTACAAATGGGGATTTTACCATTGTACGCAACATACGCTAGAGCTTGCCATAGCTCTCTTACATGTGAGTGTGATATAGCTACTGTGACTATACCTAATTATTGAGTGTTGACATATTGCAATATCAGTTCTTCCTGTTTGTATCTCCTTTTTAAAAGGATACCTAAGAGACTGATCCACTACATCCCCCAAGCACAAACAATTTTTTTCCTACATCCACAACTGCACTTACCTCTAATAAGAGGCATCCTTCCTGTGTGAGATCTATTATTGTTGGACTATTCATTCGTTTTACACTTGTTATTGTGATTTTATGTGGCGCAGCCCTTTTCCTTGTTTGACATTCCCTAAGGGTTAAGATGGAGCCCCTTTTTTGGGTTGCTGCCTTCATCTTATTTGGCACTGACCCATTTTTGTTTGTTTTTACTTGAGCTTCATACAATGTTGGGATTTTATAGATTTAAATACATTTTTCCAACTTCTCAAAAAAACATTTGTTAAAGGGACACCGTAGGCACTGTATCTGCTTCACCTCATTAAACTGGTTATAGTGTATGGAGTCCCCTGGTGCCATCATTTCTTTCAGCATTAAACAGTTTTTAATGTTGTAATGTTTTAATTCTAAACAAGAGACCCCAGCAGTCCATCCCCTCTGTGCTGCTTTGGCTAATAAGGAAGTATTACCCTGAGCAGCAATGGGCAGCTGTGATTGGCTGAGAGTGTCAGCTGACTGATTTTAACCTGTCAGAGCTCCAACTGACGGTATGAATGGGTATGACAACAAGGAAGTGTGTAATCTCTGCCTTAGCTACACATACAGAAGGGGCCGGGCTGTGGGTGGCCAGGGACTCTTATTTTGTGGCATACTGCACAAACATGGTGCAACACTGAATGGAGGGACAGTGCCAGGGCACTCCAGGCACTATAACCAATTCAAAGAGACAAAGTGGTTATAGTGACTACAGTGTCCCTTTAAATATAAAGAATAATAAGATGTAATATTAAATAACGGTGTCTGTATGAGATGTTGGGGAAGATCATCCCTAACACTATATATTTCGTTATAAAGAAGTTACTAACATTCACAGGTTTAGTTGACCTGATTGTGGAACACCAGTTGCAAAAGGTGCGTATGCTGAGCTGTATGTAATTGGTTAGATTGATGGAGGAGTTTGTATAAACAGCTGAAGACTGTTTGTTTGTTTTTTTAATACAACTCTATTTAAAGGGACACATTAGTCATCAGAACTACAAATAATGTGTTCGTGTACAGCTTAGTGTACCGCATAGAGCTTAATGGAGTTTTTCGGCTGAGTATAGTCAGTCCCTGGAAGCATTTTAATGTGAACACTGCTTTTTTAAGAGAAAGGGCAGTGCTTACATTAAAGTCTAGAAACACCTTTAAACCTTTACTGACCACTCCTCAAACGACCACTAGAGGTACTTCCTCGGGCAGGATGTTGTCCACGCTCTGTATGGAGACATTGAACTTTCCCCATAGAGATACACGGATTCAAAGCATTTCTATAGGAAGATGCTGATTAACACTGGCCCCTCCCCACCTCCTTGGCTTCCTATAGGAAAGCCCTGTGACTGGCTGAGTTAATCAATTCTGATGATCTCAGCAAAGGAGGTGGATTGGGTGCTGGGCCAGACGCAAGAAGTAGTGTCAGTGATACGCGTTTGTGATCCTGACACTATAATGCCCCTTTAAGAAAAATCTGGTGGGACTTGGCTCTGTTGAGTATAAAAAGAGAGAAAGATGGACACTAGATTTACCAACCTTTCATTAATCTTGTTCTGGTTTTCTGCCCTCACAGCTTTCAGCATGTTCAGCTGCTCCAGCACCGTCTGGGCTTCTAACTCCTCTTTTCGCAGAGTTTCCTCCACAACCTGCCTGCGACATAGCAAGAGGTCGTATTCTTGCTTGAGTTCGGCATTGGCTTCTACTTTCACATTGACGTTCTCTTCCAGAGTGTCTCGCTCAGCGCAACATAATGCTGTGCGTTCCCAAAGAGCTTTCACTCTGCAAAAGGAAGAATAGAGACAATCCATATTTTAGATCCCAGGGGCTGAGAGAATAAAACACACCAGCAGATCCCCAGTACAGCTGTATGCACCCATAGGAACTTTTCTCTCCAAACATGTGGCCTTCATATAATGTAGTGATCTAGTCTATCTGAAATCTCTTCCTGGATGACATTCCACTACTTAGATTAATAACTAAAGAGGAGCTGCAATTGATTACCCCAATTTTCAACATAGATCTTTCATGGAGTAGATAATGCTGGAATCTCACCACAATACCTTGGAGACATTTTGGATTTTGCTCGGTCCTCCTACCCTCACATTCAATAAATCCTGTCCTTTTCAAATATCAGCTCCAAAACATGTCCATTCTTCACAAGAGATATAAACGCTACCCCACCATTTAGTAATATCATGTCTGAATACTACTGCTCCATTTTATCTGGGCTACCCAACCAATGCCCTCTTCTAGACTCACTCACCTTGCCATCTATCATCTGATTCCCTACTGGATCTTTATCATCTCCAGAATAAAATTCAAAGCCCTAAACTTGAGCCCTGTATATCTCAACTCATGTTTCCAAATACTCACCTACCCACCCTCTTCGTTTGGCCAGACATGCACATTTCTTCTGTTCTCATTACTTCCTACTCCTCTCATCTCCAAATCTTCTCCTCTGCTGCCCCTAGCCACAGGAATTCCTCACCTCCCGCTATCAGACTGTCCGTATGATTACTGTACTAGCAAGTCTCATATAGCCATCATCACTTCCTGTGGTGTGTCGCCCGTAACAGTCAGACCTTCCTTCATTTTATCCTTCAATGGCCACTCTAAAACAGGACTCAAAATTTCAATTCCTTGCCTACTAACCAGGCCTAAATAGTTACTCACCACTGCAAACCATGGCTCACTAGCCAGGAGTGAATTATACTAAACATGCTATAGTGATGTTTGATGAAAATATTAAACCAATTTCTAGTGACAGCGTCGCTTTCAAGCTGTGTTACATCAATGGGGCGATGCTGTACCTTTCACTACCAGGGCCAGCAGGAAACGCGGGGGAATTTTCTAAGCAGGAAGTGGCAGTCACTGGTTAAGAAGTGGCTGTCAAAATGCAGAAGCAGATTGTGCAAAGGAAAGCTCGTAAATGGAGGTGATTTTATTACACAGAATAAGTAAATGGATTGAATCAGTTTTATATCAAGTTGGACAATGTTAAAAATTAGATTGTTTACCTAGAGTTTTGCTCTGAAAGTTTCTTGTCCTGCTCTTCCACTTGGTGCTTAAGACTGCAAGCATCGCAGGCCAGCTGTAAATACAAACGGAGGATAATCAAACACAGGAGAGCTACTAAATAAAATAAACCCACTCCAAAAGACAGTTTTACAAGTTTACTATATGAATACCAAGACATTCTTTAACATTCGCACTGTACGAAGAGTCGGGATATAAAATGGATCTGCAAAATGGCGAACACATTCCGCTCATATCCATTAAATGCCCATAGATTTCACTGGGCTCTATGCGTGACGTCCACCAATGACTGACAGCCAAAGGTCATGCTGGAAAGGTTTGAAGAGGCTTCCACATGGCAAGACCACACACTGCATTACATAGAGCTTTGTGCAGCACTGACCCAGGAAGCACCTTTAGTGGCTGTCTGAGTGACTGTTACTGGAGGTGGCCCCCGGGATCAATGTAAATACGGCCTTTTCTCTGAAAAGGCAGTGTTTACATGAAAATGCCTGCAGGGACAGGGACTCTACACCAGAACAACTACATTAAGCTATAGCTGTTCCGGTGACTAAAGTGTCCTTATAATTTATTTTCTAAACAACTCAAGAAGTGGTTTTGTTCTCATAAAGCAGCAATACTAAACATCAGGAGATCAAAAAAAGTGAAAACTAGGGAACGAATGACATTTCTAGTAGAGTGTATGTTTAGTATTGCTCATTCTAGCTCCTACAACCACTAGCACCCCCTTGTAGGGAGTCCCACCCCATTTAACAGCCACGTACCACAGAATATGTTCTTACCTTGCCATTGTAACTTTTAATGTCTTCCACTTCTCTTTGTTGTGTGGCTGCATCTTCTGAAACATTAGAACCCGAGGTGCTTGCCCTCAATCTGAAAAAAAAAAATAAATAAATAAATAAATAAAATATATATATACACACACACACACACACACACACACACACACACACACATATGTGTTTCTCCAGCAAAAATAAATCCTCAGTAGACACTTCTAGAAAACAATATTGATTTTGAGAAAAGACGGGACCAATATCCTAGCTATTAAAGATGGAATAACACTGGATTAACTATTATGGGTTTATACATACAGAGACTACATTCAGGCCCCCTAGATAATGGATACAATTAACACCTAAGGTGGGAGAACAGACATGCTTTTTAGGTGTGGAAAGGTATGAAATAAACTAAAAGAATCAGCAGTAATGGCATTGCATCCATAATGGAAAGTATTGCTTTAAAGCGAGATTAGGAGTCTTAAAAACCTGTAATTAAATTGGGATTTTGAACTTTTTGTTGCTTATAACATAAATATAGAATTCATTCATCTACAGCAGTGTTTCCCAACCCAGTCCTCAAGGCACACCTACCAGTCCAGGATTTAGGGATTACCCAGTTGTGTCTAAGGTGTTTTTACAAAGAAGAAAAAAAAAACACCTTAGACACAACCTTGAGGACTGGGTTGGGAAACACTGATCTACAGGACATTCATTCACCACGCAGCATGCCACATCTTCCATGCAGATCTAAAAACACATGCACCAAAATACAGCCGGTTAGACAGGAAGTTCTTGGTCTGAGGACCCATTACGGAGACTCCAGATCAAATCATTCTTCTCTGGGCACTTCGAGTGTAGCCCCTCTCTCATTTGGGCAGCCCTAATTGGGAGTTAGTTTGTTCCACTCTGTGACCACCCCCTTCCTCCATTTATCCGGGTTGATTCACTCAAACAATATATGGGTGTATGCATGAACAAACCTCGGTCAGAGTAACCAATTGGCACAGCACGTGACAATGCATGGCTGGCCAGCACTCCCAATTCTATTAGAAAGTGCCCACGATTTGACAGATTACATTAAGACAGAATATGTTTTGATTTTTCCAAATTAAAATGACCAGAATCTAGTTATGTTTCGGTTTACTCCTGTTTCAGAAAGAAGGCAAGTGGCAGCATTAGCAGGTGGAGAGCAGCTGTGCTGCAGTATATGAGGAACTGGTTTATTTGTTGGTCTACATAACAGAACTGGATTCGTATAAGCAGGGATGTGAAACAGAAGCCTCCACTGACAATACACCAGTCTTAAAGCAGCACGGCCACTTGAGAGCGTTGGAAAGCTGATTAAATCGAGGCCTTTAATGGGGAACCTAGTGTAGCTCATTGGCCAGAGACAAAATGTCTTATCAAGGATTAAGTAAAAAAAACAAAAAAAAAAACCAACCTAAAACTTCACAATTTAATTTATCATCTGCCACTGGAGATGACGCACATGTGGAAGAATGCTGACAATAGTTCACTGCTGACATCACGGCGCACAGTGATTACAGAAAAACAACTTAAACAGAGTAAATTCTCATTCACATTACTTCTTGACTGAGCAGTTATAAATTATGCTACGGGACTATTTAACCATTAAAATAATATCTGATTGCAGTTTCTCTTTGAAGGGCTGCTACAAACATCATACCCAATAAAGCTCATGGTAACGATGCCAGGATCACCTTGGCCCAGTCCTCCAGTAATGGGGAAACTGATAAGCAACTATTTGCTCCCTTACCTGGGGTCCCGAGGCCATTGCCATTGAGTGCTGAGAATGTCACCGCCCTCCGCCAATGACTGACAGAATTTAACATTAGGAGTTCCAGGCTGGATGAGGACACCCCAATGCTGCTGCTGGAGTTATAATTTTGGCTTCAGAGGGGTTAAACCCTGTATGAGCAGTGTTTCATAGCGAAGTGATTCACATGCAGACTCCACGCACCATAATCACTTCAAATGGAGCCCTTTAATAATCAAGTTTGCGGTTTACACAAACATAATAAAATGATAAACGCTCTGCCAATGTTGGTCTAGAGCGGAGGTTCCTAACCAGTTTTGGATCAATGTACATTTCGCTGTGGCTTATAAACGGCACATTTATGTGAAGCCTTAAAATTGACAGATATACAAATGGAGTTACTAGTATTAATTAACTGCCAGACTGGAATCCGACTTTTAACGCAGACACTCATTAAACACATATTAAGGACCGCATTCAGCCTATTACAGCCTGGAGACAATGAGTTCATCAAAAGTTAAAGAGGCTCTGTCACTTTGCAGGGATTGTTTTTAAATTAATTATTTTTAGCCTCATTTTTCCTCCTTGTTTTTTTCCCAATTCACCTTTTTAGTTATGTGTAAGAAAATATGGAGAGTATTCTTATGGGACAAACTGAAGAGAACAAAATGGCACCGTTTATGATGAGATGCGACACAAGGAAGAAAATATTAATTTAAAAGAAAGGATGAAGCATTAGGAAAGTAAAACCAAAATAGTGAAAAATAAAACATACGATAAAATCAAAACACATGCCGCTGTAATCTCAATCCACATTTAAAGACAAAATGTAACCAATTCGAATCTGGCTGAAAGCCATTGGTCTAAACAAGGCAAAAGAAAAAAATCATCATTATCTAAAAACTTACCTTACTAAAATGTCAATTTCAGGGGAAGTTTTTTAAAATAAGAAAATAGAAGTCAGAACACAGTAAATACAAGCGAACATTACGACACATTGTATCAATAAATAGCGATACGGCTAAATATCAAATGACCACGTTAAGACGGCAGAGGGCGAGGCTCGTACAGCGAGGTTATCGGAATGGGTGTTTACACAGAATGGAACAATCTCGTCTCCGGACATTAACCCACAAATAAAAACACTGAGAATATACTGCCCACCCCCATTGCATAGAAGTGTGCTAAACCAAGACGCTCCCTACATTTAATCAATAGTATCTGTGCTTTTTCTGTGAGTTAGTCACATAACTCATGGATTGTTTTTATTTGACAAATAATGCATTTTTAGAAAATAATAAATATACCTTAGTATTCTATTTCTGCGTTCTTCAATAATAAAAAAAAAAAAAAAATAGTACATTGAAAATGAGAAGATGAAATGTATTATTTTGTTAGTTTGTACAATTGATGGAAAATGCAATAGGAATAAAATATCTAACCATAAAAATATTACAGATATTTTAAAGGAGCACTATAGCCAAACAATACAATGGTGTATCCTGGGCCTCCGCTGCGTTGGTTAAAAAGGTGAGTTAACTTATCCATTCTCCCTTGCAGCGCTGGATGCTCGACTCTGCCTATTAATAATCTCAGCCAATCCAACGCTTTCCTACAGGAAAGCTTTGGGAGTCTGGTATGCACGCGCAGCAAATTCCACCCTGCACCAGTCAGATGGTTTCTCTGAGACCATCATATAGAAACAGAGGAGATTTAGTATACGAGTTTGTGGACGTGCATCTAGTGGACTTCAGTATGATTAAAGGCAGGTTAACTCTGCAATCAAAACATTGCTGATCCTGCAGAATGACAGTGTGTTCAGCTGCAGGGTTAAAAGGGGACACATGGCACCCAAAGCATTTCACTGATACAAAGTGGTCTGGGTGCCTACAGAGTTCCCTGTAAGCTACATACAATCCTGATTTCACAGTGAGTAAAATTATCACTATATTACCTCCAACCAAACTCCCTTTTCATAGCAATAAAATAGCAAACGCAAAATAACTGCATTGAGTATACATTTCAAAGTGCTTTACAGTAATAACCATTTGAGTCTGCAGAGAGATTTAGTGAGGACAGGCGATCTCGCAACGTATTATATATGCAGGAGTGTAAAATATTAACCAATATATACGCATTCTGCTTTATTTCCATCCCTGTAAGAGGACAGGAATGAATACAGAATCCTGCTGACATTTCAGAAGTACAGAAATCACAGTTAATACCTACAGTGAGAATTCAAAGTGAATTTCAAATTGAAAGGAGCACGATGGTGTTAGGATAGTGTCACTGTCCCTACTATTTTTACAGCATTGGGGACCGCATTTAAACATCTCCTATGGGGTTCTTCCGAATCACGGGACCAAGGTTTACAGCTTTACGGAT
This sequence comes from Pelobates cultripes, assembly GCA_933207985.1. NCBI lineage: Eukaryota > Metazoa > Chordata > Amphibia > Anura > Pelobatidae > Pelobates > Pelobates cultripes. The sequence goes on along the minus strand of OW240912.1, from coordinate 416,785,885 downwards.
AGCGAACACAGGACCATATAAACATGGCATTTTCCCCAAAACTGCAGTGTTATACATGGCAGTGTTAAAAGGACAAGGACACTGAACCCAAACTGCTTCATTGAGAGGAAATGGTCTGGGCTACTCTAGTGTTCCTTTAAGGCCAGAGTAGCCAAACTGGATAAATTCAGTCAGTGCTTTCAGTTCAGATACTATTATTTTAAAGGACACTATAGTCATCCAGACCACTTCATGTGAATGGAGGAATCTGGGTGCAGTGCCTCGGTCCTTGTAATTGCATTTTTTTTAAACAAAAAAGATTACTGTAATGAACCCCGTGTACTTTGTATAGTACGTCCGTTCGCACTCTCCCGAACTCCTAGAAGGTTGTGTGATTATAGCACGTTCGTATGGTAAGCAAATTCGTACTCTCCCGAATTTCAAGCAGGTCGTGGGAAAAACAATAGTTTCGTTGTTCGCATACATCAGTCAAGACTTGTTGATGGGTACAACTGGACTGCTTTATTATGGCCAGATGGCCCACTTTTATACACAGAGCCCCAGCATGGGGTCTCCAGCAAAAGTATGGTAAAACACGCCTCGGTGTCTGTGTCTGGGAGATAGTGTACTTTTGTACTCTGAGTGTACTTTTGCTTAAACTTATCTCCCAGGCACTAGAAATACTGAAAATAAAACACCCAAAAGCATACATAACATTAATAGGGCCCCCCACAAATCCTATATCCCCGGATAGCCTGGATCTGAGCGCCAAACATGTCCAAATAGAGTTCAGATCCCATGAATACAGCCGAATCGCCACAGGTGTAAAGTTTTGACCGACTGCATATGTGGAGCCTGCCCAAAATAGTTCCATAGAGAAAAGTGGTAGCGGTCGGTCCCCTGGCTCATAGGTAGCGATTGTTCATCTAGTTCGTGCGAACAATCCTACTAAACAGCGCCCTCCTGGCTTGTCGAGAATAGAAGCAGGCGTTCGTGCCAAGTTACCGGTATTTGCGGGGTCCGAGAGTCCACGACTAAGTACCGATGCCTGCTTTCGGGGGACAAGATGGCCACCATTTTCCAGCTCATGTGTTGTTCGGTTATACAAACGGCGGCCGCCCAGAGAGAGCACTTAATTTGGTAAATCTTTACTTTATGATTTTTATAGCAAACCCAGCTGTATTTAACCGGGGACACTGTAGCTTTAGGAATACAGTTTTTATTTTCAAAACGCTAGTTTTCCTTTAGATTTGAAATTCATTTTGATTTCCCTCTATAGTAAATAATCCTGTTAATGTTCTTGAACTACTAATCTGTGTTTATACCACACTGACCTGTGAACCTGGCCTGCAGGGAATACCAGTGGATCAGTCGGAAGGGTTTCTGTCAATTCCTTGAGTAAACTGGATTTCTCCAAAAGTTTGTTATCTGGGGAATAAGAATAGTCAAAATTAAAACAAGCAGAGAAAGGGGGGGGCGTGAGGTGCGGAAAGGGGAATAAAAAGTTGATGCTAAAATGTATAAATAACTGAAAAAATTAAATAAAAATCAATAGAAGTATGCACATGAGACATTGGGGAATATTGACCAATTTGTACTTATTAAAGCAAGTATACATGTCAGTGTATTGTTTCAGTGATTAATAGATTGAAGCATGGTTCATTCGAAATATTTTTTTAGCCACATATGTACAAACACATTTACACAGCCTTAAAGCAACTCTGTCATTTATAGTGATCGAATCTTAATGCAATACATATGTTGACTGTGTACAATCCAGAGATACTATAAGTAGGGACTGCTTTGTCCGATTAGCATACTTGATGATCTCTATAGACCTTACATGCACGAGAGTACCACACTAACAGCGCCAGGAGCCAAACAAGGTCTGCAGGGGGAAGAAAACGCGGGCGGCCGCGAGGAACTACTTCAGCTAACTAAATCTACCTTCCACTGCACCCCACAGCCACTGGATACTAACTGGAAATGTCACCTTTGGGGGTCTTTGCTAAATATTAAAAGAAACCACAAAGTGACAGATCGGCTTTAAAATACACATTGCTGTGAGTTTTATTGTGGTGGAGCTCTGTGATTCACTCATGCACACAGTACATTACTGTGAGTCTTATTGTGGTGGAGCTCTGTGATTCACTCGTGCACACAGTACATTACTGTGAGTTTTATTGTGGTGGAGCTCTGTGATTCACTCATGCACACAGTACATTAGTGTGAGTCTTATTGTGGTGGAGCTCTGTGATTCACTCATGCACACAGTACATTACTGTGAGTCTTATTGTGGTGGAGCTCTGTGATTCACCCATGCACACAGTACATTACTGTGAGTCTTGTGGTGGAGCTCTGTGATTCACCCATGCACACAGTACACTACTGTGAGTCTTATTGTGGTGGAGCTCTGTGATTCACTCATGCACACAGTACATTACTGTGAGTCTTATTGTGGTGGAGCTCTGTGATTCACTCATGCACACAGTACATTACTGTGAGTCTTATTGATGTAAAATAGCTTAACTGAAAACAAACATTCAGCTGACCTGAATTTTTTCTCTCCAATTTAATTATTTTGGCCAAAAATATGAAATCCACTTCCAATACGTGACAATACACATTTGAGTGAATCAACCTGTATGTATTTATTGCTGCGGAGTTCTGTGACACACTCAAGTAACTCACTGTAATGTACAGAGTGTCTTAAACTTGTGTGTGTGTGTGTAATCGACATGTGGATATTGGATATCTCCCATGTCACTACAGGAATAGCAGAGAATTGCATGAAGAATAAGACGTTATCAAAATGACTACAGTCGGTAAACATTAAGAACCCCTCCCCCTGAAAAACGCAACAACTTCGCTCTGTGCTGCGGAACGCGTCCATGCGTTATAGATATAGGGGAACCATCACGTCTTTATGTTCTATGTACCTATCCAAACCCCCTGGGTGAAGTGAAGAAAGCACTGTATTCAACTTGCAGCCCTCGCTGACTGTCTCACCAGCTTGGCTGAAATCAATCTTTATGATCTCAGCCAATAAAATGCAAACCCATAGGGAAGAATTGGGACTATGGCGCATGCACGGCTGCCAGTAAGACAATAAGACTGCCTCTAGAGATGTGTTATTCCTGCAATACAGCACTGTTACATTGCAGGGTTAAAATTAAAGGACCATTGCACCCAAAACCTTAAATCCCCCCCATATGATTATTCTTTTAAAATGCATATTAAAGATTTAGCAAATTACATCACCATTTAGTTTAGTCCTGGCACACACTGTGTTAGGAAAACAGTCTCTGTTAGTCCTCCTGTCGCTATACCAACCCAGATGGCGGCCAAGGGCAGAGCTTATAACAACGACTGACAGGGAATAAAGATGGCGCCCAGTTACAGAATAACGAGGTGACTCCACATTTTTAAATACATATTTATTAGTCATTAAGTAAACACCGCTAAAAATCATGGAAGTGAGAATTCTATATAATAAATATAGAATATATAGAATGAATTCATAGATCATGTAACAGATACCATCTATGCTTTGTTAAATTGTATATCGACCAGCCCAATATTCGGTCTGTAAGAAATGATAAACAGACGTAATGCTGAGATATCGGACAAGCTCCGGCACGACAGTTACTAATAACAAAAATAAAAGTGACGCTTCTTTAGTAACAGACAGTATAGGATTGTATTTCGCTGATCAGAACACACGTCCAGATGGGAGAACCCTAGAATCCTCCCCAGCAATGAATACATATCACACATATTCTTCGATCACCGTGTAACCGAGTAAACACAATGTTTGTAGGAATCTCTGACCCTGCTACTTCTTTAAAACACGGCTCACACTTGCAGCGATGGCTAAAAGGAAGCCGGCTGGTAATTTGGGGAATTTCCCACAAACAAGTTTAACGTAGTAAAGTAACCTCAGAGCAGGTCTACGCAGGGAGAACGGCATTCTACATACAAATCCAATGCTTCTCTGGGAGACTGCGTTCATTTATGTCATATTTCATTCGACTAAAATTTATGTTTAGCATATTTCATTCGACTAAAATCTCTGGGTTTAGCTAAACTAATGCATTATTTAGCATTTATCCAGAATTTCCAAACTCATTATACACTCATTGAGTAAACCTCTATTAACCTGTTATTAATGGGATTAGGGTTTTAATATGCATTAATAATCTGTCTGAGTTTGGCCCATATTTAGTCGGCTAAAACTAAAATAGGACAAAAAAAAACAAAAAAAACAAACAAAAAAAACAATGGCATTTTTGACTAAAACTGAAATGGCCCATGAAAATTAACACTTCTACAAGAAGCCCCCCAATCCGCCTTCTCCAAAATAAAACCAGACAAACAGCCCACAGGTTACATAAAATATTTTTAAAAATCTAAATTATCAGTACAGTCTCAGCAATATTTAAAATGTTATATAAAAAAAAAAAAAGTAAGATTAATGAGGAACCAGGATTCCTGTTTGTGAACGGATTTCTGAAGAGTTAAAACACATAACAAAGCAGAAATGACAAATGATTTGTGTACATTCCTCCAATAACCCAGCACACTGCCGCTGCACAACAACAAAAAGCCAACACAGCAACGCAGCGTTCCAGAGACAACTGGAATGTTAACATTGAACAGACACCAACCCCAAACAGCCGGCTGTGACTCATCCCGAAAAACAGAACTGAAACCATCCAGACTGGCACTGCTTAGCCACGTCCACCGGTGCCACACTGCCATACACACTGCCCCAAGGACCACTTGACCCTCAAAGTGAAAAATGATCAATTTAAACATGTACAATACTGTCTACACTTCCCAAAAAATTCCTTTGTGCCCAAGGTTTCTTAGAGAAACAGTAACTCTGCCGACCACTGCCACCGATTGGCGGTTGTCACATGTGTTCAGTATACAATAGCACTTATCAGCAAAGAAACAGGTCGGTTTCACTGCTATTTGGACAGCAAATGTATCATAGGGTCACTAAGCACCATAACAACTTTGCTTTCACACAAATGGACCTCAGTGCTGCTATGTTTATTTTGTTCATCCGGTTTGCTGAGAGAGGAGAACCGCCACCATCAATCCTGTTAAGCGGGTCTTAGGAAAACATTATTTATCCTTTAATACCCTGTCCTGCGGAAATTTTAAAGAGGGGGAGGGCACAGCTGGGGGAAAGACACGTGGGGGAGATGAGATGCATGGAGGGGTTAAGGAGAATCCCCCGGGAGGGGGTGGGAAGAGGGGCAACGAGCCACAGAGTGGCTGGCAAAGGAGCAAAAGAGACAGACAGGGCATTGGGGGAGACACCCAGAGGGGCTCGAGGGACACACAGATACGGAGGGGCTGGAGAAGGGGCAAAAGACACAGAGGCTTTAACTACACCCATTAGATTTTAGTTGTGTTGAATAAAATCTACTGGAGATTTAGTTGACTAAAACAATTCAGATGACTAAAGTACTACTAAAACTAAAATTCATTTTTTTCTCAAAAGTCTAAAGATGTTACTGTGATGGCAAAATTAACACTGTAGTGACTAGTAAGGGGCACCCTAAGGAAACGGACAAGATCTGTCTGAGGTTTCATTGTAATTTGCTTTCTGTTTCGTTGTAAATCTTGTGTGCAATGTGTAAAGGAAAATAAACGCAGTCTGCTCAGTACCCACTGAAAAAGTATGATGTGCATTAACTCACAATCAATCCGAGCATCACCCTGAATTCATCGACACGGTCACAAAACACAGACACATAGCAAACAATCCATCCAATGCCACACGACACACTGCCACAGCATTGCAATGGTGTGACAACCACAACAACTGGTCTGGTAACTTTACACTAATAAAATGACTATAAGCCATGCCCGCAGAAAGCTGCGATGGGTCCAGGCTACTTCCCATATCCGTTTCTATTAACCTTTAAATGACTCAAACACAGCTACTGGAAAGGACGATTCAAGTTTTATTAGAGCAGTCTACACGATATGCACACAGAATACGCTCATTTAAAGCGTCACTGGACGGAGACATTTCCACCCATTTACTGCACTAAAGAAAGTGTGCAAAAACATTCCATTTCCTTAAAGATTGTGTTTTACAGGATCTCATGTGTGTCTTATACTCCGAGTATTCTCCAACAATCCATAAACTTGTGCCAGCCATGTTTATACAAATAAAATGGATTTTTCTGCTTGACACAATGTGCTCTTTTTATGATGCTTAATAAATATTCTGTGCTCACATGCAGAAATTGAGCAAAACGCCTCCATAGGGCTTCTAGAAATACGGCCAACATATCTAAAGAGTGATTGTGCTGTGAGCTGCTGTGTTTGGCGATAACAACACGCCAGGTTATTGCTAAATCTGCTCATTAAACTGTGACACACTCATCATGCACCCCTGGTAGAACGGGGATGGCGTGTGATCCCAGCGTCTCTGCCATGGTATATTTGTTGGTCTGAGTACAAACATGGTGCAGTCTCTCCAATACTATATAATTTATATATATAATAAGAGGTTGGGAAATACAATAATCTCACAGGGAATATCCAGAGAAGAATACTCCGGCTGATTCAGGCTACAAATAACCATTCTTTACATCCGTCAAAACGACAGACGGCCAGGCTGCATCAAATCACAGCGAGACAGACCTGGACTTCAGCTGGAACATGCACATGGGCCAGAACTTGGCTAAGCTGAATGGATCTGGACAACTATTTGTCAACGGTACAAGGCTGCTGAAGTGGTCATGGTGCTTGAAAACTGCTCTTGGAATTACTACATAGATTGTGAGCTTGTTTGGGCAGGGCCCTCTTCACCTCCTTTCCCGTAGGTCAAACACGCTCTGATAAAAGTTTGTCTTGTTTTTACCGATTGCACAGCGATGCAGAATATGTTGGTGCTATATTAATAATTGTAAAATGGCCATTATATGAATGTTACACTTAGCATTCTTGTTGCCCATCTGCATCATTTTATGCCACGGCAAGGCTCCATGTCACGGGGCACCCATCATTCTATTATTATTATTATTATTGCCATTTATATAGCGCCAACAGATTCCGTAGCGCTTTACAATATTATGAGAGGGGGGATTTAACTATAAATAGGACAATTACAAGAAAACTTACAGAAACAATAGGTTGAAGAGGACCCTGCTCAAACAAGCTTACAGTCTAAGCTGGTAATCGGTGAGACCATGAAATGTGATGGAGTCAGCACCAAAACACGGCTTACATCCACAATCCCATATTCACCATGAATGGTTTAGTAAATTGCCAGGAGCTTAATCTGAATTTCCAAAATTTCACTTTAATGAAAAACACTGAAAGATTAAGGTTGTTCTAGAGGCAAAATGGAAGCCTTCTCAACACGAGATCTATAGAATAACATGGACAATGCAATATATACATACATACACACACACACACACACATACATACATACACCCCCCCATACTCACATACCCCCCCCCCACACACATCCCCTCTCCCCTCCCCACCCCACACACACACCCCTCCCCCCACACACACACACACAATTTTAACAAATTTACCAGTGCACCTCCCAACATGGTTTTGGATCTGCGGCTGAACGGCAAGCATTTCTACCTAAGAGGGGACAAGTATGTGCCACAGCGGTGTACATATATACAACCTAGAAATGTTTTTGACTTGGGACGCCTTAGAAAAATATTGAAATATTAGTGGCACCTTGAACCTAAAAAGTTTGGGAACCACTGGTATAGACAATTACATTACGAGAATAATCGAAAAAGGGGGGGGGTGTTAAAATGTAGTTGCAGCGACCTTATCCCAGTATTAATCGGATTTTTCTGTGATTAATCAGGAATCGGATTTAATTAATTTAACATGTGCTGGATTTGCAAATATTTACTCCCATATTGTTAGAATTAAGGTCAGAGATAGCACTCTTTCCAAACACCTCCATGTGAAAAACCTCACCCAGACGTGAAAGCACGACGGGTGCAGAGAAATCCCAAATCTGAGAAAGACACAAGACCTCCAAAGAACAGGTCTCAATACACAGACACATAGTCAGCACCTAACACAGCCACGCTTTACAGACAAGGATCCAGGAACGTATTAACACAGTATTATTGTCCCGGAATACATGTTCTTCTCTGAACAGTCTAAGGGTAGCCAAGCAATAATGGAAATTCAGATTCATCAGGTTTAGCCATCAAGGAGCACAGCAAGACAGGGCTGCATGCATTAACAAACAATTTAAATGGATAAAAACACAGGGGGGAGCAGCAGGGAGCTGGAGAAGGAGACACCATCAGCAGGGGACAGGAATTTACACAATAGGATTTAAAGGGATTTAATCACAGAATCTATTTGGGGCCTATCAGGAGCAGATACTGCGCACAAAATAAAACTAACAAAACAAGGTATAAAGGGAAACAAAGGCCTGGCCTATATGATCCCATAACTCCAAAAGTGCAGTGACCCGATTAATAAAATGCCATTTCTGAGGCAAACAATCTTCAGGTTCATTGTGTTTATCCATATCATAGATAGAAGCAGGGCTCGCTCTGTGTATACACTATATAAATCCATAGATAGAAGCAGGGCTCGCTCTGTTTATACGCTATATAAATCCATAGATAGATAGATAGAAGAAGGGCTCGCTCTGTGTATACACTATATAAATCCATAGATAGAAGCAGGGCTCGCTCTGTTTATACGCTATATAAATCCATAGATAGATAGATAGAAGCAGGGCTCGCTCTGTTTATACGCTATATAAATCCATAGATAGAAGCAGGGCTCGCTCTGTTTATACACTATATAAATCCATAGATATATAGAAGCAGGGCTCGCTCTGTTTATACGCTATATAAATCCATAGATAGAAGCAGGGCTCGCTCTGTTTATACACTATATAAATCCATAGATAGATAGAAGCAGGGCTCGCTCTGTTTATACACTATATAAATCCATAGATAGATAGAAGCAGGGCTCGCTCTGTTTATACACTATATAAATCCATAGATAGATAGAAGCAGGGCTCGCACTGTTTATACACTATATAAATCCATAGATAGATAGAAGCAGGACTCGCTCTGTTTATACACTATATAAATCCATAGATACATAGAAGCAGGACTCACTCTGTTTATACGCTATATAAATCCATAGATAGAAGCAGGGCTGGCTCTGTTTATACACTATATAAATCCATAGATAGATAGAAGCAGGCTCGCTCTGTTTATACACTATATAAATCCATAGATAGATAGAAGCAGGCTCGCTCTGTTTATACACTATATAAATCCATAGATATAGAAGCAGGGCTCGCTCTGTTTATACACTATATAAATCCATAGATAGATAGAAGCAGGGCTCGCTCTGTTTATACACTATATAAATCCATAGATAGATAGAAGCAGGCTCGCTCTGTTTATACACTATATAAATCCATAGATAGATAGAAGCAGGGCTCGCTCTGTTTATACACTATATAAATCCATAGATAGAAGCAGGGCTCGCTCTGTTTATACACTATATAAATCCATAGATAGATAGAAGCAGGGCTCGCTCTGTTTATACACTATATAAATCCATAGATAGATAGAAGCAGGGCTCGCTCTGTTTATACACTATATAAATGCATAGATAGATAGAAGCAGGGCTCGCTCTGTTTATACACTATATAAATCCATAGATAGATAGAAGCAGGGCTCGCTCTGTTTATACACTATATAAATCCATAGATAGATAGAAGCAGGGCTCGCTCTGTTTATACACTATATAAATCCATAGATAGATAGAAGCAGGACTCGCTCTGTTTATACACTATATAAATCTGTTTATACATTATATAAATCCATAGATAGATAGAAGCAGGGCTCGCTCTGTGTATACACTATATAAATCCATAGATAGATAGAAGCAGGGCTCGCTCTGTTTATACACTATATAAATCCATAGATAGAAGCAGGGCTCGCTCTGTTTATACACTATATAAATCCATAGATAGATAGAAGCAGGGCCCGCTCTGTTTATACACTATAT
>OW240912.1:416746940-416775747 GCA_933207985.1 Pelobates cultripes | reverse complement strand
TTTTAATATGTTGTTCCCCTGAATGGATTGATTGTGAATATGTAATTTTATGTGAATGTGATGTATGGTTTTAGAGTTATGAAAGTTGGGTAGAAAGTATGTTTTAACTGTATGTAATTGAGTTTCCTCTCAGGATAAGGGGAGGGAATATGTGGGATGTAACTGATGTGATTGGTTGTTTTGTAACGCCCTGTGGGCTGTACTATGTTTGTGGATTGGGAATAAAAGAGACTGTATGTGACAGTACAGAGAGTTCCTGTTTTAACCCTCAAAGTGAAGTGTCGTCTCATTATTGGGGGAAGGATTTATGGTATGCTGTTCCAGTTTGACTGCTAGGAGAGTAAACCTATTCGTATGGTTCCTATTCAACTGTCTACAGCATTCATATGCTTGAGAGGATTCATATGCTGCTACGGTTCGGTGGTTGTGGTGTCTGCTGCAGTGCTTGGAGTCCTCAGGAAGCGCTAGGAGCATCCTTCAACGGAGGTACCCAGTCGGGGTGCCAGGCGATCCGTTACATCCAGTATCAACGGCAGCAGCGCCTTCCTGGTGTCGCATACCGGTTGGAGGAACAAATGGCCTGGCGGATGCCGCTTCTGGGAGACCAACCCGGAGGGCAGCAGGTCAGACAACTTGAGTACCTCGTGGAAAGGGAACTGAGCCTTGACGCCTCATACCGGGCACTGTGGTGGTGCACTGTCCAGCCAGAGACATGGAGGGCAGAGGGCATCCAGCCGGAGGGGGAGAACTACACTAGCCCTGGCCTGTTGTGGAAGGCCTTAGCAGAAGACGTCGACTTTGGCAGTCCAGCAGAGTCACGGTACTGGGCTATTTTTTATTACCGGGGTGAGATGGTACAGGGCCCGAGATCTATGGGACTGGGACAAGACCTCCACCGTTTGGCTGCCATGGAACGACAGCTAGAGATGGACTATGTGGAACTACTAAACTCATGTCAGCCACAGGGCATAGACACAGAACAGGAAAACTGGCTGGGAGACCCAGACCTGCCAACCTACAGCTGGGAAAACGCAGCCGAGGTACCCCCTGCTTCACTACCAGCGGCAGAAGTAGGGGACCTCATAGACTGGTCCTGGGAAGACCCACAGATGGCAGGTGGAGATGGGATGGCGGTCTCTCTACCGGCCCTACAGGGATGCTGGGCGGTCGGCCCAGATCTCCAGCGGCAGTGTGTACCCCAGGGAGCAGAAGGTGCAGTCCTTCCTCCCCAGCGGCAGTGTGTACCCCAGGGAGCAGAAGGTGCAGTCCTTCCTCCCCAGCGGCAGTGTGTCCTGCAGGAAGTGGAGACAGTCGGTCTCGCTCCCCAGCAGCAGGGCAATATATTAAAAGGGGAGACAGTTGGTCCCCCTCTCCAACAGCAGAGAGAGTGTCAGGGAGAGGAGCTTGTTATCCCCTCTCCCCAGCGGCTGAAAGTATGTATGGGAGAGGAGCTCGTTACCCCCCCTCCCCAGCGGCAGCGTGTACTCCAGGGAGATGAAGGTGCCGTCCTTCCTCCCCAGCGGCAGTGTGTACCCCAGGAAGCAGAGACCATCTGTCTCGCACCCCAGCCGCAGGACAAAATATTGAAAGGGGAGACAGTTGGTCCCCCTCTCCACCAGCAAAAGAGAGTGTCAGGGAGAGGAGCAGGTTACCCCCTCTCCCCAGCGGCAGTCTACAGTTCAGAGAGAGGAGCTTGTTACACCCTCTCTCCAGCGGCAGCCTAACCCACCAAGGGGAGATGTTAAGCCCCACAACTATGCAGATGGGACCGTAGTCTCTGCACTTGCAGCCCCAGGGGCAGGGACGGTCGGTCCTGTCCCCCAGCCACAGAGCAGTGTATCCAGAGGGGAGACAGTCGGTCTCCCCCTCCCCCAACCAGGCTCCAACCAGGCTACTTCAGTGGTAGCGCTGGCACCCAGGCAGAGTACCGCTGGTCTCTGCCCACTCAGCAACCCACCAAGGCAGTCTACCAGCCCCCCGCACAGCCGTGGTGAGGCACCTGGACATGGACAAGTTGCTATTTTATCCAGGTGTAGTAACCAGTTATTGTGGGTGGGCTGTATTGCTGTTTGTGCTTCGTGGGTGGGTTGCTGGACTAACCAGGGCACTGACCGGCAGGAGGTCAGGTACCCTGTTAGTTTGGATGGTAAAGGGGAGAAATGTGGCGAAACCGGCCTCGCCACGTGTCCTTGGAGGGGGCTGCTTGCCCGCCTCTTGCCTTTGGACTATGGACCAGACTTTATGTGAATGTGTTATACCCCAGATAGGAATCCCATGGAGCCCATTCGTATGAAACTGACTGTAAAGACTTTGGCTCCATGGAGATTAAACTGTATTTGTGTGGTCCGAGCGCCATTCACTTAATAATGTGCGCTCAGACCTGAGCTATCTGGGGATATGTGAAATGTCTGTGTGTTATGTGTAAAATGTGACTTTATGTATTTTAAAGTGTTTTGTGTCTTTTTGCAACCATGTGCTTAATGGAGTCTTGTGTCTATCCTGGATAATTGAATTACTTTCCCCATTGTCTCCAGGATAGAGGGCTCTGTAAAACCTGTTTGAGCCAGATAGTCATGTGCCAGCCAGGGCCCAAAAGATACTTTTACTAACTTTTGAACCCCTGGTCTGATTCATGCCATTTTTTAATATGTTGTTCCCTGAATGGATTGATTGTGAATATGTCATTTTATGTGAATGTGATGTATGGTTTTAGAGTTATGAAAGTTGGGTAGAAAGTATGTTTTAACTGTATGTGTAATTGAGTTTCCTCTCAGGATAAGGGGAGGGAATATGTGGGATGTAACTGTGATGTGATTGGTTGTTTTGTAACGCCCTGTGGGCTGTACTATGTTTGTGGATTGGGAATAAAAGAGACTGTATGTGACAGTACAGTGAGTTCCTGTTTTAACCCTCAAAGTGAAGTGTCGTCTCATTATTGGGGGAAGGATTTATTGTATGCTGTTCCAGTTTGACTGCTAGGAGAGTAAACCTATTCGTATGGTTCCTATTCAACTGTCTACAGCATTCATATGCTCCTACGGTTCAGTGGTTTTGGTGTCTGCTGCAGTGCTTGGAGTCCTCAGGAAGCGCTAGGAGCATCCTTTAACGGAGGTACCCAGTTGGGGTGCCAGGTGATCCGTTACAAACTGCAAGGGAAGTAATTAATTAGCGATCCCTGGGTGGCCGCCAGGGGAGCATTCCTGTGGGTGACCACCAGGGGGAGCATTCGGATCCTGAAGAGGGATGCTTCCCTTGCGGGGGCTTTGCACTGGGACTCCAGGGATGTGGCCCTGGTGTTGGTGGGAATCCTCTGTGGTATTGGTGGTCCAGATCACCCTAACCTACTCCTAAAGAGCCATAATCACTGTTCCCCTACCCAGGTCTGCGAGGTCAGGCTCGTAGCTGCCCAAAGAGTGCTTCCCCTGGGGTCTGCCTCAGTCCCCGCTGGTCGCCTGGAAGTCCGTGCTGACCAATGGGAGAAGGCGCTCCCATTCAAACTGGGCTTGCGTCCTTCTCCTGATTGGTCGACACAAGGGAGGGCTGATTGGTCGCTGCAGGGCGCAGGCGACCAATCAAAGAAGAAGCGCGTTACAAACGTGGTTTTGTGACCTTTTGCCTGATTGGGCAGCAAAACCCCTCTCCTCCCCGAGCGCTGATTGGTGCAAATGAGTTTCACATCCTGTCTTCGAATTGGGCGTCAAAACTCCTCTCCTCCCCAAGTGCTGATTGGCACGATATGGATCGCGCCCTTTCATGTGATTGGTTGTTGCTTGGAACTAATTTCGGGATGTACAGAGCCTCAAGACCCAGACTTTAGATGATGATTTCTCAGGCTCTGTACATCCGATAGCCCCGTTATTTGCTGGGATCCCAGAGGGAACCCGGGGCTATCCAGTAATATGTGTCTGATATGTGTGATATGTGTGACGCGGAGCCACTAAGTGTGACTATTAATGTGTGTAACTAATGTCCAGTTGGTATCTCCCAGAGCGGGTTATCTGCTGTAAGCCATCCCCCACAGCCTGGGACTGAGGAATTTGTACTGATTGTATGGAGACCCCCTGTGGGGGTCTGTGCATAAAAGAAGCCTGTTTTCAATAAAGATTGTCAGAGTTGTACCTCCAGAGTTGTGTCTCATCCAGTTACTGGGGGGAAATGGGTCTCTTTGTATTTTAAATGGTTCCTGATCGGCTGAAGAAAGGGAATTAGCGGATGTAACCAGTCGGGTTACCAGGTGGTCCGCTACAATTATGTTAGGCTTGAAGTGGATTAAAAAAAATTTGACAACTATCAGCGTCAGACACATCATGTAGACGAGGTGGGTAGGGAAGGAGAAGTGAGGCTGTCACTCGTTAGTCACCAGTTACCAGCATACCAGTAGGATACCATTTAACAGGCATTAACTTATTGCCTATTAATAGTGTGATGTCCAGTTTGAAGATATCGATGGTATCACACTATTAATAGGCATTATATAATTCACCAATAAGGATTACATGAGGACAGTATGGCTGTACCTAGCAAGAAAAATAGTGTTAAATGTTAAGTTGCAAAGCTTATTTGCCTCCTCGTGTTATAAAACTATGTAGAATGTTCTAACATTGGGGGATTTTCTGTGTGAGGAGGAGGGCGCGCTATTTTGCACCCCTAAGTATTTTGCTTCCCTGGCAACCACCCATGTGCCCCCCGCCACCATGCTATGCCACTGCCCAAGTATACTGACAGCATTTAAAGAGTTAGATGGATAATACTGGTCTGTATATAATTTGTACATACATTACTTTGCAAACATTCCCAGGACCAACTTAAAAAAGTTCAATTATTCTCTGTACAAAGAACAATAAAGAAACCAATTTCTATTTCGATTTATGCATCTTTTGTAACGCATACTACACATGTACTGTCCTATTAGCCAAAGAAAAATGCATTACATTTTGCATATCTATAAATTTTTCTCCAAGACACTGTTGTGTTTTTTTTTACACACTTTGACAATTTTATGAGATTTGGATAGTGTTTGATTTGTTATCACGCTGGAAGTGTACATTGTAAATTGTAAATTGTCTTTGGAAACACATTATAAGATACAATTCTCCTGGCTAACAGCAAAAAGCAATCACTGTGAACTCGGTGGAAATTAAGTCCATAACTTATATATGTCTCTCACGCCCCGCTACTGCCGCAATCTCAAAGCTAATGGCGACACAGCAATAAGGGCCTGTGTTATAAACCACATTTCCCAAAAAAATGACATAGAAAAACAGTGAACTCAGACCTCAAACACTGAACAGGAAGGTGAACGCAACTGAAAAAGAGCTTCATCGACAATTTACATAATCAGCATCTTTTATTTAATCTGCTAAATGTATTAATATATTAATATTTCCAATGGCACTTTGTAGCACTTTATACTGTGATTGTCACTGTAAAAACTTGCATTGTTTATATACAAAGTGGTTGCAATGAGATTTTATGTACACAGATGTATTGCCGTGGTAACCAGCGCATTCCTTTTTCTGTCACATGATCTATTTCTTTGTATCTGTGACACTTATATTGAACTTGCGAGGAAGGCTGAAGAAACCCTTTGTAGAACCAAAATAATGAACCAAATTCATTGTTACATTCGACTTTATCCACTTTATCAAGGCCCTGGGCTTTTCTCGGCCTTCACATCCACCTATTATGAAGCAGAAATGTTGCGTTCAGTATATATGTCATCTATAGCCCCTAAAATGTATTTCTCCCAGTAATGTGACTAAATAATGTGTGATAGTGAAAAGTGAGATTTTTGTACTATACTTGGGATATTGCTAAATATTAAAGGAGCACTATAGAGTTTGGAATACAAATATGTTTTCTACAACTTGTAGCCCTCAACCAATCCTACAGTCACTGTAGCCAGTTTCCATGATGCCGCTCCCAACTATTATCAATCCTGATAATCTCAATCAATCCAATGCTTCCCCGTAGGGAAGGATAGTGTACATACACAGCAAAACACAGGGCTGGGCCGTTCAGTTGCTCTCTATGAGAGTCATTTGTTTAAATAACTGAGTGGCTGTTATATAGAGGTGTTTTAACACTGCAATCATAAGATTATCATACCTACTAGACAGCAATGTTTTAACTTTAGTGGTCTTTTAATTTGTATTCCAGTCTTTCTTGCTAATATTTAGTACTTTGGAAAACCAGGTTAAAGGGACACTAAAGTCACCATAAAAACTACAGCTTAATGTAGTTGATCTGGTATCTTTAGCCTCTCTCTGCAGGCTTTTTAAAGTAAACACTGCCTTTTCAGAGAAATGGCAGTGTTTACAATACTGCCTAGGAACACCTCCAGAAGAGGCAGTCACTCAGACGGCCACTAGAAGTACTTCCTGGGTTAGCGCTGCACAGCATGCAGCACTGATGTTCAGCATGGAGACGCTGAACTTTCCCCATAGAGATGCTTTGAGTCAATTCATCTCTATGAGGAGATGCTGATTGGAGAAGAGTGGCAATTTGCTGCGCACGCGCAATAGTCTCCTAATGCTTTGCTCTGGGAAAGCATTAGATTGGCTGAGATCATCAAGTTTCATGAACTCAGTCAAGGGAGCAATGTGGACCTGAGCAGCACTGGAATAGTGTTTAACCAGATAAAAGTGGGGGCCGCCGGGGCACTAAACGGCTATTTAGACCTATTTAGACCTAATAGAAATGGCTATTTCGGACACTATGGTGTTCCTTTAACTTTACATGGCATTACTCCCAATGCTTTTACTTTTTATTAAACTAGATATTAGGTGTGACAGGAAGCACATTAAACTCTCATTTACCTACTCTTAACTTGAATTGATATCATGAACATTTTGTAATGAGTTGAGAATTCTCCAATTGCATGTAAACAGATATGGCTTGCAGTAATAAAACAAATAAAGTACAGTTAGACTTGAAAGAATCAGCCAGAATTGCCACCATGGGATCTGATGTTTGCTTCCCAATGTCCACCAGGGGGTGCTTTCCATAGTCAGAAAACAGGGAATGACTCCATACACATCGTCTACAGGAGAAATCTAATCAGATTCAGAGCTGCCCAAAAGGAATCAATGAAGGTTTGCAATTCTGATAATTAGTTTTAATAAGTAGTTTTAATCCATTGTGATAAGTACTTTTAATCCATTGTGCGCAATTTGAATACTCTCAACAGTCAAATCATTGCTACATGTATGCAATTTGCTAGATAAAGTATCTCAAATAAGCACCACATCAAATAATTTTATATTCACTATTATAATTTCTCAAGAGGTTTCTAATAGTATCTCACAGTAAGTAACCCTCGTAATTCAGGGCTCTTCAGTGACCTGGGCCCTGCGTTGACCTGGGAGCTTCAAACCCTTATTCTTATTACAATGTAGATTCCAGAAAACCTCAAAGATACAGATAACTGTATTCCACTGGGAAGCATTGACGAAGCTCTAGAACACGTGTTAGTTTGTCTGTTTAACCAATGCCCAATAACAGATATTAAAACCCATCGTGTGACAGAAGCTGGAAGATGACTACATGGAGTTACTGTGAGCG
Organism: Pelobates cultripes; assembly: GCA_933207985.1. Taxonomy (NCBI): domain Eukaryota; kingdom Metazoa; phylum Chordata; class Amphibia; order Anura; family Pelobatidae; genus Pelobates; species Pelobates cultripes. The sequence continues at coordinate 416,768,184 of OW240912.1, read as the reverse complement.
TAAAAGGATGTTTGGCTTCCTTTTCATCAGGGGTCATTGGTATTTTATTTTTCAAGTAAAGAGAAATGAAGTGTTTTGAAACTAAAGAAAAGAGTGTTGTCATAGAAACACATATGTCTTTTACAAACTCCCAGCTGTGATGAATTCAAAGTGCGGAGACAATGAAACTTGTTTGTACTGAACATTCTGCCCATATTGACAGCAGACAATGAACCTTCCAGTTTTCAACTCCTTGGAATATTCCATCAACAGGAATTATAATGAACAATTTAATTTCAGGCACACATTTTCTATCTTAAAAGAAAGATTGATTTAAGGTCTTTGGGGCCCATTATCAGAGGAACTTTGGAAGCAGCAAAAGTTCAATGCAAAAATGCATTATGAACTTTCCAACGTTCCTCAACTCTTGGAGGCTCACCAACAAATCATTTCCCTTGAGATCTCACTGAGTTAAACTGCAAAGCTTACTCCCTATGAAAACGCCATGCAAAGAACCTTAAAGAAATTTAATTGTGAACTTCTGAACACATTGGGTCACAACATTCAGCAAATCTAAGTGGGAGTGAAGAAGACAGAATGGTAGCAAGTATAGAAAATATAGGAAGCAATATGTGTATAAAGTTACTATTCCATCCACATTCCAAAGTAAAGCATTGCACCAGATAAGGTTCTCAACCTGAACTCCTTTCTAGGGACTTAACCCTTAACTGCCACAGAACTTGAAAAACATTTATATACGGTTATATATGTTTTACCATTCACACACTGAAAGGACTAACAGAATTTAGCCAGGTATATACTATGTTTTATTTATATACTGTATATATGACAAGGGTTTAATGCCATCTTTTCTGCAGACATATCCCTGTCTGCCTGAGATTGGTGGGAATTACACTTCCAAGCATTGGATGCAGCTATCATGATATGCTGGAAGAGAAGCTGGGTAGACAGGATAGTGCTTTTCCTGCCCGTACTTCCCAGTATGTAGGGTGACAGAATATGAGATTTCCCATACATGATCTCATCCATGCGTAATAAGACGTCATAGGCAGGATGTAGATTCTGGAGAAGAAAGATATGAGGGTAAAGAGACTGGAGAAGAGGTAAATGTTGGGAAATGTATACTAGGGTAGAGGGAAATAGGGATATAGGGAACATGAGATACAGAGACTACGAAAAAAAGCAACAGAAATATAGAGAGTGGATGAGAAAAAGAAAAAAGTGATGATTTATTTTATTCTTCAATACATATGGATTGAATTCCCTCTTTACCCCTTTCTCTTAACACCATAGTTCTAAAATCCCCGTTTACCTGGTGGGCCCCCCTTACCTCAGGTTAGAGAGGTGATTTACTTACCTTTTCCCAACGAAGCACAGAACTCCTTGTGTCTGGCCCTTCCCCCTAATCCGCTTCCTTGGCTGACATCATCAGAAATTATTATTTCAGCCAATTACAATGCTTTCCTATAGGAAAACATTGGATTGGATGAGATCGTCAGTTCTGATGATTTCAGCCAAGGAGGCAGATCAGGGGCAAAGCCAGCACAAGGCAAACCCTGCCTTGGCCAATCAGCATCTCCTCATGGAGATACAGTGAATCAATGCATCTCTATGAGGAAAGTTCAGTGTCTCCATGCAGAGGGTGGAGACACTGAATGTCAGTCACACTGTGCAGCACTTCTCCAGGAAGGTTCTCTAGCAGCCATCTGAGGAGTGTAATGTAAACACTGCATTTCCTCTGAAAATACACATGGAGGAAAGAGAATGGGGATATAGAGACTGGAGGAAGAGTGATAGGAAAGTGTGCATGTAGTTTTGAATTCCAATTAACTAATTTTTAAAAAAAAGTGAATTTCTGCACCTTTTTTATCCATAACCTGCAACAAATTAACTAAATTGTAATTAGATCACGTTTCTATTCTGCTACAACTAATACTTCTATACCTCTATGTATCTCTTTGCAGATCTGTATTTGGGGTGTGCATGTGTGTGTGTGTACTTGTTTTTAACCCATTTGTATAATTATTTCAATTCAATCTGTTGGCGTCTATTGAAACATTTTATATTCCTTTTCTTTATTATCAAAGGTTGTCATGGAAACATCTAAAAAGTACTTGAATCCCAAGATAGATCTCATTATACAATCTGGTAATGTAATGCAGAATTTCAGCTTTTCATTTCAGAACTACTAAATTAAAAAGAAAGAAAAAGAGTGGTCCTTATTATAATAAATAACAGTGATCATGATTACTCCGTTTGTGATTCATTGTGACTACATTCAGCATATTTCAATACTGTAAGTAGGTTATACTCAGCTATTCCACCCCAGTAGGAATAAAGAAAAAGAAGTTATCAGCGAAAGTTTAAAAGGTGGTCCTGCATGAAACCTGGAGGAAATACAATGACCTTCAGTGATGGGTCATTTATAAAGCTGTGTCTACAGCAGCAGGTACTTTCAGTGTTGTGTCATTTAGAAAGCTGTGTCTAAAGCAGCAGGAACCTTCAAAGATGGGTCATTTAGAAAGCTGTGTCTACAGCGGCAGGTACCTTCAGTGATGGGTAATTTATAAAGCTGTGTCTAAAGCAGAAGGTACCTTCAGTGATGGGTCATTTAGAAAGCTGTGTCAAAAGCAGCAGGGACCTTCAGTGATGGGTCATTTAGAAAGCTGTGTCTAAAGCAGCAGGAACCTTCAGTGATGGGTCATTTAGAAGGTTGTGTCTAAAGCTGCAGGTACCTTCACTGATGGGTGATTTAGAGAGCAAACGTAGCAGAGACATTCAGTGATGGGTAATTTAGAAAGCTGTGTCTAAAGCAGCAGGAACCTTCAAAGATGGGTCATTTAGAAAGCTGTGTCTAAAGCAGCAGGAACCTTCAGTGATGGGTCATTTAGAAAGCTGTGTCAAAAGCAGCAGGGACTTTCAGTGATGGGTCATTTAGAAAGCTGTGTCTAAAGCAACAGGAACCTTCAGTTATGGGTCATTAAGAAAGCTGTGTCTAAAGGAGAAGGTACCTTCAGTGATGGGTCATTTAGAAAGCTGTGTCTAAAGCAGCAGGAACCTTCAGTGATGGGTCATTTAGACAGCTGTGTCTAAAGCAGCAGGGACCTTTAGTAATGGGTCATTTAGAAAGCTGTGTCTAAAGCAGCAGGAACCTTCAGTGATGGGTCATTTAGAAAGCTGCGTCTAAAACGGCAGATAACTTCACTGATGGGTCACTTAGAAAGCCGTGTCTAAAGCGGCAGGAACCTTCAGTGATGGGTCATTTAGAAAGTCGTGTCTAAGGCAGAAGGTACCTTCAATGATGGGTCATTTAAAAAAGCCATGTCTAAAGCAGCAGGAACCTTCAGTGATGGGTCATTTAATAAAAAGTTGTGTCTAAAGCAGTAGGAACCTTCATTGATGGGACATTTAGAAAGCTGTGTCTAAAGCAGCAGGAACCTTCAGTGATGGGTCATTTAGACAGCTGTGTTTAATGCAGCAGGAACCTTCAGTGATGGGTCATTTAGAAAGCTGTGTCTAAAGCAGAAGGTACCTTCAGTGATGGGTCATTTAGAAAGCTGTGTCAAAAGCAGCAGGTACTTTCAGTGATTGGTCATTTATTAAAAGCTGTGTCTAAAGCAGCAGGGACCTTTAGTAATGGGTCATTTAGAAAGCTGTGTATAAAGCAGCAGGAACCTTCAGTGTTGGGTAATTTAGAAAGCTGTGTCTAAAGCGGCAGGTACCTTCACTGATGGATCATTTAGAAAGCCGTGTCTAAAGCGGCAGGAACCTTCAGTGATGGGTCATTTAGAAAGCCATGTCTAAGTCAGCAGGTACCTTCAGTGATGGGTCATTTTAAAAAGCCATGTCTAAAGCAGCAGGAACCTTCAGTGATGGGTCATTTAAAAAAGTTGTGTCTAAAGCAGCACGAACCTTCAGTGATGGGTCATTTAAAAAAGTTGTGTCTAAAGCAGAACGAACCTTCAGTGATGGGTCATTTAGAAAGCTTACATAGTTATCTTACATAGTTACATAGCTGAAAAGAGACTTGCGTCCATCAAGTTCAGCCTTCCTCACATTTGTTTTTTGCTGTTGATCCAAAAGAAGGCAAAAAACCCAGTTTGAAGCACAATTTAGCAACAAGCTAGGAAAAAAATTCCTTCTTGACCCCAGAATGGCAGTCAGATTTATCCTTGGATCAAGCAGTTATTACCCTACATTGAAAGATTATATCCTTGAATATTCTGTTTTTGAAGGTATGCATCTATTAGCTGTTTGAACATCTGTATGGACTCTGATAAAACCACTTCTTCAGGCAGAAAATTCCACATCCTGATTGTTCTTACAGTAAAAAAAACCTTTCCTTTGCCTTAGACGAAATCTTCTTTCTTCCAGTCTGAACGCATGGCCTTGTGTCCTATGTAAAGTCCGGTTTGTGAATAGATTTCCACACAATGGTTTGTATTGGCCCCGAATATATTTGTATAATGTTATCATATCCCCTCTCAGGCGACGTTTTTCTAAACTAAATAGGTTTAAATTTGTTAACCTTTCTTCATAGCTGATATGTTCCATTCCTTTTATTAATTTTGTAGCCCTACTCTGCACTTTTTCTAGTGCCATAATATCCTTCTTTAGAACAGGTGCCCAAAATTGCACAGCATATTCAATATGGGGTCTTACCAGTGATTTATAAAGAGGCAAAATGATATTTTCGTCCCGAGGATGAATGCCCTTTTTCATGCATGACAATACCTTACTGGCCTTGGCCACTGCAGATTGACATTGAACATTGTTGCATAGTTTGTTGTCTATAACAATTCCCAAGTCCTTTTCGTGTGTTGTTATCCCTAATTTGCTTCCATTAAGGGTATACGTTGCTTGTGTATTCTTTATGCCGAAGTGCATAACTTTGCATTTTTGCAGCTGTGACTAAAGCAGCAGGAACCTTCAGTGATGGGTCATTTAGAAAACTATGTCTAAAGCAGCAGGAACCTTCAGTGATGGATCATTTAGAAAGCTGTGTCTAAAGCAGCAGGAACTTTCAGTGATGGGTCATTTAGAAAGCCGTGTCTAAAGCAGCAGGAACCTTCAGTGATGGGTCATTTAGGAAGCTGTGTCTAAAGCAGTAGGAACCTTCAGTGATGGGTCATTTAGAAAGCTGTGTCTAAAGCAGCAGGAACTTTCAGTGATGGGTCATTTAGAAAGCCGTGTCTAAAGCAGTAGGGACCTTTAGTGATGGGTCATTTAGAAAGCTTTGTCTAAAGCAGCAGGAACCTTCAGTGATGGGTCATTTAGAAAGCTGTGTCTAAAGCAGCAGGAACTTTCAGTGATGGATCATTTAGAAAGCTGTGTCTAAAGCAGCAGGAACTTTCAGTGATGGGTCATTTAGAAAGCCATGTCTAAAGCAGCAGGAACCTTCAGTGATGGATCATTTAGAAAGCCATGTCTAAAGCAGCAGGAACCTTCAGTGATGGGTCATTTAGAAAGCTGTGTCTAAAGCAGGATGGACCTTCAGTGATGGGTCATTTAGAAAGCTGTGTTTAAAGCAGCAGGTAGAATTATACAGAAATCTTTGTTGATGGCAGATAGAATATAAAGACCTAAAGAGAAAGCTCATTTCAGATCAGTAGGATCATACAAACAGGTGACATTTGAAAAGGAGAGGACCCGAGGCAGGAGAGGACCTGGGGAGCTATTGCCAGCAGCTCCACCGGGTTCTTCTCGCGAGATCTGAGCGTTGCCACAGCAACGCTCAAATCTCGCGAGAGTGAACTCTAGCCCCGCAGGCTAGAGTTCACTCTCCACTGGACCACCAGGCAAGGCATCAGCATGGTCCCCCCTCCCAGGCATAAGGTAACAAGGGAGGGGGAATATTAACGAATCTGCCCCCACCTCCACTGGACCACCAGGGAAGGCAGCAGCAACAAGGATCCCCCTCCTTACAAAAGGTAAGAAGGGAGGGGGGATATTTATTAACTAATCTGCCCCCACCTCCACAACCACAAATCACCCAAACATACAGCACACACACAGCACCCACACACATACAGCACCCTCACACACACAGCACCCTCACATACAGCACCCTCACATACAGCACACACACACACACACACACACACAGCACCCACACACACACACAGCACCCTCACACACACACAGCACCCACACACACAGCACCCACACACACACAGCACCCTCACACACAGCACCCTCACATACACACAGCACCCACACACACACACACAGCACCCTCACACACACACTAACAGAACCCTAACAAACACACACACAGCACACTACCAGCACCCTCACACACAGTACACTAACAGCACCCTCACAAACACACACACATAAACACCCTCACCCACATAGCACACTAACAGCACCCTCACACACACATCACACTAACATCACCCTCACACAGCACACACACACAGCAGTGTGTGTGTATGTGTGTACATATATATATATATATATATATATGTTGGAAGGCCATTTGACCTGAATTTGTGGGAGGAGTTATGACCCTTTATAAACCCTACCCCCCTACTTACCATTGCCGTTCAAGCTGTTTTGACCCCACCCACCTACACTCTCCTTTACACATTTCTCTTTGTGGGCCCTCTTTTTTACAGGCCTACTCGTACGTTGGTTTCGGCACACCTCAACCAACTTTGCTTCTCCTCTACATTCCATTAACATAATAGAGATTCCGAGCACAAACATGTACATACACATACATACATACATATACACACGGTGTGTGTGTTTGTGCTTTAGAGTGCACACCCTAATGCAATAGGCTGCGCAAGCCTATGATTGTAAGATAGCAAAATACTCAGGTATTAATCATGAGCAAAGGTTGAATAAAAGAGATTTCTGACAAGGGATGATCCAACCCACCATAAAGAAGAAATCAATGTGGGTAATGGAATAGGAACATTTGGGAACTACTGCTGTACACAACTTTCTGCTTCACCTTCAATGTTCTCCTAGGAAGATGTCACCAATCTCCATCTTCTCTGGCTCTTTCGAGCTAGAGAACATTTATAGAAAACCAAGAAAACCTACAGTGTTTGGGAGGGCTGTAATACATCCCATGAAGTGGGTCACCAATGAGCATGGTAAAAGAGGGTGTGCCAGTGTTATGAATCATGTCATCGGTGCTTCCCAAAGGTGGCAGACCTGTCCAGAAAGAAGGAGGGTCCTTCCGAATAATAGGCAAGTTAGCTTGGAATGAAAGCACACCAATTAAGCAGGCCCTAATAACAAGGGCAAATCTCTGCCGAGTCCTAGTGCTCTTAGCATAGTGGGGGGTGTCTAAAGATGCACTTGTGCTATTCTTCTTGGGCACATCTCCTTGGTGACCCCAAAAGTGGAAGACCAGAAAACAAATCAGGATGGTGTTTTAAAAAATAATTAAAATCTTAATGACTTTGGAGCAAACAGAAAGCCTTTGAAATATGAGCCCTCTTGAAGAACCTTAAAAAGAAATGCAATATCAAAATCCCACCATACTTTTCATAACACATTTTTTTAGGGCACAAAATGGGTGCAAGGCATCAGAGGTTACCCTGGGCTAATTAAAAAAGATTATTATTGAATAAAATAAGAGATCAAAAATACTTATAAGACAGAAATATCTTACAATAGATTGAAAATGAGAGGCCCAACTTATTGTTTAACAGTTTTGGACTCTGCAAAACCACCAAGCATGTTACCCAAATCAATACAAGTCCAGTCCATTTCAGATAGCATGTTCCATGTATGCTCTGTCCATAAGTAACATTCTCATCAATGTTCCAACTGCTGAATGGAATCACCGAGAGGGCAGTGTTAATGCCATTTTATATCAAACCATGAGCCTGGCAGGACTTTTTTCTGAAGGGTTTTTTTGTTTTGTTTTTGTTGCCTGATGCACCAAATAAAAATATAAAACAATTCTTCTCGGAATGCCTGTTTCAATAGGCAGAAACAAAAAATTGTTATCCACGTTGGACTTTGCTGGAATTAGTTCCTAAAAAATATCTATTTATAAGGACGTTTTATGTACGTTTTATGTAAAGAAATGGTTAGGCTATGGTTAGCAGTTCGTTGTATATTCCCAATTAGGCAAATAAATCTTCTTCATTTCATTTGCTTTTCTTCCTCTTGAACTTGATATCTGAGACATCACAAACTAAAATCAATAAAAATGTGAAATATGGTGCTCAATAAATGATCTGATTAATTAGCAGCATCAAATCATCAGATTAATCTTGTAAATCTATAATATAGAAATATAAAAATCAGAGAGAACAGGGCTGTCCTTGTAGGATGTCCCATAGTGCCAGAAGGATTAGACATCTTTTTAAGGGTGTAACGGAACATCCGGTTAACCCCGACCGGTTACCTCCGCTATTTCTCTTTCTTCAGCTGAACAGGAACCATTTAGGATATAAAGAGACCCATTTCCCCCCAATAACTGGACGTCACACATTTCTGGAGGTATAACAACACTTTATTTGCCACACACGGCTTTTAAGCAAAACCCCTTTTAAGCAAAGCCTGCGCAAAGAAGTGGTTTTGCGCCTGGAGTTCTACCAAGAAGCTTCCTCAGCGTAACTCATGACAAAGATTTTCGCCGAGGCTCAAGCCTTTGTCCTGGCTCAGAGGAATGGAGCGAACCCCACACAATCCAAGGGATGACAGGCAGAAGAGAGGTCCCTGATGAGTTTGGCTCCCAAAGACACAAATTACCCTTAGATGCCTCTAAGGAGTTCAAAGAAGTGGAGAAAGGCCTCAATGACTTCTTGCAGGGCTTCGAACGCCAGTGCCTCCTGCAAGAAGTTGCCCCCACCGACTGGATCACCATACTGACCAGCAAGCTAGCAGGAAAGGTGCCAGAAGTCTAACGGGGTGTACCCTTTGCGGAAGCACTCCCGAACAAGGAGCGGGCAGAAGACATAAAAAAGATAGGGAAACACACATAATAACGGACAGGCAATTCACGGACAGGCAGTGGTCCCCCCACAAAGGGCATACCCACAAAATGGCAGGATTTATATTAAATTTAGAAACTGCTGAGTAAAGATAATCCCACTGCTATGTAGAAATGAATTGATTTTGTAGGAATGAATTGACTCAAAAGACACGAATAATAGTATTTGTGTATTCATAACAGTTGATGTACCAGCAACATATAAGTAAAGAGCCCACAATAGTTTCTATTTTATGTCCGGTATCTCTTTAATAATCACAAAAGTACAACTATAGGTGGCTGGATGTAATGGGAGTTTTTGGAGTTATTCATGATACCACTCAATGCAGTCTTGGTGGACTTGGGGTCTGAGTCACCACCATAAACAGTGGGTGCATCCTCACACCTTTGGCCTTAATTACAAGGAACCCACCAATCACATTATTGCTGAGAACCAGGAAGTGGAGGATGGTCCGTTGGGGCAGATGTGGCAGCACCCCCAATTTTCCTTGTACAAAAAATTGAAAATAAAATGCATTGGCATTGTAAGGATGTGTGTGTTAGAAAAACATGAGCTTTGCCTTGGAAAATTTAAAACTGTATTTTTTGTGTGCTGTTCCCTAATCTGTATTTTGTATATATTTTGGCATTTACGGCACTACCACAACTTAGAAATGCATGTTCTGTGTGTGCCCCCAACTCCTTTTTTTCAGTGTAGATTTGGAATCCAGGCCAGATTCCTATTTGGTTGAGCTCCCTATCCATCCACTATATGTGCCCCATTTAAGGTTACCACAGGAAAGAATAAATTGAGGAGAGTCTCTGGAATCAGTTCTAGTAGTACGTATTGCAGTTAGTATGCTCATTTTCCATGTTAAAATTAGTGGGCTTCGCACAATATGGTCACATGGCGGAACTGAGTCCCCATATTTGTTTGCTGAGATAAATGATTTTAAGTATCTTTATAAAATTTCAAATTGTGTTTTTAATATTTTTTTCTCGTGTGTGTCCGCTGTTCACTAATCTGTATTTACAAAAAAAAGTCTGTTATAATTATATCTGACGTTTCCATTCTCCCCTTTATTGGTGACTGGAGATACGGCTGGTTTTGAACAGGAAGCGGCATCTTACAGGGTTTAGTAACAAGTTGACCAGCGGCCACTGGTCCCAGACACATATATCTATTATTATTTACTAAGAAGCAGTTTTATATGAGCTACAAGAAGCTAATTTGATAGAAGGTATTGGAGCCATCTCCTGTACCAGCAATGTAACAATGTCCTCTGGGCGACAGTCATGTGAGCTGAACTCGTCATGTATAATAAAGGATCCCTGTTCAGTAAAGTTGACAGCTACTTTCTAAATCAATTTTGAACCCTGACACCCCCAGAAACGCGCTGGATGTAGTGACACGAGCAGTGACTCATCCCAGACATGAGTTTTCATATAATGTGACACCAATTAAAAACCCACAGCTAAAGCTATATAATTGATCAATTTCTAGGTGACTGTCTACCATGTGAGATAAGAGTTCTAAATATACACAAGGTGTCAGTCAATGTAGCAATCATCTTCCACCCGGGAACGCACGGCTTGTATCAAGCAGAAATTATTGCTGCTTTTAAAACAAAGATGTAGAATTGCAGCTGCTCATCCATTTAAAGTTCAGCAATCTATAATGATAAAACTACTGACCGAATAACAATTCCTGTCGCTCTTAGCCAACTTCAACAAGCCTTGGCTAGCTGCTCGGCTACGACGACAAACACTTTCTGCTCTTTTAGTGAAAACTAAATCTTTTTTAATTTAATTTTTTTTTAAAAGCATTCCAAGCAATAGCCTACTGCAGACCACTACAGTTCTAGGAGATCCCAGGCGCCATCGTCATCTTCACATTGTTAGTGAACCATTTGATGCTTCCAATGGTTCCATGAGCGCCTATTCACAGATATTCACAGACCTTGGGCACCCAAGAAACACAGGTAGGTGTCCATTCGAAAATAGAGAGGGACGACCTCGGAGGAGTTTTGGCACCATAATCACTACAATGCAATGTGGGGGTGCTATTATATAATGTAATTATATCTAAATATAATTACATATAATTCTAATTATATTCATATGTAATATTGTAATGTAATTATTCTGGCTTTGATCCATTTATATACTATAGCCTCACATTTATATATTGTATATGAATATACGTAGAATCCCTGTTATCTCCTTTGATACTTTCTGTCTAGTTTCTCTTCTAGCTCTATATCTGATAAATGTATTCCTCCTGCACTTCCTACTCTCTCTCTTCCTCTATGCCACGATATTTGATGTTTACTTATAGATTGCTCCTCTTGCATCATGCCATCTGACAATGGTCAGGACAGCATGCACAGCCACCATTAAATGCCAAGAGTGGCATCCCACAATGCCAGGGGGTTGGCTGCATGTTCACTGACCCCACATTAGCTTTTCATTCTGTTAAAGGACCACTATAGTGCCAGGAAAACATACTCGTTTTCCTAGCACTATAGTGCCCTGAGGGTGCACCCACCCTCAGGGTACCCTCCCGCCCGACTCTGGAAGGGGGAAAGGGGTAAAAACGTACCTTTTTCCAGCACTGGGCGGGGAGCTCTCCTCCTCCGATCCTCCTCAGTTCCTCTCATTCGGCTGAATGCGCACGTGCGGCAAGAGCTGCGCGCGCATTCAGCCGGTCACATAGGAAAGCATTCATAATGCTTTCCTATGGACGCTTGCGTGCTCTCACTGTGATTTTCACAGTGAGAATCACGCAAGCGCCTCTAGCGGCTGTCAATGAGACAGCCGCTAGAGGATTGGAGGAAGGATTAACCCATTTATAAACATAGCAGTTTCTCTGAAACTGCTATGTTTATAAAAAAATGGGTTAACCCTAGCTGGACCTGGCACCCAGACCACTTCATTAAGTTGAAGTGGTCTGGGTGCCTAGATTGGTCCTTTAAGCACAGTAAAGACAATTCGAGAGAAAAATTCCACATAAGTAATGGAGAATTTGAAAGGCAGGTTCTCATTGCTGACCCAGAGATTTTACCCCTAAAATACCAATCAGATCATCATTATATCAAGAGATATGTCTAAACGCAGGTCCTTAATGGGTTAATTAAGCTCCAAAAAAAGAATGCAAAAAAAAAAACTAAACAAAAAGGGTTTAAATGTGTACAAATAAAGCGGATCAATTCGTCAGCTTTACATATATTCCAATCAGTGTGAAATACATTAGATGTCTGTCTGCGGTTTTCTCGTCCTGTCAATTAATCTATTTTTTATCATTATAACGGCCTGAGTCGCTCCACGTGCTGGCAAGCCAACAATCTGCTATTTTAGCCGATATCTCTGTTGTAAAAGGCTTCCGGTTATAAGGCTACTAAATGAACAAAGCATGAAGGTAACTGACACCGTCACGCTCATACTTCATCAATAATGTGGGCATTAGATAGGTATACAGAGCAAATAAAGCAGATTAATATACTCACACCTATACCAGGGCTTAGACATTGCTAAGTAGGTCTCCTCCTGCTTAAAGGATCACTTAGTGTATATACTAATGCTATTTTTGTACCATTACAGCTTATTGTATCATTGCAGCTCACTGTATTACTACAGTTCAGTGTATTAATACAGCTCATTGTATTATTACAGCTCATTGTATTAGTAAAGCTTATTGTATGAGTAAAGCTTATTGTATCATCTCAGTTCATTGTTTTATTACAGCTCATTGTATTATTACAGCTTATTGTATTATTACAGCTCATTGTATTAGTAAAGCTTATTGTATCATCTCAGCTCATTGTTTTATTACAGCTTATTGTATCATCTTAGTTCATTGTTTTATTACAGCTCATTGTATTATTACAGCTTATTGTATTATTACAGCTGATTGTATTATCTCAGTACATTGTTTTATTGTAGCCTGTTGCATTATTACAGCTCATTGTATTAATAAAGCCTATTGTATGATCTCAGTTCAATGTTTTATCACAGCTCATTGTATTATTACAGCTTATTGTATTATTACAGCTTATTGTATTATTACAGCTGATTGTATTAACTCAGTATAGTTTTATTATAGCCTCTTGCATTATTACAGCTCATTGTATTAATAAAGTTTATTGTATGATCTCAGTTCAGTGTTTTATTACAGCTTGCTGTAGTATCACAGCTCATTGTATCATCTCAGTACATTGTTCTATTACAGCTTTGTGTATTATTACAACTTGTATTATTGCAGCTTATTGTATAAGAACAGTGTGGCATACCGCCTGGCACCCTGACTGGGTACCTCAGCCAATCACACTTCCCAGTGGTTACCGAGTACCATAAGCACCGCACCGGACACAATAACCACCGTAGCCCCCTTAGCCACCGCAGCTTGGCTGGGGTCTCGTTATCCCTTCCCACACTGGATTAAACATCTGAATCCAGCTCCTAGTGAGAAGACCTCTCCTCCATCACGGAATCACGGAAGCGGCCTCTAGTGGCTGTCAGGGAGACCGTCACTAGAGGCTGGATTAACCCTGCAGTGTAAACATAGCGGTTTCTCTGAAACTGCTGATTTTAGCTGCAGGGTTAAAACTAAAGGGACCTGGCACCCAGACCACTTCATTGAGCTGAAGTGGTCTGGGTGCCTATAGTGGTCCTTTAATGCTGGGAAGTAGTCTATTTAATGAAAGCAGTCACAGAATTTATATAAGTTTCAAACTCCTCCTTTGTGTCTGAGAGATAATTGAGTCAGGAACTGTACTAACTCAATTATCTCCAGGTACAGAAAAACACACATTTTTCAGACACCCCAAAAGTACCGTCAAAACATATGAAAACCCCACAAAGTTATACCCCACAGTTATATCCTCTGATAGCCCCGATCTGGGTGACCAACATATCCAAAAATCACCCAGATCGGTGCAGGGGTTTGGATTTTTCATGGCAGTCACTTTTTTGACCGACCGTGCACATGGTCCTATGCCCAAAACAGTTCCATGAAATCAGTGCTAACGGTCGGTCAAGTACAGTAGTTTAAAAATGAACAAACTACCGAACGTAGTCAATGGTCATACCATGGAGCTTGTTCCCCTCATCCAGACAAATGATTCCACCGAACAGTGCCCTTCTAGGTCGTTTAGAATCATTCGGATTAGGTGATGATGGAAGTACAGCGGTGTTCGGGAGTTTCCGTGTCTGATTTGAGTTCCATGAACTCGACGACCAAACACCACTGCCTGCGATCATGCAAACAAGATGGCAGCCACCTCGTGGTCGTTCATACAAATTGCGACCACCCAGACGAACAATTAGAACACTGCGGTTAGAATTGTTAAGAGGTGGGATAGGCATAAGGCTATCCTAACTATAAGATAAGGCCAGGGACTAATGAAAGTATTTAGAAAATTGAGCAGACTAGATGGGCTGAATGGTTCTTATCTGCCGTCACTTTCCATGTTTCTATGTGATGATAGGGCTTAACAAGCTCCTGGGTGGTCCATGGTTCGTGCGCATGTTCGGTTACCAAACAGCATAGGAAAATGGCACAAACTAAGTCTCTTAACGGGCTTTTTGCAGGGCCAATAGTCTTTGGGCAGGAGGCTAGCCAGCCGGCCCCTGCAGGAACACGTGGCAGAGGCATTTCTGCCACATACAGCTTACGGTGTATTATTATAACTCATATTATTGCAGCTTATTGTATAAATACAGGGCACTGCATTATTACAGCTTAGTGTATCATTACAACTTGTATTATTACAGCTTGTTGTGTTATTACAAATCGTGTTATTACAGCATTTTGAAGTGTTACTGCTTATTGTATTATTATAGTTTATTAAAATATTACACTTTATATATATAAAAAAGTTATCCTATGCTAAAGTGAAGTACTGTATGTATCACTGGGTTCCTAAATATGTGTGATTTGTTTACACTTTTCTAAGTAAAGTCCAGCAATTGACAAAATATGTGACAAATTCTTTGCTTACCTTCCCATTAGGGCTTGCCTTCTTAAAAACTCTGAAAAACACAAAATAAACAAAGTATAAGGATGATTGCCAGCAGTCAGAACAATATGCATGCATTTTTTTTTTATCTGTTTATATTTCAAACAAATTATCAGATATATTCACAAAACTCTGAATCCCCAACACAAAAATCTGAGCATTATTCACAATTTATCAAGGCAGCTTCCAAACTGAAAGTGTATACACTGAATTAAAGCGACAGTTTGCCTTTTTCTTTCAGTTTTCCTCTTCATTTCACAAGGATTAGAACAGGGCTCAACATTTACCCTAACCACTGACATGTGAAAATGTAGTCCTGGAAATTAACCCTTGGTGAGTGTAGCAAAGGATTTGAAATTATTATAACCCCTCGTCTAACCTGGCTGCCACCGTTTTGTTCTCCTCTCGCTGCTGTCTGCCATTTGTGAGATTTATTTAATGGAAGGATTGTGGGTAAATTAGCTTGGCAACTGGAAAAAACATTGTTTAAGCTTTGCCCATTTGCTACATATTGACAAAAAAGAGCTCCTAGTAGTGGGATATGGGGAATTATTATAAAGATGGGGAGGTCCTATCAGTGGCCCCCCCACTTGTACTTACCCTCGCTAAGCGAGATCCATAATTTGATAACTATACGTTATATGTGTGAATTGTTGATTTTAAACCACACATATTGTATCAAATAAGACATGTTAATTCAGTGCAAATCAATCAGACGGAAATCATTTTTGCTAAGCTTTTACTAAAGTTGCAATCTAGACTATGTTTGGTAAATAACTGTTTTGTTCATTCACTTCAGTTTTTTTTTCACAAAGTAAAATGCCTTTAATGCCTATTTTTGCTATGTAACAAAATCCTTTTGATTAATCTGATATTATATATATACATATATAGCATTCAGCTGACTGTCTGAAAATGCAAATGACAGTACAGGTGGTCCTCATTTAAAGGATTCCCTACTTTAGAGAGCTGGCCTATGTTCGGGGAAGTTTTCCCGAGCATATATTTGCAGGATTCCCTGTGCTAGTGAACTGGTCAATGTTCGGGGGAATTCCCCGGAACGTAGACCTGCTCTCTTGCGCATGCTCACTAGCGCATCCTCACTTACCGACCAATTCTTTTTACGACCGGATCGTAAGAACGGAACCCGGCCGGTAAGTGAGGAATGTCTGTATAATACTTTAATCAGCTACTCTTTCAAAATCCTGTTTAAATAGGAAAAAAATCACTGTTCCATTATCTTTTGTTTTAATGTTATCTTTAGAGCTAATTTTCGAAAACAATAAATGAAATAAATCACACGTTAAAATAGCATAAAATTAATGATAGGAAAAATATCTAAAGCCCTAACTGGAAAAAGACTACATAGCTTGAAGAAACATCTAACCAGAACGCAGTGGGAGGATAGATTTTTACAACCAGTGTACAAATAACACATCCACTATATTTAATATATTATAAATACATTTCAAATTAGATCTACACATATTTATTATCACTATGCAACTGTGTAGGCTGTAATTAGGAGATTCACTAATGAGAAATTACTTATTTCTTCTTTCATTCCAGTAAACATAATTGCAGCTTAACTACAATAAAGCAAAATAAAAACACAACATATTTACTCAGCCAAGAATTTGGGTATTAATATAATAAATAATGCACAAACGCATTTGGAAAGTGTAAATAATTTTATAGTAACATTCTTGGTGTTTACTGGTTAATTTAAAGTTAGTTCTAAGCCACATTAAGTCCTCAGTTTGGATTTTACAGACGGTCCACTGTCTAGATGTTGTTCTGACCCGTGTTTTAGAAGCTAGAGGTGAACTGTGCCGTACGGCCGTGACACTGAGCTATTGTCTGGGCTATGTCATTGCTTTGTACTGCCACCGGCAGTCAGCTGAAATTGAATTGAAACGCGTTGGTCTCTAAAGACAAGGAAGATTGATGAAGCTAAAATTCTGCTCAATTCGCCTTCTACAAGGTCTCAAAAAAATGTTGTGCATGTTCAATAAAGACTGACAACCTCGGCCCTTATTTAACCGCAAATACAAACTTTGGGCAGACGGCAGATCCAAAAAAAAGATGGGTTGAACTTGCCAAATAAACTATCGGAATGAACAGATGTGCTGTAAAGTACAATTGTGTTTACTGCATTTTCAATGTATGCCTTGCGTCCTATTTATTTTGTGAAACTTGTATAATAAACAATGTTCTTGAAAAAATTAATTCACGGCAGCTTGAGAAAGTTTTTTTTTTTGTTTTTTTCATAATTTTATTATCTGCATGATGTACTAGAAATATTATCACTTTATAACATAGTATTAACAGCACATGGTACAGTTGGGATTTAGGTTTTGTTTTTTTTGGAAGTGTTACCATGTTGTATTCACATTTTAGATACACTGTATATATGTTCCTCCTTACTGCAGGGTTAAGGTCAACGCATTTCTAGAGCTTGCACTCATTCATTGTCTAAAACCTGTAATTGCCTGAAATTGCATGCACTATACAGGGATCTTCCTTTGAAAATATAAGGGCAACCAATAGAGGATGCTCTATATTGCTACTGTCTTTCCTTTGGCAGTTTGCATTGTCTAGTTGGCAGCTCTCCCGCTCCTCCGATCAATAAGTGCCCCATTCATCTGACGCTCAATCTATTTCACACATTTTATATTCTCCAGTCAACGCAACAGTTGCACAAAGTCTTCAAGGTATCTGTGGCTGAGAGATCTTTTCAGCTGCATAGCTTGCTTTTTGGGGAAGGTTTATAGATTTTTATGAAACACAATGAACTGCGCTCAACTGCGAGGATCAGAAGCCGTTATATTCTATTTATAAGAAGCTCTTTGTGTTAAACCAAAATCCTTTGCACACAGCTCCTTACTAAATACACTTGAACTATTTTGTGATTATTTTTTATATTTACAGATGTCTTATCTTTACAGGAATCAATCAGTCAGACATTGAAAAAGCCTTAAAGGATCAATAGGCATTACATTAATAATGGTTTTATACAAAATAGCAAAAGCTGAATTCTTTACCTCTGAACGCTTTCAGCTTTCTATAAAATTGCATTCTTGTTATTCTAAACATGGTTTGCACAGTTAGCTTGGAAATGTAGGGCACAACTAGTTAAGGGATACTTAAACAAATGTAGATAATAATCTGTTTGATAATCCTTTGCAAAGTTATTTTCGGTCGCTTAACACGTTGTATGGTATCTCTTCCAAAAGCTATACAGTGTAGATCACAAAACATATTTTTATAAAATACAGTAGGTGTTACAAAGTAAAATGCTTGCAGTTTTTTGTAGGGATCCTGCTGGCATTTGTGGGAATGCACTTTTCATAAATCCCATCAGAATGGAAATCATTCAGTAATCATTTTGGCTGTACGTAGGCATTAAGCTTGAAACAGATAAACAAGTCACGCATTTCCTGTTCTTGTGATTGATCCAAAAGTAGATAAAAAAACAGATCTTACAACTAGTTTTCTCAGACTTACTTTAAAAATGGAAACTAATTTAAATGTAATATCTCACTACATTAAAAACCAAATATAATTACCTATATCCATTGTGACAAACTCCCCTTCTCACGTGAGTTTGCCACGAGTTCCTGGAGGAGCCTGCTTGCTAGCCTCCTGCCCATAGACTATGGGCCCTGGAATATACACCGTAAAAGTCTCTGTTCGTGTATTTGGATGATATGGTTCGGGAACCGAACAGCTGCACGAACCGGAGACCACCCAGGAGCTGGTTAAGCCTAATTGCTCGTCTGGTTGGCCATATTTCCTATGGACGACCACGAGGTGGCAGCCATCTTGTTCACATGAACACAGGCAACAGTGTTTGGTTGTCGAGTTCATGGAACAGAAAATGCACACAGAAACTCCTGAACATCACTGAACTTCCAGCATCTCCTGCATTCGGTTCTACAACATTTAGGAGGATAACGTTCGGTGGAAATGTTCCTACGAACAAGGAAAACAAGCTCCAGGGTAAGAATATTGACTATGTTCAGTAGTTTGTTCGGTTTTAAACTACCGAACTAGACCAGCCGCAAGCCCTGATGTTTTGGGCAGGAGCCTCATGTGCAGTTGGTCAAATTAGGACTTCCAGGAAATTCCCGAACCCCTGAACCGATCTGGATGGTTTTTTGATATGTTGGTCACCCAGATCGGGGCTATCAGGCGATGTAACTTCTAGGGGGGTTTATGTATTTTAAATGTATTTTTGGGATGTCTGTGAATTGTGTTTTTTTTTGTGTCTGGAGATAATTGAGTTAGTTCAGTTCCTGACTCAATTATCTCTCAGGTACAGGGGAGGAGTTTGGGATTGGTAACTAGTCCCCTCTCATGTCCAGGAGAGGGATTATGTTGTTTGTGTGGGAATGTCAGGGGAGTGCTTAACTGTGTTCAGAATTGTATAAAAACAGGCCATCTGGCCAGATTAAATCATTCCAGCTTGTACTCCCAGAACTATGGGAGTGGATTAGGCGAGTTCCCCATTCACCTCCAGGAGGGAGCGGTTCCAGGACCCCAGTCAAGCCACGGCGACTGTGGGCAGAAGTGTCCCTTGTTCCAGGTAGGAAGCAGTCCTTGGCTGAGGTACCCAGCCAAGGGTACAGGGAGCTCTGTTACATCCATAATAAGTATTGTATCTCTAAATGCAGGTCTGAATTTGATAAAACAGTCTCTGTGTGCTCATATAGACTTTTGCTCTAGTGTCAGAGTTTGATTTGCATTAATTCATGTTTGTCCCTTAAAAGATAGAATCCCCTCGATAATGTTCCTTTAAATCCCTTGAATTCTCCTGCACACTCCTGTACACTGTAACTTACACGTTAACAGTTTGTTTTCATTTCATCCTGTATCCTTGAGTTGAGAAATATCTTTCAATTGCAAGCTGGCAATTGAACTACAACTCCCAGATAAACTCCATCTGATAAATTTCAGCTAAATAGTATGTGTGACCAAGAATTAAGCAAATATCCTGCTTTTATCACCCTTAAAGTGACACGGTTGGCACTATAACCATTTTATCTATTTGGAGTGGTTGTAGTGCCCGGAGTACCCTTGATGCTGTGCCTCCATTCAGTGTTAAGTCATTTTCAAGCAGTTTTACACTAAATAAGGGACCTTGGCCATCCACAGCCCAGACCCTACTGGAAATATACCTAAAATAGAGACTACACTCTTTTATTCAGCCATGCCAATTCATGACAACAATAGGTGATATGCTAAGTCAGCTGACACTCTCAGTCAATCACAGCCGCCCACTGCAGCTCAGATTAATGCTCTTAATTCCCCTCTGTATGATGTCCAATTCATTTCCTTGGATCTGGGCAGCCTTGAGATATCTTGGCATTTAACCCAAACCAACCTCTCTCTGTTACCTCCCCTACAGCCTAAACTATGAGCCCAGCCTTTTAATCAGGAGCCATGGTATGAGGACTACACATTTTCTATTCGAGCGGAGTATCGAACATGACCCCTTCTCTAGGATTGGAATGTCAGGACCAGACCTAGTTTTTGTTCAGTGATTTTTCTTGTTGGGTAGATGAGCTTTTAAAGCAGCTTTGCTGGAACACAAATAGTGATAGTGCTCATCCTACGTTTGTTATTCTGGGCATGCGGAATCCTGCTTTAGTAGTCACAATGCGGGCAGAGCTATGGTTTGTTTGTCAGTTTTAGCATGGATGGGGTAAGAAGTCAGAGGAACTCTTTGATTCTCCTCCAAGGTTTTGTTCTTTAACAAGCAGTGTGCACAATATTATTTTTGTTTAAAATGATCTGCTGTGTGAGACACAAACAATGAATGCCAAATAACTTCAATGGTCATAGAGTGAGAAATTCTATCCAATTCACAAAGCAGGCACGAACAATGTGGACTGACACAAATGTTATTCACAAAATGACAGCAGATACAAAGTGAGTTCACCTGTAAATTATGCTGCACCTATTCCTTGGTATATCTCGAATGTGGCAAGCTTCTTCATACAACCTCTCACCAATGTTTCCAATTTAAAAATGCAATCCTTCAGTTATTGCTTCCAATTTCGTGTCAAAGTACCATTTCTGCATAATTTTAGCACTCCCTTACAGGTCGCCAATCACAACTTGCAAAACATTGTAAACTAGGAAATTCAATTATTTGAAAATAAGCAAACAAATTTTCAATTACTGAGCAGTGTTCTGGGCTGAATGCCAAAATTGTTAAAATTATATTAGAGCTTTAAGTCTAATTAATTCAATGAGGAACTATCATGTTGACTGTTAT
>OW240912.1:416663681-416746840 GCA_933207985.1 Pelobates cultripes | reverse complement strand
TACTATTATAACTGGCATTAAAATACAGGTTATGTTATTGTACTAAACATAAAATACATATTGTTTGTGATACAGTCCCTATGTTAAGAAAAGAATGTGAAATAATTTAAAATGTGTGCATACTTTGTCGTAGGGCTGATTTTTTTTTTTTCTCATAGTCATTTATTATCTGTGCATAGATAGGTGAAATTATGTTTCCATTAATTGTTCATCTTTTACCTGTGCAGTTATAACTTGGGAAGTGGCATGGTTTCCATAATGGTGAATGGAACGTTCAATGATGGAAGATGGCACAGGGTCAAAGCTGTACGGTAAGGATGTCTCTCGCTACTGAATAATTATGAAAGTAACCAACGAAAACTCTCTGAAAGCCAGGGCTCAACACTGGGGGGATGGAACTTTGGTTCTTCCTCACAAGAGAAGTCCCTCTTTTATTACAGGCCTACCCGATACGTCGGTTTCGGCACATCACAACCGACTTGCTCAGATATCTAACCTGTTATAAGTACGGCTTTTGTCCCCGACTACAAATATATATATACACTTTGTGGGTTTGGCCTGTTTCCCATACAGCTGTATTAGCTGTACTCTCCTGATAGCTGCCCTGTCTGCAGCTGCACTGGCAGGAAACAATTTCTAACAATCTGTATATTGTGGATTTATTTTATTTTTTTAAATAATTCAAAATCTTTCTTTCTTATTATTTATTTAATAATCTAATATGAAAGATACCCAACCAAGAAGAGTATATCAGAATACCATAACACCAAAATCACTTGCATTCATTGTTTTCGTGAAATACACTATTCATCTCCACATATCACACCCCTGTCTTTTACACATACATAATGCAAACATTTTGCGATTTTAGTAAATTAACTGCTGATCTTACATTTACCAGAATGTATAGTTAATGTTATATATATATATATATATATATATATATATATATATGTGTGTGATGTGAAGTTCTCTGTGTTACATTCTCTTTCAGTGATGGTCAGTCAGGAAAAGTGACGGTTGATGACTATGGTGCAAGGACGGGCAAATCACCTGGTCTGATGCGTCAGTTGAATATTAATGGAGACCTTTACGTTGGTAAGTGTGTCCCAGCAGTATAACAAGGGTGGGTACTCTGCCTTCATCATATTAAAGGGAAACTCCAGACCTGGAACTAAACGCAAGAGGCAGCAATAGCCCAGAGCACATTCTATTCATTGGGGCATATCTACTAAATAGTGTTTATTTAATTACTTTCTTTGCAGGGGGTCAGTGGAGTGTCCCTTTAATGATTTATGAGGTCAGGCCAAATGCTTTTCAATAATTTTGAAGCCAGACACTATACTGCAAGGCTGCACAACTGCAGACAGATTCTGTGCTTTGTGTCAACAATCAAATGATCACTGATCTCAACCCAAGAGAACTCCTGTTCACTAGTCTAGTGTACGGCAAACTAAGAGAGTGGTAGCCCATTACCAATAACATGTGACATGCTTGTCCATCACACTCCACCTAGAGTCAGAGTAGGCGATTGGGAAAAATAGTTGCAAATCAGAGCAAAACCACTCTTTAAGAAATAATACCAACTGCAACATACTAACACATTCAGTAGTAGTCATTTTCAGCTCTGAGGAACTGAGCTTACTATTTAATTACATTTGTCAGTTTAGGGGGACTTTGTGTTGGAGTCTTAAAATCCCAGCCCTTAAATTTGGTTAGTGTCTGGTTCTCATTAATTCCATAACTTATGTTATATGTATTTTTGCGTTGGGAAAGGGTTTAAGTGTTAGTGTCTGTAAGTAAACACTTTTGGAAAGTTTTTGTTGTAGCAGCAAACCATCACATGCTAAGGAAAATAAAAATGTGCTGGAACTGTTTGCTACAAAAGAGCATAACTCAAGTTATTGTATATATAATACAGACCGGGCAGGACTGGGACAAAAATCTAGCCCAGGCATTTAAAGGCAGGGAAGCCCTAGGAGGAACGCAACCCGCGAGGTTGCATGTTGTGTCATCGTCAACTACATGCATGCCTCTCCAAAGTGGGCATATATGTTTAACGCCCCTCAGGGCAGCCCATGTGTAGTGTTGGGGGATAAGGGATGTTTGTGTATGTGTGTGGGGGCGAAAGGGAGGTAGGAGATATCAGTGTGAGATAGGGACAGAGGCTGTAGGGTTTTAGAGGGGTCATAGGGCTGCAGGGTGTGATTAAGAGACATGGGGCTGAAGGGTGTGAGTGGGAGACATGGGGCTGCAGGGTGTGATTAGGAGACA
Source organism: Pelobates cultripes (assembly GCA_933207985.1). Classification (NCBI taxonomy): domain Eukaryota; kingdom Metazoa; phylum Chordata; class Amphibia; order Anura; family Pelobatidae; genus Pelobates; species Pelobates cultripes. The sequence goes on along the minus strand of OW240912.1, from coordinate 416,744,566 downwards.
TGGGGTTGAAGGGAATGAGAGGGAGACATGGGGCTGTAGGGAGTGAGAGGGAGACATGGGGTTGCAAGAAGTGGGAGGGAAACATGGGGCTGCTGTGGTATGAGAGGGAGAGACAGGGGCTATGCAGTGAGAGGTGGAGACAGGGTCTGTTTGGTGTGAGAGGGGGAGACAGGGTCTGCTGGATGAGGGGGTGAGACGGGGGCTCCTGGGTGAAAGGGGGGGATTCAGGAGCTGCTGGGTGGGAGAGGGGAGGCAGGGGCTGCCTGGTGAGAGTGTCGGGTCTGCTGGGTGAGAGAGGGGGACATGGAGTAAAAAGAACTCTTAAATTTCAAATTACATTATTTTTTAAATAAAAAAACTGTAACTGTAAAGATTCCTCTCCATCCCTCCTTCTTACGTTAAGACTTGAATGTAGGGGGAGCAAGGGAAGAACCATTTTCCCTGGTGGTCCAGTGGATGAAGAATCTGGTCTACACCCCTTGGCAGATGTAGACCATGTGCACATGGCCTTCGCTGTGCATCAATGTGCAGGCTGGTGAGTGTGATCTTAGATCTCCCCACCGACCTCAGAGCTCCCTCTATGGGCATGAGGACATGCAGCACTAGCTGTAAAGGGGCTGGGAGGGCAGGTCCCCTGATCTTTCCTGTTGGCCCTGGCTCATTGCGGCCCACCAGGCATTTGCCCGGTTTGCTCGATGATCAGTTCGGGCCTGAACACAGATATGTTACATAGTTACATAGCTGAAAAGAGACTTGCATCCATCAAATTCAAAACCTATATTTTTGCTGCTGTTGATCCAAAAGAAGGCAAAAAACCCAGTCTGAAGCAGTGGCGTCTCTAGGATTCATTTTTCGGGGGGGCACACGGAGGGCCAGTGACAAAAGTAGGGGGGCACATTTAACCCCGCCCTCATCGCAGTTTGACCCCGCCCCTTTCGCATGTTAAGCCACGCCCCCGACACAATGTGTTTTGTTTTTTTAATAATACCTGGTGGAGGATTCATTATTTTCCACCAGGGATTATTTAAAAAACAAACACATTATCCTTGATACAGTGCCATAGTTGCCAACATTTGAAAAAAAATTTCCAAGGACATTTTGCAGCACAGCTATCAATTACAGTCTGGGTATAATATCCCTGGGCAGTCAGTGCTCTCTGTATAATACAGGGTTGTGTGTATAATAAATTGGGACACTCAGTGCTCCCTGTATAGTGCTGCTCTCTGTATAATACAGGTCTGTTTGTGTATAATATCCCAAGACAGAGAGCAGCACTATACAGGAAGCACTGACTATCCCGGGATATTTTATACACACAGATCTGTATTATACAGATAGCTGAGCATATACCCCAATCTCTAAACTACTAGTACCTGTCAACAGCAGCTCCCAGACGCTGTAACAGGGCTAAAGTGTGCGGCAGCTCACACAGATTATTCAGCGGTAAAGTGCACTCGCTGGCAGAGCCAAACTGGGAATCCCTGGGAATCCAAAGCAGCCCTGGAAAAAAAACGTATGCCATTCCTACAAGTCAAAAAAATAAAAAAATAAAAATAATAATAATAATATATATATATATATATATATATATATATTACAGTGAGCACACAAGCTCACTGACATGCGCAAATATGCTTACTGACAGACAAAACTCTCTGACTCACACACAAGCTTACTACAGACACTCACTTGTATAAACAGAAGGCTCACTACAAAGAAGTTCAGGGACACACACAAGCTCACTAAAGACAAGCTCACTGACACACACATGCTCACTAAATAGAAGCTCACTGACACACACAAGCAGTACCATTTTAACAGAGTTAAGGGCCCCTGGGCAAAACAATGCACTGGGGCCCTTCCTACACAACAACTCACAGGAATTTTAATTATTGATAGACTGCGGAGTCCATACACACACACAGACTGCTGAGTCCATACACACACACAGACTGCTGAGTCCATACACACACACAGACTGCTGAGTCCATACACACACACATGCACACACACGCAGACTGCTGAGTCCATACACACACACACACACACAGATTGCTGAGTCCATACACACACACAGAGACTGCTGAGTCCATACACACACAAACAGACTGCTGAGTCCATACACACACACTGCTGATTTCATACACAAACACACACTCTGCTGAGTCCATACACAAACACACACAGACTGCTGAGTCCGTACACACACACAGACTCTGCTGAGTCCGTACACACACACAGACTCTGCTGAGTCCGTACACACACACAGACTCTGCTGAGTCCGTACACAAACAGACACTCTGCTGAGTCCATACACAAGCACACACACACTCTGCTGCTGAGTCCATACACACACAGAACACACACTTTCTGTTGAGTCCATACACACAAATACACACAGACTGCTGAGTCAGCCCGCACACGAATAACGCACGAGGTCATACCACCACAGACTGCTGAGTCCATACACACACACACACACACACACAGAAGCTGCTGAGTCCATGCACACAAACACACACTCTGCGCACGAGTCCATACACACACACAGACTGCCGAGTCCATACACACACACAAACACACACACTCTGCTGAGTCCATACACACACAGAGACTGCTGAGTCCATACACACACACAGACTGCTGAGTCCATACACACAGACTCTGCTGAGTCCATACACACACAGACTCTGCTGAGTCCATACACACACAGACTCTGCTGAGTCCATACACACACACACAGACTCTGCTGAGTCCATACACACACACAGACTCTGCTGAGTCCATACACACACAGATTGCTGAGTCCACACACACACACAGATTGCTGAGTCCATACACACACACACACAGACTGCTGAGTCCATACACACACACACACACACTGCTGATTCCATACACAAACACACACAGACTGCTCAGTCCATACACAAACACACACAGACTGCTGAGTCCGTACACACACAGACTGCTGAGTCCGTACACACACAGACTGCTGAGTCCATACACACACAGACTGCTGATCCATACACACACACAGACTGCTGAGTCCATACACACAGACTGCTGAGTCCATACACACAAACACACACACTCTGCTGAGTCCATACACACAAACACACACACTCTGCTGAGTCCATAAACACACACAGACTCTGCTGAGTCCATACACACACACAGACTCTGCTGAGTCCATACACACACAGACTCTGCTGAGTCCATACACACACAAAGACTGCTGAGTCCACACACACACACTCTGCTGAGTCCATACACAAACACACAGACTGCTGAGTCCTTACACACACACAGATTGCTGAGTCCATACAGACACACACACAGACTGCTGAGTCCATACACACACACACACAGACTGCTGAGTCCGTACACGTGCACACACACAGACTCTGCTGAGTCCGTGCACACACACAGACTCTGCTGAGTCCGTGCACACACACAGACTCTGCTGAGTCCGTACACACACACAGACTCTGCTGAGTCCGTACACACACACAGACTCTGCTGAGTCCGTACACACACACACACAGACTGCTGAGTCCATACACACACAAACTGCTGAGTCCATACACACACAAACTGCTGAGTCCACACACACAGACTGCTGAGTCCATACACACACACACACACACACACACACACACAGACTGCTGAGTCCATACACACACACACAGACTGCTGAGTCCATACAGTGTGTGTGTGTATGGTGATAGTGTATGTGTGTAGGTTGTGTGTGTGTGGGGCAATGTGTGTGTATGGGGGGCAGTGTGTGGGGCAATGTGTGTGTATGGGGGGGCAGTGTGTGTCTATGGAGAGCAGTATGGGGGGCAATGTGTGTCTATGGGGGGCAGTATGGGGGACATGGGAGGCTGTATGTGGGGCAGTGTGTGTGTATGGGAGGCTGTATGTGGGGCAGTGTGTGTGTATGTGTGTATGGGGGGCAGTGTGTGTGTATGGGGGGCAATGTGTGTGTGTATGGGGCAGTATGGGGGGTAATGTGTGTGTATGGGAGGCTGTATGTGCGGCAGTGTGTGTTTATGGGAGGCTGTATGGAGGGCAGTGTGTGTGTATGGGGGGGCAATGTGTGTGTGTATGGGGGCAATGTGTGTGTATGGGGCAGTATGGGGGGCAGTGTGTGTGTATGGGGGGCAGTATGGGGGGCAGTGTGTGTGTATGGGGCAGTATGGGGGGAAATGTGTGTGTATGGTGTGGTGTGTGTGTGTAAACACCCCCCCCAAGCCTACCTGTTACTGGAGGATGTTGCTGGGGGTCAGGCAGCCATCTTCTGCAGCAGCATGGGCTGCTGCATTACGGCGGGGGCGGGGCTTACCGGCGGGAGGCGGGGCTTCGTTTGGGGGCGGGGCCTGTGCCGGGGAGCCAATCAGTGCTCCCTCCAGCCACAGACAGCCCCCAGCACCTCAGCACTGCATTCCCTCCCCGGCTGTGACAGGCTGTTACAGTCCGAGGGAAGCCCATGGCCAGCAAGTTGCTGGCATTTGGGGGGGCCCAAGGGGGGGCACAGCATGATATAGGGGGGGCCATGGCCCCCTCTGGCCCCCCCCTAGCGACGCCACTGATGACCGCAGCCTGGAGAGGATTGTCAGGCAAAGGCCATTCAAATGTGTTGGGGACTTTCACAAGGAGTAGACTGAAGCTGGAGTCAGTGCACCTGCTACAGCACAAGAGGTTTCTGCTCTGCTCCTGTCCTCCCGCCCCACCACCTGCTCCCTCGATCCTATTCCCTCGCATCTCATCCGCACTTTGTCTCCCTCTCTTGCTCTTCCTCTCGCTAACATTTTCAATCTCTCCCTTTTCTCTGGCACATTTCCCTCTGCCTTCAAACATGCAACTGTAACCCAATTCTGAAAAAGCCCAACCTTGATCCCAACTCCCCATCCAACTACCGCCCTATCTCGCTACTGCCATTTGCCTCCAAGGTCCTCGAGAGAGTTGTCTACGCCAGATTGACAGACTTTCTGGAATCCAACTCTCTGCTTGACCCCCTTCAGTCTGGATTCCGCGCTGGTCACTCTGTCGAAACTGCTGTGACCAAAGTATCCAACGATTTAATTGCTGCTAAATCTCGCGGCCAATACTCTATCCTAATCCTCCTTGATCTTTCTGCCGCCTTTGACACTGTTGATCATCAACAGCTTCTTCACATTCTCCGTAACTTTGGTCTACGGGATACTGCTCTCTCCTGGTGCTCCTCCTACCTCTCCCAGCGCTCCTTCAGTGTTTCTTTCTCTGGCTCTGCCTCTTCTCCCCAACCCCTCCCTGTCGGCGTCCCCCAAGGTTCTGTCCTCGGCCCCCTACTGTTCTCTATCTATACTGCCTCCCTTGGTAAACTCATCAGCTCTTTTGGCGTCCAATACCATTTATATGCAGATGACACGCAAATCTACCTGTCCTCCCCTGATCTCTCTCCGTCCCACCTTGACTCGTGTTTCTGACTGCCTCTCTGCTATTTCCAACTGGATGGCTGCTCACTTCCTTAAACTCAACCTGTCCAAAACAGAACTTCTAGTTTTTCCTCCCTCAAGTGCTGCTACTCCTGTGTCTGTCACCATCCAAGTCAACGGCGCTACTATCACCTCTACCTCCCAGGCTCGCTGCCTAGGAGTTATTTTTGATTCTGATCTCTCTTTTACTCACCATGTTCAATCGATAGCCAAATCCTGTCGCTTCCAACTCAAGAACATAACGCGCATCCGCCCATATCTAACGCCGGACGCGGCTAAGGTACTGGTTCATGCTGTTGTTCTCTCTCGCCTTGACTATTGCAATCCCCTTCTCACCGGTCTTACATGTTCCCAGCTTGCACCGCTGCAATCTATAATGAATGCGGCTGCGAGGCTTATTTTCCTGTCCGGTCGCACCTCCCATGCCTCCACGCTCTGTCAGTCCCTGCATTGGCTTCCAGTTAGATATAGGGCCCAATTCAAAATTCTGGCGCTTGCTTACAAATCCCTACATAATGCTGCTCCAACATACCTATCCTCCCTCATACACAAGTATGTCCCGTCGAGACCCCTAAGCTCAGCCCAAGACCTACTCCTATCCTCTGCCCGGATCCCCACCTCTGATGCTCGCCTTCAAGACTTCTCCAGGGCTGCACCTATTCTGTGGAACTCCCTTCCCTCCTCAATCAGACTTTCACCCAGCCTCCATTCCTTCAAAAAATCTTTGAAAACTCACTTCTTTATTAAAGTGTATCAATTAAACTGTCAGCAGGTTTCTCATCCCCCACCCCATGACTCCGTTCCTTCACCTGTCAAAAATGACCTACCAAGCACTCAATAAACCCTTCTGTAACAAACTATTTAATTCCCCTACTTTAACCCTTTGTGTCACTATACCCCACTACCTCTAGCATGTAAGCTCATCGAGCAGGGCCCTCAACCCCCTCTGTTCCTGTACGTCAGTGGTCTGATCTCAATTATGTGTCTGTTAGTCCACCCATTGTACAGCGCTACGGAATTTGTTGGCGCTATATAAATAATAAAATAATAATAATAATAATAATCAAGAGCCACAGCACACAGACGGATCCTGGACATGGGCTTCAGATGTCATATTCCTCTTACCAAGCCGCTCCTGAACAAAAAACAACGTCAGAAGCGTCTCACCTGGGCTAAAGAAAAACAGACTTGGTCTGTTGCTCAGTGGTCCAAAGTCCTCTTTTCTGATGAGAGCAACTTTTGCATCTCATTTGGAAACCAAGGACCAAGAGTCTGGAGGAAGAATGTAGAGGCACACACTGCAAGTCCAGTGTGAAGTTTCCACAGTCTGTGTTGATTTGGGGAGCCATGTCATCTGCTGGTGTTGGTCCACTGTGCTTCATTAAGTCCAGGGTCAACGCAGCCGTCTACTAGGAGATTTTCTGTTCGTGCTTCCTTCCGCAGGCAAGCTTTATGGGGATGCTGACTTAATTTTCCATTAGGACTTGGCACCTGCCCACACTGCCAAAAGCACCAAAGCCTGGTTCAATTACCGTGGGATTACTGTGCTTGATTATCCAGCAAACTCACCTGACCTGAAGAATCTATGGGGCATTGCCAAAAGAAAGATGAGATACATTAGACCGAACAATGCAGAAGAGCTGAAGGCCGCTATTGGAGCATCCTGGTCTTCCATAACACCTCAGCAGTGCCACAGGCTGATAGCTTCCATGCCACACCGCATTGAGGCAGTAATTGCTGCAAAAGGGGCCCAAACCAAGTACTGAGTGTCACATATTCATCCACTTATAAAAATGTGGTTAATGGCATTTACTGTCCACACATGAAAAGTTGTGCCGAGCAGCAACCAAATCCACAGAAGGGTTAATGCTGAGCAGCAATTATGCAAATGGAAACCTGGGAACCACCTTTGGGGTCAAAGGCCGGGTTACAGCCTATCAGATCTAGAGGAAGGGTATTAAGACCCAGTTCTCATCCTGCTCAGTGCCCTGTTGTGGTTTCCCTTGTGGTTGTCCGAGAGCGCGTTATTGATTCTGGTAATTCTGGTTATTTGACTTTGGCATTGTTTTTGACTTCCCTGTTTTCTGGCATCCCTGACTCCTGGCTTTTCCTTATCGTTGTGTCTCTTTCTGTTTCCCTTGACCTCGGCTATTCCTGACTATTCTTTGGTACGTTAGTCCGGCCATTCCAAGGTCTGGTATACGTTACTATCAGTCCTCTGTTTTACACAATTCTACGTGCTGGATCATTCTGTAAGCCTGACACTGAGTCCATTTGCATGCTTATACTTTTCATAGGTCCGATATTGTTCTATGTACACTCATTGTTATATTGATTGCATGTAATATTCTAATTTACTGAGATTGTGGATTTGGGGTTTTCATGAGCTGTAAGCCATAATCATCGCACTTATGACAAATCACGGCTTGAACTATCTTGCTTTGCATGTAATGCGTCTATCTCATATATTAGTTTCCCCATTTATGTTGCATTACTGAAATAAATTTACTTTTGCACGATATTCTAATTTCTAAAAGTATCACCTGTGTACACTGATCAGCCACAACATTAATACTACCTGCCTAATATCGTGTAGCCACTTGTGTTGCCAAAACAGCTGTGATGCCTCAAGACATGGACTCCCCAAGAACTCTGAATGTGCCCTGTGGTATCTGGCAACAAGACAGCAGCAGATCCTTTAGGTCCGCAAGTTGTGAGGTGGGGCCTTCATGGATCAGATTTGTTGTTTCAGCACATCCCACAAGTTCCAGCACATGCCACAGATTTTCAATCAAATTGAGATCTGAATAATTTTGAGACTAAAACAAAACCTTTGTCATGTTTCTCAAACCAACCTTGAACATTTTTTGCAATGTGGCATTATTTGTGCGTTATCCTGCTGAAAGAGGCCACTGTCATCAGGGCCCAGGGCATAACACTGCCTTTGCTGGCATGACTTCTTCCCAAAGTCCATGTTGCTGCCATCTCTTCCCTAGGTAAACAACACACACGCATGTGACCATCCACCTCATCTAAAAGAAAACGTTATTCATCAGAACAGGGAACCTTCTTCAAATGCTTCATGATCCAATTCTTACTCTCACATCCTTTTTGAAGATGCTTTCAATGATATATGGGCACTCTGACTGGTCTGTGGCTACACAGCCCCATACACAGAAAACTGCAATGCACTGTGTGTTCTGACATCTTTCTATGATGGCCAGCAATAAGGTATTCAGCAATTTGAGCTACACACCTTCTGTGTGATCGGACCAAACAGCTAGCATTCGCTTCCCACATGCATCAATGAGCCTTGGGCACTAATGACCCTGACACGTGTTCACTGGTTATCCTTCCTTGCACGACTTTTGGTAGGTACTAACCACTTGCCGTTTTGGGGTTGCTCTGACCCAGTAGTCTAACCATCACTATTTGGCCCCTGTCAAAGTTACTCAGATCTTTTCGCTTGTCCATTTTTCCTGCTTCCAAGACCTGAAATTCAAGAACTGACTGTTGCCTAATATATCCCACCCTGTGACAGGTGCCATTGTAACAAAATAATCAATGTTATTCTATTCACCTGTCAGTGATTTTAATGTTGTGGCTGATCGGTATATATAAATATATGCACAATAAATAAATAAAATAAATTAGTGCTATAAAGGCTTTTTTGGTGTCCTGTGAGATTCTTATCTTAACTCACACAAGAGTCTGCTGGCAGGGTGATTGTAAGGGAGCTCCCTGTACGCCTGGCTGGGTACCTCCGCCAAGAACCGCTTCCTAGCTGGAACAGGGGACAAACTGCAGAACTTCTGCCCACAATCGCCGTAGCTTGACTGGGGTCCTGGAACCGCTCCCTCCTGGAGCCGAATCGGGAACTCGCTCGATCCACCCCCAGGCACCGGACGACACTCCTGGGAGCTCTAGTCCTTACAAGGACTTTCCCCGTAGAATCCTCCACACTAAAAAAGTGTTTAGTGATAAGCCCTTTCCACTCCCAGTAACCAGACGACACATAGTTCTGGGAGTACAAGCTGGAATCCTTTAATCTGGCCAGATGGCCTACTTTTATACAATTTAGACACAGTTAAACATGCCTATAACACTCCCACACAAAACAGGATAATCCCTCCACCTGGACCTGAGAGGACACTAGTTACAAGCAAACATCTAACTAATCCTCCCCTGTGTCTGAGAGATAATTAGCTGAGCACACAAACATATAATTACATTATCTCTCAGTACAGAAAAAGGCAATATAACAAAACCCGAAAAATACCCCTAAAACACATAAAAAACCCACAGAAGTTACATACCCTGATAGCCCTGATCTGGGTGACCAACATATCCAAAAATCACCCAGGAAGTCATAATTTTGACCGACCGTGCACATGGTCCTATGCCCATAACAGCTCCATGAAATCAGTGCTAACGGTCAACTACGAACAGCTACCGAACGGAATCCATAGTTCTACCCTGGAGCTTGTTCACCTTGTTCGTGGGAACGTTTCCACCGAACAGTGCCCTTCTAAGTTGTATAGAACCAGAACGCAGGCGATGATGGAAGCGGTGTTCGGGAGTTACCGTGTCCAATTTTAACTCCAGGAGATTGATGCCCAAACAACGCTCCCTGCGTTCGCGGGAACAAGATGGCCGCCACCTTGGGGTCATTCATACGAAATGCGGCCCAGACGAACAATTAGAACACTGCGGTGGAACTAGTAACAAGGTATCAATTGAGCCTAACAAGCTCCCGGGTGGTCTCTGGTTCGTGCAGTTGTTCGGTTCCTGAATAACATAATCCCAAATCACACAAACAGAGTAGTTTGCAGGGTATTTGGTATAGCCCATAATCCTGGGGCAGGAGGCTGACTAGCAGGCTCCTCCAGGAGCTTTTGGCAAACGACCAGACCACAGGGCATTTGTCACAGCAATGCTTTATGCTGGCTGGCAGTTAGCAGAACTGTGAATGATTACGAGTTCTGAGTTGGGGACAAGAAGCACTTCACCTCCCCTCTCCCCTGTAGGGCCTAAAGTTAAACATTGGTAATAACACTGAGCGTAAGACCAGGAGAATTTGATCCATCTTTTCAGGAAGTGTAAAAGGAGTGATTGACAGCCAGGGGAGTTGTGGCTGCAGAAATAATGTTGTTTATCTCTTAAACAGAAGATAATTGAGCTGTGAACTCCTATACAACAAAATCACTTCACTCAGCCATAGCAGTTTTGGTACTTGGACTGACCTAAAACTAGGTGACAAGATAAAACTGTATACTTTGATGTAATGGCTTAAGAGAAAAGCATGTTATTGCTTCCTGAGAAGGTAACATTAGCTTTTTATCTGATCTTGCATAAGAAGCAAATTGAATGATTAAATAAATGAGTGAGATTAATTATTTGTTTAGAATGTGTAGTCAACATCTCATGTAGTCAACCACACAATGTAACATCTGGTAGAGTTCTATGGATTTAGAATAACAATATTTAGAAATAACAGTGTATGTCTGTCTTCAACAAAGGAACAATTCTTGTACATTTTGATTTGTCGACACGTCATTTAACTATGCATGCAAACGGTGTAACACAATCTGTAATGTAGTAATAACGGATTATCCCGCTTGTTTGTCTGCAGTTCGCCAGTACGCTGACATCTGCCTCTTCAACACAGCTCAGTACAAGTGTCCAGTGGCAGTGGAAGAAGCAGAGTAAGTACTCCACATCCCCAGATAATCAGATACTGTCTATGTTTGATTACAACCAGGGGCGGACTGAGAGCCTTTGGGGACCCCGGGCAAAATTAGATCCCAGGCCATTTGAAGGCCAAATATACGTGCATTAAATAAATGTTAAAGGATCACTATAGTATCAGGAAAACAAAGTAGTTTTCCTGACACTATAGTGCCCTAAGGGTGCCCCCAGCCTCAGGGTCCCCCTCCCATGGGACTGAAGGGGTTAAAACCCCTTCATCAGCTTACCTTTATCCAGCACCGGGCTCCCTCGGCGCTGGTGACCTCTCCTCCTCAGCCGACGTCAGCTCCTGAGTGGAGCAGAATGCGCATGCACGGCAAGTGCCACGCACGCATTCAAACAGTCCATAGGAAAGCATTTCTCAATGATTTCCTATAGACGTTCTGCACGTTGGATGAGAATTTCGCATCCAGCGTCAAAGATGCGCCTCTAGCGGCTGTCCACAAGACAGCCACTAGAGGTTGGATTAACCCTGCCAAGTAAACATAGCAGTTTCTGCTATGTTTACATCTGAAGGGTTAAAACCTGAGGGACCTGGCACCCAGACCACTTCATTGAGCTGAAGTGGTCTGGGTGATTATAGTGTCCGTTTAAATATAACTCTCATATAATACGGCATTCCTTTGGATGTGTATATTGTGAAGACCTGTGTATCAATGCATGTTTGTATTTGAGTCCGTGTGAATGAACTTGTGCATGTCTGGATGACTACATGTGCTTTTTTGTATATAGGGTCAGTGTGAATGCATATGTGACAGGTGGAAGAGTGTGGGAGGTGGTGACAGGTGGCAGAGTGAGGGAGGGGGTGAGTGGTGGCAGAGTGAGGGGCAGACACAGTGAGGGGGGGTGACTGGTGGCAGAGTGAGGGTGACATTGGGAGTGGGGGTTGACTAGTGACAGAGGGAGGGAGGGGAGGAAGTGACTAGTGGCAGAGGGAGGGAAGACGTGACTAGTGGCAGAGTGAGGGAAGGCGTGACTAGTGGCAGAGTGAAGGAGGGAAGGGATGACTGGTGACAGAGTGAGGGGGTGACTAGTGACAGAGTGAGGTAGGGAGGGGGTGACTAGCGACAGAATGAGGGGGTGACTAGTGACAGAGGGAGGGGGTGACTAGTGACAGAGTGAGGGAGGGGGTGACTGTCACTAGTCACCCCCTCCCTCACTCTGTCACTAGTCACCCCTTCCCTCCCTCTGTCACAAGTCACCCCTTCCCTCCCTCTATCACTAGTCGCCACCTCCCTCTGTCACTAGTCGCAACCTCCCTCACTCTGTCATTAGTCACCCCCTCCCTCACTCTGTCACTAGAATGAGGGGGTGACTAGTGACAGAGTGAGGGAGGGAAGGGGGGGTGACACAGTGACAGAGGGAGAGAGGGGTTGACTAGTGACAGAGGGAGGGGGGTGACACAGTGACAGAGGGAGAGAGGGGTTGACTAGTGACAGAGGGAGGGGGTGACACAGTGACAGAGGGAGAGAGGGGTTGACTAGTGACAGAGGGAGGGGGGTGACACAGTGACAGAGGGAGAGAGGGGTTGACTAGTGACAGAGGGAGGGGGTGACACAGTGACAGAGGGGGAGAGGGGTTGACTAGTGACGGAGGGAATGGGTGACTAGTGACAGAGGGGCGGAGCGGGGTGACACAGTGACAGAGGGAGGGAGGGGGTGACAGTGACAGAGTGAGTGGTCGGGGATGACTAGTGCCTACCTGTCTCTCTTCTCCCTCTGGTCTCACTGGCTGCTGCTCCTTCCCCTCACTGATTGGGCTCTGTGTGAGAGGAGTAAACAGGAAGTGATGTCACTTCCTGACCCAGCCTCTACCCAGCACACAGAGCCGTGTGGGACAGGAAGCAGGAGACCTGGCAGAGAGGCGGTGAAGCTCCTCATTAAGAGGGAGGGAGGAGGAGGTTTTACTATGCTGAGCGGTAGGTTGCTGGGGCCCTGCACTCCATCAGGGGCCCCAGCAACCTATTAATGAAAGAGATTTTTTGTTAATTTTGCCGTTCCAGTTGATCTCTGATCTCTCCAGCTGGAGCATGGCTGTGCGGTCGGGCCCCTGGCTGTCTCAGGCCCTCGGTCCATGACCGATATGCCCGAGTGGTCAGTCCGCCCCTGATTACAACCTTCATTCTCAAGAAGAGGATCACACAGGATCTGGCTCATAGGACAGACTGTTTTACAGTTTCTGTAACAAAAGTCAGATGGTTCTAGGGAAGTTGTAATTATTTGGTGCAAATACTTCTTCCTTCCACCCGGTATGAACCTCCAGCATCCAGGACTGTGCGGGGAAGACCCCTCCTCCAAGGAGAGCGTGTCAGGAACAAGCTCTTAAGAGAGCTAAGTGATTTAAGTTCAGGGGAGCATGCAAAGCATAGCAATCCCCAGTGTGATTATAACAACTCCCTCCAATAACAAGACAAGGCTACATTTAGAGGGATCAAGAAGAACTGTCTAAACCTTTATTTTACTTGGTACTAGCCCATATGGTCATCACATTAACACTGCTGTGAAAACTCAATAAAATCACAAACAGTCAAACCATATCAGGCAACACACAGTGACTTATCACAACACAATGGCACATTTCCAAATAGGTGGGGGAGACAATAACTAACAGAAAATATCTCACGTGTCTGCAGAATTAGCAATATGCAAATCTACCCGAATATGCAAATGAACCAGTCTTGCTATTCAGGTAGTGCATATTGCTGTTGCTACCAACAGAGGGCACTAGACCAGCTCCATACCCAAATCCACCTAGTTGGTAGCAAACCTCAGCAGTACAGGAGAGCAGGCAATACATTACACAGTACACACACACACACTATAAACAATTACATTACACACACCCTGCACCTATAATGGGTACAGGGTGACTTAAACATAAGAGAAATAAAGCAGCCTACATAAATAGTCTATCAGAAGGTAGAATAGGGGCTTTAAAGCCAAATACATCAAAGAGTCATAGTCACAGGGGAGGAGGCTGGCAAGCAGGCCTCTCCAGGACCAAGTGGCGAAGGGCACTTCATTACAGCTACCATTTATTTTCTTGAACAAGTTTAAATTGTATGATTTGATAAATTGGGGTAATAATTTGATTGATTGGTGGTACACAAAAACACTTACATTGTATCAATTATTTCACTCTACCATTAATACCCGACATCCTGAAAATAGTTCAGTTATTTCATTATACTCCCTGTATCCAGCTCATCCAGAATGGATTCATTTTACCAATTATTTCATTAGATTTTCATAAACCATTCATTAACTGTGTCATTTCATTTTCCCCAGCCTAGATAGGCCTGCTGAAATGATTTATCCTATTTTTTATCTTCTGATCTGTCTACAGTCTTTGAAATGGTTTAATCGGTCACCATCCTTATATTATTTAATAACCTAGATATTCTTCCATTTTGCGCAGGCATGGACCAAATAACTTGTTGGGTAACAGGTTCAGCAAAGGCAAAATGATGTCAAATAAGAACCAGTAAAAAACAGAAGCCAGATAATGATGTCCATTGACAGAAATATTGTCCCTTTGTTAGTTGAGGAAAAGTGCAATAAATTTAAATTGTGGAATCACACAAAGGTCATTAACTGTGTTACTGGGGGTGTCAGCCATTGATAAGCTATGCTTTTATAGAGAGGATTCAGTTTCCAGGCCCCTACACCTGTCTCCATCTTTACCCATTAGATCAGGGCTGTCCAACCTGCGGCCCCCCAGATGATGCTGAACTACAACTCCCATGATTCCCTGGCTATCTGTTTAATTGAAAGAATCATGGGAGTTGTAGTTTGGCAACATCTTGGGGGCCGCATCCTGGACAGGCCTGCATTAGATTAACTTATATCATTGCTTACTGCTGTTGGTGCAGTTTATAAGAAGTGTTATGTGGAGTGAGCAATGTGCCAGATATTTTAAAAACAGATTATATTTTTGTTGATTCACAAATAACGTATGTATGAAACATACTGCATGGCAGTAGTTGAGCCTGTTTATACACAGCTCCCTAGGCAAATAATTTCTGAGTTTCAAAGATTTGTGTTGCTAAGTTTAATTAATTTAACTTTCCTGTTCCTTTTTTTTCTTCTAGTAATGATGTAGTTGCTCCAAGTTCGACATTTTGCAAGGTTTACACACTGACTCCATTTCTTGCCAACAACCGAGAAAAGAGAGGCCTGGCCTTGGATGGAAAACTGAAACATGAGGACACAAACCTGGCTTCCAGTACACTGTGAGGGTGACCACCGCACATCTTGTGTTTGTTACAAACCTATTTTGCAATTGCACATTCATTTATATTTATATTTTATATGGTGGGCACCTCATTGACAAGTGTGTGAAGGCTGTGATTTATAGCTGCTGTTACCAAGTACCTACTGACTGGAGGCTCAAACTTTTAGTCATGCCATTTCCTGTCATTGTCTGTTCAATCACTTAAATTTAGAAAATAGTGTGCATTAAAACAGATAGAAATGTATCGAGTTTATGTTTCTTTTTGTGTTAGCTTCTTTTCACTTAGAAAAGCAATATAACATCTTATTTTGTCAGATTTGATTCCCAAGTTGATTGATTGGATTAAAGGGACACTGTATGCCCCCAGACCACTTCAGCTCATTGAAGTGGTCTGGGTGCTGTGTCCCTTTTGCACCTAGTGCTGCAATGTAAAACATTGCAGTTCCAGTGAACTGCAATGTTTACATTGCAGCTCTAAGTATGTCGAAGACAGCCACTGGGGGCGCTTCCAGAATCCAAACGGACTTTTGGTCCGTTATCTGATGCTGGAATTCCTTACGGACCCTACAGCATCAGATTTTCCCCATATGAAAGCACTGAATAATGCTTTCCAATGGGGAGGTCTAATGCGTGCGGCCATTGCCGCGCATGTGCATTAGGTCTCCCCCGCCGGCTGACGTCGGCGGGGGAGGAGCGTGGGTGGAGCCTGATCCAGCACCGAGGGACATCAGCTCTGGATTCAGGTAAGAAGCTGAATGGGTCTGTGGGAGGGGGGTTGCGAGGGAGGGGGGGACCTATTAAACCTATAGTACCAATTGCAGTGAACTGACAACTGGGATTAAAGTTGAGTTGAACAATCACTTGAAGAATTTCAGCTAATGGCTAATTTTAGCATTTGGTTTTCTCTTTACTAAAATTTACTGTTTAGTGAATAAAACCCCATATGTTTTAATGCCATAAATGTGAATATTCACAATGTCCAAATTTCAATATCATACCCATTGATTTAATACCTGCAAGACCCTTCCGGTGTAAGCAGTAAAGGCTAGCAGTGATATAGAAAGGGTAGTAGATACCTGGAATAGCCTTCCAGTGGGAGCAGTAACAGTGATATATAAAGAGTAGTAGATACCTGGAATAGCCTTCCAGTGGGAGCAGTAACAGTGATATATAAAGAGTAGTAGATACCTGGAATAGCCTTCCAGTGGGAGCAGTAACAGTGATATAGAAAGGGTAGTAGATACCTGGAATAGCCTTCCAGTTGGAGCAGTAACAGTGATATAGAAATGGCAGTAGATACCTGGAATAACCTTCCAGGTGTAGCAGTAAAGGCTAACAGAGATATAGAAATGGTAGTAAATACCTGGAATAGCCTTCAAGTGGAAGCAGTAAAGGCCAACAGTAATATAGAAAGGGTAGTAAATACCTGGAATAGCCTTCAAGTGGAAGCAGTAAAGGCCAACAGTGATATAGAAATGGTAGTAGATACCTGTAATAGCCCTCCAGCTGAAGAAGTAAAGGCTCACATCGTAAAGGAATGAAATGAGGTGCTTGGGGTGTTATGAAGAAAAGGGAAAATGAGTAAATAATTCTGAGATAATGGACCCATTCTATGTTTTTCTGTTTACCTGTAGTTTAAGAGATGGAGCAAACAAGGAAATTCTGGGGATCATCGTGTCATATAAAGTGAAAGTAAAGCTGGTGGTGTCTCGTGGGGGGTGAGTGATACATTATTTTCATACATTTTATTCAAATAAAACCTGATTTGCAACACTGGCTAATGGAAATGGTATATTGTACTGTGAAAATATATCTGTTTAATTATTCAAAAATTTACTACATTAAAATTAAATAACCATGCCTACCCCTCCCCTCTAATGAAGATCAGTAAAAGTAAAGAATTTATTAAACATCAGACGTCTTCTTTATTGTAACTCGGCCCGAGAAAAGGCCAAGTTAAAATTCATATTTTCTTCTTTTAATATTATAATATGGCCCCCACTTGCTGCCAATGGATGTGGGCTGGGGGAGGAACCCTAGATCCTCAATCTTTTTATATTATAATATAGCCCCCACTTACTGCCAATGGATGTGGGCTGGGGGAGGAACACTAGGTGGGCACCACTGAGAGCTGGCTTATTTATTTTAAATTTCACTGGGGTGGGGGGAGAACAAGAACATGTTAGCAGTAGGAATACTGAGTTGTGCTCCTAATACTATAGTGTTCCTTTAAATAAAGCTTAATTTGCCACATTGTGCTATTACAGAGAACTGCTTCCTCCTAGAGGCTGTAAATTGCATTGCAGATATAATATGTAACATTTAACATATTAATAGCATTTACATGTTTACTGAGATGTGCACATTGTCTAAACAGGAATCAAGGTGTAGCTTCAAACCGTACCCTACCTTTATATAATACAAGTATTTCCCAGCCAGCTACTGGAAATTTTATCTATTATATAAATCTCTTAAATCACATATTCTAGCACAGATCTGTAATGTTCATTAATAGAAACAGGAGCTAGATTCTGTTTGTTTTAACCCCACTGGATACACTGGGAATGTGATCTAATAGGCCATCTATATCAGTCTAAAGGTCTTTGAAAGTAACCTTGTCATAGTTCCAACTGAGATTGAGATCAATTTGTTAATAAATCTTCTGATGAAAGCTGTCAGACAGCTTGATGATCAATGTACGTGTACCCAATGCTTGAGAATAAAGGATGACTAATTATCTGATCTACTTTGAATAATTCCAGCCTTCTGGGAGACCTTGCGTCAAGGTAATGGTGGAATCTTTGTTTGGTCATGGCCATGCATCAACGTATATTCTGCATCTGTCTTGTTCAATCACGTTTGCCTTCATGGAACTCCATAAACTGTTGAGTGTTTGCCCGTTCGCATTGCCTGTTATGATGTAGCTCTGTGTAAGAATCATGCCAACATTTGTTGTTATAGTGCTGCATCATTTGCCGGAACGTGTTTTACTCGCATGTGTCAGAATGTTTTATCACCTCATATTATTAGATAGTTAGCAATCCTTGTTTGTATATAATGCCATAATCATATCTTACCTACCATCTCTTGATAATTCAGTGAACTATTTTTCCCCCAGAATATAATCTGCTTTGTTTTGCCTGATATGTTTCCCTCTTTTTGGTTGAAGGGAGAGGGAAGTAAACTACTGTTTAATATAATTAAGAAAGAATGCAAAAAAGTGGGACTGATAATGTTTACCAGAAATGATTCTTTGATTAAGTTATATGTAAAAGGCGACTCTGTATTGTGTTATGCTAGCTTCAAGATTCAGAAATATAAATTATCCATCCGTTCATGAATCCCTTTCTCTATCTCGGTCTCCTATTTACCTCTATCTCCCAATATCCACGTATTTTGAGGTAACATTATGGGGGCATTCCAGATAAACATCTTTTCTTCTTCAGTTTAACTCTGTTTTCTCCATTTTATATATATAGAATTTTATTCCAGTTATTATACATTATTTTCTATTTATGTTTAAATTAGTTCTACGTTGGCACGTGACATAGAGAGCGTTATTTCACTGTATTATTACTTTAATTTTACTTATATGACCACTCCATAAATATCTAATCAAAATAATGTGAATTGTGAAAAAAGATTTTCCAAGTAAAACAAAATTATTTAGATATAGCTTTCCTGCGGCGTGAGTGCAGATGTATTGAGTTGTGTTAACAGATTCAATAATAAAATCCCAGAGCATTCTACAAAAGTAAATTGCAAAAGATATCTCAAACAGCAGGATTTCACATAAAAAGTTATAAAGAAGCTTAAAGGCACCCAGACCTCTTTATCACACTGGAGTGGTCTGGGTGCAGTGTCCCTGTACCCTCAACCTTGCAAGTAAAAGCATTGCAGCTTCAGAGACACTGCATTGTTTACATTGCAGGGTTAAGACAGCCACTAGAGGCGCTTCGTGGTCTCAAATTAACTCCGTGAAACACTTTGCATGTGGACTTCTGGTGTTTGCAAAATATTCATAGGAAAGCATTGATGCAAAGCTTTCCTATGGGGAAACTCTAATGTGTGCGTTTGGTCCTCCATCAATGTGAGGCTGCGGGAGGAGGAGATCAAATAAACACTGAGGGACCTCAGCACTGAAATTAAGGTAAGTGTTAAAAGGGTTTTTAACCCTCTCATGCTCATAGGGGAGAACGGACCAGGGGCATATAATAGCGTTACAAATACAGTTTTGTTTACCTAGCACTGTAGTGTTCCTTTAAATCAGACTTCCCCAAACTCCGGCCCTCCAGATGTTGCTGAACTACAAGTCCCATGATTCTATGAATGAAATAGATAGGCTGAGAATCATGGGAGTTGTAGTTCAGCAACATCTGGAGGGCTGGAATTTGGGGAGGCCTGCTTTAAATGATGTCAAAAGCCCATTGTGCACACAGCTCATAATTAAAGGTACTGATAAAGCAGTACAAAGCTATACAGTCAGAATAATAATTCTAAATACAGATACATTCACGGTTATTCACTATAATGAGAATTCAAATTTAACTTCAAAATAGGCGAACTGGAAAAATTCTCTAAAAGTCAGCTGTGCTTCCATTTTGGCTACTCTGGCCTTGAAACTGACATTCACCTTGAATTCTCACTGTAGTGCATAACCCTGATGGTTTCCGTTTTTGAAAGGAAAGGGAGGAGGGTTATTTACTAAAGAGGAAAGTTTGGAATCCGGACTTGCAAATTGTTAGAGCTGCGCTGGAAAAACAGATACGTTGGCCGCTTTTTCCAATGTGACTATTTTGGCATAAAATAGAAAAGGGATATGAACACATTATGTGGAACCTACAATCCAACATTACAATCCAGCATCACAAAGCATTTAATAACACTGTTTGGTATCTCATATCTGATATTAAAAAGACCGCATACCAAATATTACAAACTTAGTTTTCTGCTGGTAACATCATCACAGTGGGCTACAATAGTGTTAAAAGAATATAGTTACATAATATATTTAGTATTGGGCTGTAAGGCAGCAGCCGGCAAACTCCTCTGTACCAGTGGCTGGGGGGGCAAATGCTCTCCTGCTTCCGTTACCAGCCCTCCCCTGATCTGAACCATGATTTCATTGCTACTCTCACAATGCAATAAAACTGGCACGTTTGTAGGGTTTTCAATCATATCACAGCACGATTATATTACAGACAACTTGGAACTGCGTGTTTTGATGATGCTAGTAGGTGACAGGTGTTGTCGTCCATATGGACATTACAATGTGCGTGTGTTTCTGTAAACAGACAATGTTTATTTTTATAACCTGAAGAGTGTTTTTAATAGCGCGGTTTATGTTGCTTCCATCTTGTCATGTAGGCAGTTTTTATTTAACATCGAACATGCCTAATGGAGAGAAATGTCCAGAGTTTCCCTATATTTTTTAAACGTGTAACATGACCTTGCCCTCATTGTACATCACTTACCCATCTCAGGATTGTACAACCCGTAAGACATACGTCATCATTTCACCTGCTCCCACCGCTATTATTTTGTTGCAATAAGTTAGTCCGGTGTAAAAGTTCTGGAAAATTTAAAGTGAGAGAAAAAAAATTAAGATTAAAAAAAAATTAAAAATGCGGTGTCGGTACTCTTAGAGATTGCAAGTGATTTTGTTACATTAGGAACATGAAATACAGTGTGCATACAAGTATTATGCTTGACATTTGGTGCTTACAATATCCCTTTAAAGTACCTATTTCATGAGAAAGCACTTTAATAAAACAGGATTTTCAGTATCCTACACAAGGGAACAGTCCCCAACAAACATAGAATGGGTTAAGATGGGCTAAGCTTGCACTATGTTCAGGGGACTAGGACTCCTCACAGAAAACAGTTCTCCCTGCATGGTCTGCCCTTAGTCGGTCGGCTTTAGTGATAGACAGGTAGCATGGCGTGAAAGGTCTGCCCCCTTTGGAAAGAGCCAGTGATGTGATTGTGTCAGTGCCTCCCTTGCCCCGGTGTTCCAATTCACAGGAAACCGTATTTGTGAGGTGCAGTACTTGCAAGCTAAGTAGATGCATTGAGGAAATGTTTCTAAATGAGGAAGAGATTGCACAAAAGCAGAACATTAATAAGTCATCATTTAGATAAAGATTATGAAGAAACACCAATGCAGTTAATATATTGTTCAGTTATCAGAATTCAGAGGAATTTAAACTCGTATCTTTCAATGAAGGCCTAAACAACTCAATCTGCTATACCAACAAGGTGGAGCCCACAAGTGAAATAATCGCCTTTTTCCCTGCAGTTCCCCTAGAAACAGAAATGCAAATTACTCTATTTCAGAGTCACATTCTCAGTATTTTCTTAGTATTTGAATTGTATTCCAGGATGTGCTTGTCTTCAGGGTACAGGAACTAAAATGATCTGAGACTTTACATTAAGTGCTTCATAAAAGTGTTCATCATGTTATATCGGTTTTTTGTTTTTAAAAAAATAATATTTGTGGTTTAATTATAAGAAAACCATGTCATCAACATTTTATTCATCATTGTAATAGAACATAATCTATATTAAAAAATAAATCAGAAAAACAAAACATTTTCTTTCCTAATATTTTATTTTTTTGTTGTTGTTGCCTTCCTATCTCAAGTCACCCAATTGTTGCAGTCACCGGCTTTAATAGTGTGAACGTGTTTATATTATTTACAAGATGTTGACCTTTTATGTATTCTACATTTAGCTTCTTCCGTTAATCTGTTGTATAACGGTGCATTTCTGATATGAGTTCACTCTCTTGTCTGCTTGCACTCAGATGCCTGCCTACCTGCACTCTCCCACCTGCATTTGATTGGCTGCCTCTGCCTAAGTTCATGCTTGACCTTACTGCTTGCATCTGATGTTAGAATACCAACCTGTTTGAATGAAACCAGGAGATTCTACATGGTGGACACTCATTAGTGCTATTTTAATGAATGCTTTGTGAATGGTGCCTGAAAGTATTAAATTGAGGACAGACACTGGTCATACTGAATGTTCTACTCTGCTTCAGAGCTTTCCATAATTAATAGTGGACACATCCCACCAGATGGCTGCCCATATCACTGTGGAGTAGCCCCTGTGTTACAGTTGTCTGAAGGAATGTCAAGATAAAGAAAACTGATTGGCCCATGTTTCTTTTTTTATTTGCTTGGTTGAGGTCTTGTACTCCTTACACCAGTTTAAGTGTCCTTGTGGAATGACTTACAATATAAGTGAATTTTACACAATAGCCTTGTCATCGATTGGAACATTGTGGCACCCAAAATACATTGTTTTTGTTAAAACCGATGTTTTTTGGGGGGCTGTATATGTGTGTTATCTGTACATCTTGATGTGTCCTCTTGCCTCTGTTGGTGAACCTCGACTTGTCACCACTCTTACCCTGTGCTAGTGTGGCCTATGCTGGATTTCATATTGAGACCGTTCCTCTCACATCTCCCCCCAAAAATAATCTAAAACAAATTTTCCATATGATCTGCAATGAAAGGCGTGTAAACCCATCCCTTTTTGGTTTCCTTGCAGGTGTGGAGGGCAAATGTATGTGATATTTATCCATCCAGACCACAGATGTGTTTGCTTCAATGCTTTTACAGCTCAAATCAGATTTCTCTATTTGTTTTCATACAGTGATGTTGCTGTAGAACTCCCTTTCACTCTGATGCATCCAAAACCCAAGGAGGAACCCCTGCACAGAGAAGGTAAGGGGAATACAAAGTGTCATCTTAGAGGGAACATTCACTTGTGCCAAAATATGAGATGTGTGTATTATTTGTGTTTACATTGTGTGTGAGATGTGTGTATTATTTGTGTTTACATTGTGTGTGAGATGTGTGTATTATTTGTGTTTACACTGTGTGTGAGATGTGTGTATTATTTGTGTTTACACTGTGTGTGAGATGTGTGTATTATTTGTGTTTACAATGTGTATGAGATGTGTGTATTATTTGTGTTTACGCTGTGTGTGAGATGTGTGTATTATTTGTGTGTATACTGTGTGTGAGATGTGTGTATTATTTGTGTTTACACTGTGTGTGAGATGTGTGCATTCTGTGTATTTTATAGCGATGGAATGACTGCTAGATAGCTGTCTGGAAACTTTCAATCAAATCGCCATTGTGGTTTTCTTGTTACCTTTAAACGTGGATGATCCCAATCTATTGATTACTGCAACCAGTGGCGGTCCTTCCACTCAAATGCATTAAACTAAACAGGAAGACAGCAATACTGAGACCAAATAAGTATTGAAAGATATTTCCCTGATTTATTCCCCACCTATGGGTTTTACATTAATTTTGCAATGTACAGCATACAGAGCCTTGATTTACCAATTAGCAGCAGTCTACGCGTTTTGTATTTCAGCACTTTAACAAGACTTACAAGTAGCTTTGGGTATTTGTTTGTGGATAGATGTGTGTGACAATTCTTCTGAAATACAAATGGATAAATGCAAATTACAATGTATGAAATGAAGAACAAATTGCTTGTTGGGTGAAATGTTGTCCATAAAACCGTCTCCCTCCTTGAAATTTGATTATTTAAAAATAGGTAAGTTTCAAGTCAACTAGTTGGCAGTCAACTAATCCGAATGCTCGGACTGAAGTTGCATTGCCAAGGAAAGCCCTTAAAAAGCCTTTTAGCATTATGCAAGTTCAGTCTACACCAAGAATCCGTGAGATGAAAGTGGGTTCTTTTTATTGTATTTTGTATTTTTTTCATCATATTTTTTTTTTTGTGCGATGTGGTCCTTTATTTATTTTAATAGTTACGATGCAACCTTATAGATTTTTACTTGGTCTTTTATGTGGCTGAAGAAAAGAAGATGGAAGAAAAAAAAACGACATCTAGTAGTAAGTACGAACATTTTAGTTTAGTTTAGTTTATTGCAACCTCCTCCACCTTACTATTATTAGCAAGTTCAGTCTACACCAAGAATCCGTGAGATGAAAGTGGGTTTATCCGCATTTATACACAAACAAATAACCAAATCTACTTGTTGAGTCTTGTTAAAATACTTTTTTTTTGGGGTGACTAGGGAAATAACTACATATTACAATTGACAACCCGCTGCCAATGGATGGGAACTGGGGAGGACAATAGGTCCACCCCCTGTTTATTATTTAGAGACCTTTCCTGCCACTTCTGGATGGGACGATCGATCCACTTCCATCTTGTAATTTGTAAGTGGGTGCGGCTGGTGGGAACAATAGGTCCTCCCCCGCCATGATTATATTTAGAGCCCCCACAAAACGGCAATGGGTGGGAGCTGGGTGGGTCAATTGGTTTATTATTTAGAGCCACCACCTGCCACTAATGGGTAGGGGGTTGGAGAGACACTAGGCCCCCTCTTCATTTTACATAATATCCCTCATCCTCTGGCCCATTCATTTTATTTTTAATATCTCCCACCTGGGTGGCACAGGTGACCACTATGTTTTTTTTTTTCATTGCCCCACCATGGAGGCATGAGAGACCTGTGTCAGATCCCTCTTTATCGGACTTGTCTTTTGTGGCTTTTCATTTACTTGCTATGCCACTACTTGAAGCACTGCAGGTAGGGGCATGAGGGAGGATTTAACTTTGATTATTACTAAGTATTTTTATACTTAGCATTAGTAAGTTGGCTGAAAGACCAAAATTAAGAAAATAAACGACTATCTTTTAGCTCCCTAATTGCTATGAGGATGCCAAATATGGAATCTGTCTATTAATTTGAAAGTCTTAACTATGGCAATCCCGCAAGAGTACCAATTAAGAGAGTTGATATTTTGGGGCTATTTTCTTTCCCCTAATATATTCTATGGCTGAAATTCATACTTCAGGAATCAGCACACCCCACGTACGGGCCCGGAGACTCGACTCACAACACCAATGTGAGGTTCAAAATCAGATCATGTCTCATTATATCACATTACACAGAATCAGCAATTAATTTAGACAGCTGTCAAAGATTACTCATGGTCTCAAGACATTGTCTGTTTATAGTTTGTTGCAGACATTTGGACAAGGTTATTGATTTAGATATGGGAAGTTCCATATTCCTTAAAGCATTTAAATATTATTAAGTAAGCGTCTGTTAAGAGCAGATTTAGGCAAAAGGTTATACTTAGTTTATATGACTAATATTTAATTGTATATGGATAATATTTCCAAGTAATTGTGTGCAGTAAATATGCAAATGGCGGATTGGTTATCTACTAAACGGCTGCAAGATGCAGACATGGCGACGATCGTGGGTTACCATTCTCCCAAATGAAATTTCTAAACAGAAATAATGAACAAAAGACAAAATAGACTAAGTTTGTTTCAGGAAACAAGTTTTTTTTTCCCTGCCAAATATATTAACAGGTTTTGTACTAATTTCGTAGACTGCTGCTTTATTGGTGAAGTGCAAGCTCTGAATGCTGTACATTGCAGAATGAATTTTAAATCTATACGTTGGGAATAAATGAAGAAAATAATTTGTAATGCTTATTTGTTCTCAGCGTTACTGCCTCATTGTTTATTCTGTGTGTTTGCACCTTTCCCGTATTATTCATTTCCCTCAGGAAAACAAGGAAGCACTCTTATACATTTATTATGCACTTACTGAATTATTCCAAAATACATTTAACAGGTCCAGGAAGCTGTTTGGATGAACAAATAACATTATTATTATTATTGTTATTTTTTTGCATTTCCCATTAAATTTTGTACCACACCTCGTCTAGCTGCAAGTCACCTTCCAATTTATGGTCTAGTCTGCGATATGATATTTTATTATGGAAAAGCGTAATTATTTATGTCATGTTACCTTACTAAACCACGTTAGGTATTGTAATTATTGCTATTTGTATGTATATTATTGCTATAATAGAAACGTAGAAACATAGAATGTGACGGCAGATGAGAACCATTCGGCCCATCTAGTCTGCCCAATTTTCTAAATACTTTCATTAGTCCCTAGCCTTATCTTATAGTTAGGATAGCCTTATGCCTATCCCACGCATGCTTAAACTCTTTTACTGTGTTAACCTCTACCACTTCAGCTGGAAGGCTATTCCATGCATCCACTACCCTCTCAGTAATGTAATACTTCCTGATATTATTTTTAAACCTTTGTCCCTCTAATTTAAGACTATGTCCTCTTGTTGTGGTAGTTTTTCTTCTTTTAAATATAGTCTCCTCCTTTACTGTGTTGATTCCTTTTATATATTTAAATGTTTCTATCATATCCCCCCTGTCTAGTCTTTCCTCCAAGCTATACATGTTAAGATCCTTTAACCTTTCCTGGTAAGTTTTATCCCGCAATCCATGAACCAGTTTAGTAGCCCTTCTCTAAACCCTCTCTAAGGTATCAATATCCTTCTGAAGATATGGTCTCCAGTATTGTGTACAATACTCCAAGTGAGGTCTCACCAGTGTTCTGTACAATGGCATGGGCACTTCCCTCTTTCTACTGCTAATACCTCTCCCTATACAACCAAGCATTCTGCTAGCATTTCCTGCTGCTCTATTACACTGTCTGCCTACCTTTAAGTCATCAGAAATAATCACCCTAAATCCCTTTCCTCATATGTTGAGGTTAGGACTCTATCAAATATTCTGTACTCTGCCCTTGGGATTTTACGTCCAAGATGCATTATCTTGCACTTATCCACATTAAATGTCAGTTGCCACAATTCTGACCATTTTTCTAGTTTACCTAAATCATTTGCCATTTGGCTTATCCCTCCTGGAACATCAACCCTGTTACATATCTTAACATAATAACTCTAATATACACAGGGGATTATTTCCTAAACAGAGAATTGAAACTTAAATATCACAAACTGACCTATATTCATTCATATTATATTAATATTCCTAGTTTGGTATTTAATTCCCCGTGATTCTCTATTCAGTGACTCGAAACCCATAGTCATTTTATGAATTAACTATTAGAAAAACTGAATGCCACAAAATGTCCCAAATGTCTCTGACATGGAATATATAAAATATAATACACACTCTGCTGGTTAATAAGTAAGCAAATGCATATATAAACCGATATAGGACAGGTAGAGAATTATTCCTGTCTGGCTATTGAAATGTTGAATTTACTGGTCAATTCGATAAAGCTAAATCACAGGGTTATTCACTAAACTGATAATTCAAAGTGAATTTTAAATTTAATGCCAGAGTTGCACTCAAAACATGGCTAAATTATTATATTTTTTTGTTTGCCTATTTTTTATCTTGCAGGGACACTATAGTCACCAGAACATCTACAGCTTATTGAGTATAATCATTGTCTTCAGGCATTTTCATGTAAACACTACCTTTTCAGAGTTTACATTGCCTCGAAGGGACACCTCTAGTGGCCACTTCTCAGATGGCCATGGGAGGTGCTTCCGCCATTCAGTGTCTCCACGCTCTGCATTGAGACACTGAATTTTCCTCTGAGGAGGTGCTGATTGGCAAAAATTGTGTTTGGCCCGCCCCATCCCGCATCCTTGTCGATTTCAGCCAATCCAATGTTTTCCATGTGAAATTCTGATAATGTCTTCAAAGAGGTGGATCAGAGCACGGCCAGCACCGGCGGACCAGTGCAGCGCTGTAAATAAGGTGAATTTTAACCCCATCTATAGTGCTCACTTTAGTGGATACCCCTGTATGTGTGCAGTCTGTTTTTATCAACACTGATAGCTCGTAGGAAGGTTCTCAAAACTTTGCCTTCAGCTAAAATTGTGTTAAATTTCCCATAATTCCCTGCCAACCATTGTTAATAAGATACTAAAATATTAGAACAGTTAAAGGAGGACCACTTGACTCTGTCGTAAAGACAGCACTGGTCGACATTCGCCTAGTAAACAGTATAAAGTATGAAAAATAAAACCAGAAGTCTCTATTGCATTTTTCTGAAATAAGATTTTATCAAACACCTTGGGGTTTATTCACTAAATTGTCAGGAAATTAAAAATGTATTTCAAATTAAAGGTCAAAATAGTAGAAAACTATTATACTTTATGTTCTGTAGATTTTTTTCAGTTCGCGGTTATGACCTAACAGTTTATATTTACTTTGAATTCCCAACATGCCATATGGATTGGAGTGACAACATGTGACCATGGCCATGTCTGTATATATATAGAACGGTTACAGTGTTTCTTAATGTGACAGTTTTTCTCAGCCATTTAAGTTTTTATTATGCATGCTGTTTATAACACTTTAATGAACAGAGTTCACACGCGAGCACTTTTCCTGCTTACATTCTAAATGAAATAGGATGAAACTGTTCTCCACCTCTCTGTTCCTGTACGTCGAGTTGTCTGGTTACAATTAAATGTCTGTTAGTCCACCCTTTGTACAGCGCTACGGAATCTGATGTCGCTATATAAATAATAAAATGATAATAATAATAAATGTTACCAACACATTTCTTTCTCGTATTAATTGGACATTATTTTCCAAACCAGATGTTTTAGTCTAAAGCGGACTGTTTCACTGATTCACACGGTACTTTTTAACTCTGGTAAATGATTTATAAATGTCTGTATATATACACTATGCTTATAGTATTTCTTAATATGAATTACTTTTTTTTAGCTCCCGAGAATGAGGCTCCTATAGATACAAATCTCATAGAGTTTGATACAAAGTAAGACTGACAGTCCTTGCTGCATGTTTCAGTAACTCAATAAATGCTCCGTTCCATGAGTCGCTTGCATGTCTGATATTAATGCATGTGTTATCTAACATATCTGTCTTTCTCGCACGGCTTTCTTGCATGTACGTAGAAAAAGGAAAATCAACGTAAGATTATGCAACTTTTTATTTTATTTTCCTTTTTTGAAATATATTGCATTATGCCTCCTGCTTATTTTACCATTATTTTATACGCTGTATATACCACAAAAATCATTAAATACAATTTCACGTGGAAGTAGAACATGTGGTGGAAGTATTAATTCAACTAAACCTGTCTGAAATGAAGGTTATATACTAAGCATCAAATGTACCTTCAAGTTGCAAAAGGATTTGGGATTTGGATGCACATTTTGAAATTAATCCATCTTTTCAAATTGGATTCAGAGCAGATTGGTACTGCTTAAAAATTTATTTATTTTAAATCTTGAAAATAAGATTCATGCACAGTGAATTTTGCAGTTTATGGCCCTGTTTAGAAATTTAAAGAAACCCTGTAGTGATTTTAATTAATGATTTATGTCCTAAATAAAGCATAGTGATGTTAGAGGCACCACTAGGGGCGGTATATAGGATTCAATTGTATTATATGGTTGCCCTATGCCATGTGCTTCTGGGAGTGACATCACAGGCCAGCCTACTGTAGGTAGGTTACCTCCCAGAATGCATCTCACTGAATAAAAAACAGGTAATAGATATTTCTATGTGTGGACTGTGCCCAGCATGTACACTATCAGCTCTGACTCCGTAGCCACAGCCAAGGCCTGGAGCCATTTGTAAGTTGTATGTTGTAGTT
Organism: Pelobates cultripes; assembly: GCA_933207985.1. Taxonomy (NCBI): domain Eukaryota; kingdom Metazoa; phylum Chordata; class Amphibia; order Anura; family Pelobatidae; genus Pelobates; species Pelobates cultripes. The sequence goes on along the minus strand of OW240912.1, from coordinate 416,714,614 downwards.
TTGTGTTGCACTATATTTCGTTGTTACTGCTATCATCTGTTATAGCCTGTTACTTGCTCTAATTATTGTAGTAAATTGACATATAATATGACAATGTTTCATGTATTTTCTATTCTAATACCAAGAACTATAAAAAATATTAATGTTGCAGCTTATTGATTAATTATTGTATATTAATTAAAAGATTAATATTCATATTTAAGCCACGGCCACAAAACAACTCCAGGATTTTCCTGTTAACTAGGATGGGGTCAGGGTGGATTTTTGGTCTTTGCTCCTTCACGTGTGGGTGATGAGGTATTAAAATAAAATACAAGGTTTCACTGTGCACCCTCAAAGGGTGAATAGGTTAAAAGTCACTATTTGTCTGTACTATACTGAAAATCAAGGTAATTTATAAATGGGGTACCTTGGTTCTCCAAGAAAAATAGATGAAAAATCTACAAACAAAGCTAGCAAACTATCGAAGTAATCACAAATGCTATCTTCAGGTAAAGTGATTCCTTACCAGCTAAAGGCAGAACTTAAAGGGTTACTACAACCACCATGACCACTTCAGTAATTTGAAACAGTGCACATCCAGAGATATTGGCAATTATGTGCCAGGGGGAAGTTGCACCCCCAGCACTTGGCAGCCTGGATCCCTGTTTCAGGCTCCTAATGTCAATTCTGTGCATAAATTATGCTGATACAGATGTGAAAATCTACCCATTGCAGGCAGAGCATCTGCAAGGAGAAGCTAGCTCTTCCCTCCCTCACGCCCATGTTGCGCTCCCTCTCACCTTACTCTGTGCACATTGGGTTTTGTTTTCTTAAAAGAAAACTCTTCGCTTCTCTCCTCTCGCCAGCCCAGAGTAGGTGCATTCATTTAATATGGTCCAGTCATAGGCTTCTCTAGGAATACCACCCCCTCTCAAAAGGGTTATAGTAACCCATTATAAAGGAATGTATATTTTGTGCATACATAAGAAACATAGATCGCAAACAAATAATTTAAGTATAGAAAATGGAAGGTGTAGTGCCTGGGTAGTCCTTAGAAGATATATGTAATGATAAGAAGTAAAAAATACAGGAACTAAGAGTGTATTATGTAAAATATCTGGTAAGAAATAAGGTAAGTAAGAAGTAACATTTTTAAGGAGCTATACCTCAGCTCCACTTTAGCAGGATATAGAATAGCACTGGTACAGCAGGCAGTCCTTATAATGAGGGATGTTTCACAGTAAGTAGGTATAAAATTGTACACTCACATATTAAGGAGATTCTTATATTGGCTCCTGGAATATAGCGTGAAGTAGGAAATTGAAAATTCCCATGGCAAATCTTAAGAGAAGTTTAGATTAGTTTTTTTACCACCTTTTTATTTGCAAATTCAGTTTTGTTTGTTTCAATATTGTTGCGTCACATGGTTTTAATTTAGCCCCTTTTGGAACCGACAATAAAACTTTTTTGAATGACCCCTACCTCACTATTATCCAACTTTATGGGTACAGTTTGGAGAAGGCCCTTTGTTATTTAGCACAGATCAAGGTCCATAAAGGCATGGTTGGATGAGTGTGGTGTGGAAGAACTTGACTGGCCCAAACAGAGCCCTGACCTCAACCCCTTTGCACACCTTTGGGATGAACTGGAATGGAGATTGCGAGCCAGGCCTTCTCGTCCAACATCGATGCCTGACCACATAAATGCTCTATTAGATTAATGGTTAAATTTCCAACATAAACAGTCCAAAATCTTGTGGAAATCCTTCCCAAGTGAGTGGAAGTTATTATAGCTGCAATTACATATTAATGTTTATGTATTTAGAATGCAATGTCAGAAAAGTTCCTGTTGGGGTTCAGGCGTCCTAATACTTTTATCCATCTAGTGTATATCTATTCCTCAAATTCTCCCTTTAATCACGTTTCAATATTGTAAAATCTGCCTTTCCCCAGCTCAGATATTGCTCGAAAAATAAAAGTCAGAAACACTGGTTGGTGTTAGCTTGTAATGATCCTACAAGATCACTAGAGGGAGTATACCAACTACAGATCCTTCACTATTACTACTGACTGCCAGATGACTTCACTATTAATGCTGACTGCCAGCTATGAAGAATGGCTTACTTCACAAAAAGATATATAAGAGCTGACACCTTTGTTAGAATAAGCGGAAATACTGCAGATATATTCAGCACAGCGTAACAGGCTCTATAGTGTTCAGCGAGGCACACGGTAACTAGAATATCACGGTGCTCCTGCACTGCAGTTGGATTTAAATGCCTCATGCATTGGTGATTGCTATTGGTTGAATTATGACACCTGTTGGGAGCTAGGGCAGGCCATTTAAATGCTTGCCCTCCCTGTAGTCAGTTACCCCTAAAGAGTTATGATGCAATATGTGCATTGGAGCTTTCATTTAGCAACAGTGATTTCTTCATATGGTGAAAGATTCTTGTTTCTATCACTCTGTATGCCCTTTATCCTCACTCCCTGCCATTATCATTATTGCTATTTGCTTTTCTATTCAGCCTGTCTTTCTCCCTTGCTGGAGTCTATACCAGTGTACAAGGGGGGAGTTTCATGTGGCTTGAATGCATGAGGCATTTAAATCTTGTTGCTGTGAGTCTCGCTGAACATTATCTGTTTAACTTGTTAACCTACCGACGCCATTATAGCCAACCAACAATCTTGTATCCTCATCTGTAACTCATTGGAACTATTATCATCAAAAAGTCATAAACCATGAAACAAGACATCCATTCATTTCCCATGCAATATAAAATTCTAAAATGATTCATTAATATCATTAACCAATCAATAGCCAATTCCATTTCAGATTAATTAGGGTACAATTAGTTGTGTAATTCAGGTTCATTATAGTTTGTGCAGTCAGACGAGGTCACACTAGTGAGTAACTTAGTGGCTCAATAAGGTATGATAGGATTAGTTAGGTTTAGTTAAGTATGATCAGATTAGTTATGGTTGTGGTTAGACAGGCATAGAGTACTGGAGAGTGATTAATAAGGTAAAATATGTTTAGTTGGTTATATTCATGTAAAATATAATTGTTTGATTTTGATCAGACCTTTGAAAAAATAACAGTGTGAATAAGGTATAATCTTCTTTTAGATAGGTATGGCCAGGTCAGATTAGTTAGGTTTAGGTAATATTAGTTTGGATAAGGTCAATTTAGTATGGTGTAGGTCAGATTAGTTTGGTACAGGTCAGATTAGTTAGGTGCAGGTCAGTTAGTTTGGTGTAGGTCAGATTAGCTTGGCGCAGGTCAGTTAGTTTCATACAGGTCAGATTAGTTTGGTGCAGATCAGTTAGTATGGTATAGGTCAGATTAGTTTGGTATAGGTCAGTTAGTTTGGTGTAGGTCAGATTAGTTAGGTGCAGGTCAGTTAGTTTGGTGTAGGTCATGTTAGTTAGGTGCAGGTCAGTTAGTTTGGTGTAGCTCAGATTAGTTTGGCGCAAGTCAGATTAGTTTGGTGCAGGTCAGTTAATTTGGTGCAGGTCAGTTAGTTTGGTACAGGTCAGATTAGTTAGGTGCAGGTCAGTTAGTTTGGTGTAGGTCAGATTAGCTTGGCGCAGGTCAGATTAATTTGGCGCAGGTCAGTTAGTTTGGTACAGGTCAGATTAGTTTGGTGCAGGTCAGTTTAGTTTGGTACAGGTCAGATTAGTTTGGTGCAGATCAGTTAGTATGGTATAGGTCAGATTAGTTTGGTATAGGTCAGTTAGTTTGGTGCAGGTCAGATTAGTTTGGTACAGGTCAGATTAGTTTGGTGCAGATCAGTTAGTATGGTATAGGTCAGATTAGTTAGGTATAGGTCAGTTAGTTTGGTGTAGGTCAGATTAGTTTGGTGCAGGTCAGTTAGTATGGTATAGGTCAGATTAGTTTGGTGCAGGTCAGATTAGTTTGGTGAAGGTCAGTTTAGTTTCGTACAGGTCAGAATAGTTTGGTGAAGGTCAGTGTAACGTACAGTTTTGCACACGAGGTTAAAAAACGTTTAGGCGATATTCCCCTTTTCAGATGCACAGGCAGCTACTGCAATCACCAATCTCCCGAACTGCAACCACACAAATTCACCAATCTCCCGAACTGCAAACACACGAATGCGGTAAACAACCGAACAGGAAAAACCATGCGAACAGTTTACACTCCTGGCAGTCGCACTGTAACAGCATACAATCCAATTCCCCCCAAGAACGAGACGCCACTTTGTTTGATGGTCAAGCAGAACTTATTTACTGGGGCTACCTGCCCGGCTTTTATGCAGGTCTTCCACCTGGTGGACACTCCCCTAGGGGACCAGATGGAAGGCTGGGAAACATATTGACATTGACCAATCACAAGCTTACAATCCAATTGCAGTTCCTCCTCTCTATCCTGGAGATAATTGGGAAGTAATCCAATTATCTCCAAGGACAGAGGCAAAACTCCATTAACCACATGGCAGACAAAGGACAATAAAAGACATAAAAATACATACTGTTACATTTATCACATAGAACATACACATTCTACCTATCCCCAGATAGCTTAGATCTGAGCGCACATTATTACCGGATGGCTCTCAGATCACATACATACAGTTCAATCGCCATGGAGCCAAAGTCTTTCATACAGTCTTTCAGTATACGGCTGGGCTCCATTGCATAACTATCTGGGGTAGCATGGTTTAAACAGTAAAGTACCGAATGGACCGGTGTTCGGATAATTGACTGCAGGTAGGAGAAGGGAGGTCGGCGGCTCAGCGGTGTTCGTGACTTTAACAGTCTGCAGAAAGGCACAAACCAGCCTTTCTGCAGGGAAAAAGAACAGTGTTAAACATGGGGCCATAGTCCAGCGGCAGGAGGCGGGCGACCAGGCTCCTCCAGTGGCCAGTGGCGAGGTTGGTTCCACCAAGTCAGTTTAGTTTGGTACAGATCAGTTAGTTTGGCGCAGGTCAGATTAGTCTGGTGAAGGTCAGTTTAGTTTGGTACAGGTCAGTTAGTTTGATACAGGTCATATTAGTTTGGTGCAGGTCAGTTTAGTTTGGTACAGGTCATATTAGTTTGGTGCAGGTCAATTTAGTTTGGTACAGGTCAGATTAGTTTGGTGCAGGTCAGATTAGTTTGGTACAGGTCAGATTAGTTTGGTGTAGGTCAGATTAGTTTGGTGTAGTTCAGATTAGTTAGGTACAGGTCACATTAGTTTGGGTATAGATCAGATTAGTTAAGTGCAGGTCAGATTAGTTGGTGCATAATGTATGGATTGGAATAGTAAGATATAGGTCAGCCAAGTCCTGTTTTATAACAAACTCATTCTTTTCTTCTATTGAACCAGTGATGATGACATTGTTTTTGAAGACTTTGCGCGTCAGAGACTGCAAGGAATGAAAGATGATAAAGAAGAAGAGGACGAAGGAACAAACTCTCCTCCAATGAATGACAGATAAAGTGGGATTTGTTTTCCCTATTGCTGTGTAAAACGTGTGCTTTAGGCACCTTTGCTTTAACTGTAAAGGGCCTAATGGTACTCCTTCCCGGCAGTCATTATAACCTAACTGCGGTGCCATCGTGCTCCCTATCTTCAGTTCCAGCTACTCTATCTTAAACAAAGAGTGACATCATGCTCTGTTCATCCAATCATGTAAGGAGTTCTCATATCACTTTTGTATTACTAGAGTCTTTTAAGCATTTTGTATAATTATGGTAGTGAATTACAAGTATTTGTTACAGAAATGCAAGCAGCCAAATTAAAGAAAAAACTAACAAAACAAAAACAAACAAAAAAACAATCAAAAGAGGTTTCTGAAATCAAATGGAAATTTTGTAAACAAAATAAAAAGGTCTTTGCTATAGAATAACATGCCGCTAAAATGCTTGGAAAGGAGCTGTGTCTGCTCTTTATTAATTAAACAGAAATTAGGATAGTAGTGAGTTTAATTGCACCATAGGGGAGATGTTACAATGTGGTATACTATACCCCCCCAAAAAAACTAAATAATAAGAGGAAACAAAAAAATGCATTGCTTATTTATGACTTTTGTAAGGAAAAATGCATTAATAAGCCACACAAGGGGACATTTTTTTTCTCTTCTTTTTTTCAACTCACTTTGTAGTTTTAACATTCTTCGCCTTTCAACTTATGGAATAAAATCGACTGGTGGGAAAGGTGATAAACATTGATGTGATTGTTCCTTTTTTCAGCTTTGTAAAACATATTCGTATTTAATAATACACAGTATCTAGTACAAAGGCAGAAATACAACTGAGTATTTAACCCCTTATGGTTAAAAATGATAACAATGAATTTGCCCATGCACCAATGCTTAAATGAATAATGTTTCATAGAAATAATCTTTATCTGTATATATCTCCCATTTTCTTTGCAACAAATGAATTGCGAAATACTGGGTTGGTCAGTGAAGGGGTTAACATGTTCCCATGTGTTTGACTTGATGACATCAATATAGCTAAATGGTTTGCTGTTGTAGTAGGTTTTATTATTCCTTTTACAACGCTGCAAAAAAGGAACAAAGATTTAGCTGCAATGGTGGTTTATGTTGGCAACCATTTATTACTTATTTTATCACCCATTTTCCAGTTCTGTATTGAATTTAGATAAAATTCCCCAATAATGTGTATATTGGTTTAATAAAATCAAACCGAATCTCGGATGGTAAAGTATAGCTGATTAATCTTCTGCCGAATGCTAACTTATCCTACAAACATTATCTCTTTCATTGCCTGTTTCTGGGTTTTTTTGTACTTGGATAATGGGCTGTAAAAATGTAATTTTATCATGACAGATTAGGTTTTTAAAGAATGAGGTTTTGCACAGATTATGTGAAAACCTACTTTTGGATGAACCATGGCATAATATGGAGGTCCAAGATCTATGATGCAACTCATGGATTATAGTGGCTGTATTTTTACCTCTATGATAGAATAAAACATATGGAGATTGTAGCTTTATGAGATCCAAATTCTTTGGTAGAATGTACAGATTAGAGAGGTCACCAAGTAATATTTAAAGCATTTTCATGTACATGTAGCAGGGTTAATTCATCGACCTTACCTAATCATTATGCCACCCTTTTTAAAAGCATAACATCATGTATTATTTTTCGGGTGTCGGAAAAACACACTGTAATTGGAATATATTACTGATATGTGAGCACTGTTTTTTTATCTAATCAATAAATTTGTGCAAGGCGATACAGGGTGAAGGTACGTTGTGTCTTTAGAGTAACACTTTTTTGTGGACATCCATTCCTTTCCCATTATTGGTAATCAGACCAGTGCTTAATAAATTAATGTAATTAACTTGGTAATTATCATCATATATTTTCAGTAACATTTATCATTCTTAAAATTCTTGTAAATTTCTGAACTGCTATGTACATATTTAACTCTGCAGAACATTTATAAACATCGACATGTTTTTAAAGTAAATGTACAAGATGTGAATTTAACTCGTGAGAATCATTCCATATTACATATATTGCTAAATTTACATTGTTATTGTCATCATTTATCTTAATTTGTTCATTGTAAGTGCAGGGTATATGTCACTTCTAAATAGACCATAAATCACAATGAAGTGAATATGCCCAGAGTAGCTGAAACTATTGTTGGCTGAGGAGAGAAGAAGATAAGTTTTAGTAGGAAAATACTAAAAAACAAAAAATGTCCTCCCAAAATACTGTTTAGTATTATAATGATTATTTTAAATGTATGAAAAAAATTGGGAGGAATAACAAAAATGCAATGCAATGATCTTGCAACTCAAAATGACAGAGTGATTGTACCAATAGCCCACATGCAAATTGCTTGAGCAGATAGTTTGGCAAAGTGGCGGGGAAAACCAGCAGAAGGATTAGCTGTAGGAAAAGGAGGTACCAAAGCCACTTCATAAAAAAGACTTCGGCCAGGACACTTTGCCCAATACGTTAGACCCAACATTCAAAAAGACATAAATAATGATATAACTGCTAGATTGATGTAAGCGTAAAGAGTTACTCCAACCACCATGACCACTTCTGATTTTAGAATTGGTCATGGTGGTAAGATTCTGTACGTGCAGTGTTTCTGCTTGAAATGCTGCACATACTGAGATATGAGCACTTTTGTGCCAGGATCCAGTTACAACCCCAGCACTCGTGACTTAGGCAAGCTTAGATGTCTGTTCAAGGCTGGCTAAGTGCAATTCTGTGCATAATGTATGTGTGTCATCAGCAAGTACAGAGATTCTCTCTTAACAGGCTGCTTCCCTGCAAGAGGAAACTTAGTCTTCCCTCCCTTCCTCCAAGCGTTCTCTCACACCTCCCTGCATTGCCTGTTCTTTGTTTATATTTTTAAATCCTCTTCCCTGTCCACCCTTCCCCTCTCTCCACTCCCTGGTTTAGAGCACACATATAGAACATTGGTTCTATCAAATGTTTCTCAATGAAAAGTATTTGATTGGACCACAATCATGCACCACCGATGTGAGACGGGGTGTGGATTCCAGGGAATTTGAACTCTTTCGTTCCAGGTTTATAAGGGGAGACCAAGTAAATAATGCCTATTAAGGCATTATAAACTAGAAAATAGTAGGGCAGAGCAAGGGTTAGAGTAACACTTTAATAAGCTGCATCGAGAGCCTGGAGGCCCTAGGTCTGTGTATCTCAGAACAGAGAACAGATAGGAGTGAAATGACAGGAACTTATTAATATCTCAAGTAATTTAGCAAAGAACAAAAAAACATTTCTGGACATTGAATGAAAGGACGTTCAGAGATCAGTTTACACTTCCAGGTGTCCAAGCTAACTCTCTAAAACAATACCATGGGGTTAAATAATTTACATGGCATGCCCTGGCTATGTCAGGATGGAAAGGTTTAAAACAAAAAAATCCCTTTTAAATAAAAAACTAAATGGAGCAACTCAGAACTGGCATTTAGTCAGCTGCAGGATTGTGCCAAAACTTCCCATGTGATCATTTCTGTTTAGGCGTTATATTTTCCTTGCTGCTTGGATGGAGCATATCTGGCGTGTACATCTTGCTCTGGAGCACCTGTTAACATGTCATATAAATAATAACGTTATGCATCTGTTGTGCTCAGCCACCAGATTGAAATGCCTCCGCAATTTTTTACCATGCACCATTTAATTGGAATAATTTATTTTGAGATTACAATTACCATCAGTCACATTATCTCTTACTGTAAAATACATTTTCTTCACATATAATACTTTTCAGCCATGTCAAAATACACAGAGATCTTACAGAGTATTTTTCTATAAGGGAGAATTTTTACATTGGTCGGTCTCATTTGCGCAAGGGTCTGTACACTATACAAAGAGATATGGCGTAATATTGGCCAATTATTATCTGTTAATCCACATCGAATGGAGGACGGTAGAGGAAAAAATGAACAGACGTATTGCTGAGTGCTTTCTGCCTAGACAGTGCGCATTTTAGAAAATGTTCTCGTACTTACCATAATTTTATTTTCCTGAAAATCTGTCTATGGTTGGGTTATCTCTGCCCACTTGGCTGTTTAGGACAGAAAATACATTTTAAATAGTATATTCCCTCTATGAGTCTCCGGTCTTGCAACACACTTGAATGGCTAAAGGCAAACTTAAAACAGAAGAGAGGAAAAAAATTATCCTGCCCTGGATATATCCAGGAAAATATCATTACAGTAAGTATGAGGACATTTTCTAAACTCCTGGCTAATCCATGGCAGCATCACAATAGAGTAGTAACCATGCTAAAGTAAGTGGAGGTCAATAAATAAAGAAACAATACAATTTACAATACTAAACAGAAAGTTTATTTTTCTGAAATGAAGATTTTATGAAACTGAAGACAGAATATTTCTTCCAAATTCGATGGATTTCCGAGCTTGTATATCCAAGGCATAATGTCTTATGAAGATGTCGTATGCTAGACTGAATGACCAGTTGGTGACTGAGAGTGACTGTAATTATCTTTTCCTGGAACATAAACAGCTACAAGTCTCAGTACCATCTTCTGAGCTCATTTAATAATGGGTGGTAGTTCTTGAGGAAGGACTTTGCTGCGGTTACGTCTTTGCTTATTTATATAAGATGCCACTGTTTAATTGTCCATTCTGATCTTCACCAATTTCCCCATCAAAAATTCTTGGCAATGTATAAGTGCTAGATAAGCTGCTCTGAGTTCTAGCAGATTGATCGGGATATGAGAGCTTCTCTGTTTCCTTTCCCATTGGGCATTCTCATAACTATATATCCACTGTTAGTGTATACTTTGCTATAAAGAGTGTTTGTAATTGGGCATTTATATGCAGTAGATGGGCTCCCCATCCTAGGCCACTGCCATCGGTAGTAAGAGTTATCCAGTCTATTTCTCCCAGGGGAAAAAAACCTCTGTGAATATTTGAAGGTACATGCCACCATCTCAACTCCATTCAAACTCTTTTTTGAAATTTGTATTTTATATGACCAAGCATCTCAGTTCTGGTTGAAGTTTTATGGGAATTGTATCTGGGATGGCTGAAGATGCCACTGTGCCCACCTTACTAGACCAATTATTGAGGAAAAATTGCCCACCATACTCATTTAGACCTCTGCTGTAATGGATCTTGTAATGGCTACCCCAGTTTGTGAGGGGGTATCAGCCGTTGGAGACGTCCTTCTTCCCGGCAAGATGCTGTGCAGTAGTGGAGTTGCTTATTCCCATCCACTGGATCCAAGTAGAGAGCAGAACAGAGCTCTTAAAAGAGCTAAGTGATTAAGCTGCAGATTCCCTTTCAAGAACCAGACAAGGCTACGTTTTGAAGGGTCAAGAAGAACTGAGATTTTAATGACAAGTACTCTCCTTTCATGCAGTGCTCCCCTGCAAGGCAGACACCCACAGGCAATTATACAGTGACCAATCAAACAATGGTTACAACCCACAAATTCCCTCCCCTCTGCTTGGGAGATAATTGAGTTTCTAACTGTATCTACTCAATTATCTCCAAGCTAAAAAAATCATACTTTTTATACATTCTTATAACTTTCGTATTTTACATGGTACATAAATTATATTTTTATGAACAGTACAACTTGGGGAACAATATATAAAAAATTCGTGAAAATCCGTTCGGTGGTTCGGGAGATAGTAAAAAGTCCCTTGAACCGACCGCACGCCTGTGAGTATGCCCAAAATCAGTTCCACAGATTCAGGCTGTGCGGTCGGTCTTTCGTTCGACAAAAATCCCTATTTGCACAAACGGATTAATTCGTGCTGAGACTCTGAATACATCTAGTTCGGGAGTTTATTTTAACGAAAGAGTGCTCTGGATTTAGCCGAACGCACGGAGGATGGAAGTTACAGCAGTGTTCATGTAAAAGTCTAGCCAAAATGAGTTCCACGTGGACGACGACCAAACACCGCTGAGTGCATTCGACTATCCAAAATGGCCTCCGCCACGTGTTCGTGCAAACGAATGCCGACCACCCTGTATATCAATTAAATCCATGGAGTGTTCGTGGTTTTCACGGTGTTCTTACAGTCAGGGAGGTAAATGAGTGGCACACTTCTGTTCTGGGTGGTCGGGTGTTCGGTACAAAATTCGGTTTTCGAACGTTCTTATATTGTATCTCCATTACACGAAAGCAATTACACGAACAGTCTTTGTCTTTAGGTGCAGGATAAGGTGAGGGAGGACAGGAAAACGGTGAAGGTTCCCAGGCACATTGTAGGGATTTATTACAGATCTCTTTGAAATTACTTCTTGCACCCTCTTCACAATATGTTCTCTTCTTTCTTTTGAAAGACATCCTATTCCCAATACGGTGTTAAACCATGCGCCTAGAAAACAAATCCTTTGAGATGGAATCAGCTGAGTGTTATGGAAATTTTGACCCATCCAAATCTCTCCAATTCAAGTATCACTTTGTCACTGATAGATGAGGCTTTCTCTTGACTCCCCTACTAAAAAGATGTCATCTAAATAATGATAGATGTTTAGACCTTGTAACCTCAGTTCCGCTACTAGAGCTAGAAGAACTTTCGAGAAGATCCAAAGGGCATCACTCTGAATTGAAAATGGTCTAACAGGACTGTGAATCTCAAAATCTTTAATTGATTTCTGCGATTGGGATTTAAAAGTAGGCGTCCCTCAGACATATAGAGATCATTCAGTCTCTGGATATTGGGAGAAAGATTCAGCTTGTGAAGGTCTAGTATTGGATGTCAGTCTCCTGAAGGTTTTGGAACTAGGAAAAGTATTGTCTATATCCCTTTGAATCTTTCTGTTAATGGGAAACAGAAAGATCCAATATTACTTGATATCACTTTTTCTTGAAAGAGTTTTGAGATGTCTCTTGTAAGAGGAATCTTTAGAGTTTGTGATACCATGAAATAATTGTGAGAGGGAATCTCTAGAAATGCTAATCAATATCCTGTCCTGAGAGTGGAAACTACCCAAGGATCTAAATTTGCTTGAAACCAGATTTTCCAGAAGTGATGGAGAACAGCTCCTACCTCTGCAATTTGGGGACTCACAACTTCAGAAAGGTCTATTTGATGATCTTGGTGTGGTTGATAGCTTATTTCTATTGCCTCTTGATGACTGTCCTCCTTTCCAGGCAGATATTCTTGAAAATTCTCATCTATCTTGAAAGTATCTGCTATCTTGCCAGCTTTGTGAACATGTCTTGTCCTTAAGGAACCAGGGAAGGAACACTTTCTTACCCTCTGCCTCATGTATAACTTTACTTATTGAAAGAATTATCTAATAAAATTTATTTTAATAATACTTTACTAAAAAATGTAATCAATAACTTACCTTAACTAACACTCCGACAAATAGTTGAGCGAACAGGGACAAAAGAAGTATTCAGAACAGCTTTATGTCAATGCTGAGGAGAATGAGCTGCCAAAACCTGTATAAATAAGCTTACCTGAATTTCTAGGCCTTTCGAGGCTTTTCTGGTTAAATTCACATTAATGTGCATGAACCAGGGCTAAAAATGCACCATTTTGCATCTGGACTCTATTTAGATGAAATTCACTCTGTTGGGAAAGCAAAATAATTGCCGGACGACTATTTATTCAAAAGGTAATCTCATTCGCATTACATTTGGAAGTGCGAATTTTCAATTTTCATTCAGACAATCAAATTTGTGATAGAGGATACAGATTTTGTCAAAAAGAAACCAGAAGAACTAAACAGATGCAATTCGGGATGGTGATTTGGCGTTAACAGCTGTTAAGCAAGAATATAGGATGTCAAAACAGGAGAACCTGGTTGAATTAGACAATTATTGAAATAATAAAATAAAAAGTTAAGGAGGTTGTCAAAGGAATTAATTGTATAAAGAATTACCGTATATACTCGAGTATAAGCCGAGTTTTTCGGCATATTGTTTGTGCTGAAAAACCCCAACTCTGCTTATACTCGAGTCAGTCTGTATTATGGCAACTTACATTGACCAGGACCGCCGGGCTCATTACAAGCCCGGCGGTCCTGTTGGGGGCTGACAGCGAGCTGTTACTTACCTTCCTGCAGCTCCTGTCAGCTCCCTTCTGCTTGTTGCCTGGTCAGGGAGGGGGGACAAAATTTTTTTTTTTTAAATAATGCAAATATTAAAATAATAATAATATAATAATAAAATAATATTATTAAAATAATATAATATTAAAATAATAGTATGATAATAAAATAATATTATTTTAATATTATATTATTTTAATAATATTATTTTATTATATTATTATTATTTTTTTAATATTATATTATTTTAATAATATTATTTTATTATTATTATTTTAATATTTGCATTATTATTATTTTTTTATTTTTTTGTCCCCCCCCCTCCCTGACCAGGCAACAAGTAGGGAGGGGGGACAAAAAACATTTTAAAAAATAATGCAAATATTAAAATAATAATAATATTATTAAAATAATATAATATTAAAATAATAATAATATAATAAAATAATATTATTAAAATAATATAATATTAAAATAAAAAAATTAAAATTAAAATGCCCTCCCCTCACCCAGTTTACACACTCTGCACAAACACACACACTGCATTATATACACGCTGCATTCATTATATACACACACACAACACACAAACACACACTCTGCATTCATTGTATACACACACAAACGCACACTCTGCATTCATTATATACACACACACAACACACAAACACACACTCTGCATTCATTATATACACACACAACCACACACTGCATTCATTATATACACACACAAACACACACTCTGCATTCATTCTATACACATACTGTAAATAAATATTCAATTAATGTAATTTTATTGGGATCTAATTTTATTTAGAAATTTACCAGTAGCTGCTGCATTTCCCACCCTAGGCTTATACTCGAGTCAATAAGTTTTCCCAGTTTTTTTGTGGTAAAATTAGGGGCCTCGGCTTATATTCAGGTCGGCTTATACTCGAGTATATACGGTACATTTCTTGAATACATTTGAACAATGTATGATCCTTATATACACCATTACCCATAGGATCACTGTGGATTTTAAAGGGTTTCTGTAGCTAAGGATACCCTTTACTGATCCTAAATGGGGCTATGTACTGGAGGCTTCCAAGAGAGAGAGAGGCTGAACTGAAAATTAGATGTTAAATGAAAATTTGCCTAGGTAAGCTAAACTAAAAAATTAGTTAAGATAAATTAATTTACCTAATTCCATGTCCACAGCCAAGAGGACAGGAAAAAAGACCGTAGACTCGGACAGAGGATGTCCTATTTATAATTTATTTCCTGTCCTAAATAGTCAAGTGGGCAGAGATAATCCTATTGTGATTCTGCTACGGATTAGCCAGGAAAATAAAATAGTATAAACTTTCATTGTTACAAATTCCTACTGTGAAAAAACCCAATCCTTTATCTGACAATTTTTTAAAGAAAAAAGGCATTTATATAAACTTACACTGAATTCTACACAAGCACTTCTAAGATATGCCCCATTTCCATTATCTGCCCATTTACCATGCTATGACACCACACTCATGTACCATAATGCCCATCCTAGACACATCTCCACCTCTTGACACTGGTTGCACATACCTTGATCATTATACTTTATAAAACTCAACATCTAAATTCAATTTTTACAAATGGTATATTGAATCAAGACAGGAATTATTGATAGGTTTCAGTTAAAGGTGTCTAGTTAGCTAAGATCTGACTTTTAGAATCAAGGATCCAGTGTATCAAACAGTGCAATCCCCTCCTAGTACCGTCTTAGGCAGCTGGTAGAATGTAGAATGGTTCCGGTAAGAATGCTGCAAACTTTCGTGCACACTATGGTTGTGGTATGAAATAAGAAGATACTGAAAATTGTGTAGATACTTTGTATACAATGGCCAGTTTACTTTAGTAACTATACATAACCTTTTGCTTTGTGTTCATATGATTTCTAATTTAAGACACATAGTGGACTATGAATCTAGAATTTTCATAAATACACATGTAGAAATAACTAGCAAACGCTCTGTTTCATTTATTTATTGGTATTATTCCTGTGAAACACTCTTTGTAAAGTGATTACTTTGTACGTTAATTGATAAAGCTTCTCGATTCACACTGTAACGGTAACTGTCGTTTCGATATGTCAAACAATTCAAATGATTATAGTTTATTAAACTTACTAATCTAAGTGATGGTTTTTGGTTTTTTATTTTGAATTTGTCTAATATTACATTAATGTTTGCGTTGTTTACTTTGTTTTACTTGGAATTTTATTTCGATATTAAAATCTTTTTAGCACCCATTTAAGCCCTTCCTTCCATCAAGGTATATACTTGTGTTAACATTTGTTTTGCATTGAAAAATGAGGCAAAAAAACACATTTTAGCCACAAATAAATACCAGCTTACTTTGCACTTTTCGACAAAGCTGATTTCTACACTGTGAAAAATAAATGTGCAAGGGCTCTATTTTATTCCTTCTGTTTTCTGCTGAAGAACTGCAAATGGCAATATGCTCCCCTTCCTCCTTATCTTAGGCTGCGTATAGGCATGTTGGGTGAGGAGGTCAGTTAGTGCTCTGAGCAGACTAAGCACACCATGTTGCAGACTGCAATATCCTCTAGCAACACAATCAGGGCTGGCCTTAGGTGTTCCAGCGCCCTGTGCGAGCTAATCTTGTGGCGCCCCCCCCCCCCACCTAAACATACACAAAGAGGAAAACAGTCTTTGTAACAAACTGTTTTTTAATTACAGATAATTTAAGTGCAAACAAGTACAATAATAAATAACTGGATTGACTGGTAACAATAATGTATATTAAATATATTAAATACACAGAACTCTCCACGATACCGGCTATAGACCTATCAGGTCCACTCCGACACCCACCCCGCACAACATTACATGAGAACCCGGGGGACACTCTAGCTACCTGCTCCCCTCAGGGATCTACACGTGAACACAAATAGCCCTCATTACCTACCGATTAGCACTATTCCCCTATACCAAACACACAAAAGGGCGCAATATTCTTAAGCCACGCAATTGTATGTAACTGCCTCCGCTTAGACCGCACCAGCCGAAGTGGCGATGCTTAATATCGACATTACACAAACTAACAAGTTAATGATATGGAAGGAGAGCACACAGCGATCCCCCACAGCTAGGTCAGGCACTGAATAGTCACTAAGCCCCCTCGGCATATGCCCTGACCAACCTCATAATGCCGATTAACCCCCCCCTACGTATAAAGTGGGTGCAGGGTTGGTCGGCTGTAACGTACAGCAACCTATTGTACATGCTCCACCAATTATGATCAGGTTTATTTCTGTTGATAATGTTTGTCTTTGTTAGAAACATAGCCGACCGAACCTGTATTGCCTTTCTGCTCCATAAGCATAGTTGATAGGCTCACAGGAACTATACCGGCTGCTCATGAGGTTATCTTGTTATCTAATATAAAAATGCATGGTGTTGGTGTTCCAAAATATTTTTTGATTACTCCAGCACTCTTCTGGTCCTCCAAATCCATAAGGGCCCTTCGTTTTCGATTCTGAGCACCTGACAGTTTTTTGGGACCCATAATGCTGCTACACGATACAATAAAAAAATATATATTTAAAAGAGAGGCCCTTTTAAGTATAGATACAAAAGAAATGCAAGATTCGCAGCAGCAGTGTACAGATAATATGAATTTCCTAAATGTAGTATGCCAACATTTGTGCCAAATAAAGTATAGATAAATAAATAAGCATTGCAGGTATTCATCAAATGAATAAGACATCCAAACCTTGTATTTCCAGGTATAGATTAAATAACATAACACATGGAAACATAACATTACATGTGTAGAACAACTAAACATAAAAATCACAACATAAAAATCACATGCTAACACAGTAGTGAAGATATAGATCAACTATAGATCAGCTTCAATGTCACTGTCGGGGGTCTTTGCACATTTGGCAAATTCCCAGACAGTGACAGTGCCACTTTAATAGTATAATCCACAAAGTCAGTTTATGTATTGTAGAAACAAGAGCAATGTTGTCAGTACACTATATTTAACCATTTTACAACACTAAGCATGTATAGCCTCTCCCTCATTTCTTAAACCCACGTCTTTGTTTGGCCCCCTCTAGACAATTTCAGGCACACAATATGCCGCCTTCACCCCCTTCACCAAAACCCTTGGCCACTTCTTCAATAAAACCCCTACCCCCTTCATCAGACCCTGCCCCCCTTCATCAGATACTGCCTCTATTCATCAGACCCTGTACCCTTCATCAATCCCCAGGCTGCACCCCTTCATCAACCCTTTGCACCCCTTAATCAGACCCTGCCTCCCTTAATCAAACCCCTGCCCCCCTTAATCATAACCTGGCATCCATGCCCAGTCCCTTGCCCCCCTTAATTAGACCCAATGTCACCCATAGCCAGTCCCAGTCCCCTGTCCCCCTTAATTAGACCCAGTGTCACCCATAGCCAGTCCCAGTCCCCTGTCCCCCTTAATTAGACCCAGTGTCACCCATAGCCAGTCCCAGTCCCCTGTCCCCCTTAATTAGACCCAGTGTCACCCATAGCCAGTCCCAGTCCCCTGCCCCCTTAATTAGACCCAGTGTCACCCATAGCCAGTCCCAGTCCCCTGTCCCCCTTAATTAGACCCAGTGTCACCCATAGCCAGTCCCAGTCCCCTGTCCCCCTTAATTAGACCCAGTGTCACCCATAGCCAGTCCCAGTCCCCTGCCCCCCTTAATTAGACCCAGTGTCACCCATAGCCAGTCCCAGTCCCCTGCCCCCCTTAATTAGACCCAGTGTCACCCATAGCCAGTCCCAGTCCCCTGCCCCCCTTAATTAGACCCAGTGTCACCCATAGCCAGTCCCAGTCCCCTGCCCCCCTTAATTAGACCCAGTGTCACCCATAGCCAGTCCCAGTCCCCTGCCCCCCTTAATTAGACCCAGTGTCACCCATAGCCAGTCCCAGTCCCCTGCCCCCCTTAATTAGACCCAGTGTCACCCATAGCCAGTCCCAGTCCCTGCCCCCCTTAATTAGACCCAGGGTCACCCTTACCTAGTCCCCTGCCCCCCTTAATTCAACCCAGGCTCACCCATAGTCATAGTTAATTCAACCCAGGGTCACCCATAGTCATAGTTAATTCAACCCAGGGTCACCCATAGTCCCTTGCCCCCCTCAATTAGACCCATGGTCACCCTTACCAAGTCCCCTGCCCCCCTTAATTCGACCCTGTATTTTATGAAAAGATTTTTGGATTAAAAATAAAAAAATAAGAACAGGTACTTACTTTGAAGTCTGCTGCTTCCTCCCTGTCTGCAGAGCACCGGCCGCCGCCCTCACACATTGAGCGGATCCTTCCGCGGCTCTCTGTGATGGCGCAGCACTTGCACGCTGCGCCCCCAAGCTCCTCCTCCACGCTCCGGAAACCGCAGTTCAGCTCACAGACAATCTCGGGCCGGCCAGTGACAGAGCGACTGCGAGCTGTGTCGGCCGCCCGGCGCCCCTGTTGCCATGGCGCCCTGTGCGGCCGCACAGCTCGCACACCCCAAAGGCCGGCCCTGAACACAATGTGCTGTAGTGGTAGGTGCCTGATGTAGCTGTATTTGCTTTAAGTGATCATTGTGCAGAAAAAGTATTTTTAACATCTTGGCATTTTTGGAAAGCTGCATTCCCAGAAATGCCACCCAGCACATATGTTTCCTGTCATAAAGAATGAAATACATCCAAAGTACACAACAAGGGAATAGCACACACATGCAGTTTTAAATCTTACAAGGCTACTTAAACTCTCTCTTAGCAAACAAATATATCATGTTCTTTAAAATACTCATAACCAGTATCACTGATCATTAAATGTGTTTATTTATCTAATAAAACTGGTATTTCTTCTTCTGTGCAAATATTTCATTCGCTTTCTAAAATATAGAAGGATAAAGGATACCTTACAATCTCTAAAACTCCCTTCCCCTCCTCCCCAAGCTTCCTGTAAAGGATTAATGAATAAATAAAAAATTAGATTTGTTTACATTTTTATGATTTTTTTAAGGTATCCCTGAACAGAAAAAAAAATATTTGCCCTACTTTCATATGTGAGCAATCCACCATATGTTCCCAATTAAATCTATACTAATTAGGTGGTGAAGGGTTAAATAAAAAAAATGTTTACAGTGGAATTTGACTCCCACGTGACATACCTTTAGAAATACATAAAAGGATCCGGATTTGATACATAATTATTAGGCATGGAAGCTAGACTGCTATTTTTAAAGGGACATTCCAATTAGCAAAACAACATTTTTAAGAAGCAGTATGGGGGTACAGCTCATGGTCGAGCTCTGACTACGCCTCAGAAGAACCTCTTACACATTTCCTGAAATAAAAAATGTTTAGCTTCCCTTATTATACAATGTGCTTAATCTAAACGTTATTATCTCCTGCAGTGTAAATTGCCTCCTGGAGCCTGCAGCAGCCTCTTGTGTGTGATTGAAGTTCAATTTACAGAGCAGGATATAAGTAATTCTAAAGTAAACACACTGTGCTGTAAAAGTGGAGCTCCATGGAGACTGCCTGAATCTGAGCCAGGTAAGGTGTGGCCAGCGCTACATAAACAAACTGAAAATTGCCCAGTGAGATTGCAGGGGCTTGATCTATACACAAACACTCTTTCATTAAAGGAATTGTATAGGTAAAAAATGCATATCCTTGTTCCCCCAACAGTAAACCTACTGTCACTAAATGCTTTCCCCCTATATAGTGTAAAATGAACTTTAGTATTACGCGTTATAATCTTTACTTTGATCAGATTTTCTGCTCCTCCTCTGATTTCATGTCATCTCCTGTATTTCAGCTGGACTGTCCACCAATGGCCATGCTCCAGTGATTCTCTATGAGAATGCCTTAGTGGGTGGAGCTTCATGATGCAATTTGCATCATTCAACACGTGTTCACAATGCATGCCCAAAAAGTTCTCAACATAAGTTGCGCTACAAATACAGGATTCAGACACTAGACATACCACATCACGCGCGTGCACGCACACACACACACACATTTCCTCAACACATTAGGTATCATATAGTGTTATATGTTTATTATAAACAAATATAAAGAGACAGACAAATTCATAAATACCTATAGAGCTTTGTGTTATATCTATCCATCTCTCTCTCTTATTCTATATAGACCTATATCTCTATCTATCTAGCTATCTATATCTCTAGCTATCTATCTAGGATGGTTGATTAACAAGGACTGGCAGTGAAGGAGTTAACAGTGAATAGTGCTGTTGACTGGCAGGGTAGAGAGGTTGGCTGACGGACAGGCAGGGGAAAGGTTAACAGTGGGTAGTGAGATTGGCTTGCAGGAACTGGCAATGAAGGAGTTTACAGTGGGAAGTGTGGTTGACTGACAGGGACTGGCAGGGAAGGGATTATCAGTGGGTAGGGAGGTTGGCAGACATGGGCTGGAGGAGATTGCATTACAGGAAGGAAGGGAGAGGAGCACAGATAGACTCTAGCCTTGCCTCTGCAGTGCAGTCTGTGCTGTAAGCATTTATTACACTACAGAAGGCATGCCTCTATTTTCATTGGCTGAAAAAGGTACATTTCTTTCAGAGACTGGGAATCAGGAACATGTTGAAATGTGAGAGGGGGTGGCTAAGGAGGGTGGGTTACACTGCTGAAAAAAGCAAAACATTTTACAGCACTGCAGGAAAACTACACAGAATTGAAAAGAAACTAACCACAGGTATTTGAGCTTATTGCTTTAATCTAAGTTTAACTTGTTTAAAGGACCACTATAGTGCCAGGAAAACATACTCGTTTTCCTAGCACTATAGTGCCCTGAGGGTGCCCTCACCCTCAGGGTCCCCCTACCGCCGGGCAGGATGGAGAGGAAGGGGTTAAACTTACCTCTTTCTCCAGCGCCTGGACAGGGAGCTCTCCTCCTCCTCTCCAACTCGTCGGCTGAATGCGCATGCGCGGCAAGAGCCGCACACGCATTCAGCCAGTCTCATAGGAAAGCATTCACAATGCTTTCCTATGGACGCTGGCGTCTTCTCACTGTGATTTTCACAGTGAAAAGGACGCAAGCGCCTCTAGCGGCTGTCAATGAGACAGCCACTAGAGGCTGGATTAATCCTAATATAAACATAGCAGTTTCTCTGAAACTGCTATGTTTATAGTAAAAAGGGTTAATCCTGGCTGGACCTGGCACCCAGACCACTTCATTAAGCTGAAGTGGTCCTTTAACTGCCTAGAGTGCCCATTTAAGTTAAAATTGTTTTGGTGCTCCAGAGTAAAAAAAATGAATACATGCATGTATTTATGTGTGCATATAGTCATTTCAAGTATATCTGAAAAGCGCTTGAAAAAGCTGCAGTTCATATGACTGCCGCCTCCTTTGCAAGCCCCCCCTTTTAACCTGGAAGAGACATTCAGTCTATTTGCAGAGACATTACCAGAGTCTTCTCATTGCAAAAACTCTGAATCTGTTCTTTCTGTGTGTGGTGTGCATGCTCGTACGTGCACCTCTGTTTTTTTGCCTACATACATTTAAACTAAAACAATGGAAGCAAGCAATAGTTTACAGCATAACATTGTAACTTGATTTTAGTATCTAAGTAGAAACAGCTGCTCAGTACCATCATGGACTCACCCCACAGCCCAAATGAAATGCGTGTTCTCTCTGTCAAAAAAGTTAAATGTTCACTCTTTTGATCTACATTGATATCAAAACACATATACAAAAAAGAAAAACACATAGTCATCCACACAAAAATACAAAATACATTCAACAATACAACACCTCCAAAAATGATCCAGAACTGCTGAACGCTGTTGGAGAAAGTCTCACTGTGCATCTGACTTTCTCCGCTATAAATTTATGCTGAGCTCATACAGCTTGGCTCTTTCCTCTGCAAAAGTTAATTACTTCAATACCCTCATAACCACACTCTCCCGCGAACCCAAAGGACTATTTCACACACTTAACTCTCTTCTTCGCCCTGTTGTTCCTCCTCCACCTACTAACTTGACCGCCTCACACTTTGCAACTCACTTCACTGATAAGATCTCTACAATCAGGGAAGAGATTTCTCATTTTTCTTCTCCCCCTTACAATACTTACCCTAACTTCACTCCCTCTGCTGTTCTATGTTCATTCACACCCGCTACATTGGAAGAGGTTTCTGCTCTGCTCCAGTCCTCCCGCCCCACCGCCTGCTCCCTTGATCCAATTCCCTTGCATCTCATCCGTACTCTGTCTTCTTCTCTTTATCCACCTCTTACTAAACTTCTCAATCTCTCTCTCTCCTCTGGTATATTTCCATTGCCCTTCAAACATGCAACTGTAACCCCAATTCTAAAGAAACCCAACCTTGACCCTAACTCCCCATCCAACTATCGTCCTATCTCGCTACTGCCTTTTGCATCCAAGATCCTTGAAAGAATTGTGTATGTGAGATTGACAGACTTCCTTGAGTCCAACTCTCTGCTAGACCCGCTTCAGTCTGGTTTCCACACTAAGCACTCTGTGGAAATGGCACTGACCAAAGTATCCAATTATCTACTTGTTGCAAAATCTCGTGGTCACTACTCTATCCTAATTCTCCTTGACCTGTCTGCGGCTTTTGACACTGTTGATCATCAACAGCTTCTTCTCATTCTTCGCAATATCGGTCTACAAGATATTGGTGCTCCTCCTACCTCTCTCAGTGCTCTTTCAGTGTTTCTTTCTCTGGCTCTGCATCTTCTCCCCAACTCCTCTCTGTTGGTTCAGTCCTTGGTCCCCTACTGTTCTCTATCTATACTGTGTCCCTTGGTAAACTCATTAGCTCCTTTGACTTCCAATATCATTTCTATGCAGATGACATGCAAACCTGTCCTCTCCTGATCTCTCCCTGTCCCTCTTGACTAGTGTCTCTAACTGCCTCTCTGCTATTTCTAGCTGGATGGCTGCCCACTTCCTTAAACTAAACTTGACCAAAACTGAAATTCTGATCTTTCCTCCCTCAAGCGTTGTTACTCCTGTGTCTGTCTCCCTCCAAGTCAACGGTGGTACCATCAGCTCCACCATGCAGGCTCGCTGCC
This sequence comes from Pelobates cultripes, assembly GCA_933207985.1. Classification (NCBI taxonomy): domain Eukaryota; kingdom Metazoa; phylum Chordata; class Amphibia; order Anura; family Pelobatidae; genus Pelobates; species Pelobates cultripes. The sequence continues at coordinate 416,691,053 of OW240912.1, read as the reverse complement.
TAGGTGTTCTCTTTGACTCTGATCTCTCCTTCAAGCCTCATGTTCAGTCTATCGCCAAATCCTGTCATTTCCATCTCAAAAACATTGCTTGCATCCGCCCCTACTTAACGCCAGATGTGACTAAGGTGTCGGTCCATTCCACTGTCCTTTCTCGCCTTGACTACTGTAATCCGCTTCTCAGTGGTCTTACGTGCTCCCAACTTGCGCAGTTACAGTCCATAATGAATGCAGGGGCGAGGCTCATCTTCCTGTCCGCCTGCACCGCCTACGCCTCACCCTTCTGTCAGTTCTTACATTGGCTTCCGATAAGATATAGAGCTAAATTTAAAATTATGATTCTTGCTTTCAAATCTCTACATAATGCTGCTCCCACCTAGCTATCCTCCCTTATACACAAGTATGTCCTGTCTAGGCCCTTACGATCTGCTGAAGACTTACGTCTATCTTCTGTCCGTACTCCCACCTCTGATGCTCGCCTTCAAGACTTCTCGAGGGTTGCACCGTTCCTGTGGAACTCACTTCCCTCCTCCGTTAGATGCTCACCCAGTCTCCACTCTTTCAAAAAATCGTTAAAAACCCACTTCTTCATAAAAGCATATCACTTAAACTGTTAATAGCTCCCGACTGATTCCTCTTCTGCATCTGTCACTAGTCTAATTCTATCCTTACCTTTTGTGTAATTTTACCCCACTCCCTCTAGCATGTAAGCTCATTGAGCAGGGCCCTCAACCCCTCTGTTCCTGTGTGTCCAACTTGTCTGGTTACAACTACATGTCTGTTTGTCCACCCATTGTAAAGCGCTACGGAATTTGATGGCGCTATATAAATAACAATAATAATAATAATAACACACATCGCCAATGGGGACACTGGGGTATTTAAAACCAGCATAACAATATTATATGTATATCACTTGAGGGCAGTGGGGGCGTGGGGTAAAGAATAGCTTATCTTTGACACTGAGTGCTCAGTAGAGCAAACAGTCACAGTTGTCTCAAGTACCTAGTAGCTGGAAAACGTGTTGCAAAAGAAAAATACCATAACACTTTAGTGGATGAAATACCCCAGATCTCCACACGTCATAGCAGTCAGGTTCCCGGCTGGGCCATCACTGCACACCTTGGAACGAAAGGAACCACAACGTTGGGATCCTAGGCTCGAGCAGCATTAGGTATGATCCTCTCTGTGGGCCAAAGCAGGCAATCCCCAGACTTGCAGAAATTGTAGGACATCTGCAGCAGAAGTAAGCCTATGGACGGTTCCCTGCTGAGTCACAAACAAGGTCCTCGGAGACCCCCCATCTATAAGTCAGACCAGAGTCTTTCAGCCAACCTAGGTGAGAGTTCTTGAACATGTATGGTACTTTACCGTGAACAGCGGCCATGAAATGTCCCTTATCTTGAAGAGGGAAACAATAACGTGTCTAATGTGACATTTGGGAGATGCCGTTGGGGACCTTGGCAGTTAATATGTCCCTACTTTGGTCAGCTTTCTAGCCAGATGTGGAGGTAACATGGTAGCCATTACGCATCTCAGGTAATGTGGCAACTTCTCAGGGGGGACCTCATCAGGTATTCCCCTTACCTTGATATGATGTCACCTGTGGTGGTCTTCCATGGTGGACATGCGTGCAGCTAAATTCTGTTGAGAGAATTTGACTTTTCTGATAGTGTCCTGCATAGTAGACAGGCCAACATGTATATACAAAATATCAGTTACTGCCTTAACATCATCCTTGACCATTGCTATATCAGACTCCAGCATTTTCTCGATGTCCGGCCTAGTGGCAAGTTCAAGCCCCATCTTAGTGTGCTGGGACAGCTGGTAATGTGTCCAGTACTGTGGGCTCTGAAGATGGATCTACAGGCTGCATGGGGCTAGGGAGGGAAAAAGACCTTGAGCCTTCCGCAGCGACCATAGTGAACAGTGGTGGATGCTGCAAAAGGGTTTCAAAGTCCTTTGCCTCCAGTTTATCTCCTGACTGCTTGGGTGGAGCAGGCTCGGCTGCTTGGCAAAGGTTTTCCACCGAAGATCCGTTTATGAGAGACTCAAGCTTGGAAAGGATAGGTGAGAAGTAGGCCACAGGCCAGTGCTTCATTCTTCTCACCTTTGGGGTATGAAAGAATATCATCTATCTGTGCATGGGGACACTGTGGGTATTATTAGGGTGCCTTACCCCTGGATGGTTGGTAAAACTAAGGGTTTTTGCCAGGATTGTGCTATGTGAGTGGGAGCCTCAGGAAGATGCGTCTGCTCTCATTTAGTAGCAAGCTTCACCTTTTTTTATTTGTTTGCATTTTTAATGCATTACCTATATAATGCAAGAAGAGGGTGAGGTTTGTTTACAACCCAAAAAGAGCCCTAAAGAGTCCATTTCATTTTTTGTTTTCAAACTAGCGCTCAGGAAACCATAATATCCTGTTATCTAATAGTGCACAAATGCTTAATCTACAAACTACAACACGGAAAGTGATGACTGGAGTATTCAGTACTAAGGATTTTCTATCATACTTTACTAAAAAAGCATGGGTAATAAAGTGTAGCTGTTACACTACCTTGGCCAAAATCACCCATATTATGTTTTGGTTACACAGTTTAGGAAAGGAAACCAGGGTCAAGTGAATGGTTTGGTAAGTGATCTGAGTTTTGCAATCATTAGCATCTGGTTTTAGCACATGTATTTAATTGACTTTCTATATCTAATCCTAAGAAAAGCGATAGCAAACCCCAAGAAGAAAAGTTTCATCGGGCAATTAAAGTCAAGGCTGGCTCCATTCCAGAGTCCATAAATAGTTAATGAATCCAAGAACGGAGTCACAAGCAAATTAACAATGCTCAGCAAGTCAAGGTCAGAATATCAATCACAGTTACAAGCAATTATACAAACCACTGCCAACAGCCAATTTCAAGCTGGGATATGGTTAACCAATGATCCTTTGTGAAAACCATTGCTGATTCCCCTAAATGCAGATATAAATAAGTTGTAATACTATAGTTGTTTGTAAACCAATAGTTCTCAGAATAAGATAAAATCAATTATTAGTATTTTGTAATTTTAAGCAGCTATTGCCAAAATATGTGTTACAGCATTTTAGCCAACACCACTTGTGTCAAAATATTTTATCTAACCTGACAAACGGATTCATTGTTTTTGTATTATATTTTTAATGTTTTTTGCACAAGGAGGTTGTAAATCATGTATGTAATACTATCTTCAGAAGCATAGCTAGGTCACTGTATGTAACAGAATGTACAGTGCTTCAGAAAGGAACGCTGAATAACTTGTAACTAACTAACCTTTTAAACACAACTTAAAGCTGAGTAAAAAGATGCAAGCAGCTAGTGTTAATGTGAAGTCAACAGGTACCTCGGCATCTGTTCCATCTCTATTCCTAACACTGTTTTCAACCACCTTCAACTTCATACACCACATATTCACTGATGGAGACATATATGTTTTCTTGAATAAGTAATTAATGAGTGCTTCCCTGGGTGGCCGCCATTCATATAGACGAACGCCAACCAGGGGGAGCATTCATATACCTAAAGGAGATGCTTCCCTTGCCTGGTTTCATACAAGGACCCCACGAACAGAGACTGTTCGCAACAGGTACCGTTATGGGAGTCCCTGGGGTCGGTGTGGCCATCGTTTGGGGACAATGGCTGGGTTGGGTGGGCTTTCTATAACTGGGAGTCAAAGAGGCGGGTAGTTTCCCCTCGCTGTGACTCCAAGGTGCCGAGGCTCATGGGAAGAAGACTCCCTGTCACCGGAAGTGGGAAACCCTGTACTTAGGTGGAGGGAAGAGGGGACAAAGGGACTGGAACTCTTGTATTATGTTAAGACCCCTGGGAGGGGGAAGACCCGGGGAGGGGACACTGATTGTGTGGTGTACACCCCTTGCATGGGGTTTTGCATGAAAGCCATGTGTGGCCAATAAAGTGGGGTTGTACCTCCAGAACTCGGTTTCGTCCAGTTGCTGGGGGGAGGAAATGGGTCTAACTAGCGAAGGTAACCAGTCAGGTTACCCGTGGTCTTCTACATTTAATGGCAGCGGTGGGATGGTCCTTCCCAGCCGTGCAGAACCAGTGTTAATGAACAGCACTGACTGATGGACTACTCGACGTTAAAGAGACAGATGTTGCAGGAGTTGCTAGAGGAGAATTAGCCAGCAACCGACCCAAGGCAGACCTGGTCGCTGCCCTCATGCAGGACAACCGAAAACACATGCGCGGCCGCTGCACAGCAACCAGGGGGTGAGAAGGATGCCCATGACAAGGAAAATGGATTGTTGCCTGGCATACTACGGCGAGAGGCCCTCTGTGGAGATCATGACCCAGATCTTTGCCGAGGCACAAGCCTATGTCTTGGTGCAGAGGGCATGGGCGAACCCCACTTCGGGCTGGGGAAGTCCTGGGGGGTCTGGCTGCCCTAGAACCCAAGCCCAAACTACCCTACTAAGCCTTCAAAAAGTTTGCAGAGGTGGAAGAAGGCATAGATGACTTTTTGCAGGACTTTTTGGCCTCTGTCTGCTACATGAGATTACCCCAGCAGACCGGGTTCCCCTCCTGGCCGGGAACCTCACGGAGAAAGCTGCGGATGCTTATCGGGCTGTACCCGAGGAAGACCTGCGTAACTATGCCACTGTGAAGCAGGTCCTGTTGACGAGGTATGCCATCACCCCAGAGGCATACCGCCGAAAGTTCAGGGAACTGAAGAAGGGGGTCCAGGAATCCCACACGGAGTGGGCTTGCCGCCCGAGCAAGGCAGCCCAAAGCTAAGTGCAGTCCCAGCAGGCGAAGACTTCTGAGGAAGTGCTGCAACTGTTCCTGCTGAAACATTTCTACAATGGGCTAACCACAGAGATTCAAGATTGGATAAGAGACCGACAGCCTAAGACTTTAACTGAAGCAGTCCAAAAAGCTGATGAATACGCAGCTACCAGGCGACCCCAGCGTCCTGCTACCACCCCAATCCACCGACCACCAGTGCGCACGGCACCCCAGTTTACTTCCCCTGCAGCCACCTCACCCTGAGGTTCCCCAGCTCCCGCAGCAGCTCTGAGAGTGCCAAGCTGCGCAGCTGGTCCATGTCACCAGTGCCAACAGTGGGGCCATTACATGAGTGAGTGCCCTACTGGAGATAGCCCATTGGCAGGGCATTTAGGACAGCCAAAGCCTCTTCTGGCCAAGTATCTCCCAGGACATGAAGCGATACTGTCAGTCCTGCAATGTCTGCCAGAAGATGGGGAAGCAGGGCGACCAGCACAAGGCCACGCTCCATCCCCAACCCATCATTAAAGACCCCTTTGGCAGAGTAGCTGTTGATATCATTGGTCCCCTGGCTAAGCCCAGTCCCTCTGGGAAGAAATAAATTCTGACCATTGTGGACTACGCGATTGGAGACCCCCAACCAGCAACCCTTGTGACAGACCCCATATTGAATACTGGATGCGGTCCGGGAAAATATGCAGCAGGTGATTCAAGAGATGCTCTGGCTGGGGGTGATCGAACCATCCCAGAGCCCTTGGGCCTCCGAGTAGTCCTGGTTCCGAAGTGAAACGGAACCACCCGGTTCTGTGTGGACTACAGGAGGCTCAACAACAAGATGTTCTCAGATGCCTACCCAATGCCCTGCATCGATAAGCTCCTAGACAGGATGGCTCGGGGTCAGTACCTCACCACGGTAGATACTGTTCCTGTAGCAGGCCCTGGGTAACCCGGCTGGTCACCTCCGCTATTAATGAAAGAAGAGACCCATTTCCCCCAGTAACTGGATGATACACAGTTCCAGGGGTACAATAACCACTTTACTGGCCACACTCGGCGTTATACTTTCACCATGCAAGGGGTGGATCACACACAACGACAATGTCTCTTCCCAGGGTCCTCCCCCTCCTGGAGGTCACATAACGGAACCGTAACTCCAATCCCTTTGTCCCCTGTTCCCGCCACTCTATGCCCTCCTCCCAGGGTCCTCCCCCTCCCAGGGGCCTGTGCGTGTGACAGGAACTCCAGTCCCTTTGTCCCCATTTTCCTCCACCCTGCCTCAGGGTTTCCCACCTCCGGTGGCCGGGGGGGGGGGGTGAGCCTCTGTGCCTGGAAGTCCCAGCACGGGAAAGCATCCCGCCTCTGTGACTCCCGGCCACAGAAAGCCTGCTAAACAACCATTGTCCCCAAGAGAGTGTCCTCACCAATCTCAGGGACCCCCAGAATGGTAACTGTCAACGTTAGTGGGGTCCCTGGGTGAAACAGGGCAAGGGAAGTGTCTCCGTTCAGGAAACGAACGGCGGCCACCCAGGAAAGCACTCATTAATTACTTCCCTTGCGGTTTCACACTTATGTTGCTAGTTGCCAACGTTCTATTTGATTGGTGTGAACACTCCAAAGAGCACAGGGGAAGTTCCACGGGGTGCGAAGCAATCCACAAATGCTCCCCCTAGGCGGCATTCATCTAACGAACAGGCCGCCATTCAGGGTCGGCACGTGCCAAGGCTTCCTTTGTGGTTTGTGGTTTTCACACCTCGTTACGAGGTGTGAACGTTCTAAGACAACATTCTAAATGAGGTTTCTTGGTGGTCCCTGTTCAGGAGGTGAACAGAACCCATTCGCATTCAGCTCTCCCGAACTGGGAGCAGGTAAAACACACGAATACAACACAATACAATACAGGGGAAAACACGGGGGACATCTCCTAGCAATTCACGAATAGGCAGCGGTCCTGCCACAGTCACAAAGTCGGCCTTCATCACCCCCTTTGGCCTGTACCAATTTAAGATAATGCCATTCGGGATGAAGAAAGCACTGCCCACTTTTCAGGATGGTGGAGCGACTGATGGATGGCCTCCAGGATTATGCGCATACCTGGAAGACATAGCCACATACAGCGACACTTGGGAGGAACACCTAACACATGTGGGAGAGGTACTAGATTGGATTAGGGAGCCCAGAAAATGCAACATAGGGATGGCCAAGTACTGGGCCACCGGGTTGGATGTGGGAAGCAGAAACCCCAGCCAGCCAAGGCTGAGGCAGTGGCAAACTGGCCCCGTCCCCGCACTAAGACCCAGGTGTGCCTTTCTACAGATTTAGTTGACTTTACATCAGAGGATGTTAGCCTCCCTTCCTAGCGGCAGATGGAAACCCAGCGTACGAAGGTACAGGCAGCCAGCCTCCCTCCCCAGCAGCATATCTCAACTAAGGGAGCTGAGGTAGTTGTAGTTGGCCTCACTCCCCAGCGGTAGATTGCAATACATACATACAGAAGAGCTGGCATCCGGGCAGAGCACTGCTGGTCTCTGCCCACAAGCCCCTGAGGTTTTTGACATGGGAGGTGTGGATGCCAAAAACCTCAGGGGAATCCACACCTCAGTCGGCCCAGATCCCCAACCCTCTAGCATGGGAGCCCAAGCCACCCTGATATCTTACCATCAGCACAGTGAGTGTCTGGCACCGCTGGTCTCTGCCCACAAGCCCCTGAGGTTTTTGACATGGGAGGCCCAGATCCCCAACCCTCTAGCATGGGAGCCCAAGCCACCCTGATATCTTACCATCCAGCAGCAGAAAGAGCTCCAGGAAGGGGAGGTCAACATCCCCACTCCGTAGTGTCTGTGTCTGTATGAGGTAGAGGAGCTGAGGGGGCTCTCTCCCCAGCAGCAGAATGAGGGGCTCACCACAACCCCAGCTGAAGTGCTGACATCGAGACAGAGTGTGACTAGCTTCTGTTCCCAACTACAAAAGGAGAAGGATATTTTTCCCATATTGGCAGAGGGGACTACAGTCTCCACCAGTGTAATGCCAGGATGCTTGGTAGTTGGTCCAGATCCCCAACTCATTGATTTACAGACACCTGCCACTCTGTCTTCTCTCCAGCGGCTGATAGGACTTAAGGGAGAAGTTGTAGTTGACACTTTTCAATTGCGGCAGTTACATACTACGAGAGATGACAAGATTGGCTGGGTAAATGACTCTTTTAAAACTGTATTCTCTCTTGAACATTGCTTTGGCCTTGGAATCAACAAAATGACTAACTTGGGAGCAAACCCGTTCAGAGTCTCCTCCCAGGTTAGTCTCCATTGGCAAGCGGAGATATGTGATGGTAGTCACCATCACCAAGAGCTTAAGATGGACAATTCAATTAGGTAACTGGGTGATTCCTATTTTAAAGTCACCCTGAGTCCATTCTGGGTGCAGGGTGTGTGTGTAATGTGGTTGTTTGGGGTTAAATGTTTGTGTGCTCTCCTGTCTTGCTAATGCTTGCAATCATCTTGGTGGATTTGGCTGTACAACGCCACCTGTTGGTTGCAAGGATCTAGCAACAGCTATATGCAATTATGCACTACCTGAATAGCAAGGCTTGCTAATTTGCATATTTGGGTAGATTTGCATATTGCTAATTCTGTAGGCAGGATAGATATTTTCTGTGAATTATTGTCTTTTCCACCCCTTTATCAATATGCCATTATGTTATTATAAGTTCCAGTATGTTGTCTAATGTGATTTGACTGCTTGTATTTTTATTGAGTTGTCAGAGTCATCTATATGTAATGAACTTAACTAAAGTTTTGTATGTCAGTTCCTTTTGGAACTTGTGTCCTGTGTGGATTTGTAGGGATACCTTTAGCTCTGGGATAAATCAAAAGAGCTAGGCCTGAGAGCCGCAGTTTCCTTTGTAAAGGCAATAACTATAATCAATGTAAGCAGAGCTCCAGAGGAACAAGCAGAGGGGACAATCCCTGCCTGGAAGGAGAGCTCCCCAGTCAAGCCTCGGTGACTGTTTTGTGTGCATATAGTATGTGGCTAATCAGTACACCCACTAATACTTTAATGAATGTAGTATCAAGGCAATGTCTCAAACTTGAGCACCATCATTGACTGATGTCCCTTTCTCTTTGTCGAATATTATTTAAACATAAAAAATATTTCAGTGGAGTTAAAAGGTTTGGAGCAAGAATTTATATGAATGTTTTCATCTCTCTGGGAATATTCTTAAGTAAATAATAGTTTAGACTAGCAGAATGAGGAGAAAATACAAGGTAACCCAAAGGTTATGTTCCAAAGGTAGATCCCCAGATGTTGTAGAATGTTTTGCATTTAGAATGACAAAATGTCATGGAAGCTGTAGTTTTAAAACATTTGAAGATCTACCTTTTGGGCACCCAAGTCTTACAACATCATTATCCCCAACAATGTGGAATTCAAGAGCATAACTGCTGCTTTGTCAAACTAGCCCAGTTTCTAAGTGCATGTTTGTCAGATTTGTAAAAAAAAAAAAATCTAACTACCTAAAATAGCTGCGTGCTAGGACTATTAGAATTAATTTAAAGAATACATTGACTTGCCTCTCATGCTTTGATGCATTTTTCTATTTTCCTGTATGTTGCTGTTGCAAGTAACTTCTATGCAGCAGCCATTTCTGTATGTGATTTGGTCTGCAAATTTAGCACGTAGTCACTAACACAACGGAACAAATCACATTACAATCTTACATTTCTTCTAAACTAAACTATGACATACCCACAATTTACCAGTGGAACAATATGTTGTCACTGCCAGTCTCTGACAGATCACATTATTAGCAATGGCAGCAGCATTATTAGATGTGTACATAGGGTTGCAAGCTGCTTTTAGAAATACAAAAAAAAAAAAAAAATCATAATTAATGGTCCAGCGCTCTATACCACCCAGGGGACTACAGGATTATACTGATGGGCTTTTTATCCATTTGTTCTTTGTAAGTGTAACCATTAACAGCGTGTTTATAACTTTATATCGGTGTTGCACTATGTTGTTTTCATTTTCTCTTCACATGAACCATCCAAATTTGAACACTGCTGAATCTTCGGGAATATGCATATTGTTGATGAGCCTGAATTATTCCTAACTCTGTGAGTGTAACCCTGAATTTAATTTTTTCACATGTTAAACGCTAGAACCTATGAGGCGTTCTTCTCCATTTTGTGTCCTTATGTATATCCTATTTTTGCCATTTGTATTTGAGGATTGAGAGGAATCCTTTGTCATACCTTGTTAAAAAGGGGTAATTAACATATTGTATTAATTTGATTAATACTACACTCTGGGTGATCTATACTCTTGCTTTTTTGTAATTTTTTTTAGAGGAAAGCAAATGGATCTCCAGTGTTTAGGAAAATCAGATTATTTTCTATACAGATATACGCCTGCCCGCCAATTGTATAAAGTTGTAAATTCTTGTTTAAAATATAAGGCTGTTTTTAATATGAGTCTTTACATTTTTAATGGTTTGCAAACATCTTGCTAGTGACATAGTTACAAAGCTGAAAATAGACTTGCGTCCATCTAGTTCAGCCTTCCTCACATATGTTTTTGCTGTTGATCCAAAAGAAGGCAAAAAACCCAGTCTGAAGCGCTTCCAATTTTGCAACAAACTAGGAAAAAATTCCTTCTTGACCCCAAAATAGCAGTCAGATGTCTCCTTGGATCAAGCAGCTATTACCCGACTAATTAGAAATTATATCCCTGTATGTTATGTTTTTGCAAGTATTTATCCAATTGAAGTTTAAACATCTGTATGGACTCTGACAAAACCACCTCTTCAGGCAGAGAATTCCATATTTTTATTGCTCTGACTGTAAAAAACCTTTTCTTTGCCTTAGATGAAATCTCCTTTCTTCCAGCCTAAATGTGTGACCTCGTGTCCTATGTTTGGGGATGTCCGGGCTGAGAAGCTGGTGTAGGGTCAGTCTGCCGTGACCACCCATCGGCATTACCATTGTGCTTACCGGGTCTGTAGGTGATAGTAAAGTTGTAAGGTTGCAGGGCCAGGCTCCACCGTAGCAACCTGCCGTTGTCCCCTGCGACCCGGTTCAGCCATACCAATGAGTTGTGGTCTGTAATCAAGGAGAATTCTTGTCCGTATAAGTAGGGGGTTAGCTTTTTAAGAGCCCAGACCAGGGCCAAGCACTCTTTTTCTACTGCCGCATAACTCACTTCCCGGGGTAGTAATTTCCTGCTCAGGTATGCGACAGTGTGCTCTCCTTCATCCTCCAAGACCTGGCTTAGCACAGCCCCCAGTCCAAACATGGAAGCGTCTGTATGGACGAGAAAACGTTTATTAGGTACTGGGGCAGCAAAGACGGGGGCATTCACAAGGGCTTGCTTTAAGGCATTAAACACGGCTTCACAAGCTGGAGACCACAAGACCTGCTTAGGGAGATTCTTCTTGGTCAGGTCCGTCAGGGGCTTAGCTATCGTGCTATAGTCGGGGACAAAACGTTGGTAATACCCAGCCGTCCCTAGGAAGGCCAGTACCTGGGTCTTGGTGCAGGTTAGCTACTGTTAGCTACTGCCTCCACCTTGGCTGGCTCCGTTCTCTGGTCCCAAGTACTGCACCTCAGCCATGCCTAGATGGCACTTATCTGGCTTCAGGGTCAGGCCAGCGGCCCGAATCTTATCCAGAACCACCCCTACATGAATTAAGTGCTCCTCCCAAGACCCACTGTAGACCGCAATGTCATCCAGGTATGCACAAGCAAAGTCCTGGAAGCCATCAAGGAGCCTATCCACCATATGCTGGAAGGTAGCCGGGGCATTCTTTATCCCGAAAGGCATGACCTTGAACTGGCACAGGCCAAACGGGGTGACGAATACCGATTTGGGGATAGTATCCTCGGCCAGGGGAATCTGCCAATAGCCCTTACATAGGTCTATGGTAGTCAGATAGCGCCCCCTGGCTATGCGGTCTAGCAGTTCGTCTACCCTGGCATCGGGTAGGCATCAGTGGTGGTCTTCTCGTTGAGACGCCTGTAGTCCACACAAAACCGGGTGGTTCCATTTTTCTTAGGCACCAGGACTACAGACGAAGCCCAAGGGCTGTCGGAGGGCTCAATGACCCCTAGCTGGGTCATCTCCTGGATCTCCTTCTGCATTCCTTCTTGGACTGCTTCAGGGATTTGGTAGGGGGGTTGTCTAAAGGGTGTCTGTCCAGGGGTCTCTACTTTATGCACAGCTAGGGTGGTATAACCCGGTTCCTGAGAAAAGGTCGCCCTTTTCTCCCATAGCAGCCACTTAGCCTGTTCTTTTTCCAAAGGGCTCAACCGTTCCCCTAGCTGTACCAGGCTCGTCAGTTCAGTCTGGGGCTCCCTCTCTATTAAGTCAGGGAGAGGTAAGCTTTCGGAATCATCGGTAGCAGGGGCACATACAGCAGCAACATCCTCCTGTCTTTCCTGGTATCCCTTTAGCATGTTCACATGAAAGGACCGCTAGATCCTTTCATCTGCACAGCTGGCAATAATATACGTAGTGTCACACACCTGGGCCACAACTTTATATAGCCCCTGCCAAGATGCTTGCATCTTGTTGTGCTTCACAGGCTTAAGCACCAAGAACTTTTGCCCCACCTGGAAGACGCGCTGTCGGGCACCCCGATTATACCATCTCTTCTGTCTACCCTGGGCCACCTGGAGGTTCTCTCTGACCATCAAAGACAGCTGCTCCATGCGGTAGGGTGAGTTGAGCAAGGGCTTAATATTGCACACCTTCCACAACTGCTGGGTGAGCACAGCAGTAAATTGGGTTCCTTGATCGGAGAGGATCTCCTTAGGGAACCCCACTCTAGAAAAGATCTTAACCAGAGCATCAGCCACTGTCTCTGCCTCAATGTTGGACAGGGCTACTGCTTCTGGGTAACGGGTGGCGTAGTCCACCACGGTATGTACTTCTGCCCGGATGGACTAGCCCTGGCCAGTGGACCCACAATGTCAATGGCTACACGAGAGAAGGGTTCCCCAATAATAGGCATGGACATAAGTCTAGCCTTACGGTGGTCCCCCCTCTTCCGCACGTGCTACAATATTGTCGCACAGCCCGGTTGAAGTTGGGCCAAAAGAAATTCTGAGTGATCCTATAGGCTGTGCGGCGGGACCCTAGATGCCCCGCTCGCGGCACATCATGCCCAATTCGCAGAATCTCCTGCCGGTACTTTGCGGCACTACCAGCTGTCGTCTCTGCGAAGGGGCTTTACTCCCTGGGGATGTTTTAGGGATCCTATATACTCTATCCCCCACCCACTCAAAGCATTCCGCGTCTATCCCTTCCTCCTGGGTGTCTGCCCTAGCCCTGTATTTCTGTAAGGTCGGGTCCTCCCGGGTCTCTCTCCCAAATGCCTCAGGGGTATCTCAGTCTAGGGGAACCTGGTCTAGCGTACAAGTCGGGGGAGACAGTCTTACCTGGTCTCAGCAGCAGGTGGGCCGGTTTCAGCAGCACGAGTCTGGGCAGGGGTGGTCACAGGATTGGCTTCCGCAGGACCCATCGGGGCGTAGGCAGAAACCAGTGGAGCCAAGTCATTTCCCAGTAGTACATCGGCTGGCAGGTCTTTCATCACCCCCACGTTAACAGGTCCCGAACCAACTCCCCAATCCAAGTGAACCCGGGCCACACATAGCTGAAATACAGTGCCTCCAGCTACCCGTACAGCAACAGTGTCCCCGGTGTGTTGACTTTCTGAAATCAGATTTTTTTTTGCAACAAAGTCATAGTGGCACAAGTATCCCATAATCCGCTGACAACTTTCCCGTTGACCTTGACCGTCTGTCTGTGCTGCTGTAGGTTGTCCCAGTTAGCAGTCTGTAAAGGATCTGCCTCATGCAGCACACCCCAACATTCCTCTTCTTCCACACAGTGAGCAGCCGGCATTACTGTGCGGGGGTTGCCCTCGGCTGGCCTCCTCCAAGACTGGGACTGCCTGGATGGGTTCAATGGGCAATCCTGCTTCCGATGCCCCACCTGGTTACAGCCAAAACACCTCAGGGGTTGAGAGTAGCTCCCGGGGGTTGATCGTGGGTGGCTGGGAATGAGGGGCAGCCGGAAGTGGTGCTGCAGCCTGGTATGCCTGTGGTGGTGGTGCAGTCGCTGAGGTGAAGGTCATCGGCCGATGATCCAGGCAGGTTGGTGCTTTAGCTGTCTGGTTGTCTAGCTTGCAGGCATCGGTGTGCTCGTCCGCCAAGCGAGCTGCTTCTGCCATGGTAAGGGGTTTTCTATCAAGTACCCATTCTCTGACTCCCGTGGGCATTTTCTCATAAAAGTGCTCCAACAGGAATAGCTGCAGTACTTCCTCTCCAGACACCGCCTGGCATCCAGCTAGCCAGTGAGTCGCCTTGCAGTGACTCGGCAAGCCCACTCGGTGAAAGAATCGCCTGCTTGTTTGTTGGTTTCGCTGAACCTCTGGCGATACGCCTCCGGTGTGACTGCATATCTGGCTAGTAGGGCTTCTTTTACCAATCCGTAATTTGTAAGGTACTCGTCTGGTATGGCCCGAAATGCTTCACTGGCCCGACCCGATAACTTCCCAGACAAGATAGCGACCCATTCATCTGTGGGTACCCGGTGCAGAGCACACTGCCTTTCGAAATCCGCCAGGTACCCATCAATCTCCCCCTCTGCTTCAATGACATTTTTAAAAGCAGCAAAAGGTACCCTTTTCTTTTCTGGTTACATAGTTACATAGCTGAAAAGAGACTTGTGCCCATCAAGTTCAGCCTTCCTCACATATGTTGTTGCATATGCTTGTGCTTTTGATCCAAAAGAACGCAAAAAACCTAGTCTGGTACAGTGGGTATTTCAGCTGCTGCAGTACCTCTTTGCTGAAGGTGTCGCTGGTTTGCCTCCACAGCTGCTATGACCCGTTCAATGATATCTGCTGAGGGGTTGGGGCCAAAATGTGCCAGCCTTATGCGGACCGCCAGGTCAAAACTTGCCTCCTCGGGTGTCCTGTCTGTAGTGCTGAACTTCTCGCTTTTATCCATTTCCAGCAGTTCTGCAATAATGTCCCTTTTCTTTCTGTTACTTGCTGAGTGGCCACGGCTCTCCATTAAATCCTTAAGGGTCGAGCGTTTCAGTTGCTCATACTGTAATTCCATCCGTCTGTGGCTCTGTAGCCCGCCGCTTGCCACCAATTGTTACGGCTCCCCTGGTAGGAGAGGGGTTACAGCCGTATAGGACGTTACCTTCCCGAATGCAGAGGTAGCCACTGAGCACTCCAAACTGCCGAACAGCAATCACACGAACCAGTCAGTCTCCCAAACAGCCGAACAAGCGCAATCCATACGAATAATCCCCCCAATGACGAGACAAAGCTCTGTATTGAGGGTCAGCAGGAATCTGGTTTATTGAGGGCTACCTGCCCGGTATTTATGCAGGTCTCCCACCTGGTGGACACTCCCCTAGGGGACCAAATGGGAGACTGTGACAAGGACATTACATTGACCAGAGTGTTACACATGTAGCCATGCCCCTTTAATTACCCAATACCCTCTGCTTTTCCCAGGAGATAATTGTGAAGTAATTCAATTATCTCCCTGGACAAAGACCAAACACCATCTTTAGTGACCATGACAAAAATGGTTAAAAATATATAACTTGACAATATTACAGTATAACATAGGTATTCAACATGTCCCCAGATAGCTGGGATCTGAGCATACAAAAGTACCGAATAGCGCTCAGATCCTATGCACACAGTCCAATCGCCATGGAGTCAAAGTGTTCACAAAGTCTGTTCTTCATACAAATAGACTCCACGGGATGGCTATCTGGGGTATGGCTTTTCGTGGATAAAAATACCGAACATAGGGCGTTCGTGGGTTTTCTACCGAAGGAGAAGGGAGCTCGGCGGCTTCAGCGGTGTTTGTGCCAAATAGTGTCCATTTTGAGTTCCATGAGTTTGTCAACGAACACCGCTGAGAGTTTGTGTGCGGGATACGAATGGCGGCCACCCAGCTACAGGTACCAGGTACCAATTAAGAGGTGTCTGCGGTTAACTTCAACGTTCTAAGAGGGCCAAGAGGTTAACCAGTAGCACACTTCTCTACTGGTGGCCGGCCGGAAATTCGGCACTTCGACACTTCCGAAATTCTGCAATTCGGTTCGGCACTTCTGAAATTCGGCACTTTATCAATTTGGCCATTTGGAAGCATCTGAATGTCCGAAATTCGTCCGAATTTCCATTCGAACCGAACTGAATTGCACATGTCTACTATGTAGCAGTCCAATGTTCTGATGAAAAGATAAGAAAATTCTTTCATGTGAATATGTTGAAGCCTTATCTTGAAAGAACCGATAAGGTGGCGGCAGTGTATGCCCCAGCCTTCAAAGACAGGGACACCGTTTGGGAATTACCCTACCCAGCAGCAACTAGTAGCTTTCCCTGGGTGCCCCTGGTTTGGCACTTTCCCTTCATGTGAATAGAACCAAATGCTGGTACTCTGGCGGCCGTTCACATGAACCAAACCCACAAATAGTCCCAGCGATACTTAGCTGCTATGGAACTAAATTCAGCATGAGGACTTTGTGGGTTCCCGGTCACCTCAGTGGAACTTAGCAGCGAATGTTATGGAACTGTTTTCAGTATGAGGTGAACCAAGTATTTCAGTTACAGGGTGTTCTGTCACAGGGATCATTATGATCAACCAAATTATGAGTCAAGACAAACGAATCTCCTTCTCTCAAATTGAATCAAGTTATAAATTACCGAAGAAAGAATATTTTCCCACCTGAGAAAAAAAAAACAACTTTATCCAACACAATATCATGGATGTTAGTTCGAAACTGGCTGACAAAATCACAGATATTTTTGATCACAAACCACCAGTCAATAAAGTAACTTCAAGTAACTATAGTTAAGAATGGCACACTGCCTTTTATAAAGTAAATCAAACTGTCTTAATCTAGTGGAGACACAATTTAAAGTATTAAAAAAGATGGTATCTTTTTTATCTTGTCCCTACCAGATTAGCCAAAATGTTGATTGCACAATCCTCCACCTGTTGGAGATGCAGTAATAAAGAAGAAACGTTTCTAACTATATGGTGGGGCTGTGAAATAATATCGCTAGTTTGGCATTGGAGTTTTGCATATGTTAAGCTATTAACAAATATTGAAATCTCAAAATCACAAGGTGTTGCTCTTTTTCATTTAATACTCCCTTCCTGGGGAAAAAAAGTGTTTTTTTTCTTCATTTACTTTATGATTGCAACAAATCTTTTAATAGCCAGAAACTGGAAATTTCCAGAAATAAATGTTGAGTAGATCAAATGGTATCAATTCTAAGTTGTATAAGATATGGGAAATCTGGCAATTTTAAACAGATAAATCCTGTGATTTAGGCTAAGGGATGCTGAACTTAATAAAGTTAGTACATTGCTTTTGATAAAATAAGTGGTCCTCTCCCCCCTCCCCCCTAAGTATTATGTTTTGTATATGTTTTTACATCTCTATACCGGTTAGGCAGATATGATTTATTCAACATGTTTGCTATTCAGCTTCGTATGGACTATCTGCCTCCATATTTGAATTTCTATATTTGTAATTGTATGTTAAATGTATAAATGAAATTATCTTAATAAAAATAAGATAAGTTTAAAAAATAACAAAAGAATAGAGTCATTGTGATTTGGTCAACATCATTACTCACCAATAGCTCTTAAATAATAATAAAGATCAAATATCAGATTGCTTTAAGGGCCATTATTATTTAAAATATCAAGAAAACTGTATAATTTACAGAAATTCTAACACTAACATTTAGTATGTCTAAAAAGTTATTCTGCGTCTAATTTATTAGATAACTGCTATAAGTGATAAAATAATGAGGAAAAAGGAGTACTTCTGAAAACTCTTCATTTATCAAGATTTTTTATTTTACAAGCATATGAAAAGAAAGACAACATTTACAACTTTATACTTTACAGAATAATAAACAACTCTAAATATATCCAAAGTATAAAAAAATGGCACCCGATGAAAAAAATGTATAATTTACAGTGTCAACACATGAAAGGCATTGGAAGATACTTCATCTTTCAGATTTAAGACCAAGATAGCCAAACTGTAAATATTGTCTAAATCTGCTATGCTCTCAGTTCACTTTGAATTCTTTCTTTAGTGAATAACCCTACTAGAGTTGACTATAACATTTCCCACATTCAGAACATCACAAGATTTCTCTTTTGTGTGAATTTTCTGATGTCTAACAAGAAGTGCATGCCGGCTAAAACATTTCCCACATTCAAAACATGAGAACGGCTTCTCACCTGTGTGAGCTCTCTGATGGCTGACAAGATGTGATTGTTGACTATAACATTTTCCACATTCAGAACATGAGTATGGTTTCTCTCCTGTGTGAGTTCTCTGATGTCTCACTAGCTCTGATTTACGGACAAAACATTTTCCACACTCAGAACATAAGAAAGGTTTTTCTCCTGTGTGAGTTCTCCCATGTGTAACAAGACCTGTGTGCTGGCTAAAACATTTTCCACATTCAGAACATGAGAATGGCTTCTCACCTGTGTGAGTTCTCCTGTGTGTAACAAGATCTGATTTACTGACAAAACCTTTCCCACATTCAGAACATGAAAAAGGTTTTTCTCCTGTATGAGTTCTCTGATGTCGAACAAGGTCTGATTTGCTAATAAAACATTTCCCACATTCAGAACATAAAAAAGGTTTTTCTCCTGTATGAGTTCTCTGATGTCTAACAAAATCTGATTTTATGACAAAACATTTTCCACATTCAGAACATAAGAAAGGTCTCTCCACTGTGTGAGTTCGGCCATGTGCAACAAGATGTAATTTATGAACAAAACACTTTCCACATTCAAAACATGAGAAAGGTCTTTCTATTGTGTGAGTTCTCCCATGCGCAATAAGATGTGATTTACGGGCAAAACATTTCCCACATTCAAAACATGAAAAAGGTCTCTCTCCTGTGTGAGTTTTTACATGTGTAGCAAGATGGGATTGTTGGCGATAACATTTTCCACATTCAGAACACGAAAATGGTCTCTCTTGCGTGTGTGTTCTCTGATGTGCAGCAAGATTTGCACGCTGGCTAAAACATTTCCCACATTCAGAACATGAAAACGGTTTCTGTCCTGTGTGAGTTCTCTTATGTGTCACAAGAATTGAGTGCTGGCTAAAACACTTCCCACATTCAGAACACGAGAACGGTTTCTCGCCTGTGTGAGTTCTTTGATGTTTCACAAGGTCTGATTTACTGAGAAAACATTTTCCACAATCCGAACATGAAAACGGTTTCTCTGCTGTGCGAGTCCTCTGGTGAACAACAGATTTTAAACTACAGCTAAAACATTTACACCATTCAGAACAAGGCAAATGTTTTGTTTTTCTATTAACTATCACATTTGTTGACAGATAGGATTCGGAGGGATTCCTTGATTTTTGAGAGTTGGAGTCCTTGCTCCTTTTATTATTAGAAGATTCATTTGTAATCTTGCTTAGTGTATTTCTCTTCATGTCATGTCCTTTAGGATAACGTCTGCTGATGGAACTACCTGAAAGAAATGTGCTGGAAGTTAAAGAATGTATGTTACTATATATTATTTATTGTTTACTTAGAAACACTGACAATATTTTCACGACAGATCAGAAATCTGACAATGGGTTTTGAGAAGAATTGTAAAAAACGCTTTCACTGTCAAAATGTGTTTTCACGCTTTTACTTCCATTTGTTTTGCAAAATGAAATGCATTCCACCTTTTTTAATGCCTGCAAATATACTGAGAATGACAGTTTTCCGTCTACAAAGTAAAGAAAAACCCAAAGAACATACCGTTCCTACAGCCAGGAACGGTGGTGGGAGTGAATAATAAACATGTCAGCATGACATTAGAATTGCAAAGATTTTTATAAAACTTTTTTTTAATTCCCTGGGCTTGGAGAATAGTAATTTCGGGTGTCTATTCTTCATATTTTGGGAAGTCCAGTTTTTATCAGTAAGGGTACTTTACATTGATAAATGGTGATTTACCAAAAATGTTTGTGTTTTTCTATGTCCTTCATTAAACTCTAGAAGCACTGAGTTGCACCAGCATTCTTCTTTTATTTTTTCTATTTTGATGATATTGCATAGTGTTGGTATAAGGGCTTTTCCTGCTATACAAACTCAGTCTCAATGGGTTAACATGGATTCATTTTATTGCTGCATGTTTGATTTTTTTTATATCATTGCATTATTTTATTTTTTAAGGAACACAGGAAATGATTGGTATTTTCAGGGGTTAACAAAAGGAAACATCAGATAAGTATTTTTAAAAGCGATTTATTTCTTTAAGACACCTTGGTGACTTTTGGTGCCTAATAAATTAAAATGAGTTATACCGGCAAAGCTGATATTTTCAATGTAAATTATATCCAATAAACTGCTAATAAACTTCAATTGGCTGCAAAAAAATCAAAGTGCTTTGTCTTCAAAAGTAAATACGAATAAAGTGATTGTGCACAAACCATCTTGGGTTGGGGCTCTCATTCTAGCTTTCCATTACAGGATCCAGCGGCATTACCAGTATTGGTTAACACATAGAACAATTCTCTAATTGAGGTTACAGTAAGGGGAAAAAAGTCTTTGAACCCCTGCTGATTTTGAACGTTTGCCCACTGACAAAGAAATGATCAGTCTATAGTTTTAATGGTAGGTGTATTTTAACAGTAAGAGACAGAATAACAAAAACAAAAAAGCCAGAAAAACGCATGTCAAAAAAGTAATTGATTTGCATGTCAATGAGTGAATGCATTTGACCCCTTCGACTTAGTATTTGGTGGCAGAACCCTTGTTGGCAATCACAGAGGTCAGACGTTTCTTATAATTGACCACCAGGTTTGCACACATCTCAGGAGGGATTTTGTCCCACTCCTCTTTGCAGATCCTCTCAAAGTCATTAAGGTTTCGAGGCTGACTTTTGGCAACTCGAACCTTCATCTCCCTCCACAGATTTTTTATGGGATTAAGGTCTGGAGACTAGCTAGGCCACTCCAGGTCCTTAATGTGCTTCTTCTTGAGCCACTCCTTCGTTGCCTTGGCTATGTGTTTTGGGTCATTGTAATGCTGGAATACCCATCCACAACCCATTTGCAATGCCCTGGCTGAGAGAAGGAGGTTCTCAACCAAGATTTGACGGTACATGGCCCCGTCCCTCGTCCCTTTGATGTGGTGCAGTTGTCCTGTCTACTTAAGAGAGTGCTCCTAATCTCAGCTTGTAACCTGTATAAAAGACACCTGCGAGCCAGAAATCTTGCTGATTGATAGGGAATCAAATGCTTATTTCACTCATTCAAATCAATTTATGACTTTTTTGACATGCGTTTTTCTGGATTTTTTTTTTCTTATTCTGTCTCTCACTGCTAAAATACACCTGCCATTAAAATTATAGACTGATAATTTTTTTGTCAGTGGACAAACGTTCAAAATCAGCAGGGGATCAAATACTTTTTTCCTGCACTGTACAACCCCTTCCAAACCATAATACTTTGTTTAGCATCATTTAGTTAGCTTTACAAGCAGGACGGCATAGTGAAAATACAAACAATACCTACTGTAACCCAAAGGTTCCCGAATTATAAAAAGATAGAAAGACTGATGTAATGGCCTGCGGGTACTCCATCTGAGTACCTCCATTACTTCTTATTTTCCTAGCCTGTTTTCAGACCATCCGATGTAATGGATGTCACGCCAAAGATGCATAATTCATTGTTGCACTATATAATATTGCCATGTAATTTATGCAGTGCACATATGAATTGGCCACTTGGTTGCAAGATCAGATGACAAATGGGGTAGTGTGAATTGCATAGGAATGTAAAAGGGGGATGATGGTTTGAATATGGTTGATCCCTTGATTAATCAAAGGCTCTGTAAGGTGTGAGAAGTCACACATAAGTGGCCTGGAAGTCTAGCTCCAATGAAAACTAGCTGACTTCAGCCATATGGCCACTACCTTCTAATTGATGAGTGGATTTCTTTGATATGTTAATGATCATTAGCTTTCAAGGAAAGAGAAAAAACAAGCCTTGTGTCCCAGTATCATATCCAAAAGAAAGAAACATTAATATTTACCCTCATTTTTGTTATATTTGGAATGAGACAAGCGCCATCTTCTAAACAAGCCCAAACACGATTGGCATAACAACCATAGGGGAAGGGATTGTGGTGTCTGCTATGTTGGGTCACAAGTAAGAAGTCTGACATGTCTATGGAATGGAGAAATGGTAACAAATTCATATAGGCAATTGTGATTTCTGTGGCAAGTACAAAAGAGAAGATAGAGGGAAAATTTTCTATTTGGATTGATGTGGGTCTGGGACACAAGGGGGTAGTCACTTATTGTGTCTATAGCAAGGCTGACCAACAGGTAGATCCCCAGATGTTGTAGAACTACAACTCCCATGATGCTTTGTCATTCTACAGGCATTCAAAGTATCATGGGAGTTGTAGTTCCACAACATCTGGGGATCTACCTGTTGGGCAGCCCTGCTCTATAGATACGCCTTAACTCCACCTCTGGGCAAGGCTTGGTAATCCGCAGGGTATATCTCTAATGATATTGAAGTGTGCATTGTACTTGCATGAGGGGCCAGAATCTAATTCTAAGTGGGTCACCATCTTTATTACTATAGACCCCCTGGGGCAGAAGTTTTACTAATCACTAAGCTTGCTGCCTTTCCTAAGCTCCCGAGCTTGCTGCCTTTTCTGAGTTTCTAGGCTAGCTGCCTCCCCTGATTCCCTGTATCCAGAGGTGTTGCCTGTGATGGAACGCTGTCACTGAGTACCATGCCCACGTGTGCCCACTTATTGTTTTCAGGTCATCATGCCGGGGATCTCCCTATCTGTGTGGTCCCCTTGTTCCACACATCATGTTTAGGCTTGATTGGAAGACTGTGCTTGTCCCATTCTAAATATAATAAAAATGAGGCTTAATTATTATTATTTTGTGGGTAAGTATTAATGTTTCTTTTAGACATGATACTGGAACTCAAGGGTTTTCTTGAAGACTAATGATCATTAACATATCAAGTAGCTCAAAGGGCTAATGTGTAGAATCTGTTCAAATCTAGGCAGGGTTGATTAAGCCTTTCATCCTTCCGAGGTATATAAAATGAGTACCATTAAATTGGGTAATAGTAACAACCCCTGTATGTTGGGCAAGCGTAACATCCCCAGGACGTACTTGGAAACCAGAGTAATCTGAATGTACCTTTCCTGGTTAAATACTTTGTTGTTATTATTGTATGAAAGAAATTAACTAATCAATTAAGAGGTACAGGCCATATGGTTGAAGTCAGTTAGTTTACATTGGAACTAGGCATATCAAGTGTAGAAACCTTTTATTAATCAAAGGATCAATCTATGTTGTAAACCATCCAGCTCCTTTCACATTCAAATTAACCCCTCTATTACCTCTACCAGGCAGCCAGTTCATATATGCACTACACATATTACATTAAATGTAATGCCCTTGTCGTGACCCCTACCCCAGATCACATTCTGTGATGTAACTTTTGTGGGGTTCTGAAATATTAAAATGTGTTTGTGGGGTGTTTTACAGTTCCTGACTCAATTATCTCTCAGACACAGGGGAGGAGTTTGTGTGTAAATGTATGAAGACCCCCTGCTGGGGGTCTGTGTATAACATGGCTGTATCATGTCCCATTAAAAATCAAGTTGAGTTGACTACCAGAACTGTGTGTCGTCCAGTTACTGGGGGTAAATGGATGTCCGCTTATTTTAATTGTTTCAGAGTGGCTGAGGGAAGGAATTAGCGGAGGTAACTGGTCGGGTTACCCGTGGTCCGCTACACTGCCTTTCTGTGTTCATTTCTTCCCTGTATCCAGAGGTGCATCCTTCCGGTGTTCATTGCTTCAATAGATCCAGATGCCCTTCTCTTACATCCTCGATTTGTGTGTATTTTGGTTTCTTTGCATTCTGGGTTCCACCTTATAGAGGTTATTTCACTAGTCAGCACCCTTTCCCGACCAGACTCGTGACAATAATTTTGTTAGAAACCACACTGAATAAGTTCAGAAGAGCCGGAAAAAAAACAGCCACCAAATGGAATACATTCCTAGGGAAAGCCCTTCGTCCCCAGGATCAGCTACTTTAAAGATCAATAGTGGAGGCTACCAGGGACGGCCGACAAAGGTGACGTCTAGCCAGCATTACTTTGGGAGGGACTGGGTGGGAAAGGTAGGGAGAGGGTCTCTGAGTCATCTCCCACCCTTGCCCACAATGTGGAGACATATCCCTTATTGTATATAGTTATAGTGTATGAAAGCTTTCAACTTCACATCTGCTGAACAAACGATGGCCTTTGACTTAGAATCCAAGCACACTAAAGAAAAAAAAAAAATTGGAAAAAAAAATATATATATACACCACTCTATACAGACCCCTATACATCAGACAGTTATACATATACTCATACTCAGTGGTGAGTTAGGCATAAATTCCATGCCTCATACACATATTTTGTGAAGATATAGCGCCGAGGCATGCGCCCCAATTAAGTCTGGCAAGTAGTAAACCCAGACTCACAGTTCATTACTCTTTTCCCCCTCTTCTCTACTTCTTTTCTCTTCTCTGCTTTTTCCTAACTTCGATCGGGTTGTCTGCAGGAGCAGGAGAATGGACTTATAGAGATCTCATGTTGCGATACGAATGAATGGAATCTTCTCTGTATAAAAGGCCGATGCTGGCAAGTTATTCACCTTTAATAACAATATTAGCTTACCTTAGCAATGCCTATCGATGTCCACTATGCCCTTAAGAATTACATCACTCAATACTAAAGGCCTTAATGCACCCAGAAAGCGCCGCCTATTGTTCAGGGAATTTAAGAGATTACACTCCTCCAGGAGACACACGTTTCTGCCAACACAAACTTTCCTCTCAGGGACCAAACCTTTTAACACAACATATGAAGCCAGATCACTTATTGTATCACCGTTCTCACACATGATCCATCTCCTCAACATATATGCCCCAAACTAACCAACAGCAGACTTCTGGAATAACTTCAATGTGGCTCCATGTTCCACCACTGATTAGAGTTCCTGCAGTGGAGGCCTGCACTCTTAAGGCAGGGGAACACAAGACAAACTGTCCCATAGGTTTATCCAGGTGACAGAGCTACCAGAAGTCTGATGAACACGCCACCCAGATAGAACACAGCCCCCCCATGACACCTATAGACCTCTTTCTTGTCAACAGCCTGGCCATATCAAAAATAACAAAATCGACAATAGGTACCATCATATGGTCATATCATGCTGATATAGCCATAAATATGGATAACTTATGCATGGCCACCGCCTGGAAGTGGAAGCTGAATACATCTCTGCTTAAAGACCCCAAAGTAGTAGATCCAGTTAGAAGAGATATTTGAAAATATTTTCGTACTAACAAAATTCTTGCCCGTCACCATATGGGTGTTACAAACTGCTATTTGTAACTGGCCCTTTAAATGACAAATTGCCCTGCTTCCCTGGGTTATGGAGAAGCTTAATTGCCAGCCTTTTACCCCATGACTATGGACCTAGTGGGTATGGCGATTTAAACTATATTTGTAGGATCTGAGCGCAGTTTGGATATATTGAGCCCTCAGATCCAAGCTGTACAACAAGCCCAGTATGCCTGCAAAAGACTATGGATTATACAGGTGTTCGGTATTTTTGTAAGCATTCACCATGCGAATGCTTACCTGCCTTAACAGGCCACCCTGACTGTTAATTATGGCCAATTTACCTCCCTGGTTGATGGGCATTACATTCGAATCAACCGCACGAACGCTATGGGACTTGTAAGCTCAGCTGCCATTTCGGGACTTACACGTGTTCGCGGCCATCTTAACTCCCGAACAGCGGTGTTTGCCGATGAATGTCTGGAACTAAAATCGGACACTCAAACAGGCGAACACCGCTGAGACCTCCATACATTCGGGAAAGTATCATGAAATCTACTGAACGACAGGGCGTACGGTAGAAAGGATTAACAGCAGATGGGGATTTGAGCGAACACAGGATGGTGTACGGATGGCCGGCCGTTCGGGAGTTTTTACCCACGTTCTTAGACCGACCGCAGGGCCAGCATTCATGGAACTGTTTTCGGCTACTGTACCCGTGAAGTCGGTCAAACAGCTGAACCGATTGAACAGATTTTTACATATGTTGGGACCTGAACTATGGGCTATCTGGGGATACCAAATTTATGTCTGTACCCCAAGTATTTGGGGTACATCCAAACTTTGGGGAAAAACTGTTCTGTTTTAATTATGTTATGTGATTATCTGAGGGATGGGAATTTCCCCGAATGTATATTGTTCCGATTGGTTATACTGCTAATTATGTGGGTGTCTCCCTTGCATGGGCAGAATCTCATAAAAGCAGAGTGTGTGCCATTAAACATCAGATCTTCTTGACCCTCTAACTTGCAGCCTTGACTCATGTTTGTAGGGGACAGCTATAATCACTACAGGGATTGCTATGCTCTTCATACTCCCTTAGCTACTGAGCTCTTGTAAGAGCTCTTGTTCCTGATCCTGCTTCGCTCTGCAGAAGGAAGAGGTTCACCTACTGCAACCTGGAGCCTGGTCGTGGGTCCAGGGCACAGAGCAGACGGCGAGATACCAGCCCAGCAGCGGTGGTTCGTGGAGTCTGCAGTACTTCTGGTGGCTACGCAGTAGTTATGGTGTCTACGGTGCTGATGGTCCTTTGGTGAGCGCTAGGAGCATCCTTTCTACGGTCCAACTTTCAGCCAGCCTGGAGGCAACCGTAACAATGGGCAGCCCAACAAAATGGTAATTTGGGGAACACTCATTAGAGAAGCGACCATTAAAAAGAAACACAAGACACAGCTACTCGAGGTGCTATTGAGCTCCTTACATAAGACCGAACTGTAACGGAGCTCCCCGTACTCCGACCGAGTACCCTCCGTTGATGGACGCTTCCTAGCTTGCGCCGAGGACCACAAGCACTGCACCGGACACCATAACCACCGCAGACTCCACAACCGCTGTAGCTTGACTGGCGTCTCGCCATCTTCCTTCCAAGCTCAGTGTGATTATAACAGCTCCCTCCAATAACGAGACAAGGCTACGTTTAGAGGGATCAAGAAGAACTGTCTAAACCTTTATTTTACTTGGGACCAGCCCATAGGGTCACAACATTAACATTGCTGTGAAAACTCAATAAAATCACAAACAGTCAAACCATACCAGGTAACACACAGTGACTTATCACAACACAATGGCACATTTCCAAATAGGTGGGGGAGACAATAACTAACAGAAAATATCTCACGTGTCTGCAGAATTAGCAATATTGCTATTGCTACCAATAGAGGGCACTAGACAAGCTCCAAAGCCAAATCCACCTAGTTGATAGCAAACCTCAGCAGTACAGGAGAGCAGGCAATACATTACACAGCACACACACACACACTATAAACAATTACATTACACACACCCTGCACCTATAATGGGTACAGGGTGACTAAAACATAAGAGAAATAAAGAAACCTACATAAATAGTCTGTCTGAAGGTAGAATAGGG
>OW240912.1:416625738-416653604 GCA_933207985.1 Pelobates cultripes | reverse complement strand
TAGCTCTTAAATAATAATAAAGATCAAATATCAGATTGCTTTAAGGGCCATTATTATTTAAAATATCAAGAAAACTATATAATTTACAGAAATTCTAACACTAACATTTAGTATGTCTAAAAAGTTATTCTGCATCTAATTTATTAGATAACTGCTATAAGTGATAAAATAATGAGGAAAAAGGAGTACTAAAGATGAGGCTACTGAAAACTCTTCCTTTATCAAGATTTTTTATTTTATAAGCATATGAAAACAAAGACAAAATTTACAACTTTATACTTTACAGAATAATAAACAACTCTAAATATATCCAAAGTATAAAAAAATGGCACCTGATGAAAAAAATGTATAATTTACAGTGTCGACACATGAAAGGCATTGGAAGATATCTTTCAGATTTAAGACCAAGATAGCCAAACTGCAAATATTGTCTAAATCTGCTATGCTCTCAGTTCACTTTGAATTCTTTCTTTAGTGAATAACCCTACTAGAGGTGACTATAACATTTCCCACATTCAGAACATCACAAGATTTCTCTTTTGTGTGAATCTTCTGATGTCTAACAAGAAGTGCATGCCGGCTAAAACATTTCCCACATTCAAAACACGAGAACGGCTTCTCACCTGTGTGAGCTCTCTGATGGCTGACAAGATGTGATTGTTGACTATAACATTTTCCACATTCAGAACATGAGTATGGTTTCTCTCCTGTGTGAGTTCTCTGATGTCTCACTAGCTCTGATTTACGGACAAAACATTTTCCACACTCAGAACATAAGAAAGGTTTTTCTCCTGTGTGAGTTCTTCCATGTGTAACAAGACCTGTGTGCTGGCTAAAACATTTTCCACATTCAGAACATGAGAATGGCTTCTCACCTGTGTGAGTTCTCCTGTGTGTAACAAGATCTGATTTACTGACAAAACCTTTCCCACATTCAGAACATGAAAAAGGTTTTTCTCCTGTATGAGTTCTCTGATGTCGCACAAGGTCTGATTTGCTAATAAAACATTTCCCACATTCAGAACATAAAAAAGGTTTTTCTCCTGTATGAGTTCTCTGATGTCTAACAAAATCTGATTTTATGACAAAACATTTTCCACATTCAGAACATAAGAAAGGTCTCTCTACTGTGTGAGTTCGGCCATGTGCAACAAGATGTAATTTATGAACAAAACACTTTCCACATTCAAAACATGAGAAAGGTCTTTCTATTGTGTGAGTTCTCCCATGCGCAATAAGATGTGATTTACGGGCAAAACATTTCCCACATTCAAAACATGAAAAAGGTCTCTCTCCTGTGTGAGTTTTTACATGCGTAGCAAGATGGGATTGTTGGCGATAACATTTTCCACATTCAGAACACGAAAATGGTCTCTCTTGCGTGTGTGTTCTCTGATGTGCAGCAAGATTTGCACGCTGGCTAAAACATTTCCCACATTCAGAACATGAAAACGGTTTCTGTCCTGTGTGAGTTCTCTTATGTGTCACAAGAATTGAGTGCTGGCTAAAACACTTCCCACATTCAGAACACGAGAACGGTTTCTCGCCTGTGTGAGTTCTTTGATGTTTCACAAGGTCTGATTTACTGAGAAAACATTTTCCACAATCCGAACATGAAAATGGTTTCTCTGCTGTGCGAGTCCTCTGGTGAACAACAGATTTTAAACTACAGCTAAAACATTTACACCATTCAGAACAAGGCAAATGTTCTGTTTTTCTATTAACTATCACATTTGTTGACAGATAGGATTCGGAGGGATTCCTTGATTTTTGAGAGTTGGAGTCCTTGCTTCTTTTATTATTAGAAGATTCATTTGTAGTCTTGCTTAGTGTATTTCTCTTCATGTCATGTCCTTTAGGATAACGTCTGCTGATGGAACTACCTGAAAGAAATGTGCTGGAAGTTAAAGAATGTATGTTACTATATATTATTTATTGTTTACTTAGAAACACTGACAATATTTTCACGACAGATCAGAAATCTGACAATGGGTTTTGAAAAGAATTGTAAAAAACGCTTTCACTGTCAAAATGTGTTTTCACGCTTTTACTTCCATTTGTTTTGCAAAATGAAATGCATTCCACCATTTTTAATGCCTGCAAATATACTGAGAATGACAGTTTTCCGTCTACAAAGTAAAGAAAAACCCAAAGAACATACCGTTCCTACAGCCAGGAATGGTGGTGGGAGTGAATCATAAACATGTCAGCATGACATTAGAATTGCAAAGATTTTTTATAAAACTTTTTTTTAATTCCCTGGGCTTGGAGAATAGTAATTTTGGGTGTCTATTCTTCATATTTTGGGAAGTCCAGTTTTTATCATTAAGGGTACTTTACATTGATAAATGTTGATTTACCAAAAATGTTTGTGTTTTTCTATGTCCTTCATTAAACTCTAGAAGCACTGAGTTGCACCAGCATTCTTCTTTTATTTTTTCTATTTTGATGATATTGCATAGTGTTGGTATAAGGGCTTTTCCTGCTATACAAGCTCAGTCTCAATGGGTTAACATGGATTCATTTTATTGCTGCATGTTTGATTTTTTTATATCATTGCATTATTTTATTTTTTAAGGAACACAGGAAATGATTGGTATTTCCAGGGGTTAACAAAAGGAAACATCAGATAAGTATTTTTAAAAGTGATTTTTTTCTTTAAGACACCTTGGTGACTTTTGGTGCCTAATAAATTAAAATTAGTTTTAATGGTTGGTGTATTTTAACAGTAAGAGACAGAATAACAAAAACAAAAAATCCAGAAAAAAGCATGTCAAAAAAGTAATTGATTTGCATGTCAATGAGTGAATGTATTTGACCCCTTCGACTTAGTATTTGGTGGCAGAACCCTTGTTGGAAATCACAGAGGTCAGACATTTCTTATAATTGACCACCAGGTTTGCACACATCTCAGGAGGGATTTTGTCCCACTCCTCTTTGCAGATCCTCTCAAAGTCATTAAGGTTTCGAGGCTGACTTTTGGCAACTCAAACCTTCATCTCCCTCCACAGATTTTCTATGGGATTAAGGTCTGGAGACTAGCTAGGCCACTCCAGGACCTTAATGTGCTTCTTCTTGAGCCACTCCTTTGTTGCCTTGGCTATGTGTTTTGGGTCATTGTCATGCTGGAATACCCATCCACAACCCATTTGCAATGCTCTGGCTGAGAGAAGGAGGTTCTCATCCAAGATTTGTGCCCCAGTATCATATCCAAAAGAAAGAAACATTAATATTTACCCTAATTTTTGTTATATTTGGAATGAGACAATCGCCATCTTCTAAACAAGCCC
This sequence comes from Pelobates cultripes, assembly GCA_933207985.1. Classification (NCBI taxonomy): domain Eukaryota; kingdom Metazoa; phylum Chordata; class Amphibia; order Anura; family Pelobatidae; genus Pelobates; species Pelobates cultripes. The sequence goes on along the minus strand of OW240912.1, from coordinate 416,650,314 downwards.
AAACACGATTGGCATATCAACCATAGGGGAAGGGATTGTGGTGTCTGCTATGTTGGGTCACAAGTAAGAAGTTTGACATGTCTGTGGAATGGAGAAATGGTAACAAATTCATATAGGCAACTGTGGCAAGTACAAAAGAGAAGATAGAAGGAAAAGTTTCTATTTGGATTGATGTGGGTCTGGGACACAAGGGGGTAGTCACTTATTGTGTCTAAAGCAAGGCTGACCAACAGGTAGATCCCCAGATGTTGTAGAACTACAACTCCCATGATGCTTGGTCATTCTACAGGCATTCAAAGTATCATGGGAGTTGTAGTTCCACAACATCTGGGGATCTACCTGTTGGGCAGCCCTGCTCTATAGATATGCCTTAACTCCACCTCCAAGGCTTGGTAATCCACAGGGTATATCTCTAATGATATTGAAGTGTGCATTGTACTTGCATGAGGGGCCAGAATCTAATTCTAAGTGGGTCACCATCTTTATTACTAGAGACCTCCTGGGGCAGCAGTTTTACTAATCACTAAGCTTGCTGCCTTTCCTAAGCTCCTGAGCTTGCTGCCTTTTCTGAGTTCCTAGGCTAGCTGCCTCTCCTGATTCCCTGTATCCAGAGGTGTTGCCTGTGATGGAACGCTGTCACTGAGTACCATACCCACGTGTGCCCACTTATTGTTTTCAGGTCATCATGCCGGGGATCTCCCTATCTGTGTGGTCCCCTTGTTCCACACATCATGTTTAGGCTTGATTGGAAGACTGTGCTTGTCCCATTCTAAATATAATAAAAATGAGGCTTGATTATTATTATTTTGTGGGTAAGTATTAATGTTTCTTTTAGACATGATACTGGAACTCAAGGGTTTTCTTGAAGACTAATGATCATTAACATATCAAGTAGCTCAGAGAGCTAATGTGTAGAATCTGTTCAACTCTTGGAGATTGCAGGTTCAAATCCCGGCAGGGTTGATTAAGCCTTTCATCCTTCCGAGGTATATAAAATGAGTACCATTAAATTGGGTAATAGTAACAACCCCTGTATGTTGGGCAAACGTAACATCCCCAGGATGTACTTGGAAACCAAAGTAATCTGAATGTACTTTTCCTGGTTAAATACTTTGTTGTTATTATTGTATCAAATAAATTAACTAATCAATTAAGAGGTACAGGCCATATGGTTTACATTGGAACTATTCATATCAAGTGTAGAAACCTTTTATTAATCAAAGGATCAATCTATTTTGTAAGCCATCTAGCTCCCTTCACATTCAAATTAACCTCTACCAGGCAGCCAGTTCATATATGCACTACACATATTACATTAAATGTAATGCCCTTGTCGTGACCCCTAACCCAGATCACATTCTGTGATGTAACGTTTGTGGGGTTCTGAAATATTAAAATGTGTTTGTGAGGTGTTTTACAGTTCCTTACTCAATTATCTCCCAGACACAGGGGAGGAGTTTGTGTGTAAATGTATGAAGACCCCCTGCTGGGGGTCTGTGTATAACGTGGCTGTATCATGTCCCATTAAAAATCAAGTTGAGTTGACTACCAGAACTGTGTGTCGTCCAGTTACTGGGGGTAAATGGATGTCCGCTTATTTTAATTGTTTCAGAGTGGCTGAGGGAAGGAATTAGCGGAGGTAACTGGTCGGGTTACCCGTGATCCGCTACACTGCCTTTCTGTGTTCATTTCTTCCCTGTATCCAGAGGTGCATCCTTCCGGTGTTCATTGCTTCAATAGATCCAGATGCCCTTCTCTTACATCCTCGATTTGTGTGTATTTTGGTTTCTTTGCATTCTGGGTTCCACCTTATAGAGGTTATTTCACTGGTCAGCACCCTTTCCCGACCAGACCCGTGACAATAATTTTGTTAGAAACCACACTAAATAAGTTCAGAAGAGCCAGAAAAAAAACAGCCACCAAATGGAATACATTCCTAGGGAAAGCCCTTCGTCCCCAGGAGCAGCTACTTTAAAGATCAATAGTAGAGGCTCCCAGGGACGGCCGACAAAGGTGACATCTAGCCAGCATTACTTTGGGAGGGACTGGGTGGGAAAGGTAGGGAGAGGGTCTCTGAGTTATCTCCCACCCTTGCCCACAATGTGGAGACATATCCCTTATTGTATATAGTTATAGTGTATGAAAGCTTTCAACTTGACATCTGCTGAACAAACAATGGCCTTTGACTTAGAATCCAAGCACACTAAAGTAAAAAAAAAAAAAAATGAAAAAAAAATATATATACACCACTCTATACAGACCCCTATACATCAGACAGTTATACATATACTCATACTCAGTGGTGAGTTAGGCATAAATACCATGCCTCATACACATATTTTGTGAAGATATAGCGCCGAGGCATGCGCCCCAATTAAGTCTGGCAAGTAGTAAACCCAGACTCACAGTTCATTACTCTCTTCCCCCTCTTCTTTTCTATTCTCTGCTTTTTCCTAACTTCGATCAGATTGTCTGCGGGAGCAGGAGAATGGACTTATAAAGATCTCATGTTGCGATACGAATGAATGGAATCTTCTCTGTATAAAAGGCCAATGCTGGCAAGTTATTCACCTTTAATAACAATATTAGCTTACCTTAGCAATGCCTATCGATGTCCACTATGCCCTTAAGAATTACATCACTCAATACTAAAGGCCTTAATGCACCCAGAAAGCGCCGCCTATTGTTCAGAGAATTTAAGAGATTACACTCTGAGCATATAGCATTCCTCCAGGAGACAAACGTTTCTGCCAACACAAACTTTCCTCTCAGGGACCAAACCTTTCACACAACATATGAAGCCAGATCACTTATTGTATCACCGTTCTCACACATGATCCATCTCCTCAACATATATGCCCCAAACTAACCAACAGCAGACTTCTGGAATAACTTCAATGTGGCTCCATGTTCCGCCACTGATTAGAGTTCCTGCAGTGGAGGCCTGCACTCTTAAGGCAGGGGAGGACAAGACAAACTGTCCCATAGGTTTATCCAGGTGGCAGAGCTACCAGAAGTCTAATGAACACGCCACCCAGATAGAACACAGCCCCCCATGACACCTATAGACCTCTTTCTTGTCAACAGCCTGGCCATATCAAAAATAACAAAATCGACAATAGGTTCCATCATATGGTCATATCATGCTGATATAGCCATAAATATGGATAACTTATGCATGGCCACCGCCTGGAAGTGGAAGCTGAATACATCTCTGCTTAAAGACCCCAAAGTATTAGATACAGTTAGAAGAGATATTTGAAAATATTTTCGGACAAACAAAATTCTCGCCCGTCACCATATGGGCAGCCCACAAAATGGTAATTTGGGGAACACTCATTAGAGAAGCGACCATTAAAAAGAAACACAAGACACAGCTATTCGAGGTGCTATTGAGCTCCTTACATAAGACCGAACTGTAACGGAGCTCCCCGTACTCCGACACGCTTCCTAGCTTGCGCCGAGGACCACAAGCACCGCACCGGACGCCATAACCACCGCAGACTCCGCAACCGCTGTAGCTTGACTGGAGTCTCGCCGTCTTCCTTCCACCCTGGATCAGCTTCTGTCCTCCAGGACCGTGTGGGAAAGACCACTTCCTTCCACCCTGTATGAACCTCCAGCATCCAGGACTGTGTGGGGAAGACCTTTTCTCCAAGGAGAGCGTGTCAGGAACAAGCTCTCAAAAGAGCTAAGTGATTCAAGCTCAGGGGAGCATGCAGAGCATAGCAATCCCCAGTGTGATTATAACAGCTCCCTCCAATAACGAGACAAGGCTATGTTTAGAGGGATCAAGAAGAACTGTCTAAACCTTTATTTTACTTGGGACTAGCCCATATGGTCATCACATTAACATTGCTGTGAAAACTCAATAAAATCACAAACAGTCAAACCATATCAGGCAACACACAGTGACTTATCACAACACAATGGCACATTTCCAAATAGGTGGGGAAGACAATAACAGAAAATATCTCACGTGTCTGCAGAATTAGCAATATGCAAATCTACCCGAATATGCAAATGAACCAGTCTTGCTATTCAGGTAGTGCATATTGCTGTTGCTACCAACAGAGGACACTAGACAAGCTCCATAGCCAAATCCACCTAGTTGGTAGCAAACCTCAGGAGTACAGGACAGCAGGCAATACATTACACAGTACACACACACACACACTATAAACAATTACATTACACACACTCTGCACCTATAATGGGTACAGGGTGACTAAAACATAAGAGAAATAAAGCAACCTACATAAATAGTCTGTCTGAAGGTAGAATAGGGGCTTTAAAGCCAAATACACCAGAGAGTCATAGTCACAGGGGAGGAGGCTGGCAAGCAGGCCTCTCAAGGACCAAGTGGCAAAGGGCACTTTGTCACACGAGCAATAACACAAACCTTGCCCATTCCCTGACAAATTAAAGGAACTAAGAACGCTACGCCACTCTGTATGAGAAACGATGTTAAACGAAACGGCCCACTCTATCACTTGGCCCAGACAAAGACAAGCCTATATCACAACTATAAAATAGACTTCAGACTTCACCAACAGACATAGCTTGTATATTCACCAAATTCTATAATAAATTATACAACCATTTGCCCCAAGATTCACTATGTAATGGTGCAGAAAAAGACTCATTCTTACCTCTCCAAGATGACTCTGCCAAAATTAAGCAACAATGCCATAGAAATGCTGAGTGGAATTACCTCAAAGAATCCCTTCCAAAAGGATTTATTACAGCTTAATGCGCCCACTTAGGCATGAACACCAACAATGGGAAACTGACCTGGTGGAGGTCTTGGAGGGCACTGAATTGCAGGACGTATGGGGGCCAACAACACATCAAACATCTGCGTTACCGAACAGGAACAAGCATACAAAACCATGTTCAGATGGTATACCACTACTGTGAAACTGCACCACATGAACCAAACAATCAGTGTTGGCGGGGGTGCGGTTTCAAAGACACAATCATTTACATGTGGTGGGAATGTCCAAAGGTGCAGAATTTTTGGAGGGGAGTATGCAACATATTGACTAGAGTATTCCAATGACGAGTGGATCAGGATTCGTGGGTGTTCCTACTGTCCATGTCACAAAACTCCTGGACAAAAATGGACCAAAAACTATTACACAATATATATTATCTACTATTGACCCTAAAAGCACAAAGGGTCCTGACCTCCATGTGACTTTAAGCCACTCATTTTCTTTGCTGCTGCCTACTCGGCTAAGCACACTGATATTGTCTCTGCCATTTTATTATAATTTTCTCTCTATTTTACTTATATTTTCCATGTATTATTCTGTACTGCTTGTCTTTGGTGTGTTTCCCTATCTCTAATTGTGAGCACTGTTTGCTCTCTCCTTTCTACCCTACCAGCCCTTGTAACCCAAGTTAGGCCCAGACCCTCTACCTGTCCCACAGAAGCAGATCAACTCTGAGGAGTTCCATTCCCTCCATGACACTACTATTGCCAAGTCTGTAACACAAGCTATTTAGGGGGGTCATGTCGGACAACCTGTCCCACTCCATCACCCATGCCCTAACTTCCACTCAACAGACTGCTACGAACACTTTTCCACCTAACCCCCCGAAGAAAAAACAAAAACAAAAGACAATTGCTCTTAGTGGGCGTAAGTCCACCAAGAAATCACGTCATATAAATGCTTATGCCTTCAAAACTTTACAGACGGAGATGACATGTCCGGTCACATTTGATGTGGTTGCACCACATAAAAGAGCCATCCACTGGGCAAAAATCGGTGAGGAGTTAGAAGCGGGTAAAAGTCTCGATTGCATTTTCCAAATCCAAGTCGGAAATAAAGGAGGCGCTGAGCAAGTTCGATGACGAGGCCTCTTGCGATTCAGGGACAATAGTACTGACCATGAAGAAGGTGTGGTTCGCTTCACTCTTCTTGATCCACTGAGAGAACCACTCTTTGACCTGGATACAATCTAAGATCTTTTGTGTTGTACAGCCTGGAGAAGTATATTAAAACCTCCTAGATAAGAATGCACAGAATAAACTCCAGGTAGAATACCTGCGTCCCACAGTCTCTGATATGGCGTGCGTCAACCGACTTAAACCCTAAAATCGCCCAATTTTTGGCCAAACAAGGTAGAAGGCCAAGAAAAGCCTAGATTTCTCCCTATGGAACTGCCAAGATAAAGTTCTAGATATTCTAGGATCCAGTGGTCAAAACTACTTTGGCAGATTGTGGACCAGTGGACTTACTGGCCCTCAGGGGCTGGATCCAATGATCTGTATGCATGATCAGCAATACAAATAAGGCATTAGCCACTGGAAGACGCAAAGCAATCCTGATTAAGATTGAGCCAAAGTTAGTTAACATAGCTGTATCTGAGCCTGGACCACAGGCAAAAGGCCTCTTTTTTTTGTGATAATTTTGTTAAAGAATTTGGCAGTTACTTTCGTACATTTACTGCACTTGCTAAGGTGCAAGTCAACATAAGGAGAGTGTTCTTCCAGAGATTTTTTTGGTGGGGCCAGCAGATATCGGGGCTCCGCTCCTTCCAGATTCAAGGTTACTGAGACCAAGTCAACTTTACTGTTTTGTCAGACATTTTGTGGGTAAAATCAATGCTATATTTCAAGTCACAGTTTAGCATATGTTACTCCATCTTGTTCTTGTAGAATGTAAAAGACACATACTTTTTTTTTTTCTTTTCTCTTGAACACTATTCAATTAGAGAAAAGAAATAAGGCTTGTGTCTATCTTATTCGCAGTCCAGGTCGTCAAAACATTGGAATGTAAGCAAACATACACACATTGCTTGACTAAGATTCTAATGTGAGATAAGGTGTCTTTTCACAGGACATAACTGCATATTGCAGAAAATAATGTGTTAGAAAGAAAGGCGGGTTGAGAAAAGGCGCATACTTAAAATATAGAATTAGAAACTTAATTATATAGACAACATATTTCTGCTCTTAAATATTTTTTTTTATATTCAGGATAGAATTCTGAAAAGTTATTAGTTTTTTTTTTAATCCTAAACACTAAACAATTATATGTTAAAGAACATATTATTAATACACATATCTATTGTTCTAACAATATGGTCAGTGTAACCAGAATCCAGACACAGATAAGCTAATGTGTGATTGTCTCCTAAGATATACAGGGAGTGCAGAATTATTAGGCAAATAAGTATTTTGACCACATCATCCTCTTTATGCATGTTGTCTTACTCCAAGCTGTATAGGCTCGAAAGCCTACTACCAATTAAGCATATTGGGTGATGTGCATCTCTGTAATGAGAAGGGGTGTGGTCTAATGACATCAACACCCTATATCAGGTGTGCATAATTATTAGGCAACTTCCTTTCCTTTGGCAAAATGGGTCAAAAGAAGGACTTGACAGGCTCAGAAAAGTCAAAAATAGTGAGATATCTTGCAGAGGGATGCAGCACTCTTAAAATTGCAAAGCTTCTGAAGCATGATCATCGAACAATCAAGCGTTTCATTCAAAATAGTCAACAGGGTCACAAGAAGCGTGTGGAAAAACCAAGGCGCAAAATAACTGCCCATGAACTGAGAAAAGTCAAGCGTGCAGCTGCCACGATGCCACTTGCCGCCAGTTTGGCCATATTTCAGAGCTGCAACATCACTGGAGTGCCCAAAAGGACAAGGTGTGCAATACTCAGAGACATGACCAAGGTAAGAAAGGCTGAAAGACGACCACCACTGAACAAGACACACAAGCTGAAACGTCAAGACTGGGCCAAGAAATATCTCAAGACTGATTTTTCTAAGGTTTTATGGACTGATGAAATGAGTGAGTCTTGATGGGCCAGATGGATGGGCCCGTGGCTGGATTAGTAAAGGGCAGAGAGCTCCAGTCCGACTCAGACGCCAGCAAGGTGGAGGTGGAGTACTGGTTTGGGCTGGTATCATCAAAGATGAGCTTGTGGGGCCTTTTCGGGTTGAGGATGGAGTCAAGCTCAGCTCCCAGTCCTACTGCCAGTTCCTGGAAGACACCTTCTTCAAGCAGTGGTACAGGAAGAAGTCTGCATCCTTCAAGAAAAACATGATTTTCATGCAGGACAATGCTCCATCACACGCGTCCAAGTACTCCACAGCGTGGCAGGCAAGAAAGGGTATAAAAGAAGAAAATCTAATGACATGGCCTCCTTGTTCACCTGATCTGAACCCCATTGAAAACCTGTGGTCCATCATCAAATGTGAGATTTACAAGGAGGGAAAACGGTACACCTCTCTGAACAGTGTCTGGGAGGCTGTGGTTGCTGCTGCACGCAATGTTGATGGTGAACAGATCAAAACACTGACAGAATCCATGGATGGCAGGCTTTTGAGTGTCCTTGCAAAGAAAGGTGGCTATATTGGTCACTGATTTGTTTTGTTTTTGAATGTCAGAAATTTATATTTGTGAATGTTGAGATGTTATATTGGTTTCACTGGTAATAATAAATAATTGAAATGGGTATATATTTGTTTTTTGTTAAGTTGCCTAATAATTATGCACAGTAATAGTCACCTGCACACACAGATATCCCCCTAACATAGCTAAAACTAAAAACAAACTAAAATTTACTTCCAAAAATATTCAGCTTTGATATTAATGAGTTTTTTGGGTTCATTGAGAACATGGTTGTTGTTCAATAATAAAATTAATCCTCAAAAATACAACTTGCCTAATAATTCTGCACTCCCTGTACTTCTCTTATGAGCATTAAACCATAAGCCAGGTTTACACTTAATAGATATTCCTACAGTGCACCATTCATGCTTAAGTTGAATTGGAGGATATCCATGTCAGCCACCTAAAATTACAACCTGGATTGGTGCCTCTCTGTCTGTTAAAACTAACCAAAACTTATTTGATGTGACATTATCTACATGATGAAGTAGCAAGCAAATTGGCTGCCCTGTGATGTCATTTTTGTAATCACAATCAATTAACTCCTTAAGAGAAAGTAGTTATTGTTTTGGATGATGAAAATATTTATGGAACAAGTACATCTGTTGGTCAAATTCAATAAATTGACCATTAGGATAAGGTCAACACTCATAATAGTGCACACTTATCTGGTGCCATTGGTCATTTCAAATAGTTGGGTGTGAATTTGACAGATAAGAAAATTCTTTAAAATAAGGAGACAGAAAAACTTTGAGGGGGAGATGACATACACTCTGAATACATGCTCAACACTTATTTGAAGACACACCTTTTCCCTCTGGAATTCTTGAGACACTCTGAAATTTGTTAGCCAGTCCACCTCTGTGACTTTTCCAAAATTCAGTTACACTTAATTTATCCATCTCTAAACCTTTGACACACATCCTAAAACACGTAACACTCATACATCCACTCTTACATCAATTGGATTATTACATCTCCAGGACACCAAATAACTCTCTACAAAAGACTGATAGATAACTGGCTTATTTAAAATTTTCCTGAAAATAACATATACCTGGATAATGCGGATATAGATTCCATTTTTTTTTAAATCTACACTGAACAAAATTATAAACGCAACACTTGTTTTTGCCCCCATTTTTCATGAGCTGAACTCAAAGATCTAAGATTTTTCTATGTACACAAAAGGCCTATTGCTCACACAACACAGTGCCACAGATGTCACAAGCTTTGAGGGAGCATTCAATTGGCATGCTGACTGCAGGAGTGTCCACCAGAGCTGTTGCCTGTGAACTGAATGTTCACTTTTCTACCATAAGCCGACTGAGGCACCGAAGGGGCATATAAGTATGCTTCCTCTGCTCCCAGGATCGGATCATCGGAAAGGTCTTCGTCTTTGTCGAAGCAAGAGGCCATGTTGGGCTCAAGGTCTAGGCTTTTCTGTTTTTTTGTTTTTCCTTCCATCTTGATTAAGCTCATCGGAGAAGCAAGGTGCGACCCAAAAGTGAAATTCAAATTGAAGGAAAAAAGCTGCATCTGGATTTTTATTGCTTTGTGCTGCATACTCTGTCCGAACTCTTAAATAATTCCCTCAGCATTTTTGTAATATATGTCTTATCTGTGGTGGGGAGGCAGACTGTCTCATTTTGTCGATGCCTGGTGCATGTTAACATTAGATGCTTGTGTCCTACAAATTATTATGGGTTACAACAGATTTTGTACAATTCCTTGATATTGTACAATGTTTCTACCTATTAGGCTAGTTTTCTCTGCACTCGACAGGTCCTCAGTGTCAACAGAAATACCGTCTCCAGCATCCTAAGCAACCTGTTCCTGGTTCCCAAGAAATGAGGGCGCGTTTGACTGGTCATTAATGTACGCCCCCTAAACACATTTGTCACATACCACCATTTTAAGGTGGAAGGTATCCACTTCTTCCGAGATCTACTCCTGTTAGGGGATTGGATGGTCAAACTCGATCTACAGGAGGCATAGCTCACTGTCCCGATGGCCAAAAACGGCCAACAATTCCTTCAATTCCGGTGGGAAGAGACCATGTGGCGTTTCAAATGCCTTCCCTTCTGCATTTCATCAGCCCCCAGGTGTTTCACCAAATTGATTAAACCAGTATTCGCCCTTCTACGCAGTAGAGAGGTCCGTCTGATATTAGGTTTGGATGACATACTCATGATGGCACAGGATTCTCATCTGCCCTGCAAACATCTGTCTTGGACAATAACACTACTTCGATAATCTAGGTTTCTTAATCAACTTGGACAAGTCTGTCTTTATACCTTCTCAATCATTTCATTCCTGGGTTTCAACATCGACTCCATGTGTGGGGCACTTCTACTACCACCCTCCAAGGTCAAGTCTATCAAAAGGAAAATCTGTCACTGAGACAACTGGCCAGCACAATCGGCCTTCACTTGATACAAGCCATTTTTCAAGGTCCGCTTCCAATTGAAGGCTAAGTTGGTATTTTTTTAGTTTCTAACTTATAAATTGTTAGGCAGGATGTTGAAGTTTCCCTGTGCTTTGTAGCTGTGGTTGCAGCTGGGACAACCTTTTCCTTTTTATCACCCATTTCATATACCGTCCTCAGTTCCAACCATGCTTGCCAAATCCTCATTTAATAATTCTTTCCAATCTTCCTGCAATGCCAAATTGAGATTTGTTTCAAGGAATATGGAGGAAGGAAGATAATATCCCATTTGGCTCTTCTTAAATCAGATGTAATTTTCTTACAAAAATCTCACTGGTCAACAGCGGAGAATAGGTTGGTATCCCCTTTGATAAGTACTTAAATTTCTTCACAATATTTTTTTTCTAGTCTATATCTACCCTCCTCCCAGCTTCCGCCTGACAGTCTCTGTCATTTTGGAACCTGATTGCTAGATTACCATACTCATCTTTTGGTTTGTGGACTTCCCAGCTTAGAATGGCGTTCCAGCATCAATGGAGGAAAGTCTGTTCGAGTTTGTGAGTAGGGAGTATGGCCAGTGGTCACCCTACCCTAGTTCTCTCCTTTTAATATTGTAAATTTGACCTTTATTCTGCCACGTTACATATTCAATGTGTTTCAGTACTTTCAACCTATGTTTGGCAACACTTTATATTCACGATGTTTCAGTAGGTTCAGCCATGCTACATTTTCAGTCTGTTTCAATTCATTCGGACTTTGTTCAGCCACATTACATATTCGCAGTGGTTCAGTGTATTCACTCTATGTTCAGCCATGTTACAGATTTACATTGTTTCTGTACTTGTGGCTTATGCTTGGCTACGCTACATATTTACTGCACTTTCAGTACATTTGGACTATGTTCAACCATCCTACTTATTCACCATGGTTTCAGTACAGTATCATTTTGGTACAGTACATTCGACTGTTCAGCCGCAATACATAGTCACATTTGGTTTTGTACATTCAGCCATACTATACATTCACTTTGGTACAATGCATTCCGCTGTGTTACATATTCAATTTGGTTCTTTACTTTCAGCATACATTTGGCTATGCTACATAGTCACTGTGGTTCACTATATTTGACCTATGTTCAGCTGTGCTACACTTTTGATCTGGGTTGGTACAATCCAATATGTTTGGACAAGCTTTCATTACCTTATATTAAGCCTCGTTTAGCTATGCTACTCGCCAGTAGGTATTTACATATCATTTTTGTTATGTTATCAGCTAGTTACAGGGTTGCAGGTATGTTTTCACTATATGTTTTAAAGGCTGTAAGAACCTTCTTAATCTCATGCATAGCACAAATTTTATCAATTGCTTCATTGTGGTATTTATCTTCACAATAGGGTTTTGTGTGGTTTTGTGACGGTGGTCCTTGTTGACTCATTGAGGCTGCATGCACAGTACTGGATGGTTTTGTTAAAAGGTTTCTTTTCATACAGGCATCTGGCTCTGATTTGTGTAATTCTTTCTTTTATTGAGGCATAGATAAGGTGGGTACAGAAAGTAAAACGAGAGGTATGTAAAGTGGTTAAACATCAAACTTACAGTAATAGGCACCTGATTATATACTCCATGACTCGTCTGCCCCGTTTTTAAAAGTTATAATAAACAGGCCAAACTGAAATATCATAACTGACATTTTAACATTGTTAGCAGGCAAAGATAATGAGCTATGTGTGTTTTAAAAGGTGTTTGGCAGATATTGAATTAATAGTTAGCTATGTCTAGAGGGTCATCAATTCCACCTAGTGTAGATAATTACTAAAGCATGCTTAGTTTTGCAAAGGTCTGCTGCTGTAACCCTGCTCTCTGGTATCACCATGAGCACGATTTTTAGTAAAACCATCGATTTGTACAAGCTAGGTTAACATTTCTAAGTGTGTGGACTTTTCAGGTATCTTTGCATTCTGGCTCTGATTTGTATTGTTATAGCTACCTGGTACTTGAACCACAGACTAGCTATACAGCATACAGTCAATATATTTATTTTAATCTCCAGAGTCAGACAGTATATTGGCCAGCATGGTCTATATAACAGTGGCATTGTTATTGGTATTATTAGTATGCAGTTGAAGGTTAAATGGTTCTATGTCACCTGATCAGTAGATAGTATTTTGTAACACTAAAAGGGTGCAGTTTGCTCTAGTTCATCATACGATTACCAGTTGTCAGAAGGAGAGGTAATGGGGACCATGTTCATAACAAACTAAACATCCCCACTTATCTTCAGGAGCAGCTATACTTACAGGTTCTCACAGTTCAATTTATTACGTTATTTGGTAATTTCCGTAAGTAACATTCTCTTGTGCTTCGGGGTATCAAGTATGCTACTTCATTCAGTATACCAGGTTTTGTTTGGGTGTATATAATATTCTCTTTTAAATGATGTTATATGTTAATTTCCATGTATCCTCACTGTTATGTTTTGTACTATGCCTTTCTATTGCAATGCTTAACCCCTTAAGGACCAAACTTCTGGAATAAAAGGGAATCATGACATGTCACACGTCACGTGTCCTTCAGGAGTTAATTACTCCAAACTTGCGGCAAGTCGATATTTTGTAATTATGTATCCTTGCCTCTTTGTATATACACCTCACAGTGGTCGTGTTATTAATTTATTATAGCCACCTCTTTTACGGCCTATCTTGCGTATCAATACACATTACGAACTTATCAATATGTCACGTCTCACCATGTGTACTTCAGACGGGTCCTTGATTATCTAGGGATATTTATAGCATATATGGTCTACTGGGTAATTTATTTAACTGTTAACTGTATTTGGTAATAAGTATCACTATACTATTTCAGTGTTATGAGCTTACTTTATTTACTTTATCGGCAATCATACAACGGCATTTTCATGGTGTTAGAACTGTTACTAAATTATGAACACCAAGTTCCCTCATGTCATTTTCCGGGTTTTCGTTTATTTTATTGAACCACTGTACATCTTTTTGCCCTTCATTTTTATTCACTTATTCATACTGCCAAATTCTAACATTCTAGCTTTCATCAGTTTGCCGGGTACATGTCTATTTAGTCTTGTCACATTTTTATTGTTTCACATTTACGCCTTTTTCAAGTCACCACGCAAGTGACTCGCTTTACAAAACTACTCCCTCCTTATGACAACCACTTGCTCGACAGAATATTACCTTTAACTTGGCCTGGCTTTTAGGGAGCCCTAGGTGGCCATACGTAGTATATTTAAGCTTCTTGTGCCACTACATAGCTGTCCCACAAGGCCAATTCCCATCCTCAACTACGGAAGTATTTTGCCCCTTCAAATCATAATTATTACCTCGCATCTCCGTCATCTTGAAAAAAAGCGGTTAGGGCCTCACCTGTCACTGACAACCTATCTAGAATCCCTTCAATCATCACAAGATTCAAATACCATGCCACAATGCTCAGTAGCAAATGTACCCAACTCATAGGTAGAGCCTCTTATCGCCACTTGGCAACTAGTTAGGTTCCCAGGTCACCAATTTAGCTTAATTGTTTCGTCGCTTGGCATAACATAGGTCAGTCAGTACCTGGATGTTATACAGTTGCTCCCACTAACAATTTTTCTATGAGGTGTGGTTATAAATGCCGCTAGAACACAGGATATGACAGAGGGGAGGAGATAAAGAGAAGGGATAGGGATCTATAAGCCATATGATATTTAGTTTCAGGTCCCGTTTTGTAAGATGTACCAAAACACGAGTCTTGGGAAGATTCAGTATTTCCTTGCAGCTAGCACCACTTACATTCATCAATATATTGTCTTACAGCCAGCATAGATTCATGTGTTCTACATTCCGCACTGGGTCACAGCATTATTTTACTCAGTTTTACCAATGATTTACATCTTTAATTACTTGAAGTTATCTTTGCTGTTGTATCAAACAAGGTACAAGTTGTTGATTTATATAGTTGTGAGTTTAGGCAGTTTTAATATTTTTCCTCTTTATTCAGGCCTACCCTGTTCGACAGTTTCAGCCACACCACAACTAACTTGCTACTACTGCCATTGCCCAAATTTCATTGTATACCTTGCCTTTGACCCTGACAACAAATGTAAAGGCAGTATGCAAAGAGTTGTGGGAGGGTTTTGTTTTTTTGTCAGCCTATATCTACACCCTCCCCCTTCCCAGCTTCCTCCTGATGTTGCTTATGCTCTTTCAATAGGTGGTTTTTTCTCAGGCCTACCCCATTTGTCGGTTTCTGCACACCACAACCAACTTGCTACTACTCAAACTTTATTGTAAGCCTCGGCTTTTATTTTTTTAATGTAAGCCTCGGGACCTTCCATGCTCTATTTTGTCCATAGACAAGGATCCAGAGGATGATTTACAATTATTATGTACTGAATTATGATGAAATGTACGCCTGTCAATTTGTTTTTCTCTCTATAGTTCAGCAATTAAGGGGACACATAATCGGGTTTAAGGACCGGAAAACAGGGGAGGACAATAATCAACCAATTGACCTCCACCAACTTTTCTCTGCTTACAGAGTACACACATGGAGAAGCCTAGAAAAAAAGTTCTCTGATTTAAAATGGAGGCCAACACCACATACATGTTTATTACTTACCTGAGACAGTATTCAAAAAATTATCCTGCAGGGGACTCCTCACATACAGCTCTTCCCCTCGCTCAATCGCTGATATAATCAATGGTTTCAAATTAATCCTTCCTGTATTTGTTTAATGAGAGAGATTATTACCAATTACATTTTAAAGCTCTTAAAGGGACTCTCCAGTGCCAGGAAAACAATCCGTTTTCCTGGCACTGCAGGTCCCCTCTCCCTCCCACCTCCCATCCCCCATCCCCGGTTGATGAAGGGGTCAAAACCCCTTCAGTGACTTACCAGAGGCAGCGACGATGTCCTTCGCCACTGCTTCTTGGTCCGCCCACGCTCCTCCCCTTCAACACGTCAACCGGCGGGGGAGACTGATCACGCCCGCCGGTGGGGGAGACCTAATGCGCATGCGCAGCAATGCCGCGCATTAGACCTCCCCATAGGAAAGCATTGAAAATGCTTTTCAATGCTTTCCTATGGAGATTTTAGCGAAACTGGAGGTCCTCACACAGCGTGAGGACATCCAGCAACGCTATAGCACAGAAAATCTGTGCTATAATCCCGGAAGTGCTCTCTAGTGGCTGTCTGGTAGACAGCCACTAGAGGAGGAGTTAACCCTGCAAGGTTATTATTGCAGTTTATAAAAACTGCAATAATTACACCTGTAGGGTAAAGGATAATGGGAGTTGGCACCCAGACCACTCCAATGGGCAGAAGTGGTCTGGGTGCCTTTAAGCTCTTTTTAAAACTTTTTTACAAGTGTAGGAAAAAATACTGCTCAACAATAACATTAAAACCACCTGCCTAATATGATGTTCTACCTTATGTTGTCAAAACAGTTTTAATGTGTCGATGCATGGTCTTCACAAGACCTCTGAACGTGTCCAGTGGTATCTGACAGCAAGACATTAGCAGCAAATCCTTTAAGTCATGAAAGTTGGGAGGTGGGGCCTCCGTGGATTGATTTTTCTTTTCCATCCCATCTCACAGATGCTTTTTTGGATTAAGATCTAAGGAATTTGGTGGCACTTTGCTCCTCAAACCATTCCTGAAAAATTATTGGAGTGTTGCAGGGTGCATTACCATGCTGAAAGAGGCCAGTGCTATCAAAATGCCATGAAGGAGGGATACGTAGTCTGCAACAAACTCTAGGTAGGTGGTATGTGTAAAAGTAACATCCATATGAATGCCAGTACCCAAGGATTCCCAGCACAACCTTATCCAGAACATAACACTGCACTCGACTATCCACTTGTTCTAAAATAAAGTGTCATTCATCAGACCAGGCAACCTTTTGCTATTGCTCCATGGTCCAGTTCTGACACTCATGTCCTCATTTAAGGCTATGCAGCACCATACGCAGTTGCACTGTATGTTCTGACACCATTCTGTCATGACCAGCATTACGTTTTTCAGCAATTTCAACTAGAGTATCTCTTCTGTGTGATCAGACCAGATGGTCTAGCCTTTGCTCCCGACATGCATCAACGAGGCTTAGGCAACTATGACAGTGACGCTGGTTCACCGGTTGTTCTTCCTTGCACCACTTTTGGTGGGCATTAACCAATGAATACCAGGAACACCCTACAAGACTTGTCATTTTTGCGGATGCTCTGATCCTGTCGTCTGTCACTAATTGGAAATGGTCAAAATCACTTAGTTGCACATTTATTCTGCTTCCAATATATGAAATTCAATTGCTTGCTGCCTAATATATACCACCCCTTGACAGGTACCATTGTAACAATATAATCAATGTTATTTACTTCACCTGTTAGTGGTTTTACTGTTGTGGCTGATCAGTGTATGCAAAGAAATGTCACTTTTTTGCCACAGATATGGATGTTTTTTGTGAGAAAGATTTCCTCTAAAAAATGAGAAATGTTCTTACCCAGAGACCTGAGGGTCAGATAATTCTCCATCATCACATTCATGTAGAGCTCCTTCTCTACTTTACTCAAACAGCACCACTCCTCTTCAGAGAAGTACACAGCTACTTCCTCAAACTCGCATTGCTCCTAGATAAGAATTTTTTTTGTTAAAGATCAATTACAAGCTATGGCCCCAATGTCATTTTTAAAGCTTTTCTATTGCTTACATTCTGTAAGAAAATCTTTTAAAATGATTTATAAACAAAAATCCCCATAGATATTAATGGTAAGTTCTGTAGATAAATAAATTTGAAAACAGATTGTGATAATTTAAAAAATTATTAGAAAGGCAGGAAGATGGGATAAGACAAGAGTATTTTGTGAATTTAACCCTTACCTCTTGGTTTAGCTGGAAGTCCATCTCTGAGACTTGATCCAAGAAGCTCTCAATCACCTCCACCTTCTTCTAGTTTATTGTTCAGGAGTCAGTGGATGTGCTTGCCTTCTCCAAACACTAGACTCTGGTGCTGGTAGAGATTGGTGACCTTGCTGTTTCCAAGGATCACGGTCATAAACCAAAGGAATTAACCTACTGTATAAATATATACCCGTCAGGCTTTCTCAAACATGAAATGAGTGTGCATGTTAGGTTTGTCTTTGTTTCCATATAAAAAAATTGTTTTGGCTTATTAATGATATGGCATATTAACCCCTTACGGACTGAGCCAAATGTACACGTTGTGAACAAAACAAAACATAAACAAAACCTGGCATTTGCGCTAGATGTCTGTCCAACCATAATTCACCTCTTTCATATTAAATGCATCCACCCTTATTATATATAATTTTATTCAGGGGAAACAGGGCTTTCATTTAATATCAAATATTTAGCTATGAAGCATAATTTAATATGAAAAAAATGGGATAAAATTGTTGTTATTTTTTTTAGTTCTACATGACATTTTAACGGTCAATGTCATAATACTGTTTGCTTTTACAGCAATAAAATACACATATATGTATTCAGCAAAGTCTCACGTGTAAAACAGTACCCAGTATTTTTTAGTAGCCATTTGGTCACAAACTTGGCCAAAGTTAGCGTTAATATTTGTTTGTGTGTGAAAAATGCAAAAAATTCAAATTTTGGCCAATGTTTGTGACTAGGTGGCTACTAAAAAAGACTGGACATATCCCATTTGCAATACCTTGGGTTGTCTACTATTGAAAATAGTATGCCATCATAGGGGTAATTTTCATTCTTGGGCTACCATAGGGTCTCAAAGGCAACGTAACCAATCTGGCGAATTTTAATGTGAAAAAAATGAAACACAAGCCTTATATTTGACGCTGTAACTTTTGAAAACACCATAAAACCTGTACATGAGGGGTACTGTTGTACTCGGGAGACTTTGCGGAACACAAATATTTGTGTTTCAAAACAGTATAAAGTATCACAGCAATAATATTGTCCGTGTAAGTGCTGTTTGTGTGTGAAAAATGCAAAAAACGCCACTTTTACTGGCGATATCATCGTTGTAATACATTTTACTGTTTTGAAACACTAATATTTGTGTTCAGCGAAGTCCCCCGAGTAGAACAGTACCCCCCATGTACAGGTTTTATGGTGTCTTGGAAAGTTATAGGGTTAAATATATAGTGCTAGCAAATTAAATTCCCTTTACATTCGGCATGGGTTGTCAGGCAGGTCCCGCTAATTGTAATTAATTAAGATACCCAATTATGTAAAATTATTACATAAATATATATGTAGAATTCATATATGTGTGTATATATATATATATATAAAAAAATTTTAAATATTTTTATTTATATATAGGTATATATATAGTGATATATACGTATATAGATATATATATTATTTCGTTCTACGTGTATTTTGATATAAATATATATATATTAATATCACAAAACAGAACGAAATAACACACATCTATATATTTTTTAATTATTTTTAATTTTTATTTTTTAACGTATTTACATATTTAATTTTTTATATTATATATAAATATATATATAACAATAATGATATATATTTAATCAGTATCAGTCTACGTGTAATTTGAGATATATATATATATATATATATATATATAAGTGTTCTTGCATAGCAAGACCACTTAATGTTATCTCACATATATATTATTATTATTATTATAGCAAAATTTGCCACCCTAACTCCTCCCACAGTTTTTACACTACATAGACAAAAATTTACCAAAACGTGCAGATTGTTCCCGATCGGATTGCTATTACTTTGTGGAACGTTTCGCCGAATGGTTCACGGAATATCGTCGTTCTTGTGGCGAAATTTGTCCCATAGGAATGAATGGCAAAGCTAGAGTGGGAGCTGGCAAAAGCTGAAAAATCAGGACATGATTTCTAAACTGCCATCACTCCCTTATTTTCAGGCCCACCTACACAAATCTTATATCAAAACGTTCAGCTATCCCTCCTGCCACTAAACATGTCAACGGCTAAGCCATAGTTCTGATAGTTTTCACAATATAATCATTTGTTTGCAACTAATGCCGTCCATTGACTTTCATTGAAACTTCACTCTGCAAAGCTCAAATTTGAAGTGCAATTTCTAAACTGCGACTGTGCCTTCATTTTTAATACCTCAGAGACATACTATGCATCAAAATGTAGGTCTGGGTCTTGTGATTCTCACAATATAAAGCTCTTCACTGTAGGAGTTATAGTTTTTAAGATACGACCGTTTGAAGATGGCAACCGCCAAAATACTCTGACCTGTGTCAAGCTGCAGCAGCAAGTGATGTCATAGACAGGGCCTTTTGAACACCCGCTAATGTTTTTATAAATGTATGGTTTAATGTAACTGTGCAACAACGTTGCAATTAAATGTGCTATATAAATGATAACAGTTACTCCGCCCACTCCAGTTGTAGACTACAGGTGGAGGCAAGAACACTTCACACAATTTCCCCAGAAATTGTAACTTTTCTAGTTATATATATATTAATAGTAAAATACACCTATACAGTGTATGTGTGTGTATGTATATGTGTGTATATATATATATATATATATATATATATATATATATATATATATATATATGATCTAAGTATATATTATTATTTTTTTACACTTTTAACTTTTTAAATTTAATTTTATTTTTATTTTCAGCCAGCAGGGGGACCACCTGTCATTACAGGCAGCCCCCCTGCTGGCAATGCTGCAGCCAGCTATCCCGGCCATGTGATTATGAGGTCCTCGCAAGGACCTCACTCTCACATGGCCGGGGGGGGGGGGCTTCCAGGAGGTCGGAAGTGCCGCGAGGGGCTCCCTGGGAGTCCCCCCAACCGGGGAAGTACAGAAAGACCGGAGGGCGTACTATTACGCCCGGCGGCGTTTAGAGCCGCTTAAAATAGGGCATAATAGTACGCCCTCCGGTCTTAAGGGGTTAATAGACAAGTATAAATTACACGTGTAACATTACTAAGTGCTACACACAGAAAATCAGACACAGAATAACAGATAACACTAAAGTAATTCATTTATTTTTTAAATATTAAGGATCTGGTACAAAGTTCCATTGTAAGGAATGGTAAAATTAAGGCTACAGGTGTCAAAATTCAAATTTTATGACACCAAAACTAGGCAGTAAGTCTGGAAAACGAAAGAAAAGCTTTGAAGTTTGACAGCTTTTTGATGAATAGGTATCATAAAGATAGCCCAGATAACGTTAAACTCATCACAAAATAGTAAATGGACCCCCTGACAAGAATTTTCTGTGATGTAATTGCCCCATCTACTGACCAAAATCTAGATGATAGTCTGTAGGGAAGACACGCCCACCTTACTCTATTGGTCACTGTCAACTAGTGACATATAGAGAAATTCTCCTTTAAAAATTAAGGACAAAGGAGAGAAAGACATCTGGGGATGGGACCTCTAACAACTAAGATCTGACATCTGGAGCAGGAACGAGGACACACCTAACTTTCTCTCTCTCTTCCAATTAATTCTGGAACTTTGAAAAATCCTAACACTTGTCTCTTCAACTGAAAACTTTCCTATTTCCCACAATTCTCAAACATAATTGCATTCATCATTTCATGGAATACGCCTCCAGGCCTGAAAAATAAATTCTACAAAGAGAACTGGTAATTATGCTGGGTTTATTCAATTTAATTTAATTAATTTTACAAAAACAGAAATATACCTGGATAAAAGGATGGTCAGATTTTAACTTTTATGACATCATAGTTAGCTAATGAAATATATTGTTCCAAATTCTTAACTGCAGAAAGAATAAGCGAATAATAAAGTTACTTGTAGTTTGCCAAAAATAGCATATCAGCTATTAACCAGAGATATTGACTTATCTGGTTTAGGGATAGTCATCTTTAATTAGGAAAGTTAAAATTCTGCAAACGTAACTGTGACAAGACCAATCTCGCCACTGTGCATTAGAGGAGCCTGGTTTCCCGCCTGCTACCTTCAGACTATGGCCCCATTGAGAGTTGAAACGCTTGATTTTCCCCTGCGAAGACACGAAAGCCGGGTCATTCGGTGTGTGCCCTGTTTGATACCCCAGATAGCTATGCCATGGAGCCCATTCGTATAATGAAAGACTATGGGAAAGACTTTGGCTCCATGGCAATTGAACTGTATGTGTGTGCTCTGAGCGCCATTCAGT
Organism: Pelobates cultripes; assembly: GCA_933207985.1. NCBI lineage: Eukaryota > Metazoa > Chordata > Amphibia > Anura > Pelobatidae > Pelobates > Pelobates cultripes. Next base: position 416,628,287 of record OW240912.1, on the reverse strand, counting down.
AATAATGTGCGCTCAAATATGAGCTATCTAAGGGATATGTTGAATGTACCTATTTGTGCAATGGCTGCACAGTTATATATTTTTGTGTTTTATTGTCTTTTGCTGCCACGTGTTCAATGGAGTTTTGCCTCTGTCCTTGGAGATAATTGGATTACTTCCCAATTATCTCCAGGATAGAAGACTCTGTAGAACTGGTTTTGGGCAGAAAAGCCATGCTTCATTTGGTCACAAAGGACTTTGATCTATCTTTTGAACCAATGGACCAATTTGGATGATTTTGACATGTGTTTCTATTTGGAGTATGCTGATTCTGAAAATTTAAGTTATGTGAATGTGATGCATACTTTTCAAGTTATGAATAATGTGGAAAAACTGTATTTCTCTGGCTGTGGTAATTACATTACCCATTGTGTTAAGTAATTGTATCACAGGCAGAGGGGAGGAATTTGTGTGGGAGTGTCTGAGTGTATTGTACATGTTTATTGGTTGTTTTCCAAAACCCTGTGGGTGGTAATAATGTGTAAGAATGTGTACATAAGAACAATAAACCCACAGCTCTGTCTGTTCTTGCTTGACCCTCAAAACGGAGCCTTGTCTCGTTCTTGGGGGGATTTATTGTATGCTGTTCCAGTTCGACTGCTAGGAGTGTAAACCTATTCATATTGTCTTTTCCTATTCGGTGGAGCTTGTTGGGCACAGGTACACAAAGGGAATAAACCAATAAGAACAGTAATTATCTGTACAACACTCCCAAAACACCCATACAATCCCTCCCCTCTGCCTGTGAGATAATGGAGTCAAGCACTATACTAAACTCAATTATCTCCAAACACAAAAAACACACATTTCTAAAAAGTTTCATAAGTACCCCACAACACAACATATCCCCATATCACATCCCCTGATGGCCCTGATCTGGATGAACAACATATCCAAAAATCACCCAGATCAGAGGTTCAGAAGTTTTATGGAAGTCATAGCTTTTCCCAGGCGCAGGCATGGTCCCATGCCCAAAACAGTTCCATAGAAAGGCGGCTAAGTGCCGCTGGAGAACCGACCGGGAACCACAAGGTTTTCATGCCGAAAATAGTTCAAGGGCATTTGCGGCAAGGTCCCCCTGAAGTCATAAAAATTCAAAAAGACACGAACAGTGATTTAAACCAAATTTTATCACAGGGTAAAGGGCTGGCAGGTAGACCCCTCCAAACCCAGTGGAGAAGTGGCTTTTGCCACAGTAACCCTTCGCTTTAAATTAATATAATTGGGGAACAGTGCCAATATATACATTTTTTATATAACAAAAATTATTAAATTAATTTTTGATAATTTTTATGAAAATATTATTTTATTATTTATCACCCCATAAATATCCTCACAAACCGTATTCAGTGTTAAACTTTTTCCCCTCTGTTACAGTCCTGCCCAAACGTCGTTTTTCACCACAACCGGCTTACACCACCATTACAATAATTTGGCTTATTGTATACGAAAATATATATATATATATATATATATATATATATATATATAAACAAAAATAAAAATCAAAATGCACTCACAGGTCTTCTGGTTAATAGGAAAACTGGTGCTTTAATAAATCATCTGTGATGTACAAAAAAATCAATCGACGTTTCGACCCTGCCGGGTCTTTTTCATGATCTTGAAAAAGACCCGGCAGGGTCGAAACGTCGATTGATTTTTTTGTACATCACAGATGATTTATTAAAGCACCAGTTTTCCTATTAACCAGAAGACCTGTGAGTGCATTTTGATTTTTATTTTTGTTTATATATTTGACGCCAACAATTTGCACCCAGGCATGTGAGTTACAAATTTATATTTTTTTGGAGGTGAGTGCCAAGCGTTCACCTATATATATATATATATATATATATATATATATATATATATATATATATATATATACAAAGAATGATAGGAGTTGCACTCCAGCTCTCCTTATTTATTGCCCGGTGCTCGGCTGCACAAATGTATAGCTTTCAAAAAAGAGTCAGCACTCAAGGACTTTCAATATGCTAAAAAATGCAAAAAAACCTTTTAATCCAGTTGTTTAAAGAGGTCAACGTTTCAGTCCATCGTCGTGGACTTTCATCAGGACATATGTATATATATACACACACACAAACACACATTTTAAGTAATTATGTACACACACACACAATTACAAATGTATCTTAATATTTATATACAACATTAATGTTCTTAAGTCCAAAGAGGAACTCTCGTTCCATATTGGCCCCTCTTCTCCCCCTACATGTTGTCTCTTCTCCTGTTCTCTCTCTATGTTGCTCCAAGTCCTTCTCTCACCATCCATGCTGCACCCTCTCCATGTTGCCCCTTCTCCTGCTCTCTCTCTGTTACCCCTCTCCTCTCTCTCCCTCTCTCCATGTTACCCCCTCTCCTTCGCTCTCCCTCCATGTTACTCCCTCTCCTTCTCTCTCTCTCTCCATGTTACCCCCTCTCCTTCTCTCTCTCTCTCCATGTTACCCCCTCTCTCTCTCTCCATGTTACCCCCTCTCTCTCTCTCC
>OW240912.1:416584784-416610041 GCA_933207985.1 Pelobates cultripes | reverse complement strand
TTGGAGTGAGATGTCAGCCAACTGGAGTCCACTCAATGAGATGAGATTGGAGGTGTTGGTTACAGCTGCCCTGCCCTATAAAAAACACACACCAGTTCTGGGTTTGCTTTTCACAAGAAGCATTGCTTCTTGATGTGAATGATGCCTCGCACAAAAAAGCTCTCAGAAGACCTACGATTAAGAATTGTTGACTTGCATAAAGCTGGAAAGGGTTATAAAAGTATCTCCAAAAGCCTTGCTGTTCATTGGTCCATGGTAAGACACATGGTCTATAAATGGAAAAAAGTGCAGCACTGCTCCTACTCTCCCTAGAAGTGGCCGTCCTGTAAAGATGACTGCAAGAGCACAGCGCAGACTGCTCAGTGAGGTGAAGAAGAATCCTAGCTAAAGACTTGCAAAATTTACTGACAAATGCTAACATCCCTCTAAGCGAATCTACAATACGTAAAACACTAAACAAGAATGTATTTCATGGGAGGATACCACAGAGGAAGCCACTGCTGTCCAAACAAAACATTACTGCGCGTTTACAGTTTGCACAAGAGAACATGGATGTTCCACAGCAGTACTGGCAAAATATTCTGTGGACAGATGAAACCAAAGTTGAGTTGTTTGGAAGAAACACACAACACAACGTGTGGCGAAAAAAAGGCACAGTACACCAACATCAAAACCTCATCCCAACTGTGAAGTATGGTGGTGGAGGCATCATGGTTTGGGGCTGCTTTGCTGCGTCAGGGCCTGGACGGATTGCGATCATGGAAGGAAAAATGAATTCCCAAGTTTATCAAGACATTTTGCAGGAGAACTTAAGGCCATCTGTCTACCAGCTGAAGCTCAACAGAAGATGGGTGTTGCAACTAGACAATGACCCAAAGCATAGAAGTAAATCAACAACAGAATGGCTTAAACAGAAGAAAATACGCCTTCTGAAGTGGCCCAGTCAGAGTCCTGACCTCAACCCGATTGAGATGCTGTGGCATGACCTCAAGAAAGCGATTCACACCAGACATCCCAATAATATTGCTGAACTGAAACAGTTCTGTAAAGAGGAATGGTCAAGAATTACTCCTGACCGTTGTGCACATCTGATCTGCAACTACAGGAAACGTTTGGTTGAAGTTATTGCTGCCAAAGGAGGTTCAAGCAGTTATTAAATCCAAGGGTTCACATACTTTTTCCACCTGCACAGTGAAGGTTTACATGGTGTGTTCAATAAAAACATAGCAACATTTCATTCTTTGTGTGTTATTAGTTTAAGCAGACTGTGATTGTCTATTGTTGTGACTTAGATGATGATCAGATCACATTTTATGACCAATTTGTTTAGAAATCCATATCATTCCAAAGGGTTCACATACTTTTTCTTGCAACTGTATATATATATTTTTTTATTTTACATTTTTCTCAGGACATGGATACGTCTCTCTATACCAGTTGATGAGACTAGAGTGTTCTACTTTACTGAATTTCCTCTGGTGTACAACATTTCAAATCCTTACAGAGTGTCTGTCTTTATAATTGTACAGTTTTGTGAAATCACACGGACACTTTTCAGATTTGGCTGGAGAACTCATCTGTGTACCCAGTTGACGGAAGGAAAATGGAGGCACCGGGACTCAGAAATCCAACTAAGGGAGCTGGAACTATGTTTTTAGTCCTTCTGTTCTTCAGGCCATGTCTCCAAGGACAACATGTGCAGATAAGAATGGACAATTCAACAGCAATTGTGGATGTGTATTAACAAGGAGGGACTCATTCTCTGCTTCTGGAACAGTTTAGCCCCAGGATCATTATCTGGTCAGACCTTCATCTACTATCAAATTCTAAGGTCCACATAAGCGGAAAAACCAACACGCTAAGCCAACACTCTTTTCTTTAACACAAAGACTGGTCTCTCTCTCTCTCACCAAATATTTCAAAGATGGTAGAGATTTGGAAGACCAGAGATAGCTCTGTTGACTTCAAAAAAGCAAACTAAAAGATCTACATAATTGAGTCTCTCAATTTAGCAGTAAACCTATATATTTTATTTTTCTGAGGCACTGGCGATGCTATGGGATTTTCGTCTGGCATTCTTTTTTTCCCCAATGGTTCTGATTCTGCAAACCTTACTTTTTGGACAGGTCAAGAATATTTGTTGTTCTTCAATTTTGATCTCAGATGATTTGGTTTTGATTCTGCTTAACTTATCCAATTAATGATTGTGACAAGTTCCAGTGTAAGATAAGTTTCTGGTCAGACTCTTCACAGGTTCAGTCTCACAGCTTGATATCTAAACACCAGATTCTGAGTTCTAAAAGGGATAAGTCATTGACACATTCATTACAGCTAAGAAGAATTCATCCTGTACAGTATACCCCAGTATATGAAAATAATTATACTTCTGGTGTTTTGGTGTTAAAGAAGGCCCTCTGTGAACCTCGGTTCCTGAGAGCTATGACTGGCATCTCTGAAAGTTCTATTTCTGCTTTAAGATTTTCTCCTTTCAGTGGTGTCCAGACTCTTTTCTACCTTCAGGAAATTGTTTTCTCCTTGGGATTTGAATTTGGGTCCCTTCAGCCTTCTGTGAAGCCACATTGGAGCCTTTGGATTCCTTCTGTCTTAACATATTCCTTCTAAGACAGTCCTGTGTAGCTAAACATCTGAGGGAACTTTAGGCCTTTGCTTCGTCTTCTCCTTATCTGATGTTTCATTTGGATAAAGTGGTCCTTATTTATTTATCTTTCCCTTTCTTCCTAAAGTTTTATTTTACATCTTATATAATTCAGGGAATTGGACTTCCACCATTATGCCTGTTTCCTTGGAACGCTACAGAAAGAAAGTTTCAAGGCCTGCATGTGTAACACTCTCTGCAGTATTACCTTTACAAGACCAGTATGTGTTTCGTCATTCTGACAAATTGTCAGAAGGGTCTTATGGCATCCAAAGGGTCTCAACGAGATGGTTTAGGGAAACTATTTAACTGGTGTGCAGGTCTTCTTCTAATGTTCCTCTTCCCCTGCATTTACAGGTGCATTCTGCAAGGTCTGTTGCTGCTTCTGTGGTTTTCGGGGTTTCCACTACTCCTTCACAGTATTGCAAAGCTGCTGCCTGGTGGTATCTTAATGCTTTCTCTAAACAGTTTTCGGTTGGACTTGCAGGCTTCTATGGATTCTGTTTTTGGGCGCAAAGAATTGTAGGCTGTGGGGTTATGATGTCTTCCCGGCCTTAAGGGATTGCCTGTTTATCCCATGTGTAGTGCACTGCCTCTAATCTGGAGGTAAAAAAATTTTTACTTGCCGTAAATGTATTTTTCTTTAGGATTAGAGGAGCCTAACAATTTAAATGTTAGGTGTCTGCCTGCCTTTCCTGTCCAGACTAGAGTATATATCATGTGTAGTGCACTGCCTCTAATCCTTAGAAAAAATAAATTTACAATAATTATAATTATTTTTCTCTAGCTCAGAACGCATTTGCACAAGCTGTGCTGGTGAGGGGAGGGAGCATTTAAAAAAAACAAACAAAAAACCTGTGTAATTGAGGAAGGTTATAGAGAACGCGGAGTGGAAGGGACACTGTGCCTTCAAGGGGAAGATTATCATGTTTTTTCTTCAGTGCGAACTAACAGATGTATTCTATGCCCTAAATGGCTGCCAATGTCATGTGTGCTTAGGGTGTCACTAGCCCCATCACACAATTACAAATATTTCAGTATGTGTAATGTTTAAAGCTGAAACACTGCATATACTGGCTCCTACAACCAAAGCCATTAGAAATCACTGAAGTGGTCTTGGAAGCCATTCTTCAACAGTTTGACTACTTACAATTGGGGATCGCCAGAGCACTTTTGGATCCATAGCCACTTCAATGTGCTCGTAAATTGAACTGCGTCGTAAGCTAATAGCAGCCATGTCTCAATTGCTATTAGTTTACACTTGTCTCAATTAGGGATCTACCGATATTGGATTTTTTTAAATATTTTTTTTTTTACCTATAGTCTGTAAACTTTCAGGCTGATGACTTACCGATACTAATATTCTGTACATTTACTGTTTTGAAAAAAGAAACCATTTCTACACAAATCTACTGTTAACTGAACATATTTTATTATTATTATTTATTTTTGCAAATCTTTATTTTTTTTTTATTAAGTGGTAAATGCTCAAAATATACATGCCAGTCAGATGTTTTCAAGAATGTTTAGTGTTCCCCTCCTTTCCCTGTCCCTTAGTGTTCCTCTCCCCTCTCTCCCTCGCCTTAGTGTTTCTCTCCCCTCCCTGTCCTTTAGTGCCTCTCCCACCCCCAGTGTTCCTCTCCCCTCCCTGGTGTGCCTCATTACCTCTCTTGTAGCGTGGCCAAACGGATCGCGATACAGGAGCTTCAGTTTCCTGTACCCGGCCGGATTTACAGGAAGTAAGTGATCACTTAGTGTCAGTCCGGCCGGGTACAGGAAACTGAGGCTCTTGTACCGCTGTCTGCTCCACTCGACCACAGTACATTGAGTGGTAGGGGGAGCGCAGTGTGCTTCCTTCACACCGGTCACTTGATTTTTGCGCCCTAATGCGGCTGTGTGTTTTGCCTTATGGACGTGCCGGCCCTGTTGGGCCACTGCAACCTCTCGCAATATTGTTATCAATAGTGGCCAATACCGATACTTGCCAAAATCTGATAATGGGTTGATCCCTAGTCTCAATTCACAGTTTAGTAAACTGGGCAGTGTGTAACAATCATCAGAGCTTTCTCTCTGGGAATATCTTTGTGCAAAAAGTTTATTCCCTGAAGTCCAAGCATCATAGAGCAGTGGGACTACCAAATACAGACATTATGATGCTAAAACACAGACCAAATTATTAAACCGTGATCTGGGCTGTGTATAAACAGATATCAGCCATGGTATGTCTGCAATAAAAGACGTTTAAATCATTCTATGTGATGCTGGATAGGGAATTATTGGATAAGGACTGCCCCCATAATCCATAGTGAGACATTTCTGTCTGTGTGTTTGAATGTAAGCATGTTTTATATGGAGTATATGCGTGTGTGTGTGAATGTTGGCTTTTGAATGCAGATGTGCATTTGTGTGTAGTGTATACACTGCCACACACAGGTACACATATACATATATGTATACAGAGATACACACACTAACACATACATACTAATGCACACACATACACACAGACATCCGTCAGGTAATCGTGATTGGGTTTGGGGAGTAGGTGTGAGGATAGGTGAGCATGCCATAGTTAGGGAGTGATTGTGCAAGGGTGGTGAGTGCGACAGGGTTAGGGGTTTTGCATAACATTGTTAGTGTGAAAGTGGTAGTGGGGCTAGTGTGGCATGGTTAGGGGTTAGTGTAACAGGTTTATAATAGAATATGAGGTACAACCACCCCAACACGAGAACGAGGCTTTGACCCTAATTTTGGAGGCTTGAAACACACGCCAGTTCTAATCATTCACAGGATTAAATCAAATGGCAATTAAGTAGATATATAAACACAAAGACTTATAGGCTGCATTGTGAATGAGGAAGTCTTAACTGGTGAAACGCGTTTTGGACAACTGGTGAAATGCATTTTGGACTTTACTATTTATTGTGATCAGTATATAACTTTTTTTCTTTATTTTACTTTGTCAAATAAAATTGTAATATTTTTTTACTCTGGAATAGTTCCTGTTAATCTTTGGAGGGTAACACCAAACCAATAATAGGTGTCCACTTTGTAAATAGAGCCTACAGAAATTGTCTCCCCATCAACCCCTGTAAATGTATTGCCTTTTTTGGTTTGTGGTCTTAAAGCCATAGTACCCTATTTTTTTTCTTGTTTTTTTTCCATGTAACTGAAGTAAGCAAAGGAGTGCCCACTTACTGTCATAACTGAGCCAATTTAAAGGGTTTTATATTTGTATGTTCTATATTTTTCAAGTTATCTTGCATTTTAATGAAAATTGGGAATATCTCAAGTGTTTTAGAGCTGCTCACCAAATTTCTATCTTTTACACAATATCTCTTAATTAATATAAATTTGAAATCGCCTAAATACACGCACACTATTCTACTAATTGTTTGATCTTTATGTCAAATGATTAAAAAGCCAAAATAAACACACTCGTTTTATGATAGAGAGTGCCTGTCCGGTATAATTTTATCCAGTAGGTTAATTTGATTTATGTCTCACAAACGCAGACCCAACAAGGTCACAGATCTCTACTAGCTCCAGATTCTAGTGTTTGGAGAACGTAAGACATCCAGTGACTCCTGAGCAATAAACTTTCTTCAGACTTTTTGGATCAAGTCTCAGAGATGGACTACCAGCTGAACAGACAGGTAAGGGTCAAATTCACAAAATACACATCTCTTGTCTTATCCTGTACCCGTGCCTTTCTAATAGGGAAGCAAAAATCATATGGTAGAGGGAGAGAGAGAAAATATTCTATATGGTGAAGTACACTGTGAGAACGTAGGGCTTGATTGAATTCTTTTGTGTACGATTTTCAAATTCTTAGTTTGTTAGAAAATCTTTAAAATGATTTATGTAAAGAACTCACCATTAAAGTCTATGGGAATTTTTGTAGGTTAATAATTTGCGTTTTTCTGGTAGATTATGATCATTTGAAAAGCTTGTACAAAGGAATTGATTCAGGGTCATAATTTGTATTCAATATAGTTTGTCTGGACAATTAATCCTGTTGTAGGTTGAGCTATAACAATTACATTTATTATTTAGGAACAATGTGAGTTTGAGAAAGTGGCCGTTTACTTCTCCGAGGAGGAGTGGAGCTGTTTAAGTAAAGAAAAGAAGGAGCTTTACGTAGATGTGATGATGGAGAATTATCAGACCCTCATGTCTCTGGGTAAGAACATTTTATTCAGTTGAAAGGAAATCTTTCTTATAAAAACATATTCATATTTGAGGGCTTAAAAATGAAATTTCTTCACGTGCTTTTAAAAACTTTGAATGTGTAAAGTTTGAAAGATCTTAAAGGGTTACTCCAACATCTATGAACAAATGAGCTTTTTGAATTTTAGAAACGCTGCTTATACAGAGCTGCTTTTGTTTGTACCAGGGACAAGTTGCATCCCCGGCAAACTCTGTTCCGGGCTACATCATTTTAATTCTGTGCACAAATCTGCTATCAATGCGCACTGGCGATGGCTTCTACCCAGTGGTGTATCCTGGTTTTGTGCTGCCCTAGGCAGGACAAAACTCAGACGCCCCCTTCCCCCGCGCCACCCCTACCCAACCCTTCTCCCCCGCCCCACCTTCTAAATACACAGACACACACACAGTCAAACACACGCACAGACTCAGAGACACACACAGACTCAGAGACACAAACACACACAGTCAGACACACACACACAGTCAGACAAACACAGTCAGACACACACACACACACAAACACACGGTCAGAAACACACAATCACTCACATTAACACTTTTTTTTTTATTTACCCCTCCCCTCTCCAACCCCCTTACCTTTGGGAATTTTGCAAGGGGTTCTCTCTCTCCCTGGGGGTCTAGTGACTGCCGGTCAGGCTGATGGGCTGGCTGCTGGGCGGGCGGCTGGCGATGGAGCACTTCCTCTGAGCGGTCTGCTCAGCTCCCTCGTGCGCCGCAGAGTGAGGCTGGGAGCCGGAATATGACGTTATCTTCCGGCTCCCAGCCTCACTCTGCGGCGCGCAAGGAAGCTGAGCAGACCGCTCAGAGGAAGAGCTCCCTCGCCAGCCACCCGCCCGCCAGCCCAGCATGACAGTTAGCCGCGAGGCTAACTAGGCATTTGCCCTGGGCATTTGGGGGCGGCGTTTTTTGCCGCCCAAGGCAAATGCCTTGTTTGCCTCGCGGCTAATACGTCCCTGCTTCTACCCTTACTAGGAGCGCACCTGCAAGAGTAAGCTTGTATGCCCCACACCTCCCGTGGTATGCACCTACTCCACCCCTCCATGCTTTCCTAGAGTTCGAAGTATTAAAGGACCACTATAGGCACCCAGACCACTTCAGCTTAATGAAGTGGTCTGGGTGCCTGGTCCAGCTAGGATTAACCCTTTTTTTAAATAAACATAGCATTTTCAGAGAAACTGCTATTTTTACACTGAGGGTTAATCAAGCCTCTAGTGGCTGTCTCATTGACCGTGAGAAGACGCCAGCGTCCATAGGAAAGCATTGTAAATGCTTTCCTTTGAACTGGCTGAATGAGCGCGAGTATGTTTTTCTGGCACTATAGTGGTCCTTTAAGTATATTTTTACTCTGTCCAAACCCATTGTCTACTCCCTACTCCTATGCCTTCTTGGCTCAGATAGTACACTTGCGGGCCAATCATGGAGAGTAAAGCAGTTATGATAAACGTGGCTTTGCTGGAAATCTTTACCCAGCACTAGATTCCATGTAACTTATTTCTTATTTGACAGGTATTTATGTAAATCTTAGGGAATTATAAATGAGAAAACATATACAATAAAAAAAGGGAGTGGGGTAACTCTCTTTAATAGCCTTACGATCTAATTGATAATCTCTCACATTAAACAAATACAGGAAGGATTCATATGACGCCTTTGATTATATCCGTGATTGAACGAGGGGAAGAGCCGTATGTGAGGAATCCTCTGCAGGATAGTCTTTTGAATACTGGCCCAGGTAAGTAATAAATATGTAGGTGGTGTTTGACTCCATTTTAGGTCAGAGATCTGGGAACTTCCTATTTTCTAGAATTCTCCAACTTTATGACCTCTGCAGTGGAACTGAATTCTTTGGAATCTCTCCATACTGCGCTGTGTGGTGAGAGTTTACAGTGTTTAGTTACTCATTATGCCTCAGACAGACTCTGTGTTGCCTTGTTCTCAGGTTAATTGGAGGAAAAGGTTTTAAATTATTTATTGCATCTGCTGTAGTTTTGTGTGTGTGTGTGTGTGTGTGTATGTATGAAACATAGAAACATAGAATGTGACGGCCATTCGGCCCATCTAGTCTGCCCAATTTTCTAAATATTTTCATTAGTCCCTGTGTGTGTGTCTGACTGTGTGTGTTTGTGTCTGACTGACTGTGTCTCTGTGTGTTTGTGTCTGACTGTGTCTGTGTCTGACTGTTTGTGTGTGTGTGTGTATATATATTGCTTAGTTCATTTGGCATCCCCTCCCCACCACTCTGTGACATTATAGAGGCATTATAATGTTACTCCGAGCTGGGCAAGATCTTGTGCAGCACACAGACAGTACAGCTGCCAAGTGTCTTTGGGAATTACGGTCTACATTTTCGGCAAGCATCCCAAAACCTTAAGTCCCACAAACCTAAAACTAAATTCTCTTTGTGGAAGGAAGAGTGTTTGTTAGGTAGGCGTTTTTATTTTATTTTAAGAAATGGTTAATGTATAAAATTTGACAGTCGTCCTCAAAGAGATTTCCTTTGCTCAACTGTCCAATTTGCCAGAATGTCAGAATCTCATTATATATATATATGTATGTACAAAACCTTTTCAGAAAAATATTATCAAAGAAATTCATCCCACAGATTACTTGACAGGAACGTATTCAAGAAAATGTTTTGTCAGAAAACCAGGTGATTCTTTCAGGCCAATTTTGATCATCAAGGAAGTAAATCGACACATTGCAAAAAGAACATTTTGTATGGAAACCATTCCATCTACCACACATATCATCCAGGAGGAAGACTGGATAAGTTATTTAGATCTCAGGGACACCTAGCTGCATAGCAGATAAAAACAAGAAATATTTAAGATTTTTTGTATCTCAGCAAAAGGCAGTCTTTTCCACTACCAATTCAGAAATCTCTTGTTTGGTCTTCCTTCTGCTCCTCTGGTTTTACAAAGGTTCTGATGGTCATTACTACTGCTCTAAGAAAGGAAGGTCTCCATAATGTTCTTTACCTGGACGACTGGCTGCTGAAGGCAAACTCGGACACTAGGCTTCTTCAAGATATTGCGAAGGCCTCTTCGTGTCTCCAAGCACAGGTCTGGATTATAAATCTTCAGAAGTCCAAACTAGTTCCCTCAAGGAGAATTCATTTTTCTTGGCCTTATTTTAGATTCTGATCTGATGATGAATTTTTCTACCCACTGAAAAGAATGAAAAAATAGATTTGGCTTAGTTTTCCCTAAAAAAAATGAAAGCAGTATGTTCTATAAGGTAGGCAATGTGTATTCTGGGTCTTTTCACGGCAGCCATGCCATCCATCAACTGGGCATGAGACCATTACAGAAATACATCCTTTCATCAAACATAGTTTTTCTCACATACAGTAGGTATGACAAACAGATAAATAAAAATGGTCAAATACCCAGATTTGTAGGTATTTGTAAGGATTCTGGTGGGTTTACTAGCAGTACAGTTTACTTAAAAAAAAGTGACCATATTTGAAAAACATCCCTGCATTTATACAATGTCCACATATTATAAGTACAATTTTTAGATTACATGAAAGCAAAAAACTAATATCCTCTAGGGAAAAACCCAGGGGACAAAAAGGAGATCCCTATAGTATCTGTATGGATTAAAAAAATAACTTTATTGGGGATAACTTACATGTTTCTAAAATAAAGTGATTTGAAAAGGTTTAATAATCTCTGCAATGCTAAAGTAAATCGGACCGGTATTTGAGAGAAACTATTTACTTCTCCCTGTGTTCTTGATTGTCGGAATGAAATGATCTTTGTAGTTTAGTTTTATTGTGCAGAAGTAGGGGACAAACTGTCATTTTCAAGATATTTGCAGACATTAAAAAAGTGGAATGACTTACTCGCATACAAACTCGTTCCTTTACAAGCTGGTAATCATGCCTGAAGTATAAATGTAGGTTAGTCAGGCCTCTTAGACTAAATTCCATTTTGCAAAGCAAATTAAAGTATAAGTATACATAATTTTGATAGTAAAGGCTTTAAAGCACATAAAATATTTTTAAAGGTCTTTTTAATCTCCTTAACGGCGCTGGACGGAAATTTTCCGTCATTGCAGCACTCCCCTTAAGGACGCTGGACGGAATTTCCGTCCAAAATGAAAATTAACCCTTGATTGCCACAATCGCTGCAATCGTTGAGTTAATCTTCCTGTAGTGTGTCTCCATATCGGAGGCACACTATCATGGGCAGTTTCACTTTCACAGCCCATGTGATCGCTCTGACCGGGAGTCAGTGCGATCACACGTGCTGCAGTGAAACCTGATCTGTTTCCCTGCAGCTCCATGTGAGCTGTGAACTGCAGAGAGACAGATCAGTGCTGATCTGTCTCTGGCTGTAAAAAAAACAAACAAAAAAAAAACAGTTACAAAATCCCACCCCCCCTCACCTCTTTCCAATAACATTTAACCCCTTCCCTGCCCTTTGATCACTGCCTGCAGTGATCAAAATACAGATCACAGTATTTCACTGTGATCAGATTTTTTTTCTTTTAACCCCTGAGGGTTAACTTTTTTTTTTTTTTAATCCTCAGGGGTTTAATTTATTTAATTCATTTAAATATTTTTAAATATTTATTTAGGGTGGGTAGAAGTTAGTGGGGAAATTGGGGGATTTACGGTTAGGCTAGTTAGGGGTTAAAAGTAAAAAAAAAAAAGTGAAAAACTTTTGAAAAGTTTAAACAAAGTTTTAAAATCATAAAATAAATTGTTAAAGCTAAATAAAACTTTTTAAAAGTTAAAAAATGTTTTAAAAAGGGGGGAAATGCGTATTACCTCTACACTTGGTACAGGCTAGCGAAAAAATGATACCACGCTAAGGTTTCAAATATGCCTTTTGAAACACCCAGGGGTGTCATCTTTAGGAAATGGTATGTGTAGCGGAGATGCAGTATTCCCCAGGTTATCTCCGCTTATAATCCAAGTGAGGCTCAGGAACAAGTAAATTGTAAATCGAACAGGCAAGGCTTCCAGCAGGTAAAATAACACAGCAGTATCCCAGCAGCAATCCCAATAACTGGACAACACACAGTTTCAGGAGCAGAACTAAAGATTTATTCAGACAGTGGCCTTTAAAAGCATGCTCCCATGCAAGGGAGGGATTTTCATTCATTAGTACAGTAGCCAATCCTGTTCTGGTAACCTCCCTCAACCTGCATCATAATCCCCTTATCCAGTACACCAATTCCCCCGTTTCTGGATGTACCCCTAAACTTAGGGGTACCACTTTAAATCATACATCCCCTGGTAGCCCTGATCTGGGTGAACAACATATCCAAAAATCACCCAGATCAGACCAGGGGTTCGGGAAATATATGGAGGGAATAAAATGACCGACCACACTGGGTGAAACAGCCGAATGCGGTTCCATGTGAATGGGCCCTGCGGTCGGTCCTGGAGTCAGGGAATAATTAGCACGAAAACCTTTTAGCTATAGAGGCTAGGGAGGGTTCGCCTGAATCCCCTCGTTCGGTTCTTTCTATCTACCGAACGAGGGGCCGTTCAGTAGTTAGGAACCGAACGGACCGGGCTTGTGGAGGTTTCAGCGGTGTTCGCCTAGTCGAGTGTCCAATTTGAGTTCCAGACACTCGACGGCAAAACACCGCTGTTCGGGAGTTTTAAAATGGCCGCCGCCACGTGTTCGTTTTTCGAATGGCGGCCACCCCCGAGAACAAAGGACGGCTACTTAACTTGTGAATTACCCGTTCGCAATAATGTTGCAATGGGTAATTGAGGCCACACTTCACACAGGGGAGGTCTGACTGTTCGGTAGTTTCATTCGAACAAACTAAGGGAATGAAACTACCTAACATTCAGACGAATACAATACATTAAATACATAGAACTTTCACACGAATGCATTAAAATACATGAAATTCTCAGGACAGCCCAGGGCCATCAGCTACAGTATGCCTTTGTGAAGTAATTGGAAAACACAACCTATTAACAAAAATTCCAAAGTGGAGCATGGACCCAGCATAAAAATTATAATTTAAATGGCTGTGTCTCAAATGTGCCCCTTCAACATTGTCATATACATGGTAAAGGTACATATGGGGGTATTGCTGTATTGACACAGCAGAGCAACATATGATGTATTATACTGCTGTAGCACATATAAGGTTTGCAAAATATATATTACAAACTCATTGAGTATGTCAAAAAGGCATAAAAAATTCTTATTACCACTACACTTGGTATAAGCTAGCGGAAAAATTATTTCACGCTAAGGTTCAAAATACGTCTTTTGAAATACCCTAGGGTGTCTTTTTTAAGAAATGGTATGCCTTTATGGGGTAGCTGGAATATTTAACCTACAAAAAAAACCTCCAAAGTCAGGTATGGACACAGCATAAAAATTAAAAGTTTGAAAAACTTAAATGGCTGTGTCTCAAATGTGCCCCTTCAATGTCCACATATACCTGGCAAAGGTACATATGGGGATATTGCTGTGCTCAGACAACATAGCTGAGCAACATATATATAACGTATACAATGGGGGTATCGTTATACTCAGCAGATGTAGCTGAACACAATATACTGTACAGGGATGGCACACACTAGGTTTACGAAATACACATTACAAAAACCTTGTTATATGTGTATATGCCAAAATAGAGAAAAAACACAATTTGACTCCAATATTTAGAGATTGGCGGTGAAATGGCTACGCAAAAAGTATCAAACTAACCTTTCGTAAATAGCCTGTGATGTCTACTTCATATAAATATATACTTTTGTGTGTCATTATTGTTTCCTGTAATGGGTATTAAACTTCCAAGACAAACATACCAACTTCTAAAATTGTTTCACATTGAAATTTTATTTTAGACCTAGTAGTTAATGACCTGTAACTTTCAAAATAAACTGAAATCCTACACATATTATGTACTTTGTAAATCAAGACACCTAAATGAATTGATTTTGAATTACTTTTCCTAAGCTGGACATATTATGCACACATTATTATTGCCAAAATTTAGGGGGGGAAAGCATTTGTTTGTATTTATTTTCATGTCATTTTGCATTTTTTTTGTAATAAATGAGAATTTATATATTTATATGTCACATCAAATTAAAGCCCTTTTTGTTGTCTAAAAAAGGTATATATGTGGTGGTACAATAAATGAGAGAGATGCAAATTGCAGTTGAACACAAACAGCAAAAAATGCAAAAATTGCTTGTGTCCATAAGGGTATGTCCAGCTTCTGAAGCTGTGTCCTTAAGGGGTTAATGATTAATATTTAATATATTCCATGAAAATATTGTTAGTTTTTCTAAGTATGGTAGAGAATAAATAATTTATTGTGACAGATTTTATTCCTCTAACTCCCAGTACATTTCTTTCAGGTGATTCCATTGGCATAATTTATCCTGAAGAACATGACAAGAACAGAAATACACTAAGCAAACCTATGAACACATTTTGTAATAAAAGAACCAATGAATCCAACTCTCAAAAATGTATAAATCCTTCAGAATCCAATATATCAACAAAAGCGATCGTAAACCAAAAAGGAACACATTTCCCATGTTCTGATTGTGAGAAAGCTTTACCCTGTAATTTAAATCTTGTGAAACATTCAAAAACTCACACAAGAGCAAAAACGGTCTCATGTCCTGAATGTGGGAAATGTTTTATCAGTAATTCACATCTTGTTGTACATACAAGAACTCACACAGGAGAGAAACCTTACTCCTGTTCGGAATGTAGAAAATGTTTTGCCACTAAACCAGAGCTTCTGAACCATCAGAGAACTCACACAGGAGAGAAACCGTTCTTATGTTCTGAATGTGGGAAATGTTTTGTCACTAGACCAAGTCTTATGGATCATCACAGAACCCACACAGGAGAAAAACCATTCTCATGTTCTATATGTGGGAAATGTTTTAGCCACAAATCATCTATTATGAAACATAAGAGAACTCACACAGGAGGTAAAATGTTCTCATGTTTTAAATGTGGGAAATGTTTTAGCCAGTACACACATCTTCTTACTCATCATAGAATGCACTCAAGAGAGAAAAGTTGTGAAGTTATAAATGTGGTAAGTGTTGAAGTCAACTCTAAAGTTTCAGAAATAATCAATGGATTAGTATGGGAATAAAAATCTTGAATTGTGAATGTGAGACTAAAATTGTAATTCAAATTTAATTTACAATCCTCTCACTATACTAAAGCCTTTCTTATGCCTATATTATGATTGATAACTTTCTATCCTTTCTCAACAGGTGCCATTTATTTATGATTAGGATATATTTAGAATGGCTTTTTATTCTATAAAGTATATGAGTTGTAAATGTTGTCTTTTATATGCTTGTAAAATATAAAAAGCTTACTAAATAAAGTGTTTAATAAACTCTTATTTAGCACTCTTTTTTCCTTTCATTATTTTATCACTTAAATTTGTAATAAATTATATACAAAATAAATACATTTGACATACTAATAGTTAATTACGGTAGTATTAGTGACAACAAATAAACAGTTTTCTTGATATGTTAACTAATTATGTCCTTATTGCAAACAATCATTTCCTAATTCATGATGAGGGCTACTGATTAGTCATTGATTAAAGGAAACTATTTTTAACCGGTATTTTTCTAGGTATCAGTTTGTTGCAGAACAAACACTTTTCTGATAAAATCACTTTTGGCAGTAACATCACAGAATCATATACAAATGATTCCTAGTTTATCAAGTTAAGACCATTAAAGAATTAATTAGCACTCTTACAGTGACATGATGTAGCCAAACACAACAAATATAGACACTATAACCTAAATGATAGGCAGGTAGCGGGAAGTAGCACATTGTAAAGTCCTCAAATACAGGTATATGCAATTAAGAGTAGAATATACTGTAGTATGTAGTACTTATTGAAACTAAACTAAAGAATGCACTTAGAACGCCTGGACAGTGCAATCCCCACCTATGGATATATGGTAAGTGTCTTGATTCAATAGGGGATCATCCAGGAGAAACAGAAAATACCAATATAGTGTAGTTTTGTAGGTATACTGGATGGAGTAGATATATATATATATATATATATATATAGTGCACACTCACATTTTTAGGAGCTTTCAGAGTGAAAATATCCCCAGACTTGCATATATGGAATATCCACGATCTAGAATGTTAAGGCAGAATGCCTGTAGTTGTGGGAGGGGTTTAATATTGGCCTATATATACTCCCTCCTGACGTCCGTCCAAGTTTGGAACAACCAAGCCACTTCAGAAGTTTGGCTCCAACGTGCCAAAATTCAAATACTCTGTTTGACTTCCAAAGGGTAAATGATTGTGTTCCAGCCGCAGGTCTCGGAGGGCCTCAACAGGCCAAAAATACAAGTCCTGAGTGCTGCCCACCCGACTCTTGTAAGAAGGTCCTCAGAATCATAAATACGGTGGCTTTCCTTTACGGTTCGCCAGCTGTCATGCACTTTACATATTTGCGGCATTTCAGGCCATATGTTAATCGCGGTCATTCAGGCTCATGCAAGCTCAAGACCTAACAGGCCATTCTATATTTGCAGTCATTCGAACCCATGAATTATTGGGGCATTCAGCCCTTCACGACCTACTAGGCCATTAAGAAGTTAGTATTTGTTAATTTTGCGCACTGGGCCGGTAATTTACTATGGTTTTTTGTTTATGGCAATCGGCCATGTGAATTTGTAATTTCTCCATCTAGTCGCCATTTGGCCCAACTGTTTCGCAGCCTCACTTTTAAATGTTACTCAGCCATTCGGTTTGTTCAATTAAGTGATTCCATTTGGCCGCTCGACCACAGCATTTAGTAGAGTTTATTACTGGCAGGCCTGTGGAAGGCATAATGTTTGGTATGTACAATTTTACATGGTTTACATTACGAATTTATAGAAGGTGCTTAATAATGTATGTGTATGTTTGTATATATGTGTGTTTATGTATATATGTGCACACATTTGTACTACTCTACTCTGTAACACACTGCATAATGCTTCTATACTCTGCAACATTCTGTGTTCTATATACTGCTATACTCCACAACACACTGCTACACTCTATACTACTATGTACGACTTATCTAGCCTGGTTCGTTGACCCAATTTGAGTTTACTGTTATTTCATCTGACCTTGACCAGTCTTTCTCTTAGTAAGCATTGGGCCACATTGTTTCAGCCAAAAAGTTATTTTTCTGTGTCTACATTCTGCTCCTATTCAAATATATGAGATATTATGCTCTTCACATTTCATTTCTATCAAGTATATATTTATGCATGTGTACACCCTGTTCCAAATTATTATGCAAATTGTTTTTCTCATTATCTAAATAATTGATGTAAATAACAGTCAGCATAATTCTCATGTTATCAACTATTTAGAGTACAATTCAAATTTTTTAATTTTTTTCTATTTTACTCTCATAGAGCAACTCTTTGTATTAGTATTTATAATGTGACGACAGAACAGCAGAGCGTTACAGAGTAATAAAATGATCAAACAACCATTTCATTTTGAGATTTAAAAAAAATATATATCTTATAAATTATATATATATATTATAATCATAAAAAAGACACATTCTGCAGCAAGTAATTCTCAGAAGCAGCATACCTTTGAAAAGTGACATTTGCTAACAAAATATTTATCTAGCTGCACTTAGAACACACCTTGTCAATTGTTAATTTTGAATCCAACTCTTATGTTATGCTTTTTTTCATCTTTATTTGACATTTTTTTTCCACATTACATACATTGACATAGTACAGTGCTCACGATTTGCCTAACAAGAAAGTTTCACACACTTGTTTATAATCTTTAAAGGACCACTATGGTGCCCCCACCCTCAGGGTCCCCCTCCCGTCAGGCTCTAGGGTGAGGAAGGGGTTAAACTTACTTCTTTCCCCAGCACTGGGCAGGGAGCTCTCCTCTCCGCCTCCTCGGCTGAATGCGCATTCAGCCAGTCTCATAGGAAAGCATTCCCAATGCTTTCCTATGGACGCTGGCGAGAGAGCGCCTCTAGCGGCTGTCAATGAGACAGCCACTAGAGGCTGGATTAACCCTATTATAAACATAGCAGTTAAACCTAGCTGGACATGGCACCCAGACCACTTCATTAAGCTGAAGTGGTCTGGGTGCCTATAGTGGTCCTTTAACCATCAGGAATAACATAATATATCTAAACATAATATCTGACAGTATAGAGCACAACAAAAAACATACAAAACATAGAACAACAAACCCTTGGTCATATTGGAGATAGAAGAGAAAAAAACAAAAAAAAAATTGCCAAATTCTAGCTGGAGCTCTGTGGGGATTCATCATATCTGTTTTGTTATTTATAATCCCTTAGTTACTTCCATTGGGTAGAAATCTACTCGTATTGACGAACCTCTAAAGGGGGGAGAGCGGGTTCAGCTGTGCCCTATCTTTGAGAGCCATGAATTATAACTATCCTGTTGCCCTCTAACCAGGCCGCTTTCCATTTTTAGTTGGAATTTCAATTGTTCCTTAGCTATCGGCCATATTGGGACCAAAGTAAACTTCCAATACCTTTCAATAATAATTTTTGCATCCATCAATATGTGAATTATCAAGGGGGCTACTATTTTTGCCTACTTGCCTGATGTCTAATTGTAGTAAACATATCTGTGCTTAAAACACAGACAGCATGACAGGGATGTAGGCCATGATCAGGGACGTATTAGCTGCGAGGCAAACAAGGCATTTGCCTTGGGCGGCATTTTTCAGGGGGCAGCAAAAAACGCGGTACCCAAATGCCCAGGGCAAATGCCTAGTTAGCCTCGCGGCTAACAGACATGCTGGGCGGCGCTGGCTGCTGGGCGGGCGGCTGGCGAGGGAGCTCTTCCTCTGAGCTGACTGCTCAGCTCCCTCGCGCGCCGCAGAGTGAGGCTGGGAGCCGGAATATGACGTCATCAACCCAGCTCCCAGCCTCACTCTGTGGCACGCGAGGAAGCTGAGCAGTCAGCTCAGAGGAAGAGCTCCCTCGCCAGCACGCCCGCCCGCCCAGCAGCCAGCCCATCAGCCCAACCGGCAGCCACTGGACCACCAGGGAGAGAGAGAGAACCCCCCCAGCACTCCCAAAGGTAAGGAGGCTGGGGGGGGGTAAATAAAAAAAGAGATGGGGAGGAGTGAGAAAGAGGGGGGAGAGATGGGGAGGGGTGAGAAAGAGGGGGAGAGATGGGGGAGAGATGGGGAGGGGAGAAAGAGGAGGAGATGGGGAGAGATATGGGGGGGAGAAAGAGGGGGAAGAGGATGGGGGAGGGGAGGAGATGGGGAGGGGGAGAGAAAGAGGGGAGAGATGGGAGGGAGAAAGAGGGGAGAGATGGGGAGGGGGGAGATGGGGAGGGGGAGACAGAGAGGAAGACAGCCCCTCCCTGTCCGCAGGCACCTGCAGGCAGGAGGAAGAGAGGACCTGGGAGCCGCGACCTGCAGCTCCCTCCTTGGTCCTTCTTATACGAAAGCACAGAGCTGCTGTTGTGGTTACCATGGCAACGCAGACAGCCTTATAGAGTCAACTCTAGCCCTGGAGCCACGGGCTGAGTTCACTCAACACAACCCCAGGGATTCCTGGTGGTCGCAGTGGTGAGAGTGAACTCTAGCCCCATAAACACACTGCCCCCACACACACACCATACACATTCACACACTGCCCCATACACACCATACACATTTACACACATTGCCTCACACACACACATACACTGCCCACCCATATACACACAGACCCCCATACACAGCCCCCCATACTAACATTGCCACACACACCCTACACATTCACACACTACACCCCCACACACACACTAAACCTTTCACACACATTGCACCACTTCTCCTATTCCCTACTACAGCCCCATATCCCAGCAGACCCCAGGTAAGTTGTCAAACGGTTTGACTACTTACTCTGGAGCAGTAGTGGTTATTGTGCATGGATTATTTCTTTAAATAATCTACAAGTGCCCCAGTAGCCAGCCAGCCAACCCACAGGCTGGCCAGTAGCCAGCCAGTTAGCCAGCCCACAGGCCAGTAGCCAGCCCACAGGCCTACAGCAAGCCACAGACTTACAGCCAGCAAGCCGCAGCCTGCCAGCCGCAGTCAGCAAGCCCACAGCCTGCCGGCAGTAGCCAGCAAGCCCACAGCCTGCCAGCCGCAGCCAGCAAGCCCACAGACTGCCAGCCAGCAACAGTAAGTAAGGTAAGAGGAGCCAACTTGGCTTAGGTATCAGCGAGCTATGTTGTGTTGCTATATTGTGAATAGGAAGAGAGCTGGAGAGACCACCCTCCAGGCCCCATTAGCCTCTAGCCTCTGCTAGAAATCCCCTCCATGGCCCATTAGCCCTCAATTGTAGTTTCTACTGGGGCCTGGAGGCGACTGTTTCCAGCAGGGGATATCTAATGGACGCTGAGATGGCCTCTGTTAGAAAGACCCCCTTCCAAGCCTTTTAGACTCCATTGTAGTCTCTAATGGGGCTTGGAGGGATTCTTTCTAACACACTCTCTAAAGGACACTGAGATAGCCTCCGCTGGAAAGACCCCCCTCCATGGCCCATTAGCCCTCAATTGTAGTCTCTACTGGGGCCTCGAAGGGCTTATTGCCCTTTTGTTCCTTGTGTCTAAAGATTGTGTAGGGTGTGGCTGGAGGCGGTGCATGGAGGCGGGACAAGGGTGGCGCTTGCTGCAGAGTATGGGTGGGGCCTGTAAGGGGGCCCTTGATTTATTTTGCCCGAGGGCCCTGAGGGTTCTCAGTCCGCCCCTGGGTATCGGTAAAGGACTGCGTAGCTGCAGACCAGTCAGACTGCCATGATAACTCCTGACGACCGCCAAAAGCATCTTCAAAGAGGTTGTGAGCATCAGAACTGGACCTAGTCTGATGAATCACGTTTTCTTTTAGATCAGGTGGATGGCCAGAGTGTTTGTGTTGTTTACCTGGGTAAGATATAGCAGCACGATGTATGATGGGAAGAAGGCAAGCTGGCAGCTGGGAAAATTTGGGTCCTGGCATTTAAGTGGATGATACTTTGACACGCACCACCTATCTAGAGATCATGTACACCCCTTCATGGTAATGGTGTTCCCTGATGAGAGAGGCCTCTTTCAGCTGGATAATGCCACATGCAACACTGCACACATTGTTCAGGAATGATTTGAGGAACATGACAAAGAGTACAAGATTTTGCTTTGGCCTCCAAATTCCCCAGATCTCAATCCGATTGACCATCTGTGGAATGTACTGGAGCAACAAATCAAATCCATGCAGACTTCACCTTGCAACTTGTAGCACTTATAGGATCAGCTGCTAATGTCTTAGTGCCAACTGGCACAGGACACGTTCAGATGTCTTGTCAAGAGCTGTTGTGGCAGCACGAAGAGGACCTATACGATATTAGGCAGGTGGTTTTAATGTTATGGCTGATCAGTGGATAACATATTATACACTACTGACTCATATTATACATTATACATTGACTTGGAGATTCAGTTATCAGTTAAGTCCGAATTTAAATATGGCAGAATTTCGAAAGATGCATTGTCCTTTCTAATTTTATAATTTTTAATCAAACTTTGACCAAAATTCTTCAGAACTGAAAAATTTAGAAAATCTGAGAAATATCAATTTGGAAGAACAAATAAATAGCTCTGGTTATGGGGGAAGTGGCTACAACTAAATAGTTAAGAAGTACTTCTAAGGTTATACAAAAAGCTAATGAAAATATCAGAACAACCTGCCAAGTTTGTCATCAAATTAATCACTTAACTATTGGAAGGATAATCTGTAATGACAGTTGTGTCTCATTAGGGTGTCACTCCACCCCTTAATTATAGCCTATATAAGCACTTAAGTTCAAAGCTGTATTCCTTAAATAACTCTTAAATTCACTCATCTTATTCCAGCGTTTGGCTCCCTCTCCACCTCCTCCGACGTCAGCACCAAGAGGGGAACCCTAATATGTGATGAGTGCTGCATTAGGCCTTCTCCATAGTAAACCATTGAATCAATGCTTTCATATGGGGGATTTAAAGATGCTGGATGTCCTCATGCACAGCGTGAGGATGTCCAGCATCGTTTCAAGGAATCAAACTCCATAAAACAGCAGTACACGCCTCTAGTCTGGTAGACAGCCACTATAGGCAGTCTTAACCCTAAAATGTAAACATTGTAGTTTCTCTAAAACTGTAATATTTTATACTGCAGGGTTAAGCGGACAGGGACAGTGGAACCAAACTGCTTCAATGAGATGAAGTGGCCAAGGTGCCTACAGTGTCCCTTTAATGTCTACTATGTTTTATAAAGGCCTGGTATGGACAAAAATTGACCTGTTCTTATAAAACCACAATAAAGAATCACAAGGAGAATTATGTTGGACTTTGATTACTTACTGGCTGCGGACAGAGCCAGCGTCCATGCACTTCACGGAGTTGGCCACAGTCCTGATTGTATTATATGACTGTAACAGTAAATTTAGAAATAAGTTTGTATTTTTAATGCTAGATTGCTCCTTTGAATTTTGCAATCAATTATCTTTCAGGGTTATTTACAAAATCATGAATTTCAGGGAATTCCCTGAACATTGCAAATTTGATTTCAAAATAACTTGAAACCAATGGTGAGTGGGACAATCGTTCCAAGCTGGCAACTTAAACCTAAAACGGATCAGTGATTAACCTTGCCCTTTACCGGCTTCAAATCCACACAGAGCAAGGGGGTTCTCTAGACACTGCACCATATAACACTGGCAGTGACTGCACAATCGAACACGCTCTGCACAAAACTTTACTTTCACATCTGTCCTAGATGTGTCCCTTCAGACTAACAGGATGCCACAATATATTCAGACAGCGGCTCACACAAAGTTAGTACTCCGAAAAGTCTGTTGCAATAAATCTTTGACTGCGAGCTAATCATGTTTATAATATTTGCAGAATTAATATCTCCCATTGCTTGAGTCATTAACATGTGGAGGGGGGATTATAAGATGCGCATTTCAGAAGCTGTTGGTTTGCAGTGGGGAGCAGAAACTAGAGGAGTGTTTGATAGAATAATCCATGTCTCTGTTTAACAAGCGTGAAGCAGGATGGGGCCGCGGTGATGGAACGCCATTGTTTAAAGGTTGGCATCAGACTGAAAGAATTGCTCTTGCTGGGTCTTCGCAGCCCATGCACTGGCATAATGAAGAGCCCTGTAAATTATTAATGCTGTGCTTATTTAGCCTCATCTATCTCCCAGATAATGAGTGATTGGTTTTATACATAATTACAGGAGCAACAGCACTGAGCAAATTTATTCTTTTAAAGAACATTTTATTGAGGGGGAACTTGTAAAGATGGTGTAGGGAAGTGTTTGTTGTACAGAGTGGAGGGAGGGAAGGAGTTTAGTGACTGGAAGCATGACACTGTGACAGAAGAGAGTTTATCTTTATAACAGGAGCAGTACAGGTCTGATGATAACCAAACATTAGCACACATGTAGAACCAAGAATATAGAACAGTCAGCTAATGTGTGAGGTTGAGGAATGCACAATAATGGAACGAGGTGTGTGCATTGGAAGTTTAGGGGGGTGATCAATATATTATTTGAGTAGATGATTCACTATTAAAGCATTGCCTTAAAAAGAGGAAGATGAAAACATGGTTTATTACCATCACTGCTAAAATGGTACTGCATTTACTTGAATGCACCTTCACTGTAGCACATGTTTTAACTACTTAATAGATACACTTCCCCAAAGAAAACATGCATGTATTTTTCTTCTCAATGAGCTGTAGAACCTTCATTGAAAAGAGGGGAATGCAGATGAACTGTAGCCCAGCAGCACGCCTGTCACTTTGGTTAGCTCCATGGAGCTAATTGAAGTAGAAAAATATTTAACTGGCTGTCGGAGTGATAGCCAGAGAGGCGATTTGGCGTGGATGTATAAAAGGTCAGATTTTTGTTGAAATAGCCACTTTAAAAAGTAAAAAAAAATTACAGACCACCGGCATGTAACGTACTTCAGCTAGTTGAATTAGTTTACGTGTCTATTCATTTAATGTGAGCATTATAAGGATTCAGGGTACAGTGTGTATCCCTGAAAGGACAAATGTCAATTCAAAACTATTTTTAATAAAATTATACTTTCATAGCGTTTTGAAAGGAATTAGATTTTTTTGAAAATGAAATGTGTATAAAAAATAGATAAAATAATTTTTTTTTAAATAGAATATTGCACTTTAGCCATATATACATACCCTCGGTCAGGCAGTGTTTGATATTCCCTGCTTCACCCCCTGTACAGAAGGAGGGAAACCTGCTTTAAAAAAAAATCTATTTCTTTTTAAAATTCAATATCTTAATGCCTCCCGTTTCCACTCTGCCTGTATACTCTAAGGAGCAGCGGCCATTTCTCCTAAGGTACACATACACATTTCTATGAAGAGCAGTCTAGAATAACTCTATAACTATTGTAGTTACTGTATTACCCTTCTACTACAAGGTAATTTGTAGACTGCTAAATACACCAATTATTACTAAATAATTAAAACACACACACAATACATGTATTTGCAGTTTGCAATTCAGAGAAATTGGAAGCCATTGAATGGATGTTACCGCTATAAGCTGAGTCTGGCGCTGAGAATGGTCCATTTTGCTGGGATGGTTGGGAACATTTAGACGGCTGTTTGTACAGTCCAGGGTTCCACTTGTCAAGTACATCAGGAGTTGGGTCATAGCCAGCTGGTCACTATAACACACATCCAAGTCTGTGGCCCAAATCTATGTTGGTGAAAAGAAAGAAATGAACCATGGATGAGTGAGGTAACTATGTGCAATATATACAAGACATCTCTTTAAATCATCAGTTTGTCCATAGACATTTTTTTCAAATTCCTTTTATTGGGATTTTTGTCTTATATGACAAATAAAACCAGGGATACAGAAAAGAAAAAGGGGCAGGCGTATAAATCATAAAGTACAACAACCAGCCTAATGCAAGCATGTGTTATGTACAATTCTCAACCTATAACAGTCCATTTTACTTGAGACATTCATAGACTCTTTTATTGGCACTGAATGAGGGTTTTATTAACTACTACACATCCAAGCAGCCATCATAACATATAGTAGAATGACTTTGACAAGGACACAGAGAGCTGGACCACATGCTTTATATTAGAGGTCAGCAACCTAAGCACCAGCGATCCTTGAACATGGTCTGTTAGAAGGGGTTTGTGCCATACAGTGCACAGACATCTGTCCTGAGTGATCAGCCCTGGATGTGAGGTCGCATTCTAGGTCTCCCTCTCTGTGTAACCTGTCAGCACACAGCCTGTTCTCCACTCGCAGAGCCGAGTCTGTGGGATAAGCGGTGGATGTTAAATGGCA
>OW240912.1:416561726-416584684 GCA_933207985.1 Pelobates cultripes | reverse complement strand
CTTAAGTCCTTTTGAGGTTGCCTATGGGTTTCGTCCTTCTGTCCTTCCCGGTGCGTTCTCCGACAAGGGAATGCCCGCCTTGGACCAGCACCTCGCCTCTTTGCGGAAGACGTGGGATCAGGTCCATGTTGCGCTGTCTCGTTCAGCAGCTGCTCAGAAAAAGTTTGCTGATCGCCGTAGGGTTGCGGCCCCTTCCTATGTTCCGGGTGATAGGGTATGGTTGTCCTCCCGGAACCTCCGTCTCAAGGTTCCCTCGATGAAATTCGCCCCCAGATTTCTTGGTCCCTTCAAGGTGTTACGTAGGGTTAATCCCGTTTCCTACTCCCTTGATTTGCCTCCTTCCATGCGTGTCCCGAACACGTTTCAGGTCTCGCTTTTGAAACCCTTGCTGTGTAACCGGTTCTCTCGTCCCCTCGGGCGGCCCGTTTCCCCTCGAGCTGTCTCTGACGACGTGTACGAGGTGGCTACCCTTCTCGACTCTCGTGTTTCTAGGGGTCGGCTGCAATATTTGGTGGACTGGAAGGGGTACGGCCCTGAGGAGCGGTCCTGGGTTTCAAGCTCCGATGTGCACGCTCCCTCTTTGGTCCGCTCCTTTCATACCCGCTTTCCTTTGAAGCCTTCCGCTTCCCGCCCCCTGGGCGGTCTTCGAGGGGGGGGTAATGTCAGGCTCCCGCGGGCGGCTGCGAGGGGAGGCTGCACTCCGCTCGCAGTACTCACCCTCCAGCCGTCCGCGGTCCCCTCCGCCTCGTGGGTACGGCGAGCGGCATCCTTCCAGCCTCGGATGCCGCCCGCCGTTCCCTCCACGTCCCCCAGCGGCAGCATGCATGGCGCTGCACGCCGGGAGACCGCCCAGGTTTATACACGCCGGGGTCAGTCACCTGACCCGGCGTTAAAGGCAAAGTGCTACAATCACAGTGGGAGGTCTAAATATCTCCCACGTGTGATTGTTAATTCTGATTGGAAATCATCCAATCAGAATTAACCTGATGGTTTAAATACTTACCTATCCTGTTCCTCCTTGCCCTGTTGTGGTCTTTGCTTGTTAGTATTGATTCTGAACTTGTGCTTCTGGTTACATACTCTCTGGCTTGTTATTCGACTCTGTGACTTTCTCCTACCCTTTGACCTCGGCTTGTTTCACGTTATTCTGTCTTCTGGTTCCCCTTACTCGGCTTGTTTCCTGACTATTCTTTGTGTGCTTAGCCCGGCCACTCTAAGGTCCGGTACGGCACTTTGTGTGTGTGTGTGTGTGTGTTGGCGTGTTTGGTTCCCCGAATCGTGACAGTGAGAAGCACGCAAGCGCCTCTAGTGGCTGTCAATGAGACAGTCACTGGAGGGAATGGGGGAAGGCTTAACCCATTGATAAACATAGCAGTTTCTCTGAAACTGCTATGTTTATGAAAAAATGGGTTAACCCTAGACGGACCTGGCACCCATTAAGCTGAAGTGGTCTGGGTGCCTAGAGTGGTCCTTTAATATATATATATAATTATATATTAATAGTAAAATACACCTATACAGTGTACATGTCACGGTTCTCACCATGACATCCAGACGAGGGTGCCCCAGGAGGGCCCGATGAGGGACTTGAACCAGGGAACTTTGTAGTCCTGGTCCTGCTTCCTACATCTGAGCCACAGCAGCTTTTGTATTCTGCAAGTCATTCCAGTCCTGTTCATCCTGGCATGTCTATTACTCTGGGGGCTGTACCTTGACTTTGGATGTGCTTCACCTGACCCTGATCAGACATTAGCAGGGTATTTAAACTCAGCCTCGTCCTGTGATCAGGATCAAGTCTTTGATCTTGTTGTGTGCTTTGTACCAGTGTTCATGTCGTTTGATCTGCTACTTGTTATGGACCCTGGCTTCTGACTACGTTTACTCTGACCTCTGGCATCCCTTGACTTTGGCTACTCCTCGTTGTTCCTGTCCTCTGGCATCCTTTGACCTCGGCTATCCCTTGACGATCCTGTTGTTTGAGCCCTTGCCTGTCCTGTGAATTGGTACTACATCCTGCACAGCCCCCGTGCACAGACCCACAGTCTGGGTGAATTCTTACCTGACCACCTTGGCCTGTGGCTATCTGCAAGGGTGAGCAACATATCTGCGCTACAGACTCCCAACCCAGGTAAGACCCTTACAGTATATGTGTGTGTGTGTGTCTGTATATATGTATATGTGTGTGTGTGTGTGTGTATGTATATATATATATATATATATATATATATATATATATATGATCTAAGTATATATTATTATTTTTTTTAGACTTAACTTTTATTTTATTTCCAGCCAGCAGGGGGACCACCTGTCATTACAGGCAGTCCCCCTGCTGGCAATGCAGCAGCCAGCTATCCTGGCCATGTGATTGTGAGGTCCTCACAAGGACCTCATTCTCACATGGCCGGGGGGCACCAGAGGAGGAGGATCTGCCGCGGGGGGCTCCCTGGGAGTCCCACCCACCACCGCAATCGGGGTAAGTAAGGAAAGACCGGACGGCGTACTATTACGCCCGGCGGCGTTTAGAGCTGCCTAAAATAGGGCGTAATAGTGCGCCCTCCGGTCTTAAGGGGTTAATAAACATTACAGCTGGCAGGGATATTGAGCTCCAGGCTGCTAGTCTCAGGTTTCAGCCCTGTCTGGGGTGAGCAGGCTCTCAGGAGGGCAGGGATATTGAGCTGCAGGCTGCTAGTCTCAGGTTTCAGCCCTGTCTGGGGTGAGCAGGCTCTCAGGAGGGCAGGGATATTGAGCTCCGGGCTGCTAGTCTCAGGTTACAGCCCTGTCTGGGGTGAGCAGGCTCTCAGGAGGGCAGGGATATTGAGCTCCAGGCTGCTAGTCTCAGGTTTCAGCCCTGTCTGGGTGAGCAGGCTCTCAGGAGGGCAGGGATATTGAGCTCCAGGCTGCTAGTCTCAGGTTTCCCCCCTGTCTGGGTGAGCAGGCTCTCAGGAGGGCAGGGATATTGAGCTCCAGGCTGCTAGTCTCAGGTTTCAGCCCTGTCTGGGTGAGCAGGCTCTCAGGAGGGCAGGATGCTAGTCTCAGGTTTCAGCCCTGTCTGGGTGAGCAGGCTCTCAGGAGGGCAGTTATATTGAGCTCCAGGCTGCTAGTCTCAGGTTACAGCCCTGTCTGGGTGAGCAGGCTCTCAGGAGGGCAGGGATATTGAGCTCCAGGCTGCTAGTCTCAGGTTACAGCCCTGTCTGGGTGAGCAGGCTCTCAGGAGGGCAGGGATATTGAGCTCTAGGCTGCTAGTCTCAGGTTACAGCCCTGTCTGGGTGAGCAGGCTCTCAGGAGGGCAGGGATATTGAGCTCCAGGCTGCTATCTCAGGTTTCAGCCCTGTCTGGGTGAGCACGCACACAGGAGGGCAGGGATATTGAGCTGCAGGCTGCTAGTCTCAGGTTTCAGTCCTGTCTGGGTGAGCAGGCTCTCAGGAGGGCAGGGATATTGAGCTCCAGGCTGCTAGTCTCAGGTTACAGCCCTGTCTGGGTGAGCAGGCTCTCAGGAGGGCAGGGATATTGAGCTCCAGGCTGCTATCTCAGGTTTCAGCCCTGTCTGGGTGAGCAGGCACACAGGAGGGCAGGGATATTGAGCTCCAGGCTGCTAGTCTCAGGTTTCAGCCCTGTCTGGGTGAGCAGGCTCTCAGGAGGGCAGGGATATTGAGCTCCAGTCTCAGGTTTCAGCCCTGTCTGGGTGAGCAGGCTCTCAGGAGGGCAGTTATATTGAGCTCCAGGCTGCTAGTCTCAGGTTACAGCCCTGTCTGGGTGAGCAGGCTCTCAGGAGGGCAGGGATATTGAGCTCTAGGCTGCTAGTCTCAGGTTTCAGTCCTGTCTGGGTGAGCAGGCTCTCAGGAGGGCAGGGATATTGAGCTCTAGGCTGCTAGTCTCAGGTTTCAGTCCTGTCTGGGTGAGCTGGCTCTCAGGAGGACAGGGAATTGAGTAGACATGTGCAATTCGTTTTGGTCCGACTATTTATTTATTCTGACGAATTTCGGACATTTGGGTACTTCTTATTCCGAAGTGCTGAAGTGCCTAAGTACTAATATACTTGCCCAGTGAAAGAAGAAGAAGAATGTTACATTGTATACAATTTTAAGTAAAAAGTATACAAACATAACCAGGCTTCAGCTGTAAGCATTTGCAACACTTACAACAATCAAGTAACATACATTCATATAAAATGTAAGTTACTTATTCATTCCTGTCATTACACTGACTGGCTAAGTAGATAACTCCCTAATTCCTACAGTATTAGGGAGCTATCTACTAAAAGGCTGAAAGACCTGAATTGGTTGCTCACTGTAAAAAAAATAAAAAAATAAAATAAAAAATTGTCCTACCCCCTGAGCGACGGGTGGGGGCCCTAAATCAGAATAAAGGGGGACCTTAATGTCCTCCCCCCTGCCCCCACCCCTGAGCGGTGGGTGGGGGCCCTAAACACTAATAAGGGCCCAACCCCTAATAAGGGGGGGGGGACCTAATGTCCTCCTCCCTGGCCAGGGCCGGACTGGCCCACTGGGATACCGGGAAATTTCCCGGTGGGCCGTCGGCACCTAGGGGCCGGGCAAATGGCTAGGTGTGCTGGGGGTGTGCTGTCTCTTCTCCCCAGCGCGCAGCTTAATGAGACCTCCGGCCGGCCGGAATATGAAGTCATATTCCGGCCGTGGTCTCATTAAGTAGCACGAGAGGGCGGGGGAGCAGAGAAATCACAGCTCCCCCTGCGGCCGCCAGCACAGACAGCTGTATGCCCTGCACAACCCCCGGTCGCCCACATGTAGTAGTAATGTGTTTGTCTGTTATGGTGTGTCTCTGTCTGTCTGTGTCATGGTATATGTGTGCCTGTCATGGTATATGTCTGTGTGTCATGGTGTGTGTGTCTGTCTGTGTCATGGTCAGGGCCGGATTAACATAGGGGCTGATGGAGCTCCAGGCCCATGGAATAGGCCCATTTAAGGCTGCCTGGCAGTGCCGGTATTGCAGTAATACCGGCAATACAAATGCAGATATTTTTCTCAGTATAAATGGAGATTACTCTGCAATACCAGCACCAGCCAGTAGGGGTCACTGTGTGTGGAGAGAGGCAGGGATAGGAAGTTACAGCATATCACTCCCTGCCTCTCTCTACTCACTGATCTGCGGGGGAGCAGCTATACAGCACAGAGTCCAGACAGCAGCTCCCAGCCTGCAGAGACAGACTACAGCTCAGGGAAGTGAAGGATGGGGGGGGGAAGCAACAGGGATACATGGGGACACTGAGACACTGGGGGACACATGGGGACACACACTTGGGGACCTTGTGAGACATGGGGACATTGGGAGACACATTGGGACACAGAGACACTAGGGACACAGTGTCTCCATGTCTCCCAGTGTCCCCATGTCTCCCAGCCAGTGTCTCAGTGTCCACATTGCTACCAGGTCTCCCAGTGTCTGTGTCCCCATGTCTCTCAGTCTCTGCAGTAATACCGGCAATACAAATGCAGATATTTTTCTCAGTATAAACGGAGATTACTCTGCAATACCAGCACCAGCCAGTAGGGGTCACTGTGTGTGGAGAGAGGCAGGGATAGGAAGTTACAGCATATCACTCCCTGCCTCTCTCTACTCACTGATCTGCGGGGGAGCAGCTATACAACACAGAGAGTCCAAACAGCAGCTCCCAGCCTGCAGAGACAGACTACAGCTCAGGGAAGTGAAGGGGGGGGGGAGGGGAAGCAACAGGGATACATGGGGACACTGAGACACTGGGGGGCACATGGGGACACACACTTGGGGACCTTGTGAGACATGGGGACATTGGGAGACACATTGGGACACGGAGACACTAGGGACACAGTGTCTCCATGTCTCCCAGTGTCCCCATGTCTCCCAGCCAGTGTCTCAGTGTCCCCATGGCTACCAGGTCTTCCAGTGTCTGTGTCCCCATGTCTCTCAGTGTCCCAAGTATCTGTGTCCCAGTGTCCCCATGTCTCCCAGTGTCCCCAAATGTCTGTGTCCCCGTGTCTTCCAGTGTCCCCATGTCTATGTCCACAAGTGCCCCCATGTCTCCCAGTGTCCTCATGCCTCCCAGCCAGTGTCTCAGTGTCCCCTAGTCTCCCAGTGTTTGTGTTCCCATGTCTCAGTGTCCCTAGTATCTTAGTGTCCCCATAAGTCTCAGTGTCCCCATGTCTCCCAGTGTCTGTGTCCCCATGTCTCTGTCCCTAGTGTCTGTGTCCCCATGTCTGTCTCCCAGTGTCCCCGGGTCTCTCAGTGTCCCTATGTCCTAGTGACACGGGAAACACAGACATGGGGACACGGGGAGAAATGAGGACACTGAGACACTGGGAGACTAGGGGACTGGGCGACATGGGGACACTGACACTGTGATACATAGGGACACTGATGCCAGGCTGGCCTTCCAATTCTTTGGACAGATATGCCCCCTTTTTGGGCATGTTCACCCCTTTTGGCAGTTCTGGTCACGTGATTCGTGTCACTGGCCCACCCTTTTACCCCGCCCATTGACTTAACTGGACACTGCTGTTAGGGGGTATGGATTTACGTGAAAGATGTGTAGCGGAGAGCTGGTATTCCACAGGTTATCTCCACTCAAAATCCCAGTGAGGCTCAGGAACAAGTATTAAAAATCCATAAGGCAATAATTACAGCAGGCAAGACAATCCAATAATATCCCAATATCAATCCCAATGACTGGACGACACACAGCATCAGGAGCAGAACTTAACTTTTAATCACTCAACCTTCTTTTAAAGCTTTCTCCCATGCAAGGGAGGGATTTACAGTAATTATACAATACACCGATCATACATGAGGTGTCACCCACACATCCCCTCCCCTTAGTATGACTCATAATCCCATTATGCAGGACACAGTTCCCCTGGTTTTCTGGATGTACCCCTAAACATAGGGGTACCCCTTTAAATATTACATCCCCTGGTAGCCCTGATCTGGGTGAGAAACATATTCAAAAATCATCCAGATTGGACCAGGCGTTCGAGAAATTCCTGGAGGTAATAAAAAGACCGACCGCGCTGGGGTTAACAGCTGAAATGGGTTCCATACATTTTGGCCCTGCGGTCGGTCACAGAAAAAGAGAACAAATTGCCCGAATGGCTTCGGTTATGGAGACTGGGTAGGATTCGGATAAACCTCCTTGTTCGTGGGATTCTTTCTACCAAACGGGGAGCCGTTCGGTAGTTTCTACACGAAGGGACGGCAGTGTGGAGGTCTCAGCGGTGTTTGCCTAGGCGAGTGTCCGATTTGGGTTCCAGGCACTCGACGGCAAAACACCGCTGATCGGGAGTTTAAGATGGCCGCCGACCACGTGTTCGTCTCCCGAATGGCGGCCACCCAGAGGACAAAGCACACACTGCACGGATTGCCAATTACCCGTTTGCAACATTGTTGTGAACGGTAATTGGAGGCACACTTATTCCTGGCGTGGTCTGATTGTTCGGTAGTTTCACTCGCATAATAACTGGAGTGATTTTACCGAACAATCAGGCGAATGCTGCATACACTTTACATACATAAGGCAAAAATTAACCGAAAACATACCAAGCACATGCCTAGTAATAACCATTTTAAACTATTTGTAAAACTTTTTAAAACTCTTTAAAACTTTTTTTACTGTTAAACCCTAACTAGCCTAACAGTAAATCCTCCAATTTTCCTACTGACTTTTACCCACCCTAGCTAAATAAATAGTTTATAAATATTGCAAAATATTATATATATTTGCCAACCTTATGTGTGCTATGGCCGTATAATACTTCATATGTTGCTCAGTTATGTCTGAGTACATCAATACCTCTGTATGTATGTTTGTCAGGTAAATGTGGACGCTGAAGAGGCGCATGTGAGACACAGCCATTCCAATTTTTTTTAAACTTTATCCCATTTTGGAGTATGTTAGCAGGTTGCTTATATCAACTACCCCACAGAGGTATACCATTTCTTAAATAAGACACCCCAGGATGTTTCAAAAAGCATAATTTGAACCTTAGCTTGTATCAAATGTAGAGGTAATAAGCATGTTTTCCATTTTTATTTTTTAAAACGTAAACTATTTTAGAAACTTTTTTTTGACTCTTTAAAACTATTTTTTACGGTTTACTTTTAACTAGCCTAACAGTAAATCCTCCAATTCCCCCACAAACCTCTACCCATCCTAGCTAAATAAATAATTTATAAATATTTTAGGAACACAAAATGCTGTAGTGGTATCTCAACCAAACAATTGAATGAAATCAAAGTATAATAACCCAGTCGACCTTATGCTAAAACAGACAAAGATAATGAATGTCGGCATAAAGAATACATTGTGAAAATTGACGTACAGATGTGCTTAAGATGTGTAGATACATAAACAAGTGGCTAGCATAAATGAAAATGACCCTTGAAGAATATCTATCATGAAATGAGTGTACCTAGTCACAAGTTTGTCCAGTTGTGAACAACAACTGTAAGTCTGGAGCAAGTAGGCAAACTATAAACATAAGTGAAGACATAACAGATTGAATATAAAATAAACAGCGCATATTTGCACGTACATACACACCTACACACGTCCACACCTATATACACACACACGTATGTATACATATTTAAACACACCGATACTTGCACCACCATGCATGTATATCTGTGTAATGATATTGATGTTACAAAGTTTTGGAGTCCAGTAGCCAGATCAGCAATGTTTTCTGCCAGAGGTAGCCACTCGTTACCCAGGTGGTTGAGCCCCTGAGCCTTGAGTGGCCTTCTGGTCTTAAGCAGAGATGGGAGACTGGAACAGAAAGATGATAATCGTAGTCAGGCAAGCCGAGGTCAGTGGGAAGGAGAAGCAGCAAAGTCAAAACAGTCCAAATTCAGCAACAGGAAGGAGAAACAGGAACACGCTGGATTAGAGAGTACAGGAACCACAATAATCTGGCAAAGGTACAGAGACAGGAAGTGGCTTTTATAGGCCAAGGACCAGACACCTGACCAGACACAGCTGAAGTGAGTTGTCACTGATAACCTTGACTCTACAAACAATAGTATCAGATCTCAGGTAAATTTGCAAAAGGCAGGCTGGTGTACTGGTAAGGAAAAGGTTTAGCACCATGTAAACCAGGGTTCGAAACCCAGCAGAGTCAGTTCCTCACATTACCTCCACCTCTACAGGCGCAGCCTCTGGATGCCCTATTTCCTGGTTTAGCAGGGTACTGTGCATGGAAAGACTGAAGAAGATCAGGAGCATGAATATTGTCCACTGGTTCCCACGATCTATCCTCCTCACCATAGCCTTTCCAATGAACCAAGTATTGAAGCTTGTTGCGGAAGATCCTGGAGTCAAGAATTTTTTCCACCTCGTATTCATCTTCACCATCCACGAGGACTGGTGGTGGGGCAGGCAAGGCTCGACCAGGGAAAGTATTTTCATGAAAAGGTTTAAGCAGTGCCACGTGAAACACCGGATGTATTTTCATGGAATCCGGAAGTTGCAGACGGAAGGTGACTGCATTGATCTGAGCGATTATCTTAAAAGGTCCCATGAACTTTTGACCCAATTTATGAGAAGGAATCCTAAGCTTAAGATTCTTTGTTGACAGCCAAACCTTGTCACCAACATGATAAACTGGGGCCTCCTTTCTGTGCCTATCAGCAGCTCTTTTGTAACATTCCTGAGCCTCCGAAAGAGTCTCCTTCAACAGTTCTTGGGAATCTCGTAAGGCGGTTAGCCGGTCAGTGACTGCAGGAATGGGAGTAGTAATTGGGAGACTCACTAGAAAGGTTGGATGGTAACCATAATTGGCAAAAAATGGGCTCAGAGAAGTGGAGCAGTGTTGGGCATTGTTATAGGCAAACTCCGCCGTGGGTAGAAAATCCAGCCAGTCATCCTGCAGGTAACTAATATAGCACCGCAAATATTGTTCTAAAGTCTGGTTGGTTCGCTCAGTCTGTCCATTACTTTGTGGATGAAAAGCTGAAGACAGATTTACATTAATACCTAGAATAGAACAAAAATATTTCCAAAAATGAGATGTAAACTGCACTCCCCTGTCAGAAATTACTTCATCAGGCACTCCATGCAAGCGAAATATTTCCCGAATAACAAGGTCAGCAGTCTGTTTAGCTGAAGGGAGACCACGAGCTGGTATGAAATGACTCATCTTGGTTAACCGGTCCACAACAACAAGAATAGTAGTGTGTTCCTTAGAGGGAGGTAGTTCCACAATAAAGTCCATGGATATAGATCCCCAGGGACGATGAGGAATTGGAAGAGGCTGAAGCAAGCCAACAGGGGATGAGCGAGGAGTCTTATGTCTGGCACATACATCACAAGAGGACACATACTTCTTAACATCCTCATAATATTTAGGCCACCAAAAGGATCGGGTAAGTAGTTCTTGTGTCTTTCGGATTCCTGGATGACCTGCTGGTTTAGAGTCATGGTAGAGGCGTAAAACGTCCAGTCGCACTGATTCTGGAACAAACAGACGTTGTTGAAAAATCCAAAACCCATTAAGCATGGTCATATGAAGATCACGAGGAGGATCACGAAAAACTGGATCTTTAGAGTAGCCCTTTTTAATGCGAGACATTAGATCAGAAGGAAAGGTAACTCCTAAAAATCTGCTCTCCGGCAAGATGGTGGCCTTGGTTACTGTAGTATGGAGGGGGTCAGCTATCCTAGACAAGGCATCCGCCTTGCCATTTCTGGAACCAGGGCGGTATGAAATAAAAAAATTAAACCTTGAGAAAAATAGGGACCAGCGTGCTTGTCTGGCTGACAGTCTCTTAGCGGATTGGATACATTCCAGATTTTTGTGATCTGTGAGGACAGTAATTGGATGGGTGGCTCCCTCCAAGAGATGTCTCCATTCGGTGAAGGCAGCTTTTATAGCCAAAAGTTCTTTATTCCCTATGTCATAATTTCTTTCTGCTGGTAACATCTGGCGGGAATAGAAGGCACATGGATGTAACAACATCTTAGGTCCAGTCCTTTGAGATAGTATAGCCCCAACAGCTGAATCAGAAGCATCTACCTCTACAGTAAATGGCAATTCTGGCTGAGGATGTACCAAGATAGGAGCAGATGTAAACAGAGTCTTTAATCTGGAAAATGCAGTGTCAGCCTTATTGGACCACTGAAAAGGAGTCCCTTTACGTGTAAGTTCAGTGATCGGTGTAATAACGGCAGAGAAATTCTTAATGAAACGCCTGTAAAAATTGGCAAACCCCACAAATCTCTGTATATCTTTTTCATTCTTGGGGATGGGCCAGTCCAGCACAGCTTTAATTTTACTTGCATCCATACTTAAACCTTTAGGAGTTATTACATACCCCAGGAACTGAATTTCTGTTTGTTCAAACTCACATTTTTCCAGTTTAATGTATAGGTGGTGGGTACGAAGGCGCTCAAGAACAATGCAGACCTGTTTTCTGTGATTTTCAAGATTATCAGAAAATATCAGGATATCATCCAAATATGCCACAACAAACTGATCCAGGAGATCCCGTAGTACATCATTGATTAGATGCTGAAAAGTTGCAGGGGCATTACAAAGCCCAAATGGCATTACTAGATATTCGTAATGTCCGTACCTGGTTCTGAAAGCTGTTTTCCATTCATCATTTGGTCTTATGCGAACCAGATTATATGCCCCCCGTAGATCAAGCTTCGTAAATATTTTAGCTGAACGAAGTCTCTCCAGAAGTTCAGGAATGAGAGGCAAGGGATAACGGTTTTTAACAGTGATTTTATTAATGTCCCTGTAATCGACACATGGCCGTAGACTGCCATCTTTCTTTTCTACAAAGAATATAGGAGCTCCTGCTGGAGAAGTGGATGGTCGAATAAAGCCTTTGGCAAGATTTTCTTGTATGTATTCACGAAGTGCTTTCAATTCAGGCTCAGAAAGGGAGTATATACGGCCAAATGGGATAGCAGCTCCAGGTAGCAGCTCTATGGGGCAATCATAAGGCCTATGAGGTGGAAGCTGATCAGCATTCTTCTTATCACAGACATCTGCAAAATCCCGATATTGTAGCGGAAGCTTGGTTAAGTTTGTAGCAACCATTTCATTAATTGTTGTGGTAACAGGTGTCGCCTTAGAGGGTTGACAATTCATTAAGCAGTGTTCTGAAGGAAAGGACAAAGTTCTAGTCTTCCAATCAATCTGTGGGTTATGCAGAGCAAGCCAGGGTATACCCAAAATCACTGGAAACTGTGTTGAGGAAATTAGGTGGAAAGATATAGACTCATGGTGATTCACTTCCAGAATCAATTTTAAGGGCACAGTCTCATGTGTAACCGGGCCTGATGTAAGTGGAGAACCGTCTACTGTTTCCATTAACACAGGTGAAGATTTAGGGATAGACTGAATTTTATTTTCTGCTGCAAATTTAATGTCCATAAAGTTTCCGCCTGCTCCGGAATCTATCATAGCTGTAGTTGAAATTTTATTATTACCATATTGCAAAGTGATAGGCACCACCAAATGAGGATGTTGAGTCATCATACCTTCTTCACCCTGAGCCAGAGAAAACAAGGGTTGTGTGACAGAATCCAGTTGGTCTGAAATCTGGGATTGGTGTTGAATCTGTGCACCCTCAGCAGTCATAGCTATTGTTCTTTTAGACTTGTTAGGGCAATTGATGGCATAATGCCCTGCACTACCACAATACAGGCATAAGTTGTGAGTGCGTCGCCACTGTTTTTCTTCATTGGATAATGGCCCTCTTATTAGATCTACCTGCATAGCCTCAGGTTCAGAGTCTGTAGGTGTTTGTGGGGTCGGAGTAGAAATTCTTGAATAGAAAGTAGGAGTAGCACTTGGTTTAAAAGAGCCCTGTCTTTCCAATCTTCTTTCTGAAAGTCTCCGATCAATACGGATAGCCAACCGCACAAATGCATCAAACTCAACAGGAAGATCAACACGAGCTAGCTCATCTTTTATAGCTTCTGAGAGACCCCTTCTGAAGTGGAACCTCTGGGCTGATTGGTTCCAAGTAGTATCAGTAACCCACTGTCTGAATTCAGCAGCATATTCAGCCACAGAGCGCCTCCCTTGATGTAAATGAAGGAGAGTGGCTTCTGCTGTAGCACAGCGATTGGGATCATCAAAAACTAGGCACATGGCCTCAAGAAAGTCTTTTAAATTTCCCAAGACTGGACTGTCCTGTTCCAGAAAAGGGGAGCCCCAGGCCAGGGCTTCATCTTTGAAGAGGGAAAAAATAAATCCCACCTTCTCTCTTTCAGATGGAAAACGGTTAGGTAACATCATGAAATGCAAACGGCATTGATTTAGGAAACCCCTGAATTTTTTGCGGTCTCCTCCAAATTTTTCTGGTAGAGGCAAGCGGGCATCTTGTGCAGGTGTAACAGTAGTAGTAGCAGCAGCCGCAACATCATGTGCCCTGTAGCTGGTAAGCTCACTATGCATTGATCGAACTTCATTTTGCAGTTCAGCTACCTGATCCTGCAGCACTTGAATGGTCTGTGCCTGGGTCTGCATAGTTCTTGCATTAAAAGCAACCTGCTGGGCCAATGCAGAATCTGATCCGACGGTCTCCATGAAAAGGCCAGATTATTCTGTAATGATATTGATGTTACAAAGTTTTGGAGTCCAGTAGCCAGATCAGCAATGTTTTCTGCCAGAGGTAGCCACTCGTTACCCAGGTGGTTGAGCCCCTGAGCCTTGAGTGGCCTTCTGGTCTTAAGCAGAGATGGGAGACTGGAACAGAAAGATGATAATCGTAGTCAGGCAAGCCGAGGTCAGTGGGAAGGAGAAGCAGCAAAGTCAAAACAGTCCAAATTCAGCAACAGGAAGGAGAAACAGGAACACGCTGGATTAGAGAGTACAGGAACCACAATAATCTGGCAAAGGTACAGAGACAGGAAGTGGCTTTTATAGGCCAAGGACCAGACACCTGACCAGACACAGCTGAAGTGAGTTGTCACTGATAACCTTGACTCTACAAACAATAGTATCAG
Source organism: Pelobates cultripes (assembly GCA_933207985.1). Classification (NCBI taxonomy): domain Eukaryota; kingdom Metazoa; phylum Chordata; class Amphibia; order Anura; family Pelobatidae; genus Pelobates; species Pelobates cultripes. Next base: position 416,570,709 of record OW240912.1, on the reverse strand, counting down.
ATCTCAGGTAAATTTGCAAAAGGCAGGCTGGTGTACTGGTAAGGAAAAGGTTTAGCACCATGTAAACCAGGGTTCGAAACCCAGCAGAGTCAGTTCCTCACAATCTGTGCTTACCCACAAAGAGTTAATGCAAGGATGCTGAACAAAAAAAAAAAACACACGCACTAAATAAACTACTATGATGGTTAAGTAGAAAGCAAAATACATATGCATTGTCAACCAAAGTTTGAACTAAGAAACGTGATTAAAATGGTTTATGGGTGAAATGCGAGAGAAATGCTTACCAACAGAGGAAGAACGAGGTTATTGGCAAGACAGGTACACCTATATTCTAATACTCGAGCGAGGGTTAAATAAGAATACATTAACAAATGATATCCTGTGAGGACTAACTTCCTTATTTTTTTAGAAGTGAAGGGCGCTGAATGAGGTGAAAACTTTGGCATAATGTTTACCAAAAAAAAGGCTGTAGGAGGTCAGATGTAGTGACAGCAGACAATATACATACACCCTGTTCCAAATTATTATGCAAATTCTATTTAAGTGTCACCAAGATTAAATATTTAGTTTTTCAGTTTAACTCATGGATGGCATTGTGTCTCAGGGCTCTTTTGATCACTGAAAACAATCTCATACACTTGTGATAATTAGATTGCCAGGTGAGCCCAATTTAAGGAAAAACTACTAAAGGAGGGTGTTCCACATTATTAATCAGAGCACCATTTTCATGCAATATGGGGAAGAAAAAGGATCTCTCTGCTGCCGAAAAGAGTGGAAATAGTTCAATGCCTTGGACGAGGTATGAAAACATTAGATATTTCACGAAAACGTAAGCGTGATCATCGCACTATTAAGAGATTTGTGGCTGATTCAGAGCACAGACGGGTGTATATAAGAACAATAAACCCACAGCTCTGTCTGTTCCTGCTTGACCCTTGTCTCATTCTTGGGGGGGATTTAATGTATGGTGTTCCAGTTCGACTGCTAGGAGTGTAAACCTATTCGTATGGTTTTTCCTATTCGGCTTTTTACAGTATTCAAATGTTTTAGAGCATTCATATGCTTCTCCGGTTCAGTGGATTGGTGTCTACAGTAGCTGCCTGTGTCTCTGGAAGGGGAAGATCTACTAAACGGCTTTTAACCCCCTTTTATGCCTGGGGGTGCTGTTACAGCCACCACTAACCAATGCTCACAAGCAGAAATGGCTGCATTGGGCAGAAAAATACATGGACCAATTTTCCAACAGTCCTGTTCACCGATGAGTGCCGTGCAACCCTGGATGGTCCCGATGGATGGAGTTGTGGATGGTTGGTGGACGGCCACCCTGTTCCAACAAGGCTGCAACGTCAGCAAGGCGGTGGTGGAGTCATGTTTTGGGCCAGAATCATGGGAAGAGAGCTGGTCGGCCCCTTTAGGGTCCTCGAAGGTGTAAACATGATCTCTGCAAAGTATATGGAGTTTCTGACTGACCACTTCCTTCCATGGTTCAGAAGGAAGAACTATGCTTTCCGTAATAAAATCATCTTCATGCATGACAATGCACCATCTCATGCTGCAAAGAATACCTCTGCAACAATGGCTGCTATGGGGATAAAATGAGAGAAAGTCATGGTGTGGCCTCCATCCTCCCCTGACCTCAATCCTATTGAGAACCTTTGGAGCATCCTCAAGCAAAAGATCTATGAGGGTAGGAGGCAGTTTACATCCAAACAGCAGCTCTGGGAGGCTATTCTGACATCTTGCAAACAAATTCAAGCAGAAACTGTCCAAAATAATAAAGATAGGGAATTAAGAAGGAAGATTAATGAGAACACCAACCACCTAAAAATCCCAAAAGTGGAGCGCTAAAATGGTAATGTATACTCACCCCTACTATTAGGTGTATTTCGTTGTGAGACTCAGCATATACATGAAAAACAAAAGTGGGGAGGGAAGGGAAAAAAGAAATAATCCAATGGTGGAGTATATTAAGTTAGGAATCTGGTTGATAAGAATAGTAATATTATCAACTCACAAGTGTAGAGCCAAGTAGTGGACTGGCTTAAATTGCTCTTTCTTTGGTGTCCTTCAGGAAACACCCCCTTCTTTCAGACGCCTTCTCTATTGCTTAGCAGGGAAACACATAAAAAATAGGAAAAATTCCTTTCTAGTGTAGTATTTCATCAGTAAAAATTAATATTCAAATATATACAAATGCCAGGTGGTAAAGTGTCACCTTGTTCAGAGCCAATGGGATAAACCTGGCTCGGGTTGATATCACCTTAACCCACTCAGGGGGGTTAACCTTCTTTGGGATGTAGGCAGCAGCGGACACTGGACTGAATATACGATCATAAAATGATCAATTTATTTCTCAAATAAAAGTGTATATATAGATAAAAATGTAATGAAATATGTAATGGAGCTCCAGTACTCCGACCGAGTACCTCCGCCAAGTCGGCTTCCTTGTAGCTATCAGGGACCCTAAAACACTTCAGATCCAGACACCGAGGCTTGACCGGGATCACTTAAGGCCTTTTCCACTGTCAGAGTATTTATATCGGCAGACATTTTGTGCTATGATAGAAACTAAAAGTGTATATTCTGAGTCACTCTGAACAGATCAGACTCCATTTTGTTATTCCAAGTTAACAAAAACAAAGAGACACAGGATTTCTTTCTGTAAGACTGGCCTCTTTGCCAGAGCTAAGGAATGCATAGCATAGTATAAACAAGTGATAAGAGGAATATAATCAAATCTAAACCCAGACGATTGTGACAGAGAAGATTAAATAATTTAATATTTAACTGTCTATATATATATATATAAGGTACCATTGTATGGAAAAGGGTAAACTTAGTTCATGACCTGTCATATCAGAAATTATGGCAGGAATTGCAGACGCTAAGTCTGGACAAAATTTAAGAAACCCTTTGAAATTTTAAATTATGGCGCTATAAAGATAACGCAAAATGACGTCAAAATAGCCACCAGGAAAAGTTAACTCTTTCCTGGATAGGTATGTTTAGTGGGACAAGACTGCCCTCTATAGACCAAATACCTAATTTGCGATCTGGAAGATAACCACACCTCTAGTGCTTCTATTGGGTTATCAACTGATGACGTACAGAGAGTCTGGCCCTTTAAAAGTTAAGACAAAGGGAAGATAGATACGAGAGAGGAGGCAGATGCAAGATATGCAAAGGAGAGGAGAGAGGAATTGGAAGTTTGGGGACTCCAACTCGGACAACATCTGAGACTAACACTCTACTCCTAAAACTCTAACACTTAGAATTTACTGACTTTCTAACCAACACCTCCATGCAGAGAGACTACCAATCGGATGAAATATCTACTCAACTGGTAATTATACTGGTTTCATTTAATTAAATTAAATTAATTAAAATGTATTAATAGCATTATATATGACTGGATAAAGCACGGTCAGATTTCCATATTAAGAAATCTTAGTTAACTAAGAATATATAGTTATAAACATTCCATTCTGCAGGTGGAATTAAGAATAATTATATATTGATGTGATATTATCACGTGTTAGCATACCGCTGTTTTTATCCAGGTGTATTGATTTGCTCTAATTTAAGATAGATATCTTTTAGACAAATTAAAAATCTGCTTATATAATATATTAGATTCTCTTATTGGATGATTTTCAGGAAATGACTAATGAACTGGATTAAATGTTATTTTATTTAAAATGACATCAGAATAGATCTTAACTACCTAGGAGATCTAGCCAGCATTGAAAGGGTTATTCTAACTGTCGGCTAAACTTTACGACCTTACGCTGCACTCTGAGGAATTCTGTTCTTCGCTGTGAAAAGTTTCACTTAAGTCTGTGTTAAGGATACCTCATAAATCGTCAGAATTCTTGACAGATAATGCCGTTTAGCCATTGAAACGTAATACCCATTTCTTTGTATTGCATATAATTTTGTACTGGATATTCATTGATTATTGTTATGCATGTTACATAATATTATTTGTTAATTATTGGTTATCATAAATAAAATCTATTTTTATACATTGTGATTATTTATATGAAATACTTTCCACTTAACACGATAAACGTTCTTTGGGATCTGAGAATTGAATTAGTGGGCAATTCTCACTGTTACTATTATTATCCCATAAATATCCCCACACCACCCTGGACCAAACACCAGACGACACATGGTGAATGTTAAACAGCAACTCTTTAATGACTGCAGCACACATAGTTTAAGCACCCAACAGCCTCATTTACATACAATAGGTTACATAGATTACTATAGTACCAGGAAGGGTGGGGTCAGACAATAGCAAGGGATGATGGGAGATTGAGGAGGGACAGAGCAGCTAGTTTAAACTGGTCTGGCAGTGTCCCTGGGACAACACCCTGCTGGGGAAACAATAGGACAGGAAAAAGGGGGGAGAGGGAGATGCACAAATCCAGCAATACATTCAACATACCCTGCACAAATAATAGGCACAGTGTGACGAAACACAAAAGGAATTTGGGAGCCCACCCATAGTGTCTGTCTTCCATCCCCAGTGATGGTGACTACCGTCACAAAATACATAAACAATAAAATAATAAAATCATTCAAATCCTATCCGTTAAGGAGATCCTCGAGACGCGTTTCGCCACAATGACGGGCTTTTTCAATCGAAAACTTCATATTCTCATTAACCTTCCTTCTAAATTCCCTATCTTTATTACATTGAACTAGTGGTTGACTGGAAAGAGCCACCTATAAGTGTTGTAGCTGCTATAGTAACTTTACATTTCTTGATATTTTCTAAGCGCCTGTCTGTAACACACATCACCTTGGGTTAGAAACTGTTCAAAAACTCACAAGTTCAATGGATGCAAGACCTGTGAATTTGCTAAGGGGTCCTATGTTAAAATGTAACGTGACCTGTTAAAACGTTAAAAAAGTTAAAATGTTGTTATAAGTTTGATTGAAATAGCTTTTGATTTCAGTAAATATGCTGCAAACACAACAAATGACAATTTTCAGTTCTTGACAATCTATAAAGTGTTTTGAAACTTACTGTGCGTAATAATTTGGACAGTGCATTGTAAGTTTTTATGTTTTAAAAAAAATACTGTTGGGGCGGAGCCTGGACACTGAACGGTCCAGACGTGTGCTACCTGGGCTCCCACAAATGACACCTAAAACTTAACATTCGATAAGCTGTTTGAGCAATTCTGGCATAGGATAGAAGCTCGGAAACAAAACTCACATCCTCAGCAACAGGGGAGGAGGCGAAGTGAAAGGAGCCGTGCAGGGCCTGGGTCCCACGTGGGAAAAGCACCGTCCAAAGCATCAGCACATCCTCGTCTTAACCCACCAAGACGAAGGGCCACTCCGGTCACAGCCGCAAAACACGCTTCACGACGGCACAATCATGGCACCCGCACCCAGAGGCGGATCACTCCAGGCACGCACAGCCACCCGACAGCCTCATCATACCCTGTAGCCTGGTTCCACAGATCCCAGGTGCAGGCCCCCTCGAAGGCCCGAAGGAAGAGTGAACACACCCTGGCATACCTACCTCAGACAGCTGACCCGAGCCGAGGTATTGGCTGAAACCACCACATCACCTTGTGCGCGGCACCTGCACCCTCTAGTACACGTTCTCATGTACTGGACTTCTGCACCTGCGCTGATGATACCGTTAATCTAATTTAATTTATGTTGTGCCATGATTGTTTTTTCCTGTTTGCATACCCCTAGGTAAACACACGCCATGACATGTTGGAGCAACCCAGGATCACCTCACTAGTAACCCTGCAATAGCTCACATCAACAGTTTTTCACACATTATATGCCTACAATCCAAGCTATTGTGCCACACCTGACACCATATTAATTGTGCTGTATTTGTGCCTACACTAAAGGACAGCCGAACAGGATTCTATCTCATAGATTGTACCTAGCCTGTTTAAGCATACTGCTATCTTGTGAAACACTCTTGCTACATACTCACGTTAAAACACTCAACTGAACCTCATTTGTTACACTAAGCTTGTTCATAAAAATCTAAATGTGCAATTACTCATGCCACAGTCTAACCTGTATACACATACAGGGGCGGACTGAGAACCCTCAGGGCCCCCGGGCAAAATAAATCAAGGGCCCCCTTACAGGCCCCACCCATACTCTGCAGCAAGCGCCACCCTTGTCCCGCCTCCATGCACCGCCTCCAGCCACACCCTACACAATCTTTAGACACAAGGAACAAAAGGGCAATAAGCCCTTCGAGGCCCCAGCAGAGACTACAATTGAGGGCTAATGGGCCATGGAGGGGGGTCTTTCTAGCGGAGGCTATCTCAGTGTCCTTTAGAGAGTGTGTTAGATAGAATCCCCTCCAAGCCCCATTAGAGACTACAATGGAGTCTAAAAGGCTTGGAAGGGGGTCTTTCTAACAGAGGCCATCTCAGCGTCCATTAGATATCCCCTGCTGGAAACAGTCGCCTCCAGGCCCCAGTAGAAACTACAATTGAGGGCTAATGGGCCATGGAGGGGATTTCTAGCAGAGGCTAGAGTCTAATGGGGCCTGGAGGGTGGTCTCTCCAACACTCTGGTTCCTATTCACAATATAGCAACACAACATAGCTCGCTGATACCTAAGCCAAGTTGGCTCCTCTTACCTTAATTACTGTTGCTGGCTGGCAGTCTGTGGGCTTGCTGGCTGCGGCTGGCAGTCTGTGGGCTTGCTGGCTGCGGCTGGCAGGCTGTGGGCTTGCTGGCTACTGCCGGCAGGCTGTGGGCTTGCTGACTGCGGCTGGCAGGCTGTGGCTTGCTGGCTGTAAGCCTGTGGCTTGCTGTAGGCCTGTGGGCTGGCTACTGGCCTGTGGGCTGGCTAACTGGCTGGCTACTGGCCAGCCTGTGGGTTGGCTGGCTGGCTACTGGGGCACTTGTAGATTATTTAAAGAAATAATCCATGCACAATAACCACTACTGCTCCAGAGTAAGTAGTCAAACCGTTTAAGAACAGTTTGACAACTTACCTGGGGTCTGCTGGGATATGAGGCTGTAGTAGGGAATAGGAGCAGTGGTGCAATGTGTGTGAAAGGTTCAGTGTGTGTGTGGGGGTGTAGTGTGTGAATGTGTAGGGTGTGTGGGCAGTGTATGTGTGTGGCAATGTTAGTATGAGGGGCTGTGTATGGGGGTCTGTGTGTATATGGGTGGGCAGTGTATGTGTGTGTGTGAGGCAATGTGTGTAAATGTGTATGGTGTGTATGGGGGCAGTGTGTGAATGTGTATGGTGTGTGTGTGGGGGCAGTGTGTTTATGGGGCTAGAGTTCACTCTCACCACTGCGACCACCAGGAATCCATGGGGGTTACAGTGTTGAGAGTGAACTCTAGCCTGTAGCTCCAGGGCTAGAGTTGACTCTCGCAAGAGCAGTAACGTTGCCATGGTAACCGCGGCAACGTTCTGTGCTCGCGCAAGAAGGACCCAGAGGAGCTGCAGGGTGAGCTCCCAGGTCCTCTCTTCCTCCCCTGCCCGCACGGTGCCTGCGGACAGGGGAGGGGGGGGCATTCTTCCCTCTCTGTCTCCCCCCTCCCCATCTCTCTATTCCCCCTGTGTCTCATTCTTCCCTCTCTGTCTCTTTCTCCCCCTCCCCATCTCTCTATTCCCCCTCTTTCTCCCCGTGTCTCATTCTTCCCTCTCTTTCTCCCCATCTCTTTATTGCCCCCCCTTTCTCCCCCATATTCTCCCGCCATCTTCCTCTTTCTCCCTCCCCATTCTCCCATCTCTTTTCTCACCCTCCCCATCTCTCCCCCCTCTTTCTCACTCCTCCCCATCTCTTTTTTTATTTACCCCCCCCCAGCCTCCTTACCTTTGGGAGTGCTGGGGGGGTTCTCTCTCTCTCCCTGGTGGTCCAGTGGCTGCCGGTTGGGCTGATGGGCTGGCTGCTGGGCGGGCGGGCGGCTGGCGAGGGAGCTCTTCCTCTGAGCTGACTGCTCAGCTTCCTCGCGTGCCACAGAGTGAGGCTGGGAGCTGGGTTGATGACGTCATATTCCGGCTCCCAGCCTCACTCTGCGGCGCGCGAGGGAGCTGAGCAGTCAGCTCAGAGGAAGAGCTCCCTCGCCAGCCGCCCGCCCAGCAGCCAGCGCCGCCCAGCATGTCTGTTAGCCGCGAGGCTAACTAGGCATTTGCCCTGGGCATTTGGGTACCGCGTTTTTTGCTGCCCCCTGAAAAATGCCGCCCAAGGCAAATGCCTTGTTTGCCTCGCAGCTAATACGTCCCTGATCATGGCCTACATCCCTGTCATGCTGTCTGTGTTTTAAGCACAGATATGTTTACTACAATTAGACATCAGGCAAGTAGGCAAAAATAGTAGCCCCCTTGATAATTCACATATTGATGGATGCAAAAATTATTATTGAAAGGTATTGGAAGTTTACTTTGGTCCCAATATGGCCGATAGCTAAGGAACAATTGAAATTCCAACTAAAAATGGAAAGCGGCCTGGTTAGAGGGCAACAGGATAGTTATAATTCATGGCTCTCAAAGATAGGGCACAGCTGAACCCGCTCTCCCCCCTTTAGAGGTTCGTCAATACGAGTAGATTTCTACCCAATGGAAGTAACTAAGGGATTATAAATAACAAAACAGATATGATGAATCCCCACAGAGCTCCAGCTAGAATTTGGCAATTTTTTTTTTGTTTTTTTCTCTTCTATCTCCAATATGACCAAGGGTTTGTTGTTCTATGTTTTGTATGTTTTTTGTTGTGCTCTATACTGTCAGATATTATGTTTAGATATATTATGTTATTCCTGATGGTTAAAGGACCACTATAGGCACCCAGACCACTTCAGCTTAATGAAGTGGTCTGGGTGCCATGTCCAGCTAGGTTTAACTGCTATGTTTATAATAGGGTTAATCCAGCCTCTAGTGGCTGTCTCATTGACAGCCGCTAGAGGCGCTCTCTCGCCAGCGTCCATAGGAAAGCATTGGGAATGCTTTCCTATGAGACTGGCT
>OW240912.1:416492448-416561361 GCA_933207985.1 Pelobates cultripes | reverse complement strand
ACTTAAAGATCTAAGACTATTTCTATGTACACAAAAATCCTATTTCTCTCAAATATTGTTCACAAATCTGTCTAAATCTTTGTTAGTGAGCACTGATTTAGTGTACACTATTGTTTTTTCATTGATTCAATACCATAAAAAGGGGGGGGAAGGGGTACAGAAATGAAGAAGGGAAGAGTGGGAGGGGGGTCATACCAAGATTTCTGCCATAGTTTACAATCATACATGTTATGACTTTCAGATAGATCATGAACGTACATACATTGTCAACATATTTTTTTGCTGCATCTCTTTCTTATACACCTTCCTTCTTTTGTGTCCCTATCGTATTCTGGTAATTCCTAATTGCTTATCCTTCCCTATTGTTTGTCCCTTTGAGCCTAACTGTCTAGGTGGCCTTCAGTTGTTGGGGTTTGCTCAGACTCTTTGTATCCCACAATCTCCATGCCACCCTGGCCATTGTCGTCATGGGGATGACCCCTCGGTAGCAGGTTTCGTATAGGTGTTGGGTATCAATATCTTTGCAAGCCTCTGTCACTAGTGGTGGCCTTAGTGTTCCATAATCTAGCTATTGCCCACTGGGCCATCAGTAGGATGTAGAAGGTTTTTTTCTGTACCTCTCTGGGTGTGTTCTCGGGCATGTGTAGCAGAAGGCATATTTGTGGCGTGGAGGGGAGTTTTGTGTGTGTGGTTACCTGGATTAGTTGGCAGATATCTTGCCAGAAGTTGGTAAGTAGGTTACACCTTTCCACATCTCCAGCACTCAGGAGATGAACCTGGGTATATCTTGTGTATGCGAGTGGGTACCATGTACCATCTGTATAGAGTTTTCCTGTATTGCTCTAGCAGGGTTTCAGATTTGAATAGTCGTTTGGTCATTATTATAGTATGTTCCCATTTGTCTTTACTTATGGGGCACTGTAGGTCGAGTGCCCATTGTTTGGCTGGGCTAGAATCTGCAAAGTGTAGTGTGGGTCGGAGGAGCTGATAGCACCAGGATAGTGGCTTAAACGATGGCGCCCATGAGCTCTTAGTGGTCATCTGTTACTAATTCGTCATAGTGAGGGAGCTTCCGTCTGGGGTGGAGGTCCTGTCTGTGTGTTTATGTATGGACGAGCTTAGTTGCATGTGAGAGAACTGAGAGGCCATCGGTATGTGGTATTCCTCTTGTAGGGCTGGAAAGGTTTTTTAACTTGTTGTGCATGAGCATTTAGTGTAGGTGTGTGACCCCTTTAGCTATCCATGGTTTGGCATTGAAGGTTGGAATACAGTATGTGATAGTATTGAGCGGGCCGGTGATAGGGGTGGATGGGTTACTAGCTTGTGTCTAAGCGTGTCCCAAATTTTTACTGCTATTTTTAGTTGCGCTGGCATCTGTCGAACATCAGGTCTAAGCCGTTTAGGCAACCACAGTATGGTGGGTATGTCAAAGGGCTCCATAGTCTGTTTTTTCAACTGGACCCAATGCGGTAGGTCCGTATTAGAAAAATGGGGGAGGGTTGATGCCAATACTGCTGCCTGGTAATAGGTTTTAATATCCGGGAGAGCGAGGCCTCCCTGTCTCACCGGTGCTCATATTAGGGTTCCTGGCACGTGGGCTTTGTGGCCTCCCCACACGAATCTACCGATATCTTTTTGTACTTCTCAGAGGTATGACATGGGTACCTGGATCGGTATGTTGAGAAACAGGTACTGGAGCCTAGGGAGTATGGACATTTTGATGGTTGCCACTCTCTGTCCAGGTCAGAAACAATTTCCTCCATTTCTTCATGAGGCAACGACAGTCCCCCCACACCCTAACGCAATTGTCTGTGAAGCTCTCTGTTGGGGTTTTAGTGAAGGTCAGTCCTAGCTATTTTATTGTGTCTGTTCTCCACTTGAAGAGGTGTTCCCTCTTGAGAGTATTTGATGTTTGCGGGCTAAGCCGCACTCCCAGCGCTTGGGTCCTTCCAGCATTAAGGGAATAGTAGGACATCGTCCTGTATTTCTTTATTATAAGTGGGATCGACTGTTCTGGTCGGGTGACACAAAGGAGGATATCATCTGCGAATGCGCTTATCTTAATTTCCCGACCATGTAACCCTATGCCTCGGATATCTGGATGTTTCCGTATCTGGTTTAGAAGTGGTTCTAGGGCTAGGACATACAGGAGCGGCGACAAGGGGCACCCCTGTCTCGTACCATTTATTAGTGGGAATGGGTCTGAGAGGAAGCCAGCCTATAACACCCGTGCAGTGGGATCTGTGTACAATGCGAAGATTTGTTTGATAAATACAGCGGGAAATCCATACTGTAGGAGTGTGTGTTTAAGCAATGACCAGTTCAGACGGTCAAACACCTTTTCGGCGTCTAGGGCTAATAACAGCACGCCCTGACCGGATCCTCTCAGCTTCTCCAGCACCAAGGAGAGCTTTCTGGTGTTATCTCAACCCTGCCGACCCGTGATGAAGCCCGTTTGGTCGTCCCCTATAATAGTTGGGAGAATGGGTGCCAACCTATTGGCCAGTATCTTGGCATAGATTTTTGCATCAGTATTAAGGAGAGAGATGGGTCGGAATTTTTACAATTATCTGTAGGTTTATCTGGTTTTGGGAGCGTTATTATCATGGCCACTAGCATTTCAGGGGGGAGGGATCCTGTCTCTGTGGACCAACATTCCACAGGCCACAATCAACAACCAGATCTTGACAGTGGATTTCCAGGAACCTCCCTTACTAAACTGACCTTCTCGAATAGTTTCCCGGCATATCTTTCCACTCTTCCTCCTGTGAAGGTGAATCCTCCACTCTCCATTCATCCACATACGCTAGGGAGGGAGGAGTGAGGAAGTCATCCTCATCCGAAGATGTATAATCTTAAGACTCTTATCTTAATGCAGACTTTGACTTATATAACTTTTTATAGAAATTTAGTTTTTATAACAAGGAGTGATTATGTTTGTATTAAATATGTTTTTATTTACTTATTTATGGATTTTAAATTAGCTAAATTTAACCATAATTCTGATTGGACGGATCAATTTTGGCGCCAAATCCAAATTATCTATGTCCCTATATAACACCAACTAGCCAGGTATTGTATGTTATTCCTTTTGAAAAAGTCTACAATATATAATATGGATACAAAAACACCTGTGTGCAGGTAGACGACACACTTAGTGGGTAATAGATACAAACATACAAAAATTACCCTTAGTCAATAGTGAAGTAGATGAAAGGACTCCTCTTATGTCCTTAAAACAATATTGATATACTACCAGAAGGCAATCTACAACACAAAAATAATAGAAACGGACATAGAATAGTAACGTAGTGTATTGGGAATTTATAGGAATAGGTAATTACACTCACAGACCCAATTTGATTGCAGGCATATCAAAAATAACGATGTGTATATACTTCTCGATTGGTGGAACGTCAATCCCATACATAGGAGGAAGAATAAAAAATAATAGTGCAGAGTATCTTCAGTAAAATTAACAAGATTTATTACAAGATACACTTACAAGAAAGATGTATCAAAAAGGCACATCAAACTCAGCTGAAGCTGCAACCCAGTCTCAGGATCAGAAGAGCAGAAGAACCAAATAAAAATACACTTAAAAACTATAAAAACAAATACTCCGCCTATAAGAAACAAGCCCTACGCGTTTCGTTCATAAAATGAACTTCATCAGGGGCATCCAATCCTCTGTAAACAAGAATACATAAAACACTTGTCTTTTTATAAATACAATCAAATTTGCCGCGAAGAAAAACAGCTGTGCGCGTTACTTCCGGGTTCCGGCTTCGGCATATTTCCGGATACGCCCCTATTGCGTTCCGGAGCTTCTGTCCAAGCCTCACTCTGAAACTCATCTAGTTGAACGGAAGTCAAGACGAATATGCGTTCCATTTTGCGTTCCATTTTCGGGGTTAGACACATACATCCCCAAAGCACATCGTTGTATAAAGGAAACGAAATATAAACACATGTGTGATAATATATACAAATATATAAAGAAGGGAGAAGTATCACCTAGTTGGAAAGGGGAATAATAAAAACCCATAATAATAAAAAATACAAAAAAATACAAAAAAATAACATACAGGACAAGAACAAAATAAAATGAAATAAAATGAAGAAAGAAAAAAATAGAATAAAAAAGTAGAAAAATGCAGAAAAAAGAAGAAAAAAGTAGAACAATAAAAAACAAATCATAAAAAACAAATCAAAATCAACATTTAGACCCCTCGGTTTCATAGTAGTAGTAATTATGTCAACTGACTACTACATTTTCGAAGCATCTAGACTCTTGAATGACTGCACCACTTATGTAAAACTTGATCATAATCCTAATTATTAATATAATAAAGAACTTAAAAATTTGTTATATAGTGCAAAAACAGCAGGCACTATTGATGAATCCACATACTCTTTTCTTTTTATGGAATTCCCTAAGGTACCCACTTTTTATTTTCTCCCCAAAATTCACAAATGTAAAAATAGACCTCCAGGGAGGCCTATAATTAGTGGTATTGACTCTTTGACATCTAAACTCTCTGAGTATATTGACTTTCATTTGCAAAAATATGCTCAGGGAGCTTTGTCGTACCTGAGGGATACAAAACATCTTATCCAAGAATTAGAGAGTATTGAATGGAATGATGATTACATCTGGGCTACTCTAGATGTAACTTCACTCTATACAGGGAGTGCAGAATTATTAGGCAAGTTGTATTTTTGAGGATTAATTTTATTACTGAACAACAACCATGTTCTCAATGAACCCAAAAGACTCATTAATATCAAAGCTGAATATTTTTAGAAGTAGTTTTTAGTTTGTTTTTAGTTTTAGCCATGTTAGGGGGATATCTGTGTGTGCAGGTGACTATTACTGTGCATAATTATTAGGCAACTTAACAAAAAACAAATATATACCCATTTCAATTATTTATTATTACCAGTGAAACCAATATAACATCTCAACATTCACAAATATACATTTCTGACATTCAAAAACAAAACAAAAACAAATCAGTGACCAATATAGCCACCTTTCTTTGCAAGGACACTCAAAAGCCTGCCATCCATGGATTCTGTCAGTGTTTTGATCTGTTCACCATCAACATTGCGTGCAGCAGCAACCACAGCCTCCCAGACACTGTTCAGAGAGGTGTACTGTTTTCCCACCTTGTAAATCTCACATTTGATGATGGACCACAGGTTCTCAATGGGGTTCAGATCAGGTGAACCAGGAGGCCATGTCATTAGATTTTATAGATTTAGATTATACCCTTTCTTGCCAGCCACGCTGTGGAGTACTTGGACGCGTGTGATAGAGCATTGTCCTGCATGAAAATCATGTTTTTCTTGAAGGATGCAGACTTCTTCCTGTACCACTGCTTGAAGAAGGTGTCTTCCAGGAACTGGCAGTAGGACTGGGAGTTGAGCTTGACTCCATCCTCAACCCGAAAAGGCCCCACAAGCTCATCTTTGATGATACCAGCCCAAACCAGTACTCCACCTCCACCTTGCTGGCGTCTGAGTCGGACTGGAGCTCTCTGCCCTTTACCAATCCAGCCACGGGCCCATCCATCTGGCCCATCAAGACTCACTCTCATTTCATCAGTCCATAAAACCTTAGAAAAATCAGTCTTGAGATATTTCTTGGCCCAGTCTTGACGTTTCAGCTTGTGTGTCTTGTTCAGTGGTGGTCGTCTTTCAGCCTTTCTTACCTTGGCCATGTCTCTGAGTATTGCACACCTTGTGCTTTTGGGCACTCCAGTGATGTTGCAGCTCTGAAATATGGCCAAACTGGTGGCAAGTGGCATCGTGGCAGCTGCACGCTTGACTTTTCTCAGTTCATGGGCAGTTATTTTGCGCCTTGGTTTTTCCACACGCTTCTTGCGATCCTGTTGACTATTTTGAATGAAACGCTTGATTGTTCGATGATCACGCTTCAGAAGCTTTGCAATTTTAAGAGTGCTGCATCCTCTGCAAGATATCTCACTATTTCTGACTTTTCTGAGCCTGTCAAGTCCTTCTTTTGACCCATTTTGCCAAAGGAAAGGAAGTTGCCTAATAATTATGCACACCTGATATAGGGTGTTGATGTCATTAGACCACACCCCTTCTCATTACAGAGATGCACATCACCTAATATGCTTAATTGGTAGTAGGCTTTCGAGCCTATACAGCTTGGAGTAAGACAACATGCATAAAGAGGATGATGTGGTCAAAATACTCATTTGCCTAATAATTCTGCACTCCCTGTACTGTTATAGACCATGATCTGGGTGTGGATGCAGTTAGGAATAATCTACAGCAAGATATTAATTTGGAACCTTCCTTTTGTTCTTTTTTGGAGAAGGCGATTCGCTTTATCCTTACACACAACTTTTTTAGTTTTGATGGAGATTTTTTTCTCCAGACTAAGGGCAATGCAATGGGCACCAAGTTTGCACCAAGCTATGCCAATGTTTTTATGGACAGTTGGGACAGAACATCTATTTGGTCCAACAATCCGTTTGGTGCAAACTTGGTGCTCTGGAGAAGGTATATCGATGATATCCTGATGATTTGGCGTGGCCCTGTAGATCTCCTTCAAGACTTTTTTTCATATGTCAATCATAATTCTTTATCCCTTATTTTTACTCCTAAGGTAGGCGTCTGTGATATTGATTTTCTTGATCTGTCTATTTTTATAGAAGATCGGAAGATCAAAACAAAGACTTTTTTTAAGACTATTGATTCTAATAGTTTTATTGACATTAAAAGTGGACATCACCCTAATTGGCTGAAAGGAGTTCCAAAAAGCCAATTTGTTAGGTTACGAAGGAATTGTAGTGACCTAGATTCATTTTTCACACAAGCTCGGATCCTTAAACAACGTTTTTTGGATAAGGGTTACACCTCTGAGTCTTTAGATATGGAGATTGATAGAGTGAGTCAAATTAACCGTAGTGATTTACTTTTAAATAAAACAAAAGATTTAACAACTAGGAATCCTACTTTCGATTTCTCCTTTAATACCCAATATAATGGCAGAGCTTTTGATATACAAAGAATAATTAAGAAACACTGGGGATTGCTTCTTGAAGACGAGTTTTTAAGTACTCAAATCCCTCAAGCTCCAAAA
Organism: Pelobates cultripes; assembly: GCA_933207985.1. Taxonomy (NCBI): domain Eukaryota; kingdom Metazoa; phylum Chordata; class Amphibia; order Anura; family Pelobatidae; genus Pelobates; species Pelobates cultripes. The sequence goes on along the minus strand of OW240912.1, from coordinate 416,554,241 downwards.
ATTATATTTAGAAAAGGTAACATTTTAAAGCAAATCCTTGCGCCTAGCACTTTTAGATCAAGAAAATATCAGACCAGGTGTATGGGAGGTTTCTATACATGTGGGAATTGTAAAAGTTGTAGTCATCGATTTAGTGTTATAAAGGATTTTACAAGCACACAAACTCAAGTTAAATTTAAAATTAAAAATAAAATATCCTGTTCTTCCTCTTACGTGGTATATCTCCTCACCTGCGGATGTGGGATGCAGTATGTTAGAAGAACTGGGAGGAAAGTCAAAGTTAGGTTTCAAGAACATAGAAATAATATTAAAAAAGGTTTATTATCTCACTCAGTACCTGTACATTGTAACAATTGTTTATTATTTAATTTCGACACACTTAAATGTGTACCTATAGAGCAGGTAACTTTAAACGAGAGAGGAGGGGATCTGATGATGGCCCTAAGAAAAAGAGAGGGCTATTGGATTCATACATTGCAAACTATGAAACCGAGGGGTCTAAATGTTGATTTTGATTTGGTTTGTTTTTTATGATTTGTTTTTTATTGTTCTACTTTTTTCTGCTTTTTTTCTGCATTTTTCTACTTTTTTATTCTATTTTTTTCTTTCTTCATTTTATTTTATTTTATTTCATTTTATTTTGTTCTTGTCCTGTATGTTATTTTTTTGTATTTTTTATTATTATGGGTTTTTATTATTCCCCTTTCCAACTAGGTGATACTTCTCCCTTCTTTATATATTTGTATATATTATCACACATGTGTTTATATTTCGTTTCCTTTATACAACGATGTGCTTTGGGGATGTATGTGTCTAACCCCGAAAATGGAACGCAAAATGGAACGCATATTCGTCTTGACTTCCGTTCAACTAGATGAGTTTCAGAGTGAGGCTTGGACAGAAGCTCCGGAACGCAATAGGGGCGTATCCGGAAATATGCCGAAGCCGGAACCCGGAAGTAACGCGCACAGCTGTTTTTCTTCGCGGCAAATTTGATTGTATTTATAAAAAGACAAGTGTTTTATGTATTCTTGTTTACAGAGGATTGGATGCCCCTGATGAAGTTCATTTTATGAATGAAATGCGTAGGGCTTGTTTCTTATATGCTGAGTATTTGTTTTTATAGTTTATTTTATATAGTGTATTTTTATTTGGTTCTTCTGCTCTTCTGATCCTGAGACTGGGTTGCAGCTTCAGCTGAGTTTGATGTGCCTTTTTGATACATCTTTCTTGTAAGTGTATCTTGTAATAAATCTTGTTAATTTTACTGAAGATACTCTGCACTATTATTTTTTATTCTTCCTCCTATGTATGGGATTGACGTTCCACCAATCGAGAAGTATATACACATCGTTATTTTTGATATGCCTGCAATCAAATTGGGTCTGTGAGTGTAATTACTTATTCCTATAAATTCCCAATACACTACGTTACTATTCTATGTCCGTTTCTATTATTTTTGTGTTGTAGATTGCCTTCTGGTAGTATATCAATTTTGAAAAAGTCTGTAGACGAAACGCGTTATGGAAATTTTATATTGTGTATTTTTATATTAAAGTAATTTTTGGTCATTTATCTGTTCTAATTATTCCTTTTTTTTACACATAATTTTTTATTTTATTTTATCCTGGCTTTTTAGTATTATATATATATATATATATATATATATATATATTATTTATTTTTTTTTGGTTTTATAACCTCTGGAAGTCTCCTGTACCCCAAGAAATCCCTAGGTGGGGATTAATCCACCTACGCTGATACACAAGAGCAGTCGGTCTGCTCTCCATTTGTAAGTAGAAACATAGAAACATAGAATGTGACGGCAGATAAGAACCATTCGGCCCATCAAGTCTGCCCAATTTTCTAAATACTTTCATTAGTCCCTAGCCTTATCTTATAGTTAGGATGGCCTTATGCCTATCCTTATCTTATAGTTAGGATAGCCTTATACCTCTACCACTTCAGCTGGAAGTCTATTCCATGCATCCACTACCCTCTCAGTAAAGTAATACTTCCTGATATTTTAAACCTTTGTCCCTCTAATTTAAGACTATGTCCTCTTGTTGTGGTAGTTTTTCTTCTTTTAAATATAGTCTCCTCCTTTACTGTGTTGATTCCCTTTATATATTTAAATGTTTCTATCATATCCCCCCTGTCTCGTCTTTCCTCCAAGCTATACATGTTAAGATCCTTTAACCTTTCCTGGTAAGTTTTATCCCGCAATCCATGAACCAGTTTAGTAGCCCTTCTCTGAACCCTCTCTAAGTTATCAATATCCTTCTGAAGATACGGTCTCCAGTACTGTGTACAATACTCCAAGTGAGGTCTCACCAGTGTTCTGTACAATGGCATGAGCACTTCCCTCTTTCTACTGCTAATACCTCTCCCTATACAACCAAGCATTCTGTTAGCATTTCCTGCTGCTCTATTACATTGTCTGCCTACCTTTAAGTCATCAGAAATAATCACCCCTAAATCCCTTTCCTCATATGTTGAGGTTAGAACTCTATCAAATATTCTGTACTCTGCCCTTGGGTTTTTACGTCCAAGATGCATTATCTTGCACTTATCCACATTAAATGTCAGTTGCCACAATTCTGACCATTTTTCTAGTTTACCTAAATCATTTGCCATTTGGCTTATCCCTCCTGGAACATCAACCCTGTTACATATCTTAATATCATCAGCAAAAAGACATACCTTACCATCAAGACCTTCTGCAATATCACTAATAAAAATATTAAAGAGAATGGGTCCAAGTACAGATTCCTGAGGTACCCCACTGGTGACAAGTCCAAGCTTTGAATATATTCCATTAACTACAACCCTCTGTTGCCTGTCACTCAGCCACTGCCTTAGCTATTCAACAATATTGGAATCCAAACTTACGATTTCATTTATTCATATTGAGACTATTATACAGTGAGCACTATCGGCTGTCTCTCTTTTCCTTCCTGAGAGTTGGACACCAGTGACGGAGAGGTACCCACCACATATACCATAAGCGGGGATCATACCGCTGTACGTGCTTTTACCCTAGAGCTGGACATAAGCTATTTTAAATGTGAGTTCTCTACCATTATTTTCTATCACGTCCATATTAGAACTATACATACTGCACTATTGGTTGTCCTTTTTTTTTTTGTCTTCCATATAAGTGGAACCACTACAGTTTATGAAGACTTCACCACTGCACTATTTGTTTTAAAGACCACTCGCAAGGACACGTAAGTTGGACTTTCTTTTAATTTTGGACTTATTATATATATATATTTTTTTAATTATTCTGTGGCGCAGCCTTTTTTATTGTTGTTTTTATACATGTGAGAATGCACAGTGAACCTCCATGTAGTACTGGGGTTCACTCAGGGTATCAGGCAATAAGACCACTTTTAGTGAGGTAATACTGTCAGGTAGCCTGAAGAGGATCACCCTCTTTGCGACCGGGATTAGCAGTCGAGATGTAAATGGGCTGTAGCCTGCGTAGGTGGGAAAAATGAGGAGTCTCAATATTGTATAAGGGGATCACTCTTGTTATGCCCTAAATCTGTGGGGTTGGTACCACTGAGGGGTCACCCTCTGGAACTGCGTGTTGGGAGAGATATGGTTCACCCCAATTATAACATGGAGGTGCCATATTGTATAGTATTGTTATGACCTTTTGTCTATATGTAGTACCAACGGGGTATTATCCCGTATAACAGTGCTGCTATGGGCTCCGTGATGTCGTCCTGGAGGAGTGGAAGATGACTCCAGTGGCAACCTGTGAAGCTCTGGTGAACTCCATGCCCATGAAGGTTAGGGCATGGAATCTATCCTTACAAGGATGGCCGTTAGCAGTCTCTTAAAAACATAATAAGTGAAGCCCAGTTGCCCAAGGCTTAGCAGAATTACATGACTGTACTGCTCCATCTCTAAAAGATAATGATATTGGACATGACTTCCTAAAAGAGAAATTACTATCCCCTTATAAATTTTATTATGAGGAATACTGTAGAACACTGCCATGTGTATATATTGATGGTTGTTCATATCACACCACCATTGGTAATGAACAGAAAAAGGAACATAGAAACATAGAATGTGACAGCAGATAAGAACCATACGGCCCATCTAGTCTGCCCAATTTTCTAAATACTGTCATTTATCCCTGGCCTTATCTTATAGCAAGGATAGCCTTATGCCTATCCCATGCATGTTTAAACTCCTTCACTGTGTTAATCTCTACCACTTCAGCGGGAAGGCTATTCCATGCTTTCACTACTCTCTCGGTAAAGTAATACTTCCTGATATTTTTTAAACCTTTGCCCCTCTAATTTAAGACTATGTCCTCTTGTTGTGGTACTTTTTCTTCTTTTAAATCTAGTCTCCTCGCTTACTGTGTTGATTCCCTTTATGTATGTAAATGTTTCTATCATATCCCCTCTGTCTCATCTTTCCTCCAAGCTATACATGTTAAGTTCCTTTAACCTTTCCTGATAAGTTTTACCCTGCAATCCATGAACCAGTTTTGCAGCCCTTCTCTGATCTCTCTCCATAGTATCAATATCCTTCTGGAGATACGGTCTCCAGTACTGCGTACAATACTCCAAGTGAGGTCTCAGCAGTGCTCTGTACAATGGCATGAGCACTTCCTTTTTTCTACTGCTAATACCTCTCCCTATACAACCAAGCATTCTGCTAGCATTTCCTGCTGCTCTGTTACATTGTCTGACTACCTTTAAATCATCTGAAATAATCACCCCATAATCCCTTTTCTCAGATCTTGAGGTTAGGACTAAATCAAATATTCTGTACTCTGCCCTTGGATTTTAACACCCAAAATGCATTATCTTGCACTTATCCACATTAAATGTCAGTTGCTAATGCTCTGACCATTTTTCTAGTTTACCTAAATCATTTGCCATTTGGCTTATCCCTCCTGGAACATTAACCATGTTGCAAATTGTTGTTGGGTGTAGGTATCGGAATTGCTAGATATTTGATTATCCTAGTGTATCTATAGGATACAGCATTGGTTCCAAAAGCAGTTAGATGGCCAAACTCTGTGAAATATATATAACCATTTAAATGGCAATTTAATATGGTGTCAAATAATTCATAGTCATAACTGATTCTAAGTATGTTGGGGACAGTTTTGTCGAATATCTGCCTAGCTAGAAATTTGCCAAATGCTGAGAAGTAATAACAAATCTGTCAAACATGATAAATTGTTTTGTGAGTTCGAAGAATTGATTAAGGAAGAATGTTTTAACCATTTATTAGAAGAAAACCAAAGGCCATTTTAAAATTCAAGGTATTGATAAGGAAGGTAATGACCTAGCCGATTCATTGGCAAAACAAGCCACCATCAATGGTAAACTTCTAAACATTGATTATTTAATGGGTTCAATTTGAATTGTAGCCATAACTAGACAATAGGCTAGAAATGAAACCGACTTAATGTCCTACAACGGAGTCAATAATCACCTGTGATTATATTTATAGGGTAATAAATATTAAAAATAATAATTTCTAAAAATTATCCAAATTATTTAGTTTTTTTTTTTTTTTATATCCAAATTGTATATTTTGGCACTGTTTCCCCTTGATTGATTTAAAGCAAAGAGTTACCCACTATTTTAACTCTTATAGATCCCGGAGTACATTTATTAGAGTATTTGTATTTCACACATTATTTACAACTGATGATAAAAATACATTTTATTGTGACAAATAATAATAATAATATGTAACATGCATGACAATATCAGTAAATATTTAGGTATAACAATAAATATAAGATATGGGAACAGTTTTGGCACAATAACCACAATTAGAGATAACTAAATAGCAACATATTCAGCAACATGAGTAGATTAATTTCTAAAGTTGTTGCATGCAAAGTTACAAATAATTCCTCTGGAAGTTAATTAACAGTTATATCCACATATATGTATTTTTAACAAGACTACAGGAATCTCTCAGTTTTGGAATTCCTTTACACAGAACGTAACATTGAGCAAGGCAGCACAGCTTCAAGTCGTAAAAATCTTAGATGCTGTCTGTTTGAATCACACTGAGTTAACTGCTGGCTACAACTCTCACAGGCTAAACACTTGGATATTGCAACTAAATGTATACAATGATTCTCACACAAATAGTTTCTAAATGAATTGACAGGTCATGTGGTCATTTTCTTTGATGGCCCCATGACCATATATGGTGATGTTCAGCACTCTGACCTGTGCTGAACATCACCATTTGTTAAAATGTATTAATTTTCTAGTTTTAATAAAGATTTCTATATCCTGCCTCCATTTTACCTTCTTCTTCCTCGCCAGATATCCATCTATGACCTGCAGCTATATTAGGAGGTATTATTTTCTTATATCTTTTTATTTATTAATTTTAAATTTGTTTTCCCTTATTCTCACTATTTCCTTTCTATTTAGTAGACCTGCCCCCCCCAATTCCACTCACACTACACTTTATTAATAATTATTTTCAATATTTTCCCTATTTAATTCTTATTTTTAGTTAGCTATTTAGTAGACCTGCCCCAATTCCACTCACACTACACTTAGCCATCCTCCCTTTATTAAGATTTTCAATATTTTCCCTATTTAATTTCTATTTTTAGTTAACTATTTAGTAGATCTGCCCCCCAATTCCACTCACACTACACTTAGCCATCCTCCCTTTATTAATAATTATAATCAATATTTTCCCTATTTAATTTCTATTTTTAGTTAGCTATTTAGTAGACCTGCCCCCCAATTCCACTCACACTACACTTAGCCATCCTCCCTTTATTAAGAATTATAATCAATATTTTCCCTATTTAATTTCTATTTTTAGTTAGCTGTTTTAGCTTAAAGTGTTTGCTGCACGTGGTATCTGTTTGTGTTTGCTGCACGTGGTATCTGTGTTTGTGTTTGAAATAGTAGCTGTATGATTTTGCTGTTACTGAATACATACAATATTAAATACATCATATTCAAATACTACCAGATCCAACCTGTAACCCTAAAAGCATTCACCCTGAACCAGTGAAACTGAACCAATACGTGGCGTGGACTTAATAAACAACAATCGAATGACAAAGTCTAAAATAGTCAAGCAAAGCTTTTGATCACTTTTGTTAAAAAATTTAAATATGAATTACAGTGTAACGGTTACCCTGCTGTAGGGGGGTACCTGCCGTTGGAGATGTCCTTTTCTAGGCAAGCTGCTGTGCAATAATGGAGTTCTTATTCCCGTCCACGATATCCAAGGGTATAATCCGGCAGTGCTGTAAAATGAGGCAGAGTAACGGTACCATAAATCCCCTTCAAGAACGAGACGAGGCTACGTTTTGAAGGGTCAAGTAGAACTGATGTTTATTGACAGGGGTCTCCTTTTATGCAATAGTGCCCTAGTGCTACACCTACATAATTATCACAACAGCCAATTAGATACATGGTTCAACCCCCACGTCTCCTCCCCTCAGATAACATATAACATAATTAAAACAGACACAATTTTAACTACATTCTGGATGTACCCCAAAAACGCTTGAATCCCTATGAATGCTTAAACAAAACTACCGAACGGCCGGTCGTTCGGTAGTTCCAGCACGAACTTACGAGCTCCTGGAGGTCTCAGCGGCGTTCACCTGTTTGCGTATCTGTTTTTAGTTCCATGCGTTCACAGGCAAACACCGCCGTTCGTGCGTAAGATGGCCGCGAACACGTGTAAAGTCCCGAAATGGCGGCCATCTAACCTGAGCACAAAGGAATTCGTATGAACCATGCGAACGGCTCCACAATCACTGGGAGGTAAAATATCAATTAACTGTTCCCCTGGGTGGTCTGATGTTCGGTATTTTGGGCTGTTTGTTACAGTAGGAATATTTACACGAAAACTAGCCATTCGGTTTTTGTTTGACACATCCAGCAGCATTGTTATTTAAGTCCAGGCAAAAGTATAGGCACAATCATAGTTCTGTTACATACAGTATATTAATAGTTTATATACATAATATATGTCATTTACTGCAGGATCAACACGCATATTAACAGAAGTAAACTTGTACGGTGCCACCATCTACAACATACTGTGACACTGTCAATAAAGAGGTATTACCAAGCAATAATTACAGCAATACATCATAATAAAGAAAATATACATCCATTATAATGTGTACTTCAACATAATATAGTATACAATATTGCGTACGTACAATACAAAAGTGTTAATACCTAAAATGAGCATTAACCATAGTGTATAAACACATTTTTTTATGGATATATACACAGACACACACTCACACATTTAAAGATACTTCTTGACATATAACCAACAAGCCATCTGAAATAACTAGAAGACTTCACCACCATTATGCAAAGTATTGTGAGCATAAGAACCACAATGCATTAATAGGTTCTATACATTATATATGTAATATAGCGCTGGATCAAAAACACTATTGAATGACAACAACTCCTGCAACACCACTACTCAACATCTATAAAACACTGTGAATCGGACAATAAAGATGAACTACCCGTCTATATACAGTGCAACATATATTATCATGTGAACCTAAACATAATATAGCTTAAAATATTTCATAGATTAACAAAGTTTAAATACATGAAATATGCAGTATGTATTCAAGCACCAGCAGCGGTATCGCACCAGCATGAAATGGAGATAAATACATCTATGTATATATCTCATAATCAACATGCTCCAGTTTGATTATTTTTCATAGATGTAATCTTTAATAATTAACATGTGGAGAGTCAATCATTGCATATATAACTCTGTGCACATTTTATAGCCAAAAAAAGTGCATAAAAAGTATGGGCTCCTTTCAGTGATTATTTTTTACTTCAACTGAGGTTGCTTTGACGTCAGAAATTTAAATGAAGACATTGCAATTAGACACTACATTTAAATACAATAATTATATATCAAATAGCAAAGAGAGCTTTGTAATAGTAAGTACATTTTGACCGATTATTTTGTAAATTTCAGGATTTTTCTGCGCGAATCGTCGTTTGATTTTTTATTTCTTAGAGTCAAATATATTTCAAGGTACTGTACATTATCAATGGTTGTAAATAATTTCTATTACATTATTGAAATAAACATTCTAATTTAAATTAACTTTTTCATTTTCAGGTAAATATGCCTAACTGTGTTGTTACCGGGTGCAGGAGCAGACCCGGGAGAACTGGGCATGAAGTAATAACTCTTCATGTCTTTCCCAGTAAAAGATTTTTAGCCAGAAAATGGCTGGAGCAGACTCGTCAAAATTTTGTTAATATAGAACAAATTTTAGATATTATAACTGACCCAAAATATCAGTCTACGTTCCGGATCTGCTCCAGACAATTTGAGGACAGTTCCTTTGAGTTGAGGGGATCAAAGTGTTTTTTAAAACCGGATGCACTGCCTTCAAAATTCAATTTTGAAGCAGGTCTTCCTTGCATAGCTGAAGAGGTATTCCATAGGCATAAAAAAACCAAAGCAATGGATGTAAACACATCATTGGCCTGTACCTCTGTAACTCACTTTGAGCTTGCCAAGATTATGTGCGATGCTTCAACTTCAACTGAAGATTTAAATTGTACAAGGGAAATATCAATTCAGACTGACTGTATACCAGTGGAAGAGGCAATTGAATTTGCCAAATCCACTTACCATGAGGCTCCAATTTTAAAATGTATAAAAATGGAGCATTCATATTGTAAAGACATGCCTATTATCTTGGAGACTGAAGTGTTCAGTCCATCTAAGATAATAACTTCAACCCATATTAAAATTAAAGATAAAGAAATGGAATTCGCAACCATTACAGAGGAATCAAATGAAGATCCAATGGATCTTTTGGATTTTTTTAACCAAGATTTTGCAGAACTACACAATGTATCTACATATATTGACAGTAGTGCCGCAATTAAGGAGTCAGACTTAGAGAGTACTTTGAATGTCTCCAAAGACCAAAAGCGTGATCCAGACTATGTCATGGATAGTTTTTGCACTATGGATACATCCACTGATTTAAATTTGACCACCACTGAGGAATCAAATATTGAATTTCAATACCAGACCGAAAATTTTTAGTATTTGAATCTTGTCTAGATTTGTTATGCTACAAAATCCCATGCCAGAAAAACTTGCACTGTACATCTAAAATTGTTTCTCTTAGAAAGCGTACAGAGGGTTTGCTATTAAAAATCTATGCGAATTGTAAATCTGGACACAAATTTCTGTTGTGGCACAGTCAGCCACTCATTAGTCAAATTGGTGCTGGCAATATATTAATGGCAGCATCAATTCTCTTCAGTGGCTGTAATTTTAAAAAAATCCATGAAATGTTAAACATTTATGGATTACAACATATTTCGGAAAGTGGGTATTACCGTTACCAACGGAAATACTTTTTTCCTGCTTTGTCACATCATTGGCAATTGGAGAAAGACATTTGTAGACCCCTGTGGAATGAACTTCCACTCTGCTTGAGTGGAGATGGTCAATGTGACAGTCCAGGATTTAGTGCTAAATATTGCATTTACACTTTCATGAATGTCTTTAGTAAAAAATTATTGACTTCGAAATTACACAGGTGTCTCAGACAACGTCATCCGTTGCTATGGAAAAACTAGGTTTTCAGACTTGTTTGGATAGAATGAGATCTGAAAACCTTGATGTCCAAATGATCGCTACTGATCGTCATGTTGGCATCCGTAAATTGATAAGAGAAAAGTATAGTGGCATTACACATCAATTTGATGTATGGCACTATGCTAAAAATCTCAGAAAGAAGCTCGTGGCAATTTCTAAGAAAAAAATTGTCATGACATTTCTTTTTGGATCAGGCAAATTATAAACCACTTTTGGTGGTGCATTAAGACATGTGAAGGGGACATAGTACAATTAAAAGAGCGTTGGAATTCACTCTCTTGTCACATTTCCAATTGTCACGAATGGCAAGGTGCAGAGAAGTACCACGCTTGTTCGCACGAACCACTGTCACAAGAAGTGATTGACAAAGGTTTATGGTTGAAACCAAAATCACAAGCATATGAAAACCTAGTTAAATTTATTAATGATGGTCAGCTTGTGAAGGATTTTGACCACTTAGTCCACTTCTGTCACACAGGATGTCTGGAGACATTCCATAGCCTTGTTTTGAAGTACAGGCCCAAAAGGATTCATTTTGGACTGGATTCCATGGAGGCTAGAACAATTTTGGCCATTCTTGCTCACAACAGTAACGTTAATCGTGAGCAAGCAATTGTCAAAGTTTCGTTCAAAGGCACTGATCCTGTTGGAACTTTGCGGAATAGATTAGAATTCCCACGTTCCAGAAAAAGATGGGTTGTTCGTACTATGTACGAGCCAATGGCAATCACTCATATAGAACAAATTCTTATGAGTGTATTAAAAATTTGCAGTTAGAGTTTGCATGTGGATTGTAATTCAAAATCCACAACAGTAACCAAAAACATTGCTAAAATTCCAAAGCCTGATAAAAGAAAGGCAGTAGAAGAGCATGTGAGCCGTTTCAAGTAATTAAAGCGGCACTGTCATGCCGTACTTACCCGTCTCCTGTTTCATTTTCTCTTCCTTATTCAGAATCATTTATTATTTTATTTTTACTTATTTCTCATGTAGTTTTCTTGACCACATAAAACAAAGAAGGGACTACTTTGTCTTATGTATTTTTCCTATGCTTGATTTTCTTGGATCAAAGGAGAAGATTAAGTCCACTACAATTCTTGTGTCAAATAAAGTTTTGGCACAATACTCACTCTCCTACTTTACACAGGAAATGGAGCATACTTACGCTCCTCCTTTAGCCATAGAAAGTCAAGCCTTGGGAAAAAAAAGTAGTAGTCATTATTTTGTCTTTGGTGTTAAAGAAATATATCAGGAATAAAAAAAAAGGATAAATGATTCTGAGAGAGGAGAAGATAAATTAACTGGAGAACGGTATGTTCGGCATAACAGTGCCAGTTTAAAGAAACATAATAAGGTAAAAAACACAAAAACCCCTTAGAATGGAACTTGTTTACAAACAAATATTTACATGTGAAACAATCACACGGTAAAATTTAACAGCAAAGTTTGCAGAATGCAATAATTTCACAATTGTGTTAAAAGTGAGTCTCAGTCAAAATATATCAGTTTATAAACAGTAAAACCATTGCATTCTGTAAATGCCACCGTTGAAATTAACAACTAAACAGTCACTGTCAACAACACCTGAAAAATTTGTATTTCATCAAGATTGAATCTTTATGAAATACTCATTTTGACATTTCTCTCTGTATTTCTCCAACACCTGACTTTCATACACTCAAGGGTCAGTCCAATGGTCATTCCTAACAGCCGTTACCAGTAATGGCTGCAGTGAATTGGGTGCATTTATGGAGAATCCCACAATGTTGTGGGAGCCTGCATAGACCTCTATGTTGTACTTTCACACACAGATAAGGAAACCAAAAAAAGAACTCACAATACATGGTTGAAAAGAATAAAACTTTATAATAAACTATTTTACATATAAATTCAGGATGAATTGTAACACAAACATTGTTTCAAAAAAAATTCAAAAGTCATCAGCCATATCGATGGCATTATAATCTTGAAGTCTAATGAATCTGACATATGAATTTTCTGGGTCTGGGAAATGAGTACGAATGGCATGAACTGCACATGATGGAATGGGCCTTCGATTTTTTTCGTCCAAGGTACCCATGAATCCAGGTGGTAAAACCTCGATATGCCGTCTTCCTCATTTGCCTACATAGAGAAACTTGGGTCAGTTTTTTTAAATAAAGATGTCTGGCTATGACACAGTTGTAGCATGTAAAATGGTAATACTAAATATTACAAATGTTATCTTAGCATTTAAAAAAAAAAAATGCAAGAGAGGGGGGTGAGTTTACTTACCTGAACCTTGTGGTCACTGACATTTTCCTCAGTAGGCTCTTCATCAACTTCTGGCACTTCAGCACTAAAAGTCGACCAAAATGCTGTAATAGAAGATAGAATCTTTCTGAAATACTAATTAAAATTAAGATAGAAGCTTTCTGAAATACTAATTTAAAATGTGTTGTAATTTTACTGAATTACCAACCCAGGCAGATATACAGAGAAAAAGTATATCAAAATATGTCTCTGTATCTCTCGAGTTATTTAGAATTTTTTGTGAAATACAAACACAATCTAAATCAGTGTTTCCCAACCCAGTCCTCAAGGCACACCTACCAGTCCAGGATTTAGGGATTACCCAGTTGTGTCAACTGGGTAATCCCTAAATCCTGGACTGGTAGGTGTGCCTTGAGGACTGGGTTGGGAAACACTGATCTAAATGATTAAGTCATAAAGAGTACATATATGAAATAATCATTTTCAAGGGTAAGGATTTCACAATTCCCTAGTAGTAAGAAAAGATACCTACCTGTTAAATAACGCTTCAGAATGCCTCTGGGACTCCACGCCAAGGAAGCAGAAGAGGAAGTGGGCAAAATCCTCCAGGCAGAATTGCTTGAAGAAAGTATTATGGATAGTACACGCTGCATCTTCAAGCTGGCATACAACATTATCAATCTCTTTACTACAAATAGACTCCTCCACAGTTGGCATCGTAATGCAGTTTCCACAGGTGCACCAACTGTGTTCCCAATTCTGCCCTCTTCATCAGTGCTGGTAGTAACCTCTTCAGGAGCCGACTGTCTGAGAGGTGTCTCTTGGAAGCATGGTTCCTTCGAAGCATTTTCTAAAAGAAGCCGTTGTAATAACTGCTGTTTCTGTTAAAATAAAATACAAATATTACATTAATAATAAATTATAAATGATTATTAATAACTGCAAAACTTGAATTTCTACACTGTCTATAACAGTCCATGTCTATTTCATAAATATTCTATGTATATGAAATAAACATTTTTGATTGGTTTTTACCAGTTCAGCTAAATTTCAAGCCACCCAATCAGAGTGCTCTGTGTCATTTTACACAGCGTGGGAAAGTTCTTTGGAATTTTCCCATGCTGTGTAAAATGACAAAGAGCACTCTGATTGGCTTAAAACAACCAATCAGAGTGTTCTAAGCCTAATTGCAGTGCGGGGCAAGGTTTATAAGCCTTGACCCGCCCTGCGGAGCTCAGTATGCGGCGTGCCCTCGAAGGGTGAAGATGGATTGTGTTTTTTTAGCGTCAGATTTTTTATTTTTCATCGGAATTGGCTTGGGACCCCTAGTCACCTTGATTGGGGGGGGAGGGGATTTTAATTTAGGGCCCCCACCTGCCATGCAGGGGTGGGGCCTGGGGGGAGGACAATTGTTACCTCCCCCTATCTTTGTTTAGGGCCCCCACCCGCCGCTCAGGGGTGGGGGCCAGGGGGGAGGACAGTAGTTCCCCCCTCATCTTTATTTAGGGCCCCCACCTGCCGCTCAGGGGTGGGGACCAGGGGGGAAGGACAGTAGGTCCCCCCCTTATTGTTTTTTTAGGGCCCCCACCCACCGCTCAGGGGTGGCGGCGGGGGGGAGGACAGTAGGTCCCCCCATCTTTATTTAGGGTCCCCACCGCCGCTCAGGGGTGGGGGCCAGGGGGGGAGGACAGTAGGTCTCCAGGATGTATTGCCCTTTAAAAGCGTTATTTGGGCATCATGGATTTTATTACACTGCTTCTGGCCCTTTAACTCCTATGGAAAGGATCTGTACTTTTAAACTGGCACTTTGGATACAGCCAAAATGCCAAAGTAGTCGAAGTCATTTTAATTTAGCTGAATGCGGTCAGCTGTGTTTTGCCGTCGATTTCATGGAATACTCGACGGCACGAACACCGCTGAAGTTGTACCTTCTCTGGAACTCTCACACTTCGAATGGAGTCGAACGGCGTTCGAAAATACGAATGCCACATTAACATTGCAGATTTGCACGAACTACCCCGTTCGTGCATTCGAACGGTATTTGAACTGTGGTGAATGGACCGGCCGCACAGCCAAAATCTATGGAACTGTTTTGGGCAGGAAAGCCGTGCTTGCAGTCGGTCAAATGGGACTTCCATCTATCTCCCGAACCACTGAACCGATTTTGAGTATGTTTGTTCCGTTCTCTTGGAGGAGAGGTTCACCCACTGGAACCTGGAGCCTTGTCGTAGGTCCAGGGTGGGTAGGAGACGGCAAGACCCCAACCAAGCTGCAGCGTTTCGTGGGGTTTGCAGTAGTTATGCTGTCTGTTGGAGTGCTTGGAGCACTCAGGAAGCGCTAGGAGCATCCTTCAATGGAGGTACCCAGTCGGGGTGCCAGGTGATCTGTTACAAAGAGTTTTAAGAAGGAGAGCATGATCAACAGTGTCAAAGGCAGCAAAGACACATGAGCAAGTTCCACATTCTCTTTGTTATGGCCCACTCTCTCCGTTACAAAATCCAGAATGCCCATGGTCCCACATTTTCACTGATTTTATTGCAGATCTGCAGACGTGCCCAGAAGACACAAAATGCACAATGTCTATAACAGGTTCTCAGCTATAACACATTTTGTGCCTCATGAAAATCAGCACAAAATATGTTAGTGTTATCATGATGGTGTCTTGCCCTTTGCTGCTGGTCCAAGCCATGAGACAATAAAGCTCCTTTTTTTCTAAATTCAATATTGCATTGTTTGGACTTTTTTTTCTCCTAATGTTTTTTGACTGAATTATGTAGGTTTTCTAAAATGGCTAATTTAATTTTTCTCCCCAAATTACCTTGTATGATGAAAGATCAATACAAGTTTCTGCAGCACTACCTCCACTTCACTACTTTTCTTCCAAGAACCAAGACAACT
The DNA here is from genome assembly GCA_933207985.1 of Pelobates cultripes. Taxonomy (NCBI): domain Eukaryota; kingdom Metazoa; phylum Chordata; class Amphibia; order Anura; family Pelobatidae; genus Pelobates; species Pelobates cultripes. Next base: position 416,538,431 of record OW240912.1, on the reverse strand, counting down.
GGTTGAACTTATTGCCATGGCAATGGCTCGCCAGGAATTACGCTAAGCTCAACTCATCTGATCATAATCCATTTCTAGTAAATGAATTTAAATGTATGCATTCCATCCTATGGTTATTCCCATGGGAACTTCTGTGTCTGGGATTCCTGCCTTGTATAACTACCTGGATGTATTACATGACCTATGGCCACGAGTCAAAGACATTCTGGATTAATCGATAGTCCTCTAAAAGAGGTCGGTGCCTTCATACCACGTTAGACATCAAGTCTGGTTGTCCACTTAAAATATAGACCTCGAGGTTGTAGCTCCCAAATACATTGTACACTGGTGCATTATCTGTAGGTAAATCCAGTGACTTATAACTTGGAATTCTACCTGAATCTTTGTATTCCTAACACCTTTCATATTTTACTTTCATGTCTGACCTGTAATATATTTTCATCTTCTTCTCTTTCTGTTCCTGCTTCTTTATTATTTGATGACAGTGAGAAATATAAAATAAAACGAATTATTGATTATCACATTTCCACAGGTTGGCTACAATGTTTAGTCCACTGGAAGAAGAGACTTTGGACTGAAGCAGATTACATACACGTTCCCACCTAGTTAAACAGTTCCATAATCCTTTTCCTTCTAAATTCAGAAGGAACCACCTGGTGAGCAGGGGCGTATTAGCCGCGAGGCAAACAAGGCATTTGCCTTGGGCGGCATTTTTCAGGGGGCGGCAAAAAACGCCGCCCCCCAAATGCCCAGGGCAAATGCCTTGTTAGCCTTGCGGCTAACAGACATGCTGGGCACTGGGCGGCGCTGGCAGGCGGGCGGCTGGCTGGCGAGGGAGCACCTCCTATGAGCTGACTGCTCAGCTCCCTCGCGTGCCCCAGAGTGAAGCTGGGAGCCGGAAGATGACGTCATATCCCGGCTCCCAGCCTCACTCTGCAGCCGGCGCACGAGGGAGCTGAGCAGTCAGCTCATAGGAGGTGCTCCCTCGCCAGCCGCCCGCCTGCCCGACCGACCTGCAGCCACTGGACCACCAGGGAGAGAGACCCCCCCCCCCAGCACTCCCAAAGGTAAGGAGGTTGGGGGGGGATTTAAATTAAAAAAAAAAGTTAATGTGTGTGTGTGTGTCTGTCTGACTGTGTGTGTGTGACTGTGTGTGTGTTTGTGTCTGTCTGTGTGTGTGTGTCTGACTGTGTGTGTGTGTGTGTGTGTGTGACTGTGTGTGTGTTTGTGTCTGTGTTTGTGTCTGTGTGTGTGTGTGTTTGTGTCTGACTGTGTTTGTGAGTGTATGTGTGTGTGTGTTTGTGTCTGACTGTGTTTGTGTCTGTGTATGTGTCTGACTGTGTATGTGTCTGTGTATGTGTCTGACTGTGTGTGTGTGTATTTAGAAGGTGGGGCGGGGGGAAGGGTTGGGTGGGGGTGGCGCGGGGGTGGCGCGGGGGGAGGGGGGCGCCTGAGTTTTGTCCTGCCTAGGGCAGCACAAAACCAGGATACACCACTGCTGGTGAGTGGTTCACTGGGGTTGGGTAATGTCAGGAAACATATCTTGAATGATGCATCTGTTTCACAATCGCAAGGTTCTGATAAACCTCTGAACCAAAGTGATGCAGACATGTCAGTTTTCCAAGGTCCCATCTCTGAATCCAACATGAGTGCGTGTAGCCTTGTCTCAGGGACATTGCGGAATACAAATATGTGTTTTATTGCAGTATACAAATAAAATAAAATACAGTGGGACCTCGGTTTACGAATTGAATGCGTTCTTCGGGTAATTTCTTATTGCAAAAAATTATAAAACCGAAACGCGGTTTCCCATAGGAATGCATTGAAAACCACTTAACCCCTTATGGACGCAGCCTCAAAAACTGGACTAACCCTTAAGGAAACAAGCATTATTTGCATTTTTTGCTGTTTGTGTTCAACCTCCGTGTGCATTTTTCTTATTGATTGCACCAACACATGTTATATATCGTTTTTTTAAAGGACAAAAAGGGCTTTAATCTGATGTGACATACACATATATAAATTCTTATTTATTATAAAAAAAATCCAAAAAAAAAGAATTTTTTTTAAAACAATTACCCCAGCTGACAGAGGGGAGACCCAGGTTTCTAATGATACCTGGGTTTCCTGGTGTGAGCAAGGATTTAACCCTGCTTACACCACAATCTAGATATAGGCATTTACATGCCTATTTAAGCAGATACATGCCGTGCTGACTTCCAGCACTGCATGTAGCTCATCAAAAAGGCCTTGGGTCACTAAAAATGTCCCCAGCTGATAGAGGGGATCCCCAGGTTTCCATTGATACCTGGAACTCCCTTGTGTGAGCAGGGATTTAACCCTGATCACACCAAATTGTAATAGTGGGGATTTAAATCCCCATTTCCTGTCCTGTCACTTATTGGGGGAATCTGCTACAAGGGATTATTATTATGATATCTATAGAGTGCCGTCAAATTCCGCAGCGCTTTACAATGGGTGGATGAACAGACATGTAGATGTAACCAGACAAGTTGGACACACAGGAACAGAGGGGTTGAGGGCCCTGCTCAATGAGCTTACATGCTAGAGGGAGTGGGGTAAAATTATACAAAAAGGTAAGGATAGTATTAGACTAGTGACAGTTGCAGAAGAGGAATCAGTCAGGAGCTATTAACAGTTTAATTGATACGCTTTTATGAAGAAGTGGGTTTTTAACGATTTTTTGAAGGAGTGGAGACTGGGTGAGCATCTAACAGAGGAGGGAAGCGAGTTCCACAGGAACGGAGCAGCCCTCGAGAAATCTTGAAGGCGAGCATCAGAGCTGGGAGTACGGACAGAAGATAGACGTAAGTCTACAGCAGATCGTAAGGGCCTAGACGGGATATACTTGTTGCTCGGCATATTCCCTTGCTATAATCACTCCTATGCTCTTTTAAGAGCTCGTTCCTGCTTCGCTCTGAAGGAAGAGAGGTTCGGCCTGCGGTGGTTGTGGTGTCGGCTAGAGTGCTTGGAATCCTCAAGAAGCGCTAGGAGCATCCATCAACGGAGGTAGCCAGTCGGGATACCAGGTGATCCGTTACAGCTTGTTTGCAGCGCTCACTTTGAGCTCTGCAAACAGAGCATCAGTCAGTCTGGGGCCACTAATTCTGGCCCCAGGTGAGAGAGGGGAGCCCCAGGAATCATTTGCTCATAGGTACCAGCAAGGTAATAGACCTTGCTGGAAAAATACCGCATGACGGAAATTTTCCATCATGCGTCCTTAAGGGTAGGACCAGCATGACGGAAAATTTCCGTCATGCGTCCTTAATGAGTTAATCCGTTCTGGAGGTCAGAAAAAAGTCAAAATTAGCTGGCATGGAAACCAGCCCACAATGCAGAACACACCATAAAAGGCATGCAAATGATGAAGCTCAGCTCCCTACCTTTCCACAACTTGAGAAATGCACCAAAAAGTCCCAACACAACTGCAAACAATTTCCAGAATGGCTCCAAAATTCCATGCAAAAGCCGCTCCAACACCACCACACTCAACGCCAAGTGCTACCCACAGGCTCCAGCATGCAGCGAGCGGTGCTATAAACCTCCCAGGTGCAATGCATCCTGGGGAAATTTGATTTGTATTGCGAAAAAAAATTGTAAACCGAGGCATTATTTTCAATGAATTTTCATTTGTAAACCAAAAATGATGGTAACTGAGGCATTTGTAAACCGAGGTCCCACTGTATGTGTTTTATTGCAGTAGAAAAAAAGGGATTCTGAACTTGAATAAAATTTCTTATATTTTACAACACTTACTCAGATTTTATTCACATCAAATAAATATCTATGCAATTTTGGGCACCTGTTCTAAAGAAAGATATCATAGCACTAGAAAAAGTGCAGAGACGAGCTACAAAATTGATAAAAAGGAATGGAGCATTTTAGTTACGAAGAAAGGTTAAAAAATTTTAATCTGTTTAGTTTGGAAAAACAGCGCCTGAGAGGATATGATAACATTATACAAATATATTCGGGGCCAGTACAAACCATTATCTGGAAATCTATTCATAAACAGGGCTATACATAGGACACGAGGTCACACATTTAGGCTGGAAGAAAAGAGATTTCATCTAAGGCAAAGAAAAGGTTTTTTTACAGTAAGAGCAATAATGATATGGAATTCTCTGTCTGAAGAGGTGGTTTTATCAGAGTCTATACAGATGTTTAAACTGCAATTGGATAAATAGTTGCAAAAACATAACATACAGGGGTATCATTTCTAATTAGTGGGGTAATAGCTGCTTGATCCAAGGAGACATCTGACTGCTATTTTGGGGTCAAGAAGGAATTTTTTCCTAGTTTGTTGCAAAATTGGAAGCGCTTCAGACCAGGTTTTTTGCCATTTTTTGGATCAACAGCAAAAACACATGTGAGGAAGGCTGAACTTGATGGACACAAGTCTCTTTTCCGCTACGTAACTATGTAACTATATCTAATATTTGTGGACCCAGGACATACTTGAAAACGAGAGAAATCTCAATGTATCTTTCCTGGTAAAATATTTTATAAATAAATAATGTCAAAAGAAAGCCCAATTTGTCTTTAAAGTGACATGCATCACTTTAAGGCAACTGTCTCATTCAAAAGCTTTAGCAGTGTGATCTTGCAGAGCAGGCTCTGGTGTCAGGTTTCTCTCTCTTGCTGCTGCACAATGATGCCTTGTTTCTATCATTAGTCAAGTCTTGAGTGAATTAGTGTGTGCATAAGAGGAAGAGGCTGAAGAAACTCCCCTGAGAGGAGTGCCCAACTATGCAATCTGTTTACATGCTTTCTGCAACAAAGCAGTATTGTTTATTGTAAGTTTAGAAACCTTCACTACATACTTTACAAAGTTTTGCTTTGTAGCTTTGTTTAAAACTCTTTGCTTGCTGGTAAAAAAAAAAAAAAAGTTAAGTGATGTAAAATAAAATGATCTAGAAGTGTGGGTGCACTTAATGTGAGAGAGGTAAAATATGGTTGAAAAAACATACAGCTCAGATACTAGATTTTGGTATAGACCTTGGACAACTGCAGGCATTCGTAAGGGTTTAAAGGAATTCATAAATATATAATTAACTATCAGAATGCCAGAGCAAATTATTTAGCTTTTTATATATAAAATAAATTTTAAGTAATAAAATAAAGGGAAAAAAGAGTGATAAAATGTGGTTGCTGACACTCTTCAATTACATAGGTTTTTTTTATTTTACAACATGCACATGAAAACAAAGTCAATATTTAACAACATACTTTACAATATAAGAATTACATTTTAACTATATCCTAATCATAAACAAATAACACCTATTGAAAAGATGACAGTATTATTTACTGTGTTAACATGACAAAAGCTAAAGAATGAAAACACAAAAAAATAAAAATTGAATTACAGTTTATCATCTCTAATATTCACAATACAAGATGTTTATATGATGCTTCATTAAACCTTAGAGCTGGCTATATTATTTCCCACTTTCATAACATCACTAAATGTATCTCCTTTGTGAGTTTTCTGATGACTAACAAGATGTGATTGCTGGGTAAAACATTTCCCACATTTAGAACACAAGAAAGGTTTTTCCCCTGTGTGAGCCCTCTCATGTGTAATAAGCTCTGATTTACTGACAAAACATTTCCCACATTCAGAACATGAGAAAGGTTTTTCTCCTGTGTGTGTTCTCTGATGTGTAACAAGAACTGCATGCTGACTAAAACGTTTTCCACATTCAGAACACAAGAAAGGTCTCTCTTGTGTATGTGTTCTCTGATGTGTAACAAGATTTGCATGCTGACTAAAACGTTTCCCACATTCAGAACATGAAAACGGTTTCTCTCCTGTGTGCGTTCTCCCATGTGTTACAAGAAGTTCATGTCGGCTGAAACATTTCCCACATTCAGAACATACAAAAGGTTTTTCTCCTGTGTGAGTTCTCTGATGTCTAACAAGAAGTGATTTACTAACAAAACATTTCCTACATTCAGAACATGAGAAAGGTCTCTCTTGAGTGTGTGTTCTTCCATGTGTAACAAGATTTGCATGCTGACTAAAACATTTCCCACATTCCAAGCATAAGAACGGTTTCTCTCCAGTGTGTGTTCTCCCATGTGTAACAAGATCTGATCTACGACTAAAATATTTCCCACATTCAGAACATGAGAAATGTTTTTGCCTTGTGTGAGTTCTCTGATGTCTAACAAGAAGTGAATTCTGGCTATAACATTTCCCGCATTCAGAACATGCGAACGGTTTCTCTCCAGTTTGAGTCCTGATGTGAACAACAAATTTTGAATAACAGTTAAAACATTTCCACCACTCAGAACATGGGAAATATTTTGTTTGCCTATTTACCATCTCATTTGTAGACATACAGGAGTCTGAGGGATTTCTTGATTTTTGAGAATTGGAGTCTTTGGTCCTTTTATTAAAATATTTATTCATAGTCTTGCTTATTGTATTTCTGTTCTTGTCATGTACTTTCGGATGACTTCTGCTTATGGAACAACCTGAAAAAAACGGAATAGGAGTTTAAGAAAATGTGTTATATAAATAAATTACATATTGTTTGCCAAGCATAGAAAAACTGACAATATTTTCATGAAACATCAGAAACTATCTTGCATCATGCACTTTGTTTTCAGAATTGGATTTACATTCATTTGTTTTGCAATGCCATCAGGGTTCTGTTTTTATTTATCAGTTTTTGTTACACCTACTGTATGTAATAAAAACTGTTAGTATTCATTTACATAGTAAGAGTTAATACAGTGGTACAAAGGAAACAAGTCTTTTTGTTTAAACTAATGGAACATATCCTTGCTTGCACTGTAAGGAGAAATATGAACACACCCGAGAACATGGTGTTAGATCAAGCTGCATGGTTCTTTACGCCGCAATCCGATTTTAATGCTATATCTGCTTGCGATCTTGGCATGTGAGCAAAACTATCTATGCTTCGGAAGATTGTGATTCTTAACACAAACTATCAATTTGTAGCACCACTTCCAAGTCGCTAGGCACCTGATGGAGATGTGCCGCAATTGATGCACCGAGTACATAGATATATGCCCCTCTTTAGAGGAGGGAATTGTGAAACAATTTTATTATAGAAAAGGGCTAGAGGGATACATAAACTTGATACCGTATCCCCTCATGGTCAAATCCTTTTTTTTTTATTACTTTGCACCCACTATCAGGGGAGTCATATTTATTGATGTCAATTTCTTATATTACTTTTATGTTTTACCTTCATTTGGTCTCTGCTGTTATGTCTGGGAAACCTTTGTGTGTTACTTTAATGTGCATTGGAAGAAATTAGTATAAATACTACTTTAATACACAGGTTAACCATATTACTCTAGTGTAGTTCTTTTATGCACTATAATGACAAAAAAAAAATGTTTTCTTTAGAATTTTTTTATTGCATAGGTTTTAGCAGTGGTTTCAGAAAAAAAAAAAGTAGCGTTGCAATCTTTTTCAAAATTATTGAGTTACTAAGTATAGTAGACTTACAATTCCAGTTATCATTAAAGGAAACAATGAAACTTTAATATTATTCTGTAGTAAGCCCACTGCATTCTCAGTATGAAGAAGAAAGAAAAAGAGAGGAGAAAAGTAATCTTTCATTCAACTGCATTCATACTGTGTCTCGGTATTAAGAGTAAAGATGAGTAAGGGGTTCAAATCGCAAGACTCATCGAGGGATTATAATTAGATTTGTTTTACCTTTAATTTTCCAATTACATGCAACACATCTTTACTGCTAACATTAGATAAACTATTAAACATTTTTGGCTATTTTTCCTGGGAGTTGGATGTTAAACATGTCTGTGGAGATAATTCTATTCTGAATACAGATAAACAACTTAACCCAGGGCTTGACAAATTTGTTTGGAATATAGGAGCCAGCTAAAAAAAATAGGAAGAAAAATGGCACAACACAGTGCAAAACTGTGTATTTTTATAATTTAAAATTTTGTCAAATGGCCACTCACAATTGTAAGGAGTAAAAAAGCCTTCAATATGTTTTTGTAGATGTAGATCTGTTGGTGATCTTGAATTTTCAGTCTCTCAAAATGAAAAGAAACAGCAAAGTATCCAATTATAGGCAACCAAGAAAAAGTGCACAATGCACAATGAAATATCAGCATGAAAAATTTCGTCCTACGCGTTTCATCCCGTTCAGGGACAGTTCAGCAATTATTAAAAAATACTTACAAAGTTACTTACAAAGTGCATATTTCACCTTCCCCCCACAGTTCTTAAATACCCTTTTCTTGGCTTCTATGCCTCTTCCGATAGGTTCTCCGTTCTCCATTCAGGTGTTTTCAATATCTTCTTCTTTTACTTCCTGGTTTCAGCTCTCTGACGTCACCACGCCTCCACGTGGTGTCGTTATGCGTTCCACCGCTATTCTTCCGTTCTTCCGGTGATGTGGAACTGAGTGCGTTCCATTCAATTAATGTGCGGCTATTTCAGCTCTATACATGATTAATGTCTATCAGTTCATTAGGATATACCCCGAGAGGGGTGGGGAGGAGGAGGTGTAGAAATATATTGGATTATTTCATAATAATATACAGAAATACAAATACTGTATGTTTATTCCAAAGAATTAAAAGAGGTTTAAAAAGATACAACAAAACTTTAAACAAGCTCCATTGCTCCATTGTTCCCTCATCCTGCCTTCAGCTAAAGGGCTTCATATCCCAAGCACCAGGGCAAAATTTCAAGTCACCATGGCGACCTGGCGCCTGGGATTTGTCGAGCCCTGACTTAACCCCTTAAAGACGGAGGCAATTTTATGGGGTTTTGGAAAGTTACAGGGTTAAATATAGGGCTTTTTCTGTTTAAAGTTCTGTCATTAAAATTTGACAGATTTGTTTGCTGGGCTTATGTTGCCTTTGAGATCGTATGGCAGCCCAGGAATGAAATTTAGTCCCATCATGGCATACCATTTGAAAAAGTAGACAAATAACATGTAAAAAATTATAACTTGGCAAAGTGTAACATATGTTTGTTTACCATATATATTTTATATAATGTGTCTGGAGCAAGAATAATAAGTGGGGGGGGGAACAAAAACCAAGCAAAATGGTCATGCTTCTGCATTGTTTACACAACCTCATGGCAATAATCAACACCCTGCGGATTCGGTAGCCAAGACATTTCCATTATAAAAACACTCTGTTGCTGCTGTTTTGGTTGATGCCTCAGAATTAAATTTTGGACCATTCTTACTTTTACTGTTAAAGTTGATGAATCAGTCTCCACTTTGCTTACCCGCATGGCCACACGACTGACTAATGCTATTTTAACTCGTAATTACTGTATACCCTCAAGCATACTGTGCTGCTATGGAACTTGATCTACTGTGAAGATTACAGAAAGTTACCTGGTTATTTCTCACCTACCTGAATTAATTTATGGTTTATTTTAGGGTGCCTGTGGGTAGCCTATTTTTCAGTGCTGATCGCTCCCAGGAAGCTTAGACAATCATGTACAGAATCTCACTATTTAAAGAGGGCTCTCTGTCTGCGCTGGGCTCTTTTGTTGTTTGAAAACCCTTTAGTGCATTTGAACATGTATTGAGTTCCTGTTATTGACTAGGCTTATCCTTTGATTCTCTGTATTTGTGCACCAAACCTGGCTTGTATGACTACCTCGTTCATGTACCTGACCCGGCTTGTTTATTGACCTGTTTTAGTCTGTAATCCTGACCTTGGCCACTTTGACTTCATTTTGCTGTTCTTGATCCAATCTATAAGTTTTGTCCTGTAAGTTTTGTGTGTGTGTGTTTCTCTTTTGCTTACATTATTTCTCTAGTTTAGGCCTATTTTTTCCTTGTTTCTGCTTTGTCTTAAGCCTGTCCACTCTAGGTCCAGTAATACACCTGTTCTGTCTTTCATTCTTTGCCTTGTCAGGATTAATGCCTCTGATCTTGCTGAGGGTCCTCTGACCGATCCTGACATTTTAAAAGGGCCATTGTGGACCCTGTGGATATTAGGCAGCAATGAGCTTTTTTGGCCAGATTTGAGGTACAAGACCACAGGATAGATCAGGCTTTACAAATCCTTCTCAATTGTATTCCTATAACATTTGAGCCTGCTCCGCTTGTGTTCTTACAGGTAGTTCCACCACCTTCCTCTATGGATGTAACCAGCAGGGCCCCAACCCTGAATCTGTCTCACCCTCCTTCTTATACTGACGAGTGTTGTAGGGGATTCTTAAATCAGGTGTCCATTAACTTTGAATTTTCTCAATACCTTTTCTCCAATGACAGGTCCAAGGTAGGGTATATCATAAACCATTTAACTGGTAAGACCTTGATGTGAGCTAACCACTTATTGGAAAAGAACCTACCTATAGTCTCCAATTACTCAGCCTTTTTGATGATGTTTAGGAGTGTTTTTGACCCCCTAGACTTTCTGCCACTGCTGTCAAATTTCTGCTTAATATCAACCAAGGCAGAAGACAACTGAGGGAGTATGCACTTGAATTTCATACTCACAGCAGAACTTGAATTTTCACAACCAATCTCTGATTTAAACAGTCATAGAAGAATAGCCTGATACCATACTGGGCGTTGCAGCAAGAGACCTCGCTAACTTCGAGGACTTGGGGTCCGTTAGGCCATGAAGGATGGGGAAAGGGCTAGGCATTCCAATCTCCGTCTTACTCCTACTCCTAGTTCTGTTCCTAATCCTTTCTTTCCCCAGATACTGATTTTGTTCCCTCTGCTGTGGAACCTTGGCTTCACAAGACCTTTGGAAGCAAAGAAATTGCAGAGATGTAGGGAGGGTCTCAACATGTACTGTGGGAAGAAGGGCCTTCTCCATGTCAACTGTTCTATCCAGGGGATAGGCCTTGTGTGTATGTAATTTGCGCCCTAAAAAATATCTAGGAGCCTTCTTCCCATAGTACTGTGCTGCAACACAACGGGTGTACAGCCACACTTTTTTCTGGTCTCTAGTGACGCTGAAAATATTTTGTACCAGAAGATTGCTCAGGAAAATAACATATCTCTATCCAATAGAGTTACTAACATGGCTGTTGAGGCCACAGATGGTAGACTGCTCTTTAATCCACTCATTACAGACCAAATGGCTCTTTAAAAAAAGGTGTGGGTTCACTGCCCACTGAAGATATTATTTTACAAATAGTCTCTTCCACTTCCTGACTGGTGATTTTGAGGTTCTATTAGATAGCCAGGCATAAACCAAGCGTCAACTGGGAGGAAGGCTAAATCACTTGCCAGAGATCCTGTCTCAGCTTGTTAAACACTGATCATTCTGGAACTCGCCCTGATATCCTTTCCCCATACACTGATCTGGACAGAGTCTTTGACAAAGGGGAGGTTGATGAGCTTACTCATCGTCCCTACAATTGTGAAACTGACATCCTGCCTGGTACTAGTCCTCCCAGGGGAAGAACCTATCCTTCCTAGGTGGTGGGCGACAGTAATCCTGGTTTGTAGGAGTGTGGTCTGCCTCCTAGTAAGTTAAAAAAAAAGAAAAATACTGTCTAGTATTGATTTATCCATTTAACCTGGAAACAAGGAAAAACTAAGTATGTCTGAGGTATAATGAGTAACTAAACACTGCAAACTCACACCAAATTGTGCTGTATGGAGAGTTTACTAATAATTCAGTTCCCCTGCAGAGGTCAGGAAAATTAAGAAACCTGAAATAAAAGTCCCAAGATCTGACCCAAAAATGGAGCCCATCTGCATTTTTATTACTTACCTGGACCAGTATTGAAAAGACTATCCTGCAGAGGATTCCTCACATATGGCTCTTCCCCTTGCTCAATCACTGATATAATCAAAGGCGTCATATGAATCCTTCCTGTATTTGTTACATGTGAGAGATTATTCACAATCACATTTTAAAGATCTTAAAGAGACATGCATCATTTATTTTTTTTAAAACCAGCAAGCAAAAATGTTTGAAAACAATATACAAACCAAAATAGAGCAAGAAAAACTTAAAAACAAAATGTAAAAATGTTTATGAACTTACTAGAAATGTAATCAGCTTTCATTGTTTGGCTGTGAGGATATTTATGGGGCGATAAATATTAAAAATAATATTTTCAAAAAAAATCAAAAATGAATTTAATAATTTTTATATCAAAAATTGATATCTTGGCACTGTTCCCTGAATAATAAAGCTGAGAATTACTCACGATTTTAATTCTCTTAGATCCTACAGGAAGTTTCACTAGAGGATTTTTAATTTACACAGTAATCACAAATTAATTATAAAAATATAATTTATTGTGACAATAATAATAAAATCATAATAATATGTAACATGCGTGACAATAATCAGTGAATATTTAGTATAACATAAGTAGACAATATGGCAATGGTCTCAACACATACAGACAGCTAAAAGCAACCAGTTGTCAACAGTTTAAGATTTACGACAGGACACGGTTTAGAAATCACTTCACAGAGAAGACAGAACTTAACAAAATATACAAAAAGATGGGTATAAACCCATCTGATGAGGGCGCTAGACACTAAAAAAACAGTGTAGTAAAAGAATACACATTTTATTGTGCAAAACTTGCAATTATAAATGTTAAAAATATAAATTAATAACAAACAACAGTATAAGCCAGTCCTATTATGAGACCAGGGAACAAAAGCCCGACAACAACCACTAAGCTGACAAGTAGACAGATGAAAAAACAAAGCCCTTGGTCCCCCAGGGCTGGAATATACTTGCAACACGAGCAAGAATGGAACTGCAGTGGTGTACTGAAGGTCTCTGGACTGCTAAGCTGCTGATGTGGAAAGCTCAACGCATTTCGTCCCGCGTTATTCAGGACTTCCTCAGGAGCCGTATGTATATGCTTTTACTACACTGTTTTTTTATTGTCTAGCACCCTCATCAGATGGGTTTATACCCATCTTTTTGTATATTTGGATTTGTGGGCTATTGGAGTTTGCCTGAAGGGTGGCAGCTTTTCCATATATAGAACCCTGAATCTGGATCTAACCTTGTTTTGTATTTTATCAGAACTTAACAAAACACAGCAGTGCAGCGTAAAGAAATAAAAACTTTGGCTGACAGTCAGATCACACTGAATTAACTCTTCCACTGCTGGCTACAATCCTCATAGGCAAGATATCCTATTATGTTGCAATTTTACAATTAAAGTAATGTTCATACCAGATCATTTGATCATTCCTAGGACCATCCAATAAGAATAATTATACCAGATTTTACATTTGCAGACTTTTAACTTTCCTAAATAAGATTCACTATCTTATGTCAGTCTGAATCTCCCTCTCTTCCCTTTGTCCTTACTTTTTAAAGAGAAAAACTCTCTGCACGTCACTAGTGGATAGGACCAATAGGGAACTGTAGGTGTGTCTTCCCTATAAACTATCATCTAGTTTTTGGTCAGTAGATGGCGCAATAACATCATCAAAAATTCTTGTCAGGGGGTCCATTTACCTCTTTGTGTAATGGGTTAACTGAAATTTGTTATGCTTTTTACATCATTTTTGGTTATCTTTATGTCTGCTATAAATAACAGTACATGTCAACTTCAAAGACTTTGGTTCACTCTTACCCAGTCTTGGTGTCTGCAATTTGGTGTCATAATTCTAGAATTGACACCTCCTAACCTTAATTTCACCCTTTTCTTAAAATGGAACTAGTAATATTCCTTTAATTTTACTTTCTAAAAAAAAATAATTACTTAGTGTTATCTGTCATTGGTGTCTGGCTTTCTTGTGTGAAACTGTGTTTAAGATTATTTATATTTCACTAACATTAGTAAATAATATATTTCTTCAGTGATATTTATCCATGAATAGTATAGATACTAATTATATATGATTAATATAATATAGTAAGTTATAACTGGATAGTGTGTATATGTACATATTATTATGTATACATTTGTCTCTTGGTTAGTATTTCATCCCCCTTTCGCTGTTAGACATCATGCCTTTTCTCAGGTTTTATCTCTAATGTTTACATTAGTCACATTCCTTAGCTCAGACTTGAATGAATAGAGTGATAGAGAGAGAAATCTTGTGTCTGTCTCAGCCTTGTAATACAAAATGGAGTCACCTCTGTTCTGAGGGTGACTGGCAGTATACACTTTTAATTTCTATCTTAATTAACACAAAATGTCTGCCAGTATAAATATACTGACATGGCACACCGCTAAAGGAGTTTCATCATCCTCCCCCTCCCTGTTACCCTACCCACTCATCCACCCACAGTTTCATGTGCACTAGCAATAGCCATGCATAATAAACTACATACTGCAAATAAAACAGCAATGGTGACTGCTAAGGAAACAATGACATAATGATTATCTGCATACAGAAAAGAGCTAGTATAACAACTTGTTGTAAGTGTGTGTTTGTGTGTGTATATATATACACACATTTCTATGCATATATTATGCATACAGAGGTATTTACTTGGTAAAGCAGTGTGCAACACGAAATATACAGAGAGACTCACTATGATGAGCAGTGTGCCAGTATACAGAGCAATTCACTTTGCAGAGCACTCAGTATACAGACAGATTCACTCTACAAAGCAGTGTGCGTCAACATACAGAGGGATTCACTAAGCATCCAGTGGTCCAGTGGCCCCCTCCTCGCTGGACCACCCGGTATGTGAATGCTCCTTCTCCCCTCTGCAAAGTTAAAAGGGGGGAGTAAATGGGCTAATTTTTTTTTTTTTTACTTTTATTTTGTTTAATTATCAAATTAATAATTTATACCCCCCTCACATACATTCACTACACACACCGCACCCCCTGCACCAACACACAAACACACTGCACCCACACTACACACACTGCACTAACACAAACACACAAACACACTGCACCCCCTGCACTAACACAAAAACACACTGCACCCCCTGCACTAACACAAAAACACACTGCACTAACACACAAACACTCTGCAGCCCCTGCACTAACACACAGACACACTACACTAACACACAAACTTACTGCACCCCCTGCACTAACACACAAACACACTACACTAGCAAACTACACACACTGCACTAACGCAGAAACACACTGCACCCCCTGCACTAACACAAAAACACACTTCACTAACACACTGCACCCCCTGCACTAACACACTGTACTAACACACAAACACACTACACTAACACACAAACATACTGCTCCCCTACATGAACACACTACACACACTGCAACCCCTGCACTAACACACAAACATACTGCTCCCCTGCACTAACACACAAACATACTGCCCCCCTGCACTAGCACACAAACACACTACACACAAACATACCGCTTCCCTGCACTAACACACTACACACACAGCACCCCCTGAACTAACACACGAACACACAACACACACTCTCTATACTCCTTATATACACACTATACCCCCGGTACTCACATACACACAATGAACACACTCTATACCCCCGAAACATACACTACACTCCCTGCACTCTCATACGTTATGCCCCTTTAAACACACACATTACACCCCCTGCATGCAAACACACTAATTTATATCCCCTATAAATACATATTCCGCACCCCCTGTACACACTACACCTCCTATGCATACATCACCGCACCTACATACATGTGCTCTACAGCTCCTATATGCATACACACACTAGAGCCCCTAGATACATTCACAAACACACAGTACAGCTCTTTACATGCGCACACTACATCCCCTAGGCCAACACACTCCACAGGCCCTATATAAATACACACACAGTCACACCAATACACACACATACTTTACAACCCAGAAACACACACTGCAGCCCCTAGCCACATGCAGTACGCCACAAACAGACCCCTTTACACACAATACAACACAAATAGTCTGTTCTACACACATGCAACCTCCAAACATATACAACACCACAGGGAAATCCCCACACATGTACAAACACTTTAACAACCCAGTTCCTGTTTTGATCTCTGGTTTTCCACTATTGAGGACACCAGAGACAAATCGCCAGCAAAGGCAGCGCATGCTTACATTGCACAAGCTATCCCTCACCCCACCCCCCAAAAAAAAACCACTGCATATACTTCATCCAAGAGCACTGGATTCTCTGGAGGAGCGTGTCATAAACATACTCATTTGGTGGGGGGGAGTGCATGTCAATGGTGGTGACATGACACGCCCCCTTTCTGACCCTGCCCCTAATAGTGGGCTGCTCTGCCTTTAATTGCCCGGGCTGAATTTTTGTCCCAGTCCAGCCCTGTTTTTCACTTTAGGCCTTGTTGACCTCTCTCCAAACACAGCGCTTATAGTTGTGACCATAAAGCTCTATTTTAGTCTTGTCACTCCAAATTACAGTCAGAAGTTGTGGGGCGTGTCACGGTGTTGTCTGGCATATTGTAACTGGGCTTTTTTGTGGCAATGGCACAGTAAAGGCTTCTTTCTGGCAACCTGACCATGCAGCTCATTTTGTTCAAGCATCGTCGTATTGTGCTGATTGAAACAACCACATCATTTTTTTTACAGAGAAGCCTGTATTTCTCCTGAGGTTATATATGGGTTTTTCTTTGTATCCCGAACAATTCTTCTCACAGTTGTGGCTGAAATCTTTCTTGGTCTACCTGACCTTGGCTTGGTATCAAGAGATCCCTGGATTTTCCACTTTACTGTACTGACTGGAATTTTTAAGACTTTGGATATCTTTTTATATCCTTTCCCATCTTTATAACGTTCCGTTACCTTGTTACGCAGGTTTTTGTTTTTACTTCCCATGGCTCCGTTTCTAGCCTGCTCAGTGCATCCACGTGAGAGTTAACAAAATCATTGACTATTTATATACAGACACTAATTGCAATTTAAAAATTTAGAAATTTACCTTTAATTGCCATTTTAACCTGTGTGTGTAACCTTGTGTGTCTGTAACAAGACCAAGGGTATGTAAACTTTTGATTAGGGTCATTTTGGTTATTTCTGTTATCATTCTGATTTAGACATGTGCAATTTTTTTCGGTCCGAATGTAAATTCTGACAAATTTTGGGAGATTCAGACATTCGGATACTTCCGAATGTCTGGATAGCTGAATTGCCGAATTTCTGAAATTGGCGAATTTCCGAAGTGTCAAAGTGTCGAAGCACAGTATTGCCTAAGTACTAATATACTTACCCAGTATACAAGTTTAAATAAAAAGTATACAAACATAGCCAGGATTCAGCTGTACGTGGGTCAGGGGGGAGGACATTAGGTCCACCCCTTATTGGTATTTAGGACCCCCACCCACCGCTCAGGGGTGGGGGCCAGAGGGGAAGACATTAGGTCCCCCCTATTCTAATTTAGGGCCCCCACCCACCGCTCAGGGGTGAGGGCCAGGGGGGAGGACAATAGGTTCCCCCCCCATTGGTATTTAGGGCCCCCACCCGCCGCTCAGGGGTGTCGACCCTAAAGTAAAAAAAGGGATGGGGACCTATTGTTCCCAGCCTTTTGTTATATAACTTCCTAATACCGTGGGAATTAGGGAGTTATCTACTAAGCGGCTGCAAGAGAAGTCCTGAAGTCCCGAAATTCCGAATTGCGAAGTTCCGAAGTGTCAAAGTGCCGAAGTTCCAAAGTGTCGAAGTTCCGAAGTCCCGAATTTCGGAATGCTGAACCAAACCGAAAATATTCCCCATGCACATGCCTATTATGATTTTAAAAGGAGCTAAACAACTATGTGATAATAACAGGGCTTCATATTATCACTATCCTTCAATAAAATACTTTTATTGCGTGATCAGTCATATTTTCAAAATCAATGCCAATGTATAAGCTCTATCAAAAGTTACATATGTATTATTAGTTTAACATACGTAAATAAATTCCACTTTTCCCCAAATATGAATGTGTTTTTATGAGAAAAAAAGTCCTCTAAATAGGGTGACATTTTCTTACCGAGAGACATGAGGGTCTGATAATTCTCGATCATCACATCCCTGTAAAGGTTCTTCTCTTCTTTACTTAAACAGTCCCACTCCTCCTCGGAGAAGTAAACGGCCACTTCCTCAAACTCACATTGTTCCTAAATTAGAAATTTCATTTTAGACATTTCATTGTTACAGATCATCAATCTACAATAGGATATAAACTATATCTAGTGCAAGTTACAGCCTCAATTTAATTCTTTTGGACATGTTTTCCAAGTGATTTACCTATAAATTCCCCATAGACTTTAATGGTGTGTTTAGATAAATAATGTGAAATGTTTTTATAACAGATTGTGACCATTTGAAATTCTTATCCAAAAATGAAATCAAGGCCTATTTTCTCATAGTTTACTTCCCCACAGCATATTATTATCTTTATCTCCCTCTTCCATATCATTCAGTTATGCATCCATGACAGAAAGGCAGGAATATGTATATTGTGACTTTAACCTTTACCTGTCCGTTCAACTGGCAATCCATCTCTGCAGCTTGATCCAAAAGTTTGAAGAACCTCCACCTTCTTCTCGTTTATTGTTCAGGAGTCACTGGATGACTTGCTCTCTCCAAACACTAGACTTTGGTGCTAGTAGAAACCTTGTTGGATCAAAGTACAAGAGACATAAATCAAAGGAATTGACCTACTGGGTAAAAATATACCAGTCAGGCATTCTCCATCATAAAAAGCTGTTGTTTTGGCTTTTAAAAGGAACACATACACAGTGGTCAATTAAAGAGTCAAAACCTTTTTTAATGGCTAGGTCTCCTCCTCCGGTGACATCATGGCAATGGTGGGATCTAATGCACATGCGCAGCACTTGCCATGCACTCAATAGTTTAATCAATACTTTCTATGGGAAAATGGAAGATGTTAGACATTCTCACACAAAGTGTGAGGACATCCAATGTCATTTAACAGAGTAAAACCCCATTAGGGACCTGGAAGTGCCTCTAGTGGCTGTCTGTAAGAAAGCCACTAGTGGAGAAGATAAACCTGCAATAATTGCAGTTTCTCATAAATTGCAATGTTTTACATGGTAGGGTTAAACAGACAGCAACACTGCACCCATTAATGAGATAAAGTGGTCTGGGTGCCTACAGTGACACTTGAATGATTTGGAGGTTAGTTTTTTCCACACTATGAGATTGTTTTAGACTTTTAATGTTTTGACATACAGCTCTGACAATTAGTGTCTGTCAGTTTGCAACCTATCATGAATCTGCAATATATGCTGCCATACAGCTTAGAACGTATATATTTTATCCTCTGTTCATATTCCACCTCTGATGCTCTCCTTCAAGACTTCTCTAGGGCTGCACTGTTTCTGTAGATGCTCCCTTCTCCTTTAGATGCTCACCCAGTCATAACTCCTTCAACTCACTTCTTCAGGAAAGCATATCAATTAAACTGTTAATAGCTCCCAAATGATTCCTCTCATGCAACTTAAAAAACACACTAAGTCTCCAGTGAATACCATTCTATCAATCTTTTTCTACCACTACCTTTACCTTTGTGTCACTTTACTCCACTCCCTCTTGCATGTAAGCTGATTGAGCATGGCCCTCAACCCCTTTGTTCCTGTGCGTCCAGCTCGTCTGGTTACAATTACGTCTTTGTAAGTCCACTCATTGAACAGTGCTGCAGAATTTGTTGGTTCTATATAAAAACAGGGCCGGATTAACATAGGGGCTGATGGAGCTGCAGCTCCAGGCCCATGCCCATGAGATAGGCAAAAGTTTTTCCTTTTTTTACACACACTAGGGTTTCCACCTGGCTGGTATTTTACTGGCACAGCCGGTATTTGAGACTGCCTTGCCGGTGGCGATATTGCAGTAATACCGGCAATACAAATATAAACAGAAATTACGATGCAATACCAGCACTGGCCAGTAGGGGTGTGTGGAGAGGCAGGAATAGGAAGTTACAGCATATCCCTCCCTCCTTATCTCTACTCACTGATCCGCTGGGGAGCAGCTACACAGCACATAGAGTCCAGACAGCAACTCTCAGCCTGCAGAGACAGACTACAGCTCAGGGATGGGAGGAAAGGCTGCAAGGAGACATGGGGACGCTAAGGGACATTGGGAGACATTATGACACAGACACTTAGGGGCACTGGGAGAAAAGGGGACACTGAGACACTAAGCCACTTGGGGACACTGGCTGGGAGACATGGACACTGGGACACTAACGGACACTGAGAGACATGGGAATACTGGGGGCCACAGGGAGACACTGGGCGACATAGAGACACAAGAGGACATTGGGAGACATGGGGCATTGAGACACATAGGGACACTGTGATACCTGGGGAAACGACACTGGGACATAGGGACACTGGGAGACATGGGACACTGAGACACTGTGATACACAGGGACACTGTGAGACCTGGGGTAGACACATGGGTCTCACAGGGGCACTGGGAGACTAGGGATACAGATATAGAAACATAGAATGTGACGGCAGATAAGAACCATTCGGCCCATCTAGTGTGCCCAAAACTGGAAAACATGAGGACACTGGGCGACATGGGAAAACTGATACATAGGAACACTGAGACAGTGGGAGACTTGAGACACTGGGGGACAGGGAGACACTGGGAGCAATCCATCTATACAGCAGAATCAAACTGTAAGTAGTTTTTGGGTGATTTTACAGCATATTATCTCCTTGTAATTTACTTCATGTGATGTCACCCATACATAATTAATTATGCAAATTAGTAAGGTAGGTATGTTTTTCCAATTAAGGTGGCAACCCTAACTACTTTTCACATACTCTTGCTTAAATATGGAAACTTAAGAGGGATGTATGGGAACAAAACTTGTGTGGACTGGCTGACAATGAAATTAGTTAAGGTAATGCTGAATTTGGTCTCTCTAACACTATGGCATGCTCCCTTTCATCTACACTCACTACGTACAGCTTTTCTCTGTCCCAGATATATACCAGGAGCTTCTGCCTGCTAGTAAGAAGGTAAGGAGACAAGTGGACCAGCGAGTGCTAGTCTTTAGAAAGCGTTGAACGAGCGTATCATTAGACTCAGGGTGCTGTCTGCATAGTATTCCCTTAGTTGGCCAGCTTGCATGATTGTCAGGCAGCCTGACATGCAGTGATGCCAGGCTGGCCTTCCAATTCTTTGGCCAGACATGCCCCTTTTTGTGCATGTTCGCCCCTTTTGGCAGGTTACGTGATTTGCGTCAGTGGCACACCCTTTTACCGCGCCAATCGACTTCCTGCGTCACTGGACACTGCTGTTAGGGGTTATGGATTTACTTGAAAGGCGAAAAACATAAATTAAAGAGAGATTAGCATAGAGTATGTGTTTTCTTATAGCTGCTGTTTTCTTTCCCTCCAGCACCATGTCCATCAGATACATGACCCTTGGAGGTGTTTTTGGTCGATAAGATTCTGTAATTAGGCCCATCATAATTGCCAGCACCACGCCCACTCGGCTCTTAATCTGGCTCTGTATAAAAATAATAATTATATGTTCAATAATAACAATCCATACAACACAGTGTCTACCTTACACTGCATTGTACCAGAGGCATTCATTATTTATATAGTTTGCTGCGATCAGTGTCACTTGTGATATAACACACTGTATTTTAGACAGTTTGGGGTTAATTGAACGAGCCATGGGGAAAATATGGATGATTGCTAATAAATAACAAGATATCCTGAACATTATCCTGATTTACACAGGGGGTATATGTACAAGAGGGTCCCATACACACTATCCTGATATACACAGAGGGTATATGTACAATAAGAGGGTCTCATACACACTATCCTGATATACACAGAGGGTATATGTACAAGAGGGTCCCATACACACTATCCTGATATACACAGAGGGTATATGTACAATAAGAGGGTCCCATACACACTATCCTGATATACACAGAGGGTATATGTACAATAAGAGGGTCTCATACACACTATCCTGATATACACAGAGGGTATATGTACAAGAGGGTCCCATACACACTATCCTGATATACACAGAGGGTATATGTACAATAAGAGGGTCCCATACACACTATCCTGATATACACAGAGGGTATATGTACAATAAGAGGGTCTCATACACACTATCCTGATATACACAGAGGGTATATGTACAATAAGAGGGTCTCATACACACTATCCTTATATACAAAGGGAATTTTTAAAGTAAACTCACTCAACTGAAATCCACACTATTTCATCATTGGTGGAACAAGTAGCCAAATGATTGATATAAAGAAATACAATACAAACTTAAAGGGGTCTAATCACTTAAATTACTTCACTACTTACTAAAAATTAAAGTGAATTTAAAATGTAAGGTTAAAACACTCAAACAAGAAACATATGAATGAGGTCTGTAAAAGTCCAGCCATTGTTAATATAATAAGAACAGTTTGCGTAAAATTGAGAGTGGACTGGAATGCGCATGCGTGAACAATGAAGATGTCACTGTAATAGTCAGGGGGCGCTAGACGGCATTGATTGTGTGGCCATTGCATTCAAAATGATTGAGAGAGTAGAGCAACAAATCTGCATCAAATGTTATGTTTAAGGGACACTAGAGGCACCCAGACCACTTCAGCTCATTGAAGTAGTCTGGGTGCACTGTCCAAAGCATCTTAACCTTGGAATTGTAATTATTGTAGTAATTGATAATTACATTAGAGGGTTAATTCCAACTCTGAGGACATACAGCGTCACCCAAAACCCAATTTGGGGGAAGTACTAATGTGATCGGCTGACGTCAGCGTAGGAGCAGAGCCTCAAACAGCACCAAGGGACATCGCCGCTGGAATAAGGTAAGTGACAGAAGGGATTTTTTTTTTATTTTATTTTTTTAAATTCTTTATTTTTGTAGTGCATAAGCTGATAACATGTTGTTGCGAGGTACCCCAAAGGCATTCTTCCAATGCAAAATAGACTTTTGAAACATAGAGGTACATACAAAATCAAGCACAATTTTTATATTTAGAGATAGTTTAGGTAATAAACAGTAGAGGGTCTAACAGCTGAGTCTGTCTCATAACTAACGGAGTATCACTGATATGTCTAGGCAGCTAGTTTTAAGCATCATAGAGTGGTATTCGATCTGTGATATACTGGCTTAGTCTAGCTTTTATGTCAGATAACAGGCAGGATTGTTACACTGGCCCTGGCTATCTACACTACTGTTCAGGGATTTTTTTTTTTTTAATCCTTTATTTTATTCGTGCATAGTTTATACAAGCAGGATTGCACTGCCACAACAGCTGGTGCATGCATAACTGTGATTATAAGCGGTGTGTGACATAAGAAACAATGCACATTTTATGTTAATGGAGAAAAACATGGTTACATTAAAAGCCTACGAGATTCAGCATTTAGTAGTATGATTACCGGCTAATCCTGTAACCGTGGAAGTCAACAAGCTAAGTGTACATAGTTATCTCTTGCTGGTAGCGTAGGGTATCATCGTAATTATATTTAAGCATATAGACTATTATGCGTTATCAGTTGCTAACAATATGCAAGACCACTGGAAGCAAGTTTCAACAAAAGTAAAATGACAGAGATTAAGGTTAGGGAACTGCTGCAGTGATTAGAGCTAGTTGCAGATGCAGTCGTAAAAAATGCCTATTGGAGGGTTGCTCCAGAATAAGTAAATGGGCAGATATTACTTGGGATACACAGTCTAGTCAGCGAAAGCCGCAACCGTGCCCTCAGGATGCTTAGTAAGGCATGTCCGCTGTGAGGCATAGTAATGGGCGCTTCAGCCTATGCCCAGTGCAGGAATGTTTCGGGTATTCTCGTTGGAGTCCCCTTCGATGATGTCCCTGGGCTGGGATTTAGCTCCAGCAGTGATCCGCCAGGTGTACCTGTGGACAGCATCGCAGTTTGCAGCTTTAACTTGGAATAGTAGAATAGTGCTTCGCCGGTCGCAGATTTTTGGGTCAAGTGAGTTGCTTGTATGTAGTGCTCGCTCGAGAAGTCGGCTCTTGTGTGTGTGGGAGCAAGTGTGTGCGCCCGAGTGCATGGCGCTGTTTCCCGCCATGTTGATCTTTGGTGTCTACGCAGCCAGATGGCCGCTCTGGAGGCTAGAGGTAGGTGCTCATATTGGCGGCGCCGGGTTGCAGGGCGGATCCATGAAGCCACCGCTTTTACCGCTAGATGGTAGGTCACTCCACGCCTGCAAAGCGTTGTCCAAAAGCTCCTGCAGAGCCGGTCAAAAACCTCCAGGCTCTGCAGGCATTGGCGGCTGGGTGCTTGTGCTCTGTGCCCTGGGCCTTTGCTGAGTAGCCATCTTGGCTGTGCTTGGCGGTTCAGTAACCCTGCAGACGGTGTAGCCGGTAAGTCCGTTACCAGTCCTGGTCAGTTTATCCAGTGGGGACCGGGATATGGATGCGAGCGTATTCGCTTGGGGGCTCCAGAGCGGCCGCCTATCCCCAGCTCCAGCAGACCGCACTTGGCATTCCACTCGATTCAGTGGTGCATCCCCGACATGGGTGGTGCACCCTGATAGGAACTTGGGCTATGTAGCCATCGCTTTTACCCCGATTTCTGCCCGCCAGACAGGAGCTTGTGGTACCCACGTCTTTACAGCTAGGCGATCAGCCTCCGCTCCGCCAGAAGGGATTTTTTTTAACCCCTTCTGCACCACAGGGATGAGGGGGTACTGTAGGGACCTCTAGTGCCAGGAAAACAACTTTATTTTCCTTTAAGCTTGAACATTCCTTCCTGAATCAGAAGGCTTTCGGGGATGATGCAATTAGTGCAGCGCAAATACAAGTGTGGCACAATCGCTTCAAAGTTGGTCGAGAATCTATTTAGATGAAACAAAATCTCAGACACTCACTGTGATTACTTCCAGGCAGTTTATTGCAAGCTTGATAAAGACCTGTTCTTAGGTCGAAACATTGCAATAAACTGCCTGGAAGTAATCACAGTGAGTGCCTGAGATTTTTTTTCGTCAATACAGATTTTATGGGGCTTGCTGACCCATGCTCAGTGCACCCTGTGTTATAACTTATGATTGAATGCAACCCTCCTTTTTTACTTAGGTCGAAAATCTGTTGACTTCTGGTTTTCCAAAAACTAAAATCTTCTTTGAATGGGAAGAGATTTCAGACCGTCAATGAGATTCAGATTCAACGTGGCAGCTAATGGCGATTCCACAAAGGATTTTGAAAGTGTTTTGAACAGTGGAAGAGACACTCGGAGAACTGTGTTAGGTCCAGAGGTGCCTGCTTTGATGGGTCTGAGGCATCATTGTCCTATATAGAATTTTTCTTGTATCGTCTTTAAATAAATGTCACATTTTTAATATTACATAGCTGGATACTTTCCGGACAGACCTCGTAAATTAACACAGTTATACTTTCGATTTGGCTATTTTATTCTTAAATTTTAAATTCACTTCCAATTCTCACGTTGCAGCAGAGTGACATTATAGTAACAAAGTCATTTTGGGTTAAAGATGCGGTCCTTATTTCAGACAAAGTAAAACATTGCTGTCTGGGAAACAGCAATGTTCACATATGTCTGTTACCACACCTTTATACGCCTGAGGTTCTTCCTCATATAGAACTTCAAAAAAGGTCTTCACGTTCATTAGCATCATGTCCGGCTTGATGATGCCAAACTATCTTGGTGCAACTTAGAGAGAATCATCAGATATTAATGCTTCTCTATAAGAAGTATGTGATTCCTGGATCTTGACAATCTTCGCGCATATGTCCACAATAATAAATTAGACAGAAATCATCATTACGGATGACTTCACTGGAGACAGCGTGGCTGCTTCCTGGAGGCTGATCCAGCACTGGAATAGGGCACTTTTAGGTAATGGCCTATATAAATAAATAAAAACATGGTAGGCGAACCAGACCCCCTACCACACCAGAAGCGGATACTCAAATCAGAAATGTCTTATTCTGGATTATGTGGACAGAACTCATCCAATAACTCCCTGTCCAGCATCTCATCGTATGATTTGAACCAATAGCAGCCATATCACCACTGCTGTTTATACACAGCCCAGATTACTGTTTACTGAACTGATCTGTTTTAACATCAGCTAAGCTTCAGGCTGTGCATATGCTGTGGCTCAGCACTCATTCCTGGAAGAAACTGCCTTCCCTGACTTGCATGCACAGACAAGGCTAAAAATTAGGATAAGCAACCTGGAACCTAATTTTTCTGGTAGCTTGATTCAGAGCCCTGAAGGAATGAATAGCAGCAGCAATTTTTATGACAGCTTTTTATAATGACTTCTATTAGTAGTGGCAATAGTTAGTTCACAAATTCTGATCAAATTGTGGAAAATATATTGAATTGTCCAATTATCAGAGTTTTGATTCATATTTCCATGATTTGCTTCCAGATTTCAAAAATGTGTTTATTTAGAGAGGCTGTAATCTGGTTCACAATGTCTGTATTATTACATGTTTAGGAGTATTTTACTAAAGGAATCCCCAGGATGGTCCACCTCCAGGAAAAGACTGTGCACTCTGGATACTTTATCACATAGAAGGTTTATTCACAAAATACAGCAAAGTTTCAACAGTCAGTAACGACAAGATTTCTCCTTCTAAAGAGCCCAAATCCTCCAGCCTGACCCTCCACTACCACCAGCGCAGATTTATGACGTCAGTGAGGGCAATGCTGATAAAGGGTGCTAAGGAGGCATTGTCTGCACACTTTGCTGCCTATAAAGAGAGTTATTCAGGGAGGCTTAAATCTGGTCTACAATGTCTGTATATAGTAGTCGAAATGTTCGGTGGCACTTGGACAGAGAGTGGTCTTCTGATTGTTACACACTGCACAGTTCACTGAACGATGAATTGGGATGTTAGTAAACTGATATTGTTGGATGGATACTACTAGCTTACAGAGAAGTTCTAATTACAGCACATTTTAATGTTTAAGATGCCAGGAGAGACCTAATGGCCCAACATTGTAAGTAGTCAATTTGTTCTAAAGCGGCTTTCAACTGTTTATAACCATTTTAGAACTGTGTTTGCACTGTTTAACTTATTACCTGGGATTCTGGGTCTCTGACTGAGGTAATGGGGCTCAACTAAGAAGTCAAACCATTCTTAATCTATTGAACTACTAACAATGGGTGGTGGAGGGGGAGTGCCAGGGCTGGTTATGGTGGAGTTTTCCTTCGTAGAATAAATGCAATAATTCCAGGGGGTAGAAAAATACTTATTCCATATTCATTCAACAAATCTGGTGCATCTTGATCAGATTAATAATACAAAGATTGGGATACAGCTAGATTCTAAAACATAAAAACAAAACAATACATAGTGATGTATAGTATTAACTGTGACACACAGCAGTTATAGATTGCACTCACAAGATGGAAATTCAAGAAGCGCATCAAAGCCCAGAACAGGGCTACAATGGTCCGCTCTCTACCTTAGGTAGAAATGGATAGTCAGCAGGCACATGAACTTCAAAGGACGGAATCAGGGATCAGGTACAAATTGGATATTTATTAGGTAAAAACGCCTGATTAAAAGTATATAATAAAAACAAATACAAAAGTATTAGTAAAATATCTAACGCGTTTCGTCCACTAACAATGGACTTCCTCAGAGATATAGCAATGAATAAAAATATGCATAATCCCAACCCTCCCACAGTCCCATTTAAATACACTGGTCCAGTGTTGTTGATTGAAGAGTTCTCCAGGTGGATAAGGTTCTGTGCCAATCTGATTCATTGATGATGGGACCAACATTCCTCATAGGTTCTCATGTGTTACCTTCTCAGATATTTTCAATGCTCATAAAATTCCTGAGTTCATTCGGCTTGCATTCCACAGGACGGCTTATGCGTTCATCGGGACATTTCCGCTTCTGGTTTAAAGAGTCCTGAACGCCGATTGCGTTCCATTTCTATGACAACATGTGTTCCAGATACACTCAAAAAGCATATATAGCAGTAGTGTGTGGAACTGTTGGATTTTCAAATATAGAGAAAGTATGACAATTGTTTATTAGATTGTGCATGGAAAATATATTTTATTTATATAGCAGAGAAATCGATCTCTCAAAATGCCCTTAATATACGTCTGGGGTTGTCTCGAAATTATTAACTGTATGTGGTAAATATAACACCTTAGTATATTGGAATTAAAAAATAATAATCATAAAATATAATATAAAAAATATAAAAATAGTAATTCAATATATAAGAAAAAATATTCACCACATAGGTGGTCTGTAGATAAGACATATCATATACCAAATTTTTGCTAGATAAATGGCAAGATGGTCACAGATGTGCCATAGATATATGGCCCAATAGAAAACTAAAAATGGTATAAAAATTAATATAGAAAAATAGAATGTCAATATATACACATCTGTAGCAAACTCAACCCTTTAAGAGAGTTTGCCATGAGCTTTTGGAGAGGCTTGCTTGCCCGCCCCCTGCCATGTGACTATGGCCCTGGGGGTATTGCCCTATAAAGACAGTATTTGGGCATGATGTGTGACGAGACCAATCTCGCCACATTGCATTGGAGAAGCCTGGTTGCTCGCCTGCTGCCTCTGGACTATGGCCCCCTTTTAAAAGACTTTATTTTGCCTGCAGAAAAGCTGTATTTGTGCTTTTCTGTCGGTTGTTCGGTAGATTCAATCTACCGAACAACCGCACGAATGAATAGACCACCTGGGAGCTGGAGTGTGCTGGCAATTAACCTCCCTGAAGCTGCGGTTAACCGCAGCTTAATTGACGAATGCTGGGTGGCCGCCATTCGTATCCCGAACACGAGGTCGCGGCCATTTTAAACATAAGAATGCACAGCGGTGTTCGCCCCTATTTTCATGGAACTAAAATCGGACACAGTTTTGCGCGAACACCGCTGAAGCCGCCGACCTCCCTTCTTGTTCGGTGGAAGTGCACGAACGGCCCGGTGTTCGGTAGTTTTGTTCGAATGTGTTATACCCCAGATAGGAATCCCATGGAGCCCATTCGTATGAAACTGACTGTGTAAAGACTTTGGCTCCATGGCGATTAAACTGTATTCGTGTGGTCTGAGCGCCATTTGCTTAATAATGTGCGCTCAGACCTGAGCTATCTGGGGATATGTTACATGTCTGTGTTTTATGTAATAAATGTTACTTTATGTATTTTAAAGTATAATACTGGTTTTGTGTCCCCACGTGTGTAATGGAGTTTTGCCTTTGTCCTGGGAGATAATTGAATTACTTCTCCAGGGCAGAGGGGAGGAAGCCAGGATGCATTGTGGGGATGTTTTACTTCTGTATGTCTGTAATTGGTACATGTCTGTCTTTTGTTACAGTCTTCCATCTGGTCCCCTAGGGGAGTGTCCACCAGGTGGGAGACCTGCATAAATACTGGGCAGGTAGCCCTCATTAAACTGACCACTGCTTGACCCTCAACACGGAGCCTTGTCTCGTTCTTGGGGGATTCACTGTATGCTGTTAGAGACTGATTGCCAGGAGTGTAAGCCGATTGTCTGCTTTTCCTGTTCGTCTGCTAGCAGCTATTTGGGAGGTTCCAGTTCGGGAGTTGGAGTGCTATTTTGTATCCAGTTCGGGAGTTTGGTGTTCTGCAGTAGCTGTGCCTGTATCTCTGGAAAGGGGGCCGATCACCTAAACGTTTTTTACCCCTTTTGTGCAAAACGGTCCGTTACATGATGGATTTTTATTACTGGCCCTTTAAGCACAGTGTATGGACTTCTGTTGGACTGTGTATGGATTGTGTATAGGAAGGTGTACCCCTCCCCCGTTTCCTGTCCCATTGTTCTCAAGCAGGGCGTTGTCCCAGGCACACTGCCAGACTACTTGGAACTGGTTTGGGCTGGAAAGCCATGCTTCAGTGGGCCTAAAGGGACCTCCACAAAACTTTAAACCCCCATAACTCCTGAACCCCTGATCTGATCTGGGTGATTTTTGGATATGTGTCTCACCCAGAACAGGGTTACCAGGGGATGTAATATTTAAAGGGGTACTACTAGGTTTAGGGGTATATCCAGAAAACAAGGGGAAATGTGTCTTACATAATGGGATTATGTGTCACACTAAGGGGAGGGGATGTGTGGGTGGCAACTCGTGTATGATTGGTGTATTGTGTAATTACTGTAAATCCCTCCCTTGCATGGGCGAATGCTTTAAAAGAAGGTTGTGTGATTAAAAGTTCAGTTCTACTCCTGATACTGTGTGTCGTCCAGTGATTGGGGAAAGGAAAGAGGAGAGATGGAATTCTCCTTTATAGATGGTATACAAAAATAGACATTCAGCTTTAAACATAATGTCTTAGCATATATGGAAAACCTGTACATAAAAGTAATGTGAAAAAGATATAAAAAAATAGAAAATGTGAGAATAGGGGTGGTGTAGTGAAAACCATCAACCACGATGAATTAGAACATAAAACAGACTAGATCCACGTCTAATTCATACCCTTGGGTTCTAGAGTATCTAGTTGATATGTCCAGTATGTCTCTTTTTGGGATAGTTTTAATTCTCTATTAACCCCCTTCCAATTGGAAGATACCTGTTCTATACCCATACCACGAAAATCCCTCCAGTTGAACATAGGACATGAATTGCATTGGACAGGGACAGAATAGGTGGCAACGCCTTTCCTGATGATGTAGATGTGTTCCATCAGACGTACTTTAAGATGTCTTTTAGTTTCCCCCACCTATTGTGTACCACACGGACATTGTAACAAATGGATAAGAATGTCCGTGTGGCAACCGATCCCAGATTTTATTGGGAAATTTTCGTGGCTGACATAACTCTCAAAATCCAAAGATTGTCTCAGATTCATTCTAGAGCACGCCCTGCACATTTGAGATCCTTTGAACCCTTTATGTATGTGTTGGATTCTTTTATTAGTTTAGGAGTTCCCTTCTTGGGGTAACTAGGTGCTATGAGGTTTTTGTGGGTTCTGATTTTTATTATATATGATAGGTGGACGATTGGGTATGACACTGCCTATAACTGGGTCCTGTAATAATATAAACCAGAATTTATTCAGGCATTTGTTTATCTTCCAGTGATCAGTGTTATACCTTGTGATAAAGGAGTATTTAAACTTTTCATTTGTAATGCTCCTTGGACAGTCCGTTAATAGGTGGTTGTTACGGTACCTCCAGTAATGAAATGTACAAACCGCCGTTTAGCGAGTATTCCCCGTTCGCAATAATGTGGTCGGGTAGCGGGTATAATAAAACCATGCGAACCGCCAGCCAGGGAACACTCCAAACTCCCGAACGGTACCTGTACGGCTAATTCCCTTCACGAGCTGCAAATCCACGAACGGCAATTAGTAACCGAACGACAATATCTCCCAAGCGGCAAATAATCCAAATAAGCAGTCTCTAGTCGCTGGTAACCAAATCCCCCCAATAACGAGACCAAGCTCCGCTTTGAGGGTAAAACACGAACTGATTTACTGTGGGCTACCTGCCCGGTATTTATGCAGGTCTCCCACTTGGTGGACACTCCCCTAGGGGACCAAATGGGAGACTGAAATCACAGAAGGACATGGGGACATTTTGGACATACATCCCCACAATAATCCCAGCATGCATCACAGTTCCCTCCCCTCTGCTCGGGGGATAATTGGGAAGTAACTCAATTATCTCCCCGAGCAGAGGCAATCGCCATTTTAAACACAAGTCACAAAAACACATAAAAATCCATAACTACATAACTGCCGAACATATTACATTCGTATTGCATATCCCCAGATAGTCTGGATCTGAGTGCACATTATTGGAGAATAGCGCTCAGATCCCATTCGCACAGTTCAATCGCCATGGAGTCAAAGTCTCTTTCAGTTCGTCGGTATGCGATTGACTCCATGGGACGGCTATCTGGGTTAAGTCCATTCGTGTGGTTGAATCTCCCGAACGCTGGCATTCGTATACTTTTGTCGATTGAGAAGGGGAGGTCGACGGCTTCAGCGGTGTTCGGCTGAAAAAGTGTCCGTTTTCAGATCCATGAAATAATCGTCGAACACCGCTGGTCGTTCGCATGGACAAAATGGCCGCCGCCTCGTGGTCGACATACGAACGACGACCACCCGGCATTCGGTTTTAATTGAGAAGTGTCTGTGGTTAACCGCAACGTTCTAATTGGGATCAATAGGTTAACCAGCAGCACACTTCTCTTCTGGGTGGCCGTCCGTTCGGTAGTTCCGTTCGACAAAAAAACGACATTCCCTTGAATAAAGCATACGAATGGGGAAATTCATGTAACCGGCAAAACAGGCGAACAAAGTATTTGTAATCCAGACAGATGGGTCTGTCACAGTGGTTTCTATTCTTTTGGGCAATAATCCTAATCTCTCTCAATTGTGTTCTTATCGTACCCTTTTTTGACCAATTTATTTGTAATATGCTTTGCTTGGATCCTAAAATCTTTTAAGTTAGAGCAATTGCGTCTTACTCTGGTGAGTTGACTCTTTGCCACCATAAATCGTGGCTTAGAAGTATTGCAACTTTTTCTGTGTACATAACTATTACCATCAGTTTTTTTTTTTAAAATAACATTTTGATTTTACTTTGTCACCTTTGTAAAATAAAGAAAGGTCCAAAAAACTGATTGTATGTTTATTCCATTCTGGTGTAAATTTTACCTTCTCATGTATATGTTGGCATAACTGGGGACGAACCTGGTTCCCATGGCAATACCTGTAAATGGAAGGTAAAATTTCCCTTCATAAAATAAATAATTGTGTTCCAATATGAATTTAATGGCTGCTAAAATAAAACTCCTAAGAGATGGATGGTCGTCGGGATCTTGACTAATAAAAAAAATCAACTGCTTTGATACCAAAGGATATCAACTGCTTTGATACCAAGGATATCAAAGGATAATGATGGATAACTGTATACAGTGACGTAACGTCCAAAGTGACCCAGTATAACCATCTTTCCATTCAATATTGTCTAGTGCTTGCAAAATGGCTTTGGAATCCCTTACATAGGAAGGGGTACTTTGGGCGTATTTTTGGAGACTTGAATCTATAAAGGCTGATAAATTGCCTGTGATTGAGTTGATACCGCTAATAATAGGACGTCCTGGTGGAAATAATACATTTTTGTAGTTTGGCACAAAATAAAAAATTGGAATAACTGGATAACTGTTAAATAAAAACTTTTTCAGAAATGACTATCATACATTGCTTTGAGTAACATATCTTTTAATTTGGAATTAAATAATCCTGTAGGGTCATATGGTAGTACAACATAAGTATCTGATTTTCCCAGAATGTTTAGAGATTCCTGATGGTAATAATTAGAGGTCATGATGACAATCCACCCCCCTTTATCCGCTTCTTTTATCACATTGTCATCTCTTTTTGCAAGGTCTTTGAGGCATATAAAAACTCATCTTCAGTTAAATTGTGTTGTTTATTGTGTTTTTTATAAAAAAAAAAAAAATTTGAACTCCTCATTAACCATTTTCTCAAATGTTTCTAAATATGGTCCCCTACTATTTACTGGATAGAATTTAGACTTTGGTTTAAAAAGTTCAACGTTATTATGTTTCCTTGATTCTTCATCTAAGTCCACAAGTGTGTCAGTCAATGTGGATAGAATAGGATTCTTTATACTTAACGCCAGATGTGACTAAGGTGTTGTTCCATTCCACTGTCCTTTCTCGCCTTGACTACTGTAATCCGCTTCTCAGTGGTCATACGTGCTCCCAACTTGCGCCGTTACAGTCCACAATGAATGCAGCAGCGAGGCTCATCTTCCTGTCCGCCCGCACCTCCCATGCCTCACCCTTCTGTCAGTCCCTACATTGGCTTCCTATAAAATATAGAGCTTAATTTAAAATTCTGGTTCTTGCTTTCAAATCTCTACATAATGCTGCTCCCACCTATCTATCCTCCCTTATACACAAGTATGTCCCGTCTAGGCCCTTACGATCTGCTGAAGACTTACGTCTATCTTCTGTCCGTACTCCCACCTCTGATGCTCGCTTTCAAGATTTCTCGAGGGCTGCACCGTTCCTGTGGAACTTGCTTCCCTCCTCCATTAGATGCTCACCCAGTCTCCACTCCTTCAAAAAATCATTAAAAACCCACTTCTTCATAAAAGCATATCAATTAAACTGTTAATAGCTCCTGACTGATTTCTCTTCTGCAACTGTCACTAGTCTAATACTATCCTTACCTTTTTGTGTAATTTTACCCCACTTCCTCTAGCATTCAAGCTCATTGAGCAGGGCCCTAAACCCCTCTGTTCCTGTGTGTCCAACTTGTCTGGTTACAACTACATGTCTGTTCGTCCACCCATTGTAAAGCGCTGTGGAATTTGATGGCGCTATATAAATATAATAATAATAATAATAATAATAATAATAATAATAATAATAATGTGTCTTTTGACTGTTAGAGATCTTACAAAATTCTTTAGATCTATGAATAGAGTGAAATTATCTGCCTTTTGTGCCGGGTTGAATTTCAGTCCCCGTTCTAATACCTGAATCTCTAGACCTGTTAAGGGCATATGTGTTAGATTAAAAATGCCCTTATTATGTTCATTTAATGGTAGAATCTCGCTCTCCTGTGAGGATTGGTCGTTTCTTCCTCTACTCTCAATCTTTTCAGAGTGGATTCTGTTCGAAGATGGGAGAAGTGATTGGGGTGTTCTCAAGGAGTACACCTCGGTAAAAAATAAATTGGTGATCCTTTGATCCTTGTTTGTATGGCTCTTATCTAAAAAAATAAAAAATAAAAAATCCTATTGGTATTAGGGGAAATACTTTCTTGAGAAGATATTTTACTCCTAGTAGCCTCTGTGTAAGTTCTCTTATTAGTGGTGTCTGAAGGTCTTTTTTGGTGTAGATCATGTCTATAATGACTGTCCTCTCTGGGAAATGGTCTAAAGTCTTGTTGTATTCTTTCATTGTGGCCCTGTGAGGTGGTTTTAGGTTATCTAAATATCTTTTGTGGTCTGTCATTTGGTGGGGATCTATAATAGTTGGTATAATTTAGATTTCTTGATGGTTTTTGGGACATAACACTATTTCTGTATGTTTTAATTGTTCGTCTTCTATGTGATAATTTATTCACTGTGGCAAATACATTATTTGACTTATCCTCTCTGTCTCTCCTATACTTCTTGCTTTTGGTCTCTGTGATTTTTTTTTTATCCAAATGTTTTTAATCTTTTATTTAAGTCGTCCTGATGGTTTTTAAATTCAGGATTAGCCACGTTGGATGAATTATTTTCTTCTAATTCCTGTAATTGAATTTCTGTTTTCTCTTACATTTCTTTGGAGTATTGTATAATGAGATTAATAATTTGGAATGAGCAATTGCATTAAATCTCATCCCACTTGTTCATGAAAGATTAATTTTCTAGACCATATGCTGGCATTTTCTCAATTCTTAGACCTCTGGGAAATAGCCCTTCATTTATATAGTTTTCAAGAAAGGCTATTTCCCACCACTTTGTTTCATTTGTTAATAATCCCTTTTTTAGTCTAAAATATTCCTTGAGTCGCTTAATGGGCTCGGGTTTATCCTAATCGTTAAATAATGCCTCAAATTTTAACATTTTAGGCTTTTAGGATTTTAGACAAATAATTTTCCAAAGTGGCCATATTATAATGATTTTTAAGTAAGTAAGATGGAGATGACGGGAAAAGCAAAAATAGGGGGAAAATACAAAACAAACAAGTGCTCTCTCTCTCTCTCCATGTTACCCCCTCTCCTTCTCTCTCTCTCTCTCTCCATGTCCCCCCCTCTCCTTCTCTCTCTCTCTCCATGTCCCCCCCTCTCCTTCTCTCTCTCTCTCCATGTCCCCCCCTCTCCTTCTCTCTCTCTCTCCATGTTACCCCTCTTTCCTTCTCTCTCTCATGTTACCCCCTCTCCTCCTCTCTCTCTCTCCATGTTACCCCCCTCTCCTTCTCTCTCTCTCTCTCCATGTTACCCCCTCTCCTTCTCTCTCTCTCTCCATGGTACCCCCTCTCCTTCCTCTCTCTCTCTCCATGTTACCCCCTCTCCTTCTCTCTCTCTCTCTCTCTCTCTCAATATTTACCCCCTCTCCTTCTCTCTCTCTCTCTCTCTCCATGTTACCCCCTCCTTCTCTCTCTCTCTCTCTCTCTCCATGTTACCCCCTCTCCTCCTCTCTCTCTCCATGTTACCACCTCTCCTCCTCTCTCTCTCCATGTTACCCCCTCTCCTTCTCTCTCTCTCTCCATGTTACCCCCTCTCCTTCTCTCTCTCTCTCCATGTTACCCCCTCTCATTCTCTCTCTCTCCATGTTACCCCCTCTCCTTCTCTCTCTCTCCATGTTACCACCTCTCCTTCTCTCTCCCTCCATGTTGTCCCTTCTCTCTCCATGTTAGTGTAATTGTCTGTAATTGTGACAGCATTGTATTAAAGATCCAGTATCCTCCCTGCTGCTCACTAAGTAATGAATGGCTGCATTAGCGGTCACTGAGGACAATAATAACTCTCTCTCTCACTCTCTCTCCATGTTACCCCCTCTCCTTCTCTCTCTCTCCATGTTACCCCCTCTCCTTCTCTCTCTCTCCATGTTGTCCCTTCTCTCTCCATGTTAGTGTAATTGTCTGTAATTGTGACAGCATAGTATTAAAGATCCAGTATCCTCCCTGCTGCTCACTAAGTAATGAATGGCTGCATTAGCGGTCACTGAGGACAATAATAACCCCCTCTCCTTCTCTCTCTCTCTCCATGTTACCCCCTCTCCATGTTACCCCCTCTCCTTCTCTCTCTCTCCATGTTACCCCCTCTCCTTCTCTCTCTCTCTCTCCATGTTACCCCCTCTCCTTCTCTCTCTCTCCATGTTGTCCCTTCTCTCTCCATGTTAGTGTAATTGTCTGTAATTGTGACAGCATTGTATTAAAGATCCAGTATCCTCCCTGCTGCTCACTAAGTAATGAATGGCTGCATTAGCGGTCACTGAGGACAATAATAACCCCCTGACCTGGAACCAGGAATAACCTCAATAAACACAATGAGCCGATACCTACAGAATGTAGCAGCTGAGCGCAGACATATGACGTCACCGCGGAGGGGGAGGAGTCTAGTTACTGTCCAGCAGGAAATCCTCGTTCTGAGACCGGAAATGGTACTGACCCATCCGCCGCCATGATGGATATGGGCAAAACTCCTAATAATCAAAATATGGGCAACAGGCAACTGTCAGTGCATTCTGGATCTCTGAGCTGTTGGTCCATATATTGTTTTTTTGTTATATTCACGCTTGCACTTTACATGTTGGCACTTTGCCCTTTTCCATATATATGCACTAGAATGGCAATAGTACAACCTAAAAAACAGGCAACTGTCAGTGCATTCTTCAGTTAGGAGAGAGAGAGAAGGAGAGGGGGTAACATGGAGAGAGAGAGAAGGAGAGGGGGTAACATGGAGAGAGAGAAGGAGAGGGGGTAACATGGAGAGAGAGAGAAGGAGAGGGAGTAACATGGAGAGAGAGAGAGAGAGAGAAGGAGAGGGGGTAACATTGAGAGAGAGAGAAGGAGAGGGGGCAACATGGAGTGAGAGAGAAGGAGAGGGGGTAACATGGAGAGAGAGAGAGGAGAGGGGGTAACATGGAGAGAGAGAGAGAAGGAGAGGGGGTAACATGGAGAGAGGAGAGAGAGAGAGAGAGAGAGAGTAACATGGAGAGAGAGAGAGAAGGAGAGGGGGTAACATGGAGAGAGAGAGAAGGAGAGGGGGTAACATGGAGAGAGAGAGAGAGAAGGAGAGGGAGTAACATGGAGAGATAACATGGAGAGAGAGAGAAGGAGAGGGGGTAACATGGAGAGAGAGAGAAGGAGAGGGGGTAACATGGAGAGAGAGAGAAGGTAACATGGAGAGAGAGAGAAGGAGAGGGGGTAACATGGAGAGAGAGAGTGAGAAGGAGAGGGGGTAACATGGAGAGAAGGAGAGGGGGTAACATGGAGGGAGAGAGAAGGAGAGGGGGCAGCATTTAGTGAGACAGAAGGGGGCAGCATTGAGGGAACCTATGTGGTTTGTGTAAGCATACATCAAGCTTTATGGTTGTTGCAGTTTTGGAGAAGTAGCTTTAAATGCCAAAAATTAGTTTAGATCCTAGACATCTGATGCATTTAAGAAGTAGGACTTATATGTTAATCTATTTTGAGTTCTTTTAACTTTGTTGCTATAGATTAAATGTATAAAAATTATAAGTCAAATCTGATATTTGTTTCTTTAACTCATTTTTAACAATTGCTTTCTTAACAGTGGAGTGTCTCTTTAAGTTTGTATTATTGTATTAATTTATTAAAATCTTTTCGCTACTTGTTCTGACATTGGGGATTCCTGCAGATTTGTTTTCAAGAAGGTTGTGTTTTTTTTTCTAAAAATATCCCTGTGTATATCTGGATAATGTGTGTAATGGGCCCTCTTATTATTCATTAATACTATGTGTATTTCAGGATAAGTGTGTGCTGGACTTCCCAATTATACATATACTGTGGCAGAACCAGCCTCGCCACTGGGCATTGGAGAAGACTGATTGCCAGCCTCCTTCCATGTGACTATGGCCCCTGGGATGTATTGCCTGCTCTCCTGTACTGCTGAGGTTTGCTACCAACTAGATGGATTTGGCTATGGAGCTTGTTTAGTGCCCTCTGTTGGTAGCAACAGTAATATGCACTACCTGAATAGCAAGACTAGTAATTTGCATATTCGAGTAGATTTGCATATCGCTAATTCTGCATGCAGGAGAGACATTTTGTGTTAATTATGGTCTTCCCCACCAATTTATAAATATGTAATTATGTTACATATATTATGTTATGTCACTGTATGTTGCCTGCTATGATTTGACTGTAATTTTATTGAGTTTACACAGCAATGTTAATGTAATGACCATATGGGCTAGTCTCAAGTAAAATAAAGTTTTAGACAGTTCTACTTCACCCTCAATTTGGAGTCCTGTCTATTATTAGGGGAATCGGCTACAAGGGATTGCTATGCTCTGCATATTCCCTTGCTATAATCACTCCTACGCTCTTTTAAGAGCTCGTTCCTGCTTCGCTCTGAAGGAAGAGAGGTTCGGCCTGCGATGGTTGTGGTGTCGGCTAGAGTGCTTGGAATCCTCAAGAATCGCTAGGAGCATGCATCAACGGAGGTACCCAGTCGGAGTTCCAGGTGATCTGTTACATATACCTCTAAGTATTTTAGGGTAGTGTGTGGGACCCTCTTATTATCCATTAGGCAGTAATAGTAACTTTCCTGGCTAATCATGGCAGCATATACACATGGTTAGCTCCTCCCCTACAGCCGATAGGACAGGAAAACCACCAAGGTTTTAAAAGGAGGCTCCATCCCTAAGGTCCTCAGTCTTTTTCCTGTCCTACAGCCCTTAGGACGTGAGCAATTTGCTCCCTTTACTTCGGACATGTATGTTTTATCTTCATTACTTTATTTGCTGTTTTACTGTAGTACGTTATGCAGTTGTGCTTTTATGCTGTGATGCATTTAAGCTTTGATATCTTTAACCCCTTAAGGACCAAACTTCTGGAATAAAAGGGAATCATGACATGTCACACATGTCATGTGTCCTTAAGGGGTTAAACTAGTGCATTATACAGCTGTACCTTATTTTTAAGATTGTGGTACATTATGCGGTTGTGCTTTTGCTAGGAAGCATTTAAGCTGTGTGGCATTTAAGCTGTGTGGCATTTAAAACTGTTTCATTTAAATTGGCATTTAATTCTGTTGCATGTAATACCGCAAGTCATTGGAAACCGCAGTGCATTGGAAAACTGCAGTGCATTTGAAGACTGATATATTTTAAAAACTGTTACATTTTGGAAACTGTGTTAGATTTGAAAACTGTTTTACCTTTTATACCTTGAGGCCTTTAGACTGTGGTGCCTTTAAACTTTGACCTTTTTGCACGTGGTTGCCTTTTAAACTTCCTTGCAGGCACTTTTTTTATCTATTTTGCTTCCCCCTCGGTCCCAGTGATTTATTCCTGGTTTCCTGGGTGTTTAGGGGCCATGTAGGCTTCAGACAGAGTCCTCTTCCTGGTCTCTAAACAGCAAACACACTCGGAATAGGCCCACATGTGTGCAGTTTGTGCCTTATTGGGCCTAATACAGATGACTTGTGGGAATACAAGTTGTGGCAGCCATCTTGGATAAGGGCAATTGCCAGAAAGTGCCTAAAATAAAGGGAAACTTACAGTAAACATACACTTATTGGGGTAAGTATTTGCAGGGTCTCCAGACATGGATAAGTGCTGTCTTCAGCCTGTTTTAAAGCTGTTTCGCTGGTTTCTTATATAATTTAACAGTGCACATTTTTTCTTAATACTTTACCACAGGTAATATTTAGTTATTTGTCAGGTGTCTGATTTTTCACCAGGATCTGGTTATGAGGAGAAAACAGTGGATGGAATCGGTTATGCACTGACTTCCTCCAGAAGGTTGTCGCTTCAGCATGACCTATCACTGTGCAGCCACATGACATGCGGGCAGGGCTTACAAAGTAAGTTCCAGAGGCCTTAGGGGTAAGAAAAGAGGCCAGGCTTTACCATGTGGAGGAAGTTATTTCCAACCCCAGAACTACACCACCTAAGTTGCACACTTATGGATCATAGGTGGACGCAGACCTGTCCAAAATTTTGCGCCTACCATTGCTGGAGGCTAGCCAGCTGTGATTTCCACTGCTGTTTCTACAAACATGAAATATGTGATTAAAGATCTAAAGGCTACTATGGAGCGAGATATTAAAAGCCAAGATTGAAGAGGCAGTCTGAAGTCTTCAGGTTACAACTTATTTCTTCACAGAAACTTCCCTAGATGTAACTAGGATATTCTCTGGATCAAATGGCTTTATCTGTAGCAACTAAGAAAGCATTATGGTTCTGTTTCTGGGATGATGTCTCATCCTCCAAGTCTGCCCTCTACACCATTCTATTTGAAGGGGTGGTGCTGTTTGGGAAAACGTCTGATAATTCCATTGAAAAGGTGAATGAGGGCTGCAAGATATTGGTACCTTAGGATAGAAGTTCCAAGGATCCCAGCTCCTCATAGTCTGACCGGAGAACCTCCAGTGACCAGTATTTCTGAGATACATTGTGCTACTGGCCCTGCAGGGAATACTCCAGAGGTAACTCATGGCAGTTGGTAAACCTGCCTTTCAAGGTTCTAATGGAGCTATAACGTAGTCGTTTTGCTCTTCAGCAATGAACATATCTCCTCCAGTACTAGGAGCCTCATTTTTCTGATCACACATACCTGGGCTTGTCATACTCTGGAGGCTTGAGTGGTATCCATGGTCCAGATGGATATAGACTGGAGTTTTTTCTTAACGGGCACAGGAGTCTCCATACCAACAGGAGTATTAAGACCAATGAATCAAAAGGTAAAACACTGAAGGAAGAAGCCTTCTAGACGAAGAGAAAAAAAAAAAATACTTTAGGTCCCAGAACAAGAGCAGTTCCAGGGACAAGTTTCGCCTCTCTTCTGGTGCTAAGAGGAAAAGCACATGTAAGCCTACACTGGACTTAAGAGGGGCCAACAAGAGGCTGAATGTTAGAGTCTTCGGGATGGAGTCAATCAGATCCATATCTCAAGCAATCTGGAAGGATAATTTCCTTACCTCTATATATCTCAAGGATGCTTACTTTCAGTCCAATCTACAGAGATCTTCAGCATTAGCTCAGAAGAGAACTTCCATGTTAGTGCCCTACCATTTGGCCTCAATGCGGCCCCAAGGATCTTTCTATCTGCTTATAGTGTTATTGAGAGTCCAGAACTCCACCTGGTTCCATTATCTGGAGGATCTACCTCTGATAGCCTTAGACCCTCAGAAGGCAGGCACACATAGGTATATAGTTCTTTCATAACTCCTAAAGTTTGGCTGCTTGATGAATATCAAGAAAAGCAGTTTCAGACCAGCTCAGTGGTTGACATTCCTGAGTGGAAAATTCTAGGCTCTGCTTTTCCCTATCTCGGGAACAGTTCCACAGATTGTAAAGGTTTTCTCTCCCAGTTTCTTCATTTCTGCTTGGTAACAGCAAGAAAATAGAGGCAACTACTAGGAATCCTGGCTTCCACCAGCAGACTTGTCAGATGGGCCCAATGGCATCTCTGGATTCCTTACAGATCCTTCCTATCTTGGTCTAACAAGAGAAAGATTATTGGAGCCAGCCACTTACTATGTCCCCATCAGTGGAGTTGCACCTTACCCTGGCAGCTGAAAGAGGGATTAGATCTGAGTTTCCAGTGAACAGAACCTCATTGGTCAATTATTAGCTCGAATTCCAGTTTTTATAAGATTGGTTACACAGTGTTTGGACCATGTTGCACAATATTTCCATTCATTTGTATGGAATTAAGAGTCATTTTCAAGACTCTTCTTCACTTCAGAGGCTTGCTGAAGAACGAGTGGGTCCAAATTTGCTCAAATATCAATGCAACTGTATCCTATATCGACCAAGATGGGTCTCACAGATACGTATTGATGGAATTCCAGCCCATAATGATCAGGGCACAGAAGAACAACCAGTGGCTCAGAATACCATGGCTGTTTGCTGGAGCCGAATAACT
This sequence comes from Pelobates cultripes, assembly GCA_933207985.1. Classification (NCBI taxonomy): domain Eukaryota; kingdom Metazoa; phylum Chordata; class Amphibia; order Anura; family Pelobatidae; genus Pelobates; species Pelobates cultripes. Next base: position 416,495,930 of record OW240912.1, on the reverse strand, counting down.
GTGGACAAGGTGGATTGGCAACCAGGTCCTGACGTATCCTCGTGGTTGACGCAGATTGTCTGATACCCTACATAGATCTGATGGCCATTTCTTGGAACTACCAGGTCCAGAAGTATTTTTTACATGCTAGGACCAGAATGCTCAGGTTCAGGATACACTGGCTCAAATTTAGAATTTTAGTCTGATGTACATATTTTCCTGTTTTCGACCTTCTTAAAAAGGCAATGCAAAAGGTGACAGTGGAAGACCGTGTCGACTCTAATTCCTATGATGAATAAGATGATTCTGGAAACTCCAAGGGAAATTCCTGTACGTCCAGACCTATTACAAGGCCCCATTACACACCAGGATCCTCAAGTTCTGGTGTTGATGCGGGAGGCCATATTAGTATAGGCATCCCTGAGACGTTCATTGAAATCCTCTTACAATCCTATACAGGCTTTACTAAGCTTGACATGCTTTTGTCTGTTGGAATTACTCCTCGTTCAGGCCTTGAAAGGGTCTGTGTTATAACACTCTAGAGGAACACTTAGCTGCACTTTGCTTCATATAGGCATTGATTGAAATCATGCCTCCACTAAGTGTGGTGAAGCCAATATGTGACGTACCAGTGGTCACACGGGCCCTGACTGAACTATTATTCGAACCTCTAGAAGGAGCTTCCATGGTGTTAGCACAGAAAGTGCTGGTGGCTGGTACCCCAGCAAGGAAAATGGGTGAACTCCAGGCTTGATCCTGTGAACCCCCTTTCACTACTTTTCAACAGGTATGGTCGTCTTGCATTTGGCACCTGAAGATCCTGCCTATGGTGAATGCTTATCTATGTCATTCTCTACCTGTACTGAAGGGTACCGATTGAGCGTTGATGCCCCTGGTGCTTTGCTTCATGTAAGCAACAATTGAACTCAAGCCTCCGCTGAGGGTGTTGAAACCAATATGTGACGTACCACTGGTCTCACAGACTCTGACTGAACCTCTAGCAGGAGCTTCCATGATGTTAGCCCAGACGTTGCTGTTGCTGGTGACTGGTACCTCAGCAGGGTGAATGTGTGCACTTAGCTGCACTTTGCTTCATATAGGCATTGATTGAAATCATGCCTCCACTGAGTGTGGTGAAGCCAATATGTGACGTACCACTGGTCTCACGGGCCCTGACTGAACCATTATTCAAACCTCTAGAAGGAGCTTCCATGGTGGTAGCACAGAAAGTGCTGGTGGCTGGTACCCCAGGAAGGGGAATGGGTGAACTCCAGGCTTGATCCTGTGTACCCCCATTCACTGAATTTCAACAGGATATGGTTGTCTTGCATGTAGCACCAGTGATCGTGCCTAAAGTGAGAGCCTTTCAATGCCGTTCTCTACCTGTAGCAAAGGATTTGGGGCATTCTCCACTAGTGCTGTTACAGCATCTCGTGGGCTTCCATGGCAATGGTCTCTGCTGAAGCTTTGTAAAGTTGGCATTTGGACCTCTTTGAACTAGTTTGTCCTGCATTACATATTGAACATTGAAGCAATTAATGAGGCACAATTTGGACGTCACGTCCGTTCTCTACCTGTGCTGGAGGGTATCAGGGCACTCTCCTATCATGCTGTTGCAGCATCATGGGTTGCCATGGCAATGGTTTCTGCTGACACTTTTTGTAAACTAGCATTTGAAACTCTTTAGACACGTTTGTCTGGCATTTCATACTGTTTGTTAAAACAGTCTATGATGCACAATTTGGTACTCAAGTACTTAACTCAGTTCATTCTTCTATCTATGTTGAATTATTCTGATAATTTGATTGGCTATTCTGTCCCTCCCTCTGTAAGCTTGGGTATTCCCCATGTGTATATGCTGCCATGATTAGCCAGGAAAGTTGAAAATTTATTCATACTTACCGTAATTTTCTTTTCCTGGCTATTATTCATGGCAGCATATACTTCCCACCCATTAATGTCTCTATTTATGTACTGTAGAGCTTGTAAACTGACTGAGGACCTTAGGGATGGAGCCTCCTTTTAAAACCTTGGTGGTTTTCCTGTCCTATCGGCTGTAGGGGAGGAGCTAACCATGTGTATATGCTGCCATGAATAATAGCCAGGAAAAGAAAATTACGGTAAGTATGAATAAATTTTCCACTGTATCGAGTCTCATGAACTTTGTATTGTACGTTCGTTTGTAATCTCCCAAAACCCCGCAAGTTCGTGTGAATTATAGCTCTCAGTCATTCGCATACCCAAACAGCAGTTGAGACTTGATGAAGGGTACAACAGGAGTGTTTTATTATGGCTAGATGGCCCACTTTTATACACAGTCCCTCTAGCCAATATATTAGAACAAGTCGCCTAGGTGTCTGTGTCTGAGAGATAAGTGCTTTGCTTAAACTAATTATCCCCCAGAAACTAAAGGTACAATGCATAAAACACCCCAAAACATACATAATAATAGGAACCCCCCAAGTCATTTATCCCCAGATAGTCTGGATCAGAGCGCTCAAGTTGTCCAACTAGCGCTAGCATCCATTCGGTAGAACAAAATTGCCTGGTAAAATTTGAATAGACCGCACACGTGGCGTCTGCCAAAATTAGTTCCATAGGAAAAGTTGTTGCGGTCAGTCAGCATTCGGGAGTTCCTACACACACAAAAAAAAAAGTATGGTTCCCCTGGCTCATAGGTAGCAATTGTTCCCCTTGTTCCTAGCTTGTCGCTTTCCTAGCTTGTCGAGAACAGAAGCAGGCGGATACAGTTACAGAGGGTTGCGATTTATCATCTTGGAGTTCCAGACACTCAACGACCGAGTACCGCTGCCTGCGTTTGGGAGACAAGATGGCTGCTGTTTTCCAGAGCACATGTCCTTCTGTTATATGAACGGTGGCCACCCAGAGAGAGCACTTAAGTTTGTGGTTGCTTTAAAGATAATGAGCCAGTGGGTGGTCTGCGTTCGTTAGAAGGATATACCAAACCAAAGGGAAAACAACTTGGGCTGTTTGTCACATTGCTCCCCCCAGTTCCATGGTGCAGCCACGAGACCCCAACTGGTAAATTGGTAAAGCCCGAATGGGTTGATGAATGCCGACTTAGGAAGGGCCCCAGCTCAAGTAGGATTTGACAATAACCCTTGCACAAATCTATGGTAGTCAAGTAATTTCTCCTGACCATACAGCTCTTCTATCCAGGGCACGCGTTGGTAACTGTCCGGTCATTACGTTTCAGATAGTCAATATACAGAAGCGAGTTATACCGTCTCACTTAGGTAACAACACTACTGGGGAAGGTTCTATGACCCCTATCTTTAAAGGAGCACTATAGTCACCTAAATTACTTTAGCTAAATAAAGCAGTTTTAGTGTATAGATCATTCCTTGCAAGTTCACTGCTCAATTCACTGTCATTTAGGAGTTAAATCACTTTGTTTCTGTTTATGCAGCCCTAGCCACACCTCCCCTGGCTATGATTGACAGAGCCTGCATGAAAAAAAAAAAAAAACTGGTTTCACTTTT
>OW240912.1:416463793-416492348 GCA_933207985.1 Pelobates cultripes | reverse complement strand
ATTAGTCATTTTCTTAAAACATCCATAAGAGAATTTACCATTATATAAGCAGATTTTAATTTGTCTAAAAGATATCTATCTTAATTTAGAGCAAATCAATACACCTGGATAAAAACAGCGGTATGCTAACACGTGATAATATCACATCAATATATAATTATTCTTAATTCCACCTGCAGAATGGAATGTTTATAACTATATATTCTTTTGTTAACTAAGATTTCTTAATATGGAAATCTGACCGTGCTTTATCCAGTCATATATAATGCTATTAATACATTTTAATTAATTTAATTTAATTAAATGAAACCAGTATAATTACCAGTTGAGTATATATTTCATCCGATTGGTAGTCTCTCTGCATGGAGGTGTTGGTTAGAAAGTCAGTAAATTCTAAGTGTTAGAGTTTTAGGAGTAGAGTGTTAGTCTCAGATGTTGTCCGAGTTGGAATCCCCAAACTTCCAATTCCTCTCTCCTCTCCTTTGCATATGTCCTGCATCTGCCTCCCCTCTCGTATCCTTGTCTTCCCTTTGTCTTAACTTTTAAAGGGCCAGACTCTCTGTACGTCATCAGTTGATAACCCAATAGAAGCACTAGAGGTGTGGTTATCTTCCAGATCGCAAATTAGTTATTTGGTCTATAGAGGGCAGTCTTGTCCCACTAAACATACCTATCCAGGAAAGAGTTAACTTTTCCTGGTGGCTATTTTGACGTCATTTTGGCCTATCTAGATAGTGGCTATAACTTACGTATCCTTCAAAGATCAAAGGGTTTCTTAAATTTTGTCCAGACTATGTGTCTGCAAATCTGCTATAATTTCTGATATGACAGATCATGAACTAAGTTTACCCTTTTCCATACAATGGTACCTTATATATATATATAGACAGTTAAATATTATTATTTAATCTTCTCTGTCACAATTGTCTGGGTTTAGATTTGATTATATTCTTCTTATCACTTGTTTATACTATGCTATGCATTCCTTAGCTCTGGCAAAGAGGCCAGTCTTACAGAAAGAAATCCTGTGTCTCTTTGTTTTTTTGGAATAACAAAATGGAGTCTGGTCTGTTCAGAGTGACTCAGAATATACACTTTTAGTTTCTATCGTAGCACAAAATGTCTGCCGATATAAATACCCTGACAGACACTTTGGAAATTCAGAACTTCGGCATTTCGGAATTTCGGGACTTCGGCACTTCTCTTGCAGCCGCTTAGTAGATAACTCCCTATTTCCCACGGTATTAGGGAGTTATTTACCAAAAGGCTGAAAGACCTAAATTGGTATTTCAGCCAAATTTACTAATACTAAGTAAAAATTACTTAGTATTAGTAAATTTTGCCCTTACTCGCGCTACCGCGAGTAGGGGCATGTCTATTAAACAGTGAGCAGCCTGAGCGGTGGGTGGGGGCTCTAAAGTAAAATGATGGGGGGGACCCTTATTAGTATTTAGGGCCCTCACCCACCGCTCAGTGGTGGGGGCCAGGGGGGAGGACATTAGGTCCCCCCTTATTAGTATTTAGGGCCCCCACCCGCCGCACAGGGGTAGGGACCAGGGGGGAGGACATTAGGTCCCCCCCTTATTAGTATTTAGGGTCCCCCACCCACCGCTCAGGGGTGGGGGCCAGGGAGGAGGACATTAGGTCCCCCCCTTATTAGTATTTAGGGCCCTCACCCACCGCTCAGGGGTGGGGCCAGGGGGGAGGACATTAGGTCCCCCCTATTCCAATTTAGGGCCCCCACCCGCCGCTCAGGGGTGGGGGCCATGGGGGAGGACATAAGTCCCCCCCTTATTAGTATTTAGGGCCCCCACCCACCGCTCAGGGGTGGGGGCCAGGGGGGAGGACATTAGGTCCCCCCCTTCTTTTACTGTAGGGCCCCCACCCACCACTCAGGGGTGGGGGCCAGGGGGGAGGACATTAGGTCCCCCCTTATTAGTATTTAGGGCCCCCACCCACCGCTCAGGCAATTCATCTATTCGGACATTTGGAAGTACCCGAATGTCCGAATTGACCAAAGTGAATTGCATATGTCTACTAATGGCGCACGGGAGAATGCTGGCACAAACAGCACTTCCATCTAACACCAGACGTTCATACAGCCAAGCTCTCATCTTATTTAACAAATACTGCTGTCACATTGCAGATTTAAAACTAAAAAGGGTTTGGGTGCTAAAAAGTACATTAGTGTGGTGCACTTCATATCTGAGAGTCAAATAGAAGCATCTAATAGTGCGCTTACTGAGCACTTGTAAATATTCTAATTGTTTTGCTGCTAATCTGCTAAATTGTAAATTTTAGGGCCTGTTCTTCATATCTGAGAGTCAAATCGAAGCGTCTAATAGTGTGCTTACTGCGCACTTGTAAACATTCAAATTGTTATGCAACTAATCTGCTAAATAGTACATTTTGGGGCCTGTTCTTCAAAGGTGAGAGTCAATGCGAAGTGTCTAATAGTGTGCTTACTGTGCACTTGTAAACATTCTTATTATTTTGCTGCTAATCTGCTAAATAGTACATTTTGGGGCCTGTTCTTCATGTGTGAGAGTCAAATCGAAGCGTCTAATAATGTGCTTACTGCGCACTTGTAAACATTCTAATTGTTTTGCTGCTAATCTGCTGCTTACATAAGAGTTTTAAAAAGTAAATTTTATTTTTTTTATTTTTTTTGGTGCTAAATAGTATATTTGGGATGTTCACTTCATATCTGAGAGTCAAATTGAACCGTAACTTTGAGTCGAATTTACTACATCGGTCACTTGTAATATTGTTTCACACCTACAACACTTATTACACAGATCTAAGTGATGGAAAACAGATTGATATTTTCTACACTAAAAACTACCAGATAACAAGCTGCTATATTTAAACCAGTTATAAATAGAGGTCCTTAAACAATATTGTAATTCTGGGGCAACACCGTCACAAGTCAAACTGAGAGGTCAGTTTATAGGGAAAAGTGTTGCCTGGATACAATTCTAAAACAATTTCCATATGTCCTTTGCAGACTTTACATGCTGGAAAAACACAGGTGCCAACTGCTGTGGCTTTCTGCAGTGTGCATACCGGCAAGGAGGGCAGGGTTGAGGAGTGGGTGGAATATGATGTGGAGGATGATGAGGTCCTAGACCCCACATGGAATCAAGGTCATGCGAGTGACGTGTGCAGTTTGGAGGAAAAGGCGCTGGTCGCACAGAGGCACCGGCACAGCATAAGAGGGAGCATGGTGCAAAAGCGGAGCGGCCGTCCTCTAGCGCTCGTCGGCATGTATTAGCTCGAGAATCACCATGGTAGGCGCAGAAACTGGCATCAAAAGTTGATATGGATGACATCCGCATGTCCGCTCAACATCCAGGTGTCCGCTCAACTTTAGTCACAAACCAATAAAACATCAACCAATAGATAGTAGAAAGTTTAGAGCTTTATCCGATGTATTGGACACACAGCCATTCGAAACAGAAACAAACAATACTATCAAAACCTCTATATTTTGGACCTAACAATTTACAGTAGAAAAAACAAACGATATTACCAACATGCCGAAAATAGCAGACCTAAACAAAGTAAGGGACCACTACGTATTGACACTACACCAATCCAAAAAAAAATCAAATGGGACCGCCTGTCAACATACAATTATTCCCCACAGGTAACAAATGGTGCCCAGTTCAGTTGCTCAACCACTTGCATCCAACCCACACAGGTCAGGACAAAACAGCTCCTCTACTGAGCTTACATGATTGTATGCCGAATGTTGGTTTCGCCACACCACAACTGACTTTAGTAAATATAATGGTTAACACTTATACAGCTTTTTTCTCTGAACACAAATATATATATATAAAAGACGTATTCAGAGAAAACACAAACCAGATCTTAAAATGACTGTGTTTGCATGTGACTGTATGTGACTATGTGTGACTCTATGTGACGTAGTTTATGTGTGTGACTGTGTGCTTGTATGTGACTGTGAGTTTAGGTATACACATGTGTAAGTGACTATGTGTATGGAATTGTGTGATTATGTATGTTATGGCAGTGTGTGATTGCATTGTTAAAACTCTTTGTATATCACTGAGCATGTTTTTATGTGTATGTGACTGTGAGTGTGTCCATATTTGTATATGAATGCATGTATAATTGCATGTCTATGTATGTACAGCTGTGTTCAAACGTTTGCATAGCCTGGCATAAATTGTGAAATTTTGGCATTGATTTTGAAAATATGATCACGCAAAAATGTTTTATTTTATTGAAGGATAGTGATCAAATGAAGCCATTTATTATCACATAGTTGTTTGGCTCCTTTTAAAATAATCATTAAATAATGATTACAGAATCACCCAAGTGGCCCTGATCAAAAGTTTACATAGCCTTGAATGTTTGGCCTTGTTTCAGACACACAAGGTGACACACACAGGTTAAAATAGCAATTAAAGGTTAAATTCCCACACCTGTGGCCTTTTAAATTGCAATTAGTGTCTGTGTATAAATAGTAAATAGTCAATGAGTGTGTTAGCTCTCACATGGATGCACTGAGCAGGCTAGATACTGAGCCATGGTGAGCAGAAAAGAATTCTTAAACAAGGCAATGTAACTTTATAAAGATGGAAAAGGATATATAAAAAAAAAACAACAAAGCTTGAAAATGCCAGTCAGTACTGTTCAATCACTTATTAAGCTATGGAAAATTTAAGGGAGCTCTTGATACCAAGCCAAGGTCGGGTAAACCAAGAAAGAATTGCCACAACTGCCAGAAGAATTGTTTGGGATACAAAGAAAAAAACACAGGTGACCTCAGGAGAAATATAGGCTGCTCTGGAAAAATATGGTTGTTTCAAAGAGCACAATACGACGGAAGAAAGAAGCATTTACTGCGCCAATGCCACAAAAAGCATGGTTACTATATGCTCAACAACACCTTGACACGTCTCACAACTTCTGGCACACTGTCATATGGAGTGACGAGACTAAATTAGAGCTTTATGGTCACAACAATAACCGCTATGTTTGAAGAGGAGTCAACAAGGCCCACTATGAAGCATGGTGCAGGCACACTGATGTTTAGGGGGGTTGAGCTCTAAAGGCACGGGGAATCGTGAAAATTGATGGCAGGATCAATTCAGCACCTGCAACAATTAGGGTCCTCATAGACAAATATTACAAAAGGCTGCATGCTGTCACTGATGCAATACACAGTATTAAGAACTAAGGGTCTGCAGACTTTTGAACAGGGGTCATTCCACTTTTCTTTTTTTTTTTGACATGTTTTGTTTTATTATTGTGCCATTCTGTTAGAACCTGCAGTTGAATATGAATCCCATAAGAAATGTGTTTTGCCTGCTCACTCATGTTTTCTTTAAAAATAATACACACATTACCAATTCTCCAAGGGTATGCAAACTTTTGAGCACAACTGTATCTATGCATGTCACTGTGTATGTATGTGCAAGAACAAAAAAATAGTAGTAGTTACAAGTAACGTAAGTTAAGAGACATTGAAGAGGGTAAAAAGAGTTAAAAGACGCACAAGGTTGAAGAGGGGACTAGATGAAATGCACAAGAAGGAAGTACCCACAAAGTGAGGAGTAAATGTGGAGCAACATTGAGAGGATTAAAACTGGGGGAAGTGTGGCGACATAAATATTCATGCCAGGTGTCAAGTGACCAAAGTAGGCCACTGCTTCTTACATACTTATTAAGCTTCCCTTATTACACAGTGTGTTTAATCTAGAATGTCTTATCTCCCAAGTATTATTTTCCTGCTAGAGCCTACAGCACCATCCTGTGTGTGATTAACTAAATGTACAGAGCAGCAAACAAGAAACACAGTGTGCTGTAAACATTAAGCCTTTTTTCATGGAGGCTGAGTGAGTCCCAGCCAGGAGAGTTGTGGATAGGGCTTCATACACAAAGTGATTTAACTCTTAAACAGCAGATAATTGAACCATAATATTGCAGGGGTATTGTTTATCCACCAAACAACTGTTGTTGATTTACTTCTATGCTTTGGGTAATTGTCCTGTTGCAACACCCATCTTCTGTTGAGCTTCAGCTAGTAGACAAATGGCCTTAAGTTCTCCTGCAAAATGTCTTGATAAACTTGGGAATTAATTTTTCCTTCGATGATAGCAATCTGTCCAGGCCCTGACGCAGCAAAGCAGCCCCAAGCTACTGCAGAACACCAAACTCCCGAACTGGATACAAGGGAATGCTCCAAACTCTCGAACTCGATACAAGGGAATGCTCCAAACTCACGAACTGCATACAAGGGAATGCACCAAACTGTTATGCTACTTAGTTTATTTGGGTTGGAACTCAACTGCAGCTTGTAGAACTCCCTAATTACAATAGTAATGAAACAGAGAATCTTTAAAGTATCAATACTGTAGCTTTAATAAAAGAGAGGATTGCTGGCAACTTGAGATTCAAACGAAGTTTTAATGATTGTTAAACTTAAATGAATTGCATTTAGGCAATAATCCAATAAGAAGAAGTTCAGGTTCAAATAATACAAAGTTAATTAATAAGTATTTCTTCAGAGAAGCATTAAGTAAGATTCTTTAAGTTGATTAAAATAATCTTCAATAGAAACATTAAGCAATTAGCTGAGAGTATTTGCAAAGCAAGATCAGTTCATAGTTAATAAGCATGATGGGAGTTGTCCTCCATATAATTAGTAACTTGAAGCAGAGAAGAATTGAGCAAGCAGGAATTAGTTCATTGATCAGAGGGATTGCAGATAATAGTTGAAAGCTATACTTAAGGTTAATGTGAGTTGTCCAGGAAGAGTTCAGCGATATAGTCCACTTGTAAAGTAGAAGGTTATCCATTCTCCAGTAATCCTCTATGGCATTAAGCATATTCCTTCCCTCAGCTCAGAAGGCTAGGATGGCTTATCAGAGCTTGTGGAGCTGGCGTGTAACCGGAGCTGGCGTGCATACCCCGGAAGTAGGTCCCAGTTTCACCAAGCGCCTTCTCCCTGGTGCGGTCTCTCTAAATACTGTCAGAGCCGCGTCAGAAGGGGGCGGGGCCAGCTCCGCATAACGGAGAACCGAACCCGGAAGAGATACCGCATGACACAAACTCCTGAACTGCATACAAAGTAGCACTCCAAACTCCCGAACTGGAACCTCACGAATAGCTGCTAGCAGACGAACAGGAAAAGCACCCAAGCGGTTTACACTCCTGGCAGTCAGTCTCTAACAGCATAAAGTAAATCTCCCCAAAGACGAGACAGAGTGTTGAGGGTCAAGCAGTGGTCTGATTTATTGAGGGCTACCTGCCCAGTATTTATGCAGGTCTCCCACCTGGTGGACACTCCCCTAGGGGACCAAATGGGAGACTGTGACAAAGGACAGACATGAACCAATGACAGACACACAGAGGTAAAACATCCCCACAATGCATCCTCATTTCCCTCCCTCTGTTCTGGAGATAATTGGGAAGTAATCCAATTATCTCCCAGGACAGAGGCACAACTCCATTAACCACACAGCAGTAAAAGACAGTAAAAGACATAAAAATGTATAAAGTTACAACTGTTGCACAACACATATACATTCTACCTATCCCCAGATAGCTTAGATCTGAGCGCACATTATTACCGGATGGCGCTCAGATCACATACTTACAGTTCAAACGCCATGGAGCCAAAGTCTTTCCCATAGTCTTTCGTTACACGAATAGGCTCCATGGCATGGCTATCTGGGGTAATGCTGTTCATACGGTTAAACTACCGAATGAACAGGCATCCGGTTAAATGACCGATGCAGACGCAAGGAGGCTGACGGCTCAGCGGTGTTCGCACAAATAAGTGTAAGTTTCCAGTTCCATAGTTCAGGCGCTGAACACCGCTGGTCGTTTGGGACTTTAAAATGGCCACCGCCACATATTCGGCAAACAAATAAAGACCACCCAGTATTCGTCAATTAAGCTGCGGTTAACCGCAGCTTCTGGGAGGTAAATTGCGACATACTCCCAATATAGGTGGTCCAGTCGTTGTTTGTTCGGTAGATTTAATCTACCGAACGCCGGGCAGAAAGGCACGAACAAGCCTTTTCTGCAGGGGAAAAGAAGGCTTTTTAACATGGGGCCATAGTCCAAGGGCAACAGACGAGCAACCAGGCTTCTCCAATGCTTCGTTCCAAACAACTCAACTTTGTTTTCATCTGCCCACAGACTATTTTGCCAGTACTGCTGTGGAACATCCAGGTGCTCTTGTGCAAACTGTAAACGTGCAGCAATGTTTTATTTGGACAGCAGTGGCTTCCTCTGTAGTATCCTCCCATGAAATCCATTCTTGTTTAGTGTTTTACGTATTGTAGATTCGCTAACAGGGATGCTAGCTGTAACGGAGCTCCCTGTACTCCGACCGAGTACCCTCCGTTGACGGATGCTCCTAGCGCTTCCTGAGGACTCCAAGCACTGCAGCAGACACCGCAACCACCGCAGACTCCGCAACCGCCGTATCTTGACTGGAGTCTCGCTGTCTTCCTTCCACCCTGGATCAGCTTCTGTCCTCCAGGACTGTGTGGGAAAGAACTCTCCCTTCCACCCTGTATGAACCTCCAGCATCCAGGACTGTGTGGTGAAGACCCCTCCTCCAAGAAGAGCATGTCAGGAACAAGCTCTTAAAAGAGCTAAGTGATTCAAGCTCAGGGGAGCATGCAGAGCATAGCAATCCCCAGTGTGATTATAACAGCTCCCTCCAATAACTAGACAAGGCTACGTTTAGAGGGATCAAGAAGAACTGTCAAAAACCTTTATTCCCTTGGGCCCAGCCAATACAGTCACCACAATAACATTGTTGTGAAACCTCAATAAAATCACAAACAGTCAAACCATATCAAGAAACACACAGTGACTTATCACAACACAATGGCACATTTTTAAAGGGGTGGGGGGAGACAATATTTAACAGTAAATATCTCACCTGCCTGCAGAATTAGCAATATGCAAATCTACCCGAATATGCAAATGAACCAGTCTTGCAATTCAGGTAGTGCATATTGCTGTTGCTACCAACAGAGGGCACTAGACCAGCTCCATAGCCAAACCCACCTAGTTGGTAGCAAACCTCAGCAGTACAGGAGAGCAGGCAATACATTTCACAGTACACACACACACTATAAACAATTACATTACACACACCCTGCACCTATAATGGGTACAGGGTGACTAAAACATAGGATAAATAAAGCAGCCTACATAAATAGTCTGTCTGAAGGTAGACTAGGGGCTTTAAAGCCAGATACGTGAAAGAGTCATAGTCACAGGGGAGGAGGCTGGCAAGTAGGCCTCTCCAGGACCAAGTGGCGAAGGGCACTTCGTCACATTAGCATTTGCCAGTGACTTTTTAAAATCTTTAGCTGACACTCGAGGATTCTTCTTCACCTCATTGAGCAGTCTGCGCTGTGCTCTTGCAGTCATCTTTACAGGACGGCCACTCCTAGGGAGAGTAGCAGCAGTGCTGAACTTTCTCCATTTATAGATAATTTGTCTTACCGTGGACTGATGAACAGCAAGGCTTTTGGAGATACTTTTATAACCCTTTCCAGCTTTATGCAAGTCAACAATTCTTAATCGTAGGTCTTCTGAGAGCTCTTTTGTGCGAGGCATCATTCACATCAGGCAATGCTTCTTGTGAAAAGCAAACCCAGAACTGGTGTGTGTTTATTATAGAGCAGGACAGCTGTAATCAACACCTCCAATCTCATCTCATTGATTGGACTCCTATTGGCTGACATCTCACTCCAATTAGCTCTTGGAGATATCATTAGTCTAGGGGTTCATGTACTTTTTCCACCTGCACTGTGAATGTTTACATGGTGCGTTCAATAAAAACATGGCAAAATTTCATTCTTTGTGTGTTATTAGTTTAAGCAGACTGTGATTGTCTATTGTTGTGACTTAGATGATGATCAGATCACATTTTATGACCAATTTGTGCAGAAATCCATATCATTCCAAAGGGTTCACATACTTGTTCTTGCAACTGTCGAGTATAAGACGAGTTTTTCAGCACATTTTTTGCTATATCATGCTACTGTAACAGTGCTTACTTGTCCTTTGCTTACCGTAACTTGTTCTGACGGACTGCCGTCACCAAATACCATGCCCACTGCATATTTGTGTTTTCCCCTTGTATCGTGTGGTCCCTTTTGTTTCCCCATGTATTTCTATGTCTTTCGTGTATTGTGCCTGTATATGCAGCAGCTCTGTATAGTATAGAAATTAAATGTATTGCTGTCTGTGTCTCTCCCCCTCCCTTTTCTTGTTACAGCAGGACGTTGCCACAGAGACACTGCTAGCCCAGTTTAACCTAGATGCATTGTCCTTCCTCCCTCCCCCTTCAGCTTCTTGGGATTGAAACTCCTTTTTTTTTTTTTGTGTATGAGACCCCATGTAGGGGTCTGTGTCTGTAAAAATCATGCGTACAAAATAAACGAAGGCAGTCAGTGTTGTAACCTCCAGGACTGTGTTTCGTCCAGTTACAGGGGCAAATGGATGCCTGCTTGTTGTAAGTGTTCCTGAACGGCTGAAGGAAGGGAAATAGTGGAGGTAACCGGTCGGGTTACCCGTGGTCCGCTACACTTGTTAAAAGAGAAACCATTTGTATGTTTGGTGATAGTTTCATCTCAAGGAAGTGTTTTTTCTGCTCATGCACAAAACGTATAACTCGAAAATAAGGATAAAATAGTATTGTTAATATAAATAAATCTTTTGAATTACTATGGCCCAATAAGCTTAACTGCTTAAGTGTAGGGCTTTACTACGGCAGACCAAAAATTGGAAAATTGTTGTAGAAAATAATCAGAGTCATTGTGATTGGGACGACATCATTAATGACTCATCAGCAGCCCTTACATTATCACATAGAAATGATAAATTACGATTAAAGCCATTTGTGACGGAACGCTGGCACTCCGACTGAGTACCTCCGCCAATCGATGCTCCTAGTGCTCGCTGAGGACTCCAAGCACTCCAACCGACACCATCAGCACTGCAGACCCCACTTCCAGCGATGCAACTCCAGCGATGGGGTCTCTGCTGTTTCCACCCACCCTGGACCCAAGGCCAGGATCCAGCTTCCAGTGGGTGAACCTCTCTTTCCCCAGAGAGCAGGAACAGGAACAAATCAAGCTATTGCAAGAGCTTCCTCTGGGGAGTAAGTGATTATAGCAATCCCCAGAGTGTAGGTATCCCTTCCCCCAAACATGAGCCAAGGCTTAATGCTGGAACAAGACTGATTTACTGGCACACAGAACTCACAATTTATGCAACACAAAACTCCTCCTCTGGGCCAGGCTAGATAATTGAGTTTCTACAATACACAAAGCTCAATTATCTGCTGGCCAGAAATAATACAGTTTCATAAAACACACAGGGACCCCAAAACATGCAATAAACCCATAAAAATCCTTGGAACCGGGGGATCTGGGTGAACCACATATCCAAAATTCACCCAGATCCGCTCAGTACTTTGGAAAATACAGTTTAATGCAGATTCTGCAGAACATATACAGGCTAAATGAAAAACAATCACTTTATAATGTGTCCCCTGCTGTATAGTCCAAAACCACTGCACGATGTCTCTGTGCACCAAATACTGGCTAGATGGCACCGTGTTGAAAAGTCCAAACAGTGTCTGTGAGTTAAAATGGCCGCCATCCATTGTTCTCACCATGTGCTTCTGTTACAGGAAATGGTGGCCACCCAGTAACTCCACAGTATGTCCCCAAATGGTTCTTAAAGGGCCAGCAGCAGCACAACACAAATCCATTATGCCCAAATCATGTCTTTAAAGGGCAATACATCCCAGGGGCCATAGTCACAGGGCAAGAGGCGGGCAAGCAGTCCTCTCCAGGCACAAGTGGCGAAGGGCACTTCGTCACACCATTATTATTTAATATATCAAGAAAAATTGTATTTAAAAGGAATTGATACCTACAACATTAACTATTACTATATTAAAGAAAATTGCTTTATGCACTGTAGCGGATGGCACTGGGCTGTCCTGCAAATGTCTTGTGAATAGTTGCATTCGTGTAAACTGCTGGTTTTATATGTGTTTAAAAGAATTGTATTCCTCTGATTGTTCGGTAGAATCATTCGAATAAACTAAGGGAATGAAACTACCGAACAATCAGACCTCCCCTGTGTGAAGTGTGTCCTCAATTACCTGTTGCAACATTGTTGCGAACGGGTAATTGACAAGTTAAGTAGCCGTCCTCTGTTCTCGGGGGTGGCCGCCATTCGACAAACGAACACGTGGCGGTGTTTTGCCGTCGAGTGTCTGGAACTCAAATCGGACACTCAACTAGGCGAACACTGCTGAAACCTCCACAAGCCCGGTCCGTTCGGTTCCTAACTACCGAACGGCCCCTCGTTCGGTAGATAGAAAGAACCGAACGAGGGGATTCAGGCGAACCCTCCCTAGCCTCTATAGCTAGAGGTTTTCGTGCTATTCATTCCCTGACTCCAGGACCGACCGCAAGGCCCATTCGCATGGAACCGCATTCGGCTGTTTCACTCCCTCCATAAATTTCCTGAACCCCTGGTCTGATCTGGGTAATTTTTGGATATGTTGTTCACCCAGATCAGGGGTACCAGGGGATGTATGATTTAAAGGGGTACCCCTACATTTAGGGGTACTTCCAGAAACGGGAGGAATTGCTGTACTGGATAAGGGGATTATGATGCTGGCTGAGGGGAGGAGATGTGTGGGAGGTTACCAGGACAGGATTGGGTACTTTATTAATGAATGTAATCCCTCCCTTGCATGGGAGCATGCTATAAAAGGCCAGTGTGGATTAAAGCTTTCAGTTCTGCTCCTGAAACTGTGTGTCGTCCAGTTATTGGGATTGCTGTTGGGATACTGCTGTTATTTTACCTGCTGGAAACCTTGCCTGCGGATTTACAATTTACTTGTTCCTGAGCCTCACTTGGATTATAAGAAGAGATAACCTGGGGAATATTGCATCTCCGCTACATTCACCAAGATTTTTTTGTCAAGGATATGAAAACAAAGACAACAAATATACTTTACAGAAAAAGAATCATTCTAAATAAACCATAACCCTAAAAAATGGCACCTAATGAAAACTATATTATTTATGGTGTCAGCATGAGAAATCGGCTTTGCTATATTATCTGAGAAACTAGATGGTAAATCAATGTGTACAGCGCTTTGGAATTTGCTGGCACTACATGAATAGTATAATAATTCATAGTTTTAGTGTGTTTTTTTATTTTTTATTGCCATGTTATTCAATTAAGCCTACTATAACATTTTCCACATTCAGAACAGTTTCTCTCCTGTGTGAGTTCGACCATGCTTAAGAAGCTTTGATTTACTAATAAAACATTTCCCACAATCAGAACATGAGAAAGGTTTTTCTTTCGTGTGAGTTCTCTGATGTGTAATAAGATTTGAGTGCTGGCTAAAACATTTCCCACATTCATAACATGAAAAAGGTTTTTCTCCTGTGTGGGTTCTCTGATGTTTCACAAGCTCAGATTTACTGTAAAAACACTTTCCACATTCAAAACACGAATAAGATTTTTCTCCTGTGTGAGTTCTCCAATGCACAACAAGGTCTGATTTGCAGTTAAAACATTTTCCACATTGAGAACATGAAAACTGTTTGTCCCCTGTGTGATTTTTCTGATGATTCACAAGATGTGATTTACTGACAAAACATTTCCCACAGTCAAAACACGAGAAAGGTTTTTCTCCTGTGTGAGTTTTCTGATGTCTAACAAGGTCTGATTTACTGATAAAACATTTCTTACAATCAAAGCATGAAAAGGGTTTTTCTCCTGTGTGAGTTCTTTGATGTCTAACAAGCAGTGAATTCTGGCTATAACATTTCCCACATTCAGAACATGAAAATGGTTTCTCTCCTGTGTGAGTTCTCTGATGTGTCACAAGATGTGATTGCTGGCTAAAACATTTCCCACATTCAGAACATGAAAAAGGTTTTTCTCCAGTGTGAGTTCTCCCATGTGTAACAAGATCTGATTTACGGCTAAAGCATTTCCCACATTCAGAACATAAAAATGGTTTTTCTCCTGTGTGAGTTATCTGATGTCTAACAAGGTTTGAGTGATAACTAAAACATTTTCCACATTCGGAACATGAGGAAGGTGTCTCTCCGATTGGATTCCTGATCTGATCAACAAATTTTGGATAACAGCTACAACATTTCCACCATTCAGAACATGGAAAATGGTTTGCTTCTTTATTTCTGATCTCATTTGTAGACATATAGGGTTCTGATGGATTTCTTGATTTCTGACAGTTGGAGTCCTTGGTCCTTTTATCAAAACATTTTATCATAATCTTGTTTAGTGTACTGCTGTTCTTGTCATGTCCTACTGGATAACTTCTGGTGATGGAATCTCCTAAAAGAAATGTAGTAGGAGTTAAAGACATTGTGTCACTATAAGTTATTTATCGTTTACCATACTTGGAAAAATGTACAATATTTTTAAGACAGATAAAAAATGTGACAAATTAAGCATCATTGTGATTAAGAAGGAACTTAAATATTTTGGGTGCTTTAAAGCCTTCACTATAAAAATGATGTATACATGCTTTCACTTTAATTTACTTCACAAATTAAAAATGTAGTCAACAAAACCTCACTTACCTACATTTATATTTCAAGAATAATTACCAGCTTGTAGAAGAACAAATTAATATGAGAGTAACTCACTTTGAAGATCATATTAATCCTACAGGAAATCAGGAAATGTGTGGTGGTGGGGGGGGGGGTGTGGGGGTTGAATAGTTTCTCTCATATGCCTCTCAGAATTACAGTAGTATTTCAGAGCTTGATATAAAAAGTTTTAAATTCCTTTATTTTAGAACTGATTTAACTATACATGTGCATTATGCTTAAAGGATTACTCCAACCATCATAAAATGCTTTCAGAAGTTGTCATGGTGGTAGAAGGCTGTATGTGCAATGTTTCTGTTTGAAATGCTGCACATTATATATATATATATATATATATATATATATATATACACACATATATACATACATACATACACATTATATATATATATATATATATATATATATTAAACAAAAATCTGCACACCAGTCAAGCCATAAGACTTGCTTTTCCCACAGAAATCCCAAATCTGCAGTGATGTTAAAACCGCCAAGGATTCTGGGTGGGCATATGCAAATTAGTTTAACAAGGAATCACATTTTTGCCTCATTCCATTTTAAACATGGATTCCTTTTAATCTGTGTTCGCAGTATACAACTGCTTGGAACACAATTTAGGAAAAGATGCAAAACCAGTGAACCACTCATGGACAGCTGTTTCGTTGTTAATGCAACTCTTCAGCATGAGGTTGGTTACTGGTTTGCTTATTGAGGCTTGGTAGTGCTTGGGAAGCAAAATCCAATTAGGTTATGGTAAGTAATCCATGTTTAAAATGGAATGAGGCAAAAATGTGATTCCTTGTTAAACTAATTTGCATATGCCCACCCAGAATCCTTTGCGGTTTTAACATCACTGCAGATTTGGGATTTCTGTGGGTAAAGCAAGTCTTATGGCTTGACTGGTGTGCAGATTTTTGTTTAACATTGTATTAGACTTCAGGTGGAAGGGGTTTTCAATCACAATTTTTCCCCACCATAACCTTATTGGATTTTGCTTCCCAAGCACTACCAAGCCTCAATAAGCAAACCAGTAACCAACCTCATGTTGAAGAGTTGCATTAACAACAAAACAGCTGTCCATGAGTGGTTCACTGGTTTTGCATCTTTTCCTAAATTGTGTTCCAAGCAGTTGTATACTGCAAACACAGATTAAAAGGAATCCATGTTTAAAATGGAATGAGGCAAAAATGTGATTCCTTGTTAAACTAATTTGCATATGCCCACCCAGAATCCTTTGCGGTTTTAACATCACTGCAGATTTGGGATTTCTGTGGGAAAAGCAAGTCTTATGGCTTGACTGGTGTGCAGATTTTTGTTTAACATTGTATTAACTATCCACGGACTTCAGGTGGAAGGGGTTTTCCATCACAATTTTTCCCCACCATAACCGAATTGAATTATATATATATATATTTGCATCTTTACCCAGGGTGCTGGTTACACCATGTGAATTTGGCAGCTTGAAACTCACTTGCCCAAGGATTATTATCCAAAATCTTCTGTTCCTTCAAGAGGCCCATAAACAGACTTGCATATGAAGTGGCAAAGCTAGCTGTCATCACCATTCCATAGTAAATAAAACTTCTTGTTGAAGTTAAAATAGCTATGGGTGAGGATGAACTGTGTAAATTGTACCAAGGATTCTGAGATCTCTGAGAAGTAGGTCTACAAATAGATAAAATTCAATGGCCTCCAAGCCTATTTTGTGGGCTATATTCATATTTAAAGTTGTTCATGTGTCTATAACCTGTCCCTCCACACTTTTCAATGTAAACCCTGCCTTTTCAGAGAAAAGGCAGTATTTACTGTGGCGGAACCAACCTTGCCACTGGAGGATCCTGGTCGCCCGCCTCCTGCCGCCGTACTATGGCCCCATGTTAAAAACCTTTTATTTTCCCTGCAGAAAGGCTTATTTGTGCCTTTTCTCCTGCAAAGAAACGAACACCGGTTCATTCGGGACTTTCATTATGTGAACAATGTTACCCCAGATAGTTATGCCATGGAGCCCATTCGTATACCGAAAGACTGTATGAAAGACTTTGGCTCCATGGCGATTGAACTATGTGTATGTGATCTGAGCGCCATTCGGTAATAATGTGCGCTCAGATCTAAGCTATCTGGGGATATGTTGAATGTATAGGTTTTGTGTAATATTTGCAACATTGTATATTTTTCTGTCTTTTTGGTAACATGTGCTTAATGGAGTTTGCCTCTGTCCTTGGAGATAATTTGATTACTTCCCAATTATCTCCAGGACAGAGAGGAGGGATTGTGATGTAATTGTGGGAGTGTTTAAAGGTGTATGTATGTGATTGGCTAAGCACCAATATGTTTCCCAGTTTCCCATTTGGTCCCCTAGGGGAGTGTCCACCAGGTGGGAGACCTACATAAAAGCCGGGCAGTTAGCCCAGTAAACCAGATTCTGCTTGACCCTCAAAACGAAGTGTTGTCTCGTCTTTGGGGGGGATTTACTGTATGCTGCTAGAGACTGATTGCCAGGAGTGTAAACTGTTTGTATGGTTTTTCCTGTTCGGCTGTTTAACAGCATTCGTGTGTTGCCTGTTCGTGAGTTGGAGGATTCGTATGGTTCCAGTTCGGGAGTTGGAGAATTGGCGTGTTTGCAGTTCTGGAGATTGGTGATTGCAGTAGCTGCCTGTGCATCTAAAAGGGGAGTATCGCCTAAACAGTTTTTAACCTCGTGTGCAAAATGGTCCGTTACATTTACATTGTTGCCTGGTAACACTTCTAGTTAAAGTCACTAAGACAGCCTCTAGAGTGCATCCTGGGTCAGTGCTGCACAGTACCTACTTTTAGTGTCTCCACACTCTGCATGGAGGTGCTGAATGTTCCCTATAGAGATGCATTCATTCAATTCATCTCTATGAGGAGATACGGATTGGTGCAGCATGGCTTTTTGCCACATATGGGAAAGCATTGGATTGGATGAGGTCATCAAGATTGATGATCGCAGTCATGGAGACAGGGCCAGCTGCGGCGAGACCAGCACAGCGTGGGGGGGGGGAGGGGGAGGAGTAAAAACTCCTTACCCATGTGATTGGAGGGGGACCGGTCACTGGTCACCTAAACATACACACTCACTGACACTGCAATAAAAAGAGTCCCTACCTGGAGCTGGAGTGGTTCGGCTTTCCCTGGGGTCCAGTGGGGCTTCAGTCAGCTCCCTGCTCTGCTCCACAGAGCGCTGTTTAGTGATGCCAGGGCCGGAGGGAGGTTACATCTCTCTCGCACGCGCCTGCCAGTCTGCCTCAATCTTCCAGGAGCCTCCCACCCGTGCGCACACCTCACGATCTCCATCAGCTGTCTAGCCGACTGACCGCAAATGCTCTCCCTTTAGCCAGGTGGCTGTCCGACCGACCGCACACCCATGCTCTTTATGAGATGGCTAGCAGCCCGCCCCCACTCATAGGCAGCCGACCACCTCAGGGGCTGAATGGGCCACAAATCCCAGGGATTTGTCGAGCCCTGTAATAAATAAACGTTTTAAGGAATAACGGTGTATATCATTGACAGAATCACATATTTTGTTTCTTTTTTTAATTTTTTACTGGCGGCATCCTGAATATTATTGTTAGTTAAATTGAAGAAAAATAATATTGAGCTCTCCATAGCACCTGCTCAATTCTGCATTTTAATGTCAGTTCCTTAAGTGTTTGTGGTACATACATATATATAAAGAGTTAGAAAAATTGTTGCTCTGATTGAGAATGAAAATCTCTAAATTGCATACTGACTGTGCTGCTGCTCATATAAAGACTAAATGTACCCCAATAAAGTTAGTTCTGTGATTTGAGGTAGTACAGTCAAGACAAGGTTCGAGTTAGGGTATTTAGGGCAAAGTTTATGTTTGGGTGACTTAGGGTTAGGAGATACTTGCTTAAAATGTGGACTGTAGCACTGTTGTACTGTGTGTTTGCTCTACAAGAATTTGCAAATTTCAGGGCAAAGTTATAATGTCTCTATGGTGACTGAGCAATATTTTAACATTACAGCAGCTGCAATAAATAATATGAGCAATTTCTTTCTTCAACGTAGGAACAAGTCAGTACAAAGTCTGAGACATAATGAGTAACTAAACACTGCGCTGTATGGAGTCTCCCAGTATTTAAGCTCCCCATGCAGAGATCAAGAAGTCAGAGAACCATGGGGAAAACAAATAGGTTCGACAATTGCTGTCCAAAAATGGAGCCCAACACACTTATATGTTTATTACTAACCTGGGCCAGTATTCAAAAGACTATCCTGCAAGGGACTCCTCACAAACGGCTCTTCCCTTCGATCAATCGCTGATATAATCAAAGGTGTCATATGAATCCTTCCTGTATTTGTTTAATGTGAGAGAATACTAATTACATCTTAAAGCTCTAAAGATCAAGTCAACTTTGACCTTAATTTAATATTTTGGATAAACTTTTAAAATATTTTTTTTCATTTTTCTACAAAAATATATATAAAACTTTACTTACCGTAAATTTATTTTGCACTAGTGTGACAAACTCCCCTTCTATTGTGAGTTTGCAACGAGCTCCTGGAGGACATTGCTTGCCAGCCACCTGCCCACAGACTATGGGCCCTGCAGGGAAACCTGTAAAAGATTATTTATCTAGCTTGGTTTATGTGATTCCCCTATGCTGTTCGGGAACAAAACAGCCGCATGAACTATGGACCACCCCGGGGCTTGTTAAGCCTAATGGATACATTGTAACGATACTAACCACAATGTTCTAATCATTCCTTTGGGTGGCCACAATTTGTATGAACGACCACGAGGTGACGGCCGTCTTGTTCGCATGAACGCAGGCAGCGGTGTTTGGTCGCCGAGTTCATGGAACTTAAATCCCGAACACCGCTGTACTTCCATCATCGCCTGCGTTAATTTTAAATAACTTAGAACACTGTTCGAGGGATCGGTCATCGAGATGAAGGGAACAAGCTCCACAGTATGGCAATGGATTCTGTTCGGTAGTTTGTTCTCTTTTAAAACTACTGAACTTGACTGACCGCTACCACTTTCCCCCTGGAACTGTTTTGGGCATAGGACCATGTGTAGGGTCGGTCATATTATGACTTCCAGGAAAATCTCAAACCCCTGAACCGATCTGGGTGATTTTTTGATATGTTGGTCACCCAGATCGGGGCCATCAGGGGATGTAACTTTTGGGTTTTTCATATGTTTAAAATGTATTTTTTTTTTTTTTTGTAATATTGTATGTTTTTATATGCCTGGTGATAATTGAGTTAGTTCAGTTTCTGACTCAATTATCTCTCAGGCACAGAGGAGGAGTTTGTAACTTGTAACTAGTGCCCTCTCAGGTCCAGGAGTGGGATTATCCTGTTTGTGTGGGAGTGTCAGGGACGTGCTTAACTGTGTCTGAAATTGTATAAAAGCAGGCCAGCTTAAAACATTCCAGCTTGTACTCCCAGAACTATGTGTCGTCTGGTTACTGGGAGGGGAAAGGGCTAATCACTAATCACTGTTCCAGTGTGAATTTAATGGGGAAAGTCCTTGTAAGGACTAGAGATCCCAAGACTGAGTGTCGTCCAGTGCCTGGGGTGGATAGAGCGAGTTCCCCATTCGGCTCCAGGAGGGAGCAGTTCCAGGACCACAGTCAAGCCATGGCAACTGTGGTAGAAGTGCTGCGGTTTGTCTCCTGTTCCAGCTAGGAAGCGGTCCTTGGTGGAGGTACCCAGCCAGGGGTACAGGGAGCTCCGTTACAACTAGGATTAGAGTCAATACTTACAAAGGGGGTCTAGCCACCTCTTCATATGACAGGCAGAGCACCAGTAGCCAAAGCTTATAAAACTTAAAGACCTACTCTCAAATCCCTCCACTTCTGTTATATAACTTTCTTCTCCCAGTAAGGGCCCCAGTAAAATAAAAAATCTGGCTTTGTTGATCAAAGTCACAAGATCCACTATCAGATGCCCAAATCTCCATGTTATTTGGCTGAAGATTTAGGGTGATAGAAACCAATCTGTTTCAAAAGGTTCCTGCTTAGGGCATCTGCCAAGATACTGGTAGAGCCTGTTATGCGGTAATTGTAGAGAGATTACTTTCTGCCCTTTTTGCATAGGCGAGTCAGAACCGATGAACTTGTACCTCCTTGTATGTTTAAATAGGCTATGGCTTTGTAATTCGAAGAGTGATGTCTTCCTTCCAAAGACCATCTTCGTTTTAAGGCAGTACTGCCAAACTCTCCAATATCTGCTGAATCTGAGGTAGTGATTTTCCAATTTCTTTCTGAAAGAAAGACCTTTTCTCAGGAGTTTTAAACCACCATGTTAGCTGTACTCTTATCCAAGAACAAAGAGTCATTTGTGAATCCAAAGACAGATGGATGTGTTTGCACTTTAGAAGAATGTTCTGTTGTAGCATTCTCTTCAGTGATCTTGTCCATTTTACAGCAGGAATAGAAGTGGTTAGGAGACCCAGAGACTTCATTGCCGTTCTCACTGTGCATGTTTTTTTTTTTTTTTAACCCCTTAAGACCGGAGGGCGTACTATTACGCCCTATTCTAAGCGGCTCTAAACGCCGCCGGGCGTAATAGTACGCCCTCCGGTCTTTCTATACTTACCCCGTGGGATCGCCGGCAATCGCGGTTGGAGCCCCCCGCGGCACGTCCGACCCCCTGGAAGCCCCCCGGCCATGTGAGAGTGAGGTCCTTGCGAGGACCTCACAATCACATGGCCGGGATAGCTGACTTCTGTATTGCCAGCAGGGGGACACTGCCTGTAATGACAGGTGGTCCCCCTGCTGGCTGAAATTAAAGTTAAAGTTAAATAAGTGTAAAAAAAATAATAATATATACATATATATATATATATATATATATATATATATATATATATATATATATATATATATATATATATATATATATTATATTATATATATATATATATGATCTAAGTATATATATATACACAAATACATACACACTCATACACTGTCTAGATGTATTTTACTATTAATATATATATATATATATATATATAATTATATATATTTATTAATATCAAATTACACGTAGACTGATACTGATTAAATATATATATAATTATTGTTATATATATATATATATATATATAATATATAAAAAAATATGTAAATACATTTAAAAAAATAAAAAAATAAATAATTAAAATAAATAATTAACAATTATATAGATGTGTGTTATTTCGTTCTAACTGTATTGTGAAATTAAAATATATATATCAAAATACACGTAGAACGAAATAATATATATCTATATACATAAATATATACGTATATATCACTATATATATATATATATATATACCTATATATAAATAAAAATATTTAAAAAAAATTATAGATATATACATATATATACACATACGTATATATATACATATATTAATTCTACATATATATTTATGTAATATTTTTACATAATTAGGTATCTTAATTAATTACAATTAGCAGGACCTGCCTGACAACCCATGCCGAAAGTAAAGGAAATTTAATTTGCTAGCACTATATTTAACCCTATAACTTTCCGAGACACCATAAAACCTGTACATGGGGGGTACTGTTCTACTCGGGAGACTTCGCTGAACACAAATATTAGTGTTTCAAAACAGTAAAATGTATTACAACGATGATATCGCCAGTAAAAGTGAAGTTTTTGCATTTTTCACGCACAAACAGCACTTACACGGACGATATTATTGCTGCGATACTTTTTACTGTTTTGAAACACAAATATTTGTGTTCAGCGAAGTCTCCCGAGTACAACAGTACCCCTCATATACAGGTTTTATGGTGTTTTCAAAAGTTACAGCGTCAAATATAAGGCTTGTGTTTCATTTATTTTCACATTAAAATTCGCCAGATTGGTTACGTTGCCTTTGAGACCCTATGGTAGCCCAAGAATGAAAATTACCCCTATGATGGCATACCATTTGCAATAGTAGACAACCCAAGGTATTGCAAACAGGGTATGTCCAGTCTTTTTAGTAGCCACTTAGTCACAAACACTGGCCAAAATTGGCGTTTTTTGCATTTTTCACACACAAACAAATACTAACGCTAACTTTGGCCAGTGTTTGTGACCAAATGGCTACTAAAAAATACTGAACATAGCTAATTTGCAATACCTTGGGTTGTCTACTATTGCAAATGGTATGCCATTATGGGTGTAAATCACCCATGGTATGCGCTGTATCAATCAGAAACTCATCATAGAGATGCTTTGAATCACTGCATCTCTATAAGGAATGTTTAGCGCTTCCACACAGAGCGTGGATGATGCTGAATGTCAGTGCTGCACACTGAGTAACTACCACTAGAGGTTTTCCTAGGAAGCAATGAAAAAGTCAGTGTTTACATTAAAATGCCTGCAGGGACAGGGTATATACACCAGACCCATGACATTAAGCTTTAATGGTTCTGGTGACTATACTGTCCCTTTAAAAATGAATTCTAAGTACATTTCCAATTTAAGGTCAATATAGCTGATATGGAAGCACCTCTCACTTGGAGAATGTCTTCAGTTCGGCTATTTTTACCTTGAATTTGAATTCTGACTTAAGTGACCCTGTTGGAAAAGTTCCCGATTTTTATTTTTGGTGCCAGAAATGCAAGATAGCTTTGCGCATGCACAACACACTCTACAAACTTTTGTGGAACGCATCACAACCTGTGCAAGAATTCTACTTAGCGAAGGCCCAGCATGTGTGCACAGTTGGTACCATCGACACTTGCTCCCTGCACAGAGTTTAATAGAATGTTCCACTGACCGATTGATATCTTTTAATATCTGGCCTTCCAGGACTGCAAAACCACTGCCTTCCAGGCATCACAATGCAACCACAAAACAAGTAAACTTCTCATAACAAAATGGGTCAAAGTACAGAGTGCTCCACCTTTCTCCTAAGAGAAGAGGCAGAAAACTAGGGTCCTTGCTGAGAAAAGGAAGCTTTACGTCAGGGGGGGGGTAGGGTTATTGGGAGGAGGTCCTTAAGTTTAAGAAGTGCATTGTCTGTCCTGTGAAGAGGTGGCTGGAACCTCCCATACGCAAATACTGACTATCTGTAGAGAAAAATATCAATGTATTAAAAATATCAAAATATGAAATCATTTTAAAAGTTTATTCAAAATATAAAATCTAGGCTTTTATTTCAATTTAGGAACATTTTAATGGACATTTACCTTTTGTCCCAGATATGAATGTATACTTATGATGAAGATTTCCTCTAAATAGAGTGAAATTTTCTTACCCAGAGACCTGAGGGTCTGATAATTCTCCATCATCACATCTATGTAAAGCTCCTTGTCTTCTTTACTTAAACAGTCCCACTCCTCCTCGGAGAAGTAAACGGCCACTTCCTCAAACTCACATTGTTCCTAAATTAGAATTTAAGTGTTTCAGATTATCAATCTAGAACATGATTACTTGTCCAGACAAACAATATCCATTACAGATTATGGCATTGTTTACATTTTTTGGCTAAGCTTTTCAAATGATCCCAAACGCTTAGAAAAATGTTTGAAATCATTTATCTACAAAACTTTCCAAATATATTTATTGTGAGTTCTGTAGATAAATTGTTTTAAATATTTTTCTAACAAACTGTGGTCATCAAAAAAGCTTAACCAAAAGAATTATAAAGCAAGACCAATGTTCTCACAGTGTTCTTAAACCACATGAGGGATGGATAGGTTAAGACAGGTGTATTTTGTGATTTTAACCCTTACCTGTCTGTTCAGATGGCAATCCATCTCTGAGACTTGATCCAAGAAGCTCTCAATCATCTCCACTGTCTTCTAGTTTATTGTCCAGTAATCAACAGGTGACTTGCTTTCTCCAAACACTAGAGTCTGGTGCTAGTAGAGATTGGTAACATTGTTGAGTCTCTGAAGAACGGCCATAAATCAAAGAAATTAACTTACTGCATAAAAATATACCAGTCAGTTATTCTCCATCATGAAAGTAGTGCAGTTTTGTGTCTTTTCTACTCTATTTTAAAGGTATACTATAGGCATCAAAATAAGCTTAATGAATCAGTTGGTGTATAGATCATGCCCCTGCAGTTTCAGTGCTAAATTATCTGCCATTTAGGAGTTAAATCACTTATTTTTGATTACACAGCCCTGGCCACACCTCACCTGCCTGAAAAAAAATTGTTTAATTTCCAATCGGACATTTTAAATTCTGCTCTGTGAATTGAGCTTCTGGGGGTCTAGGAGGCTATTAACAGAGGAAGAGAAATTCTAAATTAAACAGACCTTGCTACACCGGAGCCTAAAATATCTAGGTTCTTTCAGGACGTGTTTGCAAGGATGATTAAAAAAGTGATTTAACTCCTAAATGTTAGAGAAGTAAGCTGCAAAACCGCAGTTTCTATGGACGTAAACTGCTTAATTGAGCTAAAGTTATTTTGGTGCAAATAGTGTCCCTTAAAGACATTGTTCTGGCTATCTGATAATTTGAAGAAAAAAGAAAAAAAGCCCTGATACAATGTATGTTAAAAACAAATAAAATACTGCAAAGGTTTTCAGTCCTCAAGCAAAGAAGCCTCTCTCTCCCTCCATCTGGCCCCCTTTCCTTCTCACTCCCTCTATGTTGCCTCTTCTCCCTCCCTCCATGCTACCCCATCTCCTTCTCTCTCCATCCATGCTGCCCCCTCTCCTTCTCTCTCCCTCCATGCTGCCCTCTCTCCTCTCTCCCTCCATGCTGCCTGTAACGGATCACCTGGCACCCTGACTGAGTACCTCCGTTGAAGGATGCTCCTAGCGCTTACATAGGGCTCCAAGCGCTCCGCAGACACCACAAGCACCGCAGACCCACTAACCGCCACAGCTTGGTTGGGGTCTCGCCGTCTCCTACGCACCCTGGACCTTTGACAAGGCTCCAGGTTCCAGTGGGTGAACCTCTCCTCCAAGAGAGTGAAGCAGGAACAAGCTCTTAAAAGAGCTTAGTAGTGATTAGCTAAGGGAGTATGCAGAGCATAGCAATCCCTTGTAGTGATATAGCAATTCCCCCAATAAGAGACAGGACTCTACATTGAGGGTGAAGAAGAACTGTCTGTACTGGCACATACAGCCTCTTTTATTCACATTCGACAAACATAGTACTGCCCACAGGGTTTTGAAGAACAACCAATCAACACATTACAACACAGCTAACACTCCCATTCATTACATCAGAAATCCTCCCCTCTGACTGCGATACAATTACCTCAACACAATAGACTAACTTAATTATTACAGGCAGGAAAATACAATATTATAAAACATATCACAAGGACCCCAAAACATGCAATAACCCCATAAAAATATATCATCGGAACCGGGGGATCTGGGTGAACCACATATTCAAAATTCACACATATCCGTTCAGTAGTTTGGAAGATATGGTTTAATGCAGATTCCGCAGAACATATACAGGCTATATGAAAAATAATTACTGTTAAATGTGTCCCCTGTTCTGTAGTTTAAAACTACTGAACAATGTCTTTGTGCACCAAATACCGGTGAGATGGCACCATGTAGAAAAGTCAAAACAGTGTCTGTGAGTTAAAATGGCCGCCATCCATTGTTCTCACCATGTGCCTCTGATACATGAAATGGTGGCCACCCAGTAACTCCACAGTATGTCCCCAGATGGTTCTTAAAGGACCAGCAGCAGCATAATAAAATACATGTAACAAAACCCTAGCCTGTGTCTGGAAACACTGGCTATTACCGACCCTTTAAGAGCTAGCCGGGCACATACACAGGAACAGAAACCTCGGATTATAAGGATGTATCGTTTATTCAGAAAAGGACATCAAGCTGGATACAAATTGAAGATCCTTACCTGCTTTCGTGGGGATTTTTCTATAAAGCATTTCAGGACTTTTAAAGCATTCGCTCAATTGTGAGACCCAGACGGTAGGGACACAGCATTCATCAAACGAATGCAAACTACCAAACGGACCACCCTGCTACCTAATTATGCTGTAATTTACCTACCTGATCAGCGAATACAGTCTTCATGGGAAATACACAAACGCTTTGTTTAAGTTCCTGGGTGGGCGCCATTTCGGGACTTTTACACGTGGCCGCGGCCATCTTAACTCCCGAACAGTGGTGTTTTGCCGTCGAATGTCTGGAACTAAAATCGGACACTCGAGTAGGCGAACACTGCTGATACCTCCATAGTACCAGAAATCCATGCCAAAACTACAGAACGCCCTGCCGTTCGGTAGAAAGACTAAGTAGCATATGGGTATTCTGGCGAACGTCAAGCTACACACAGATGGCAAGTCTTTCGGGACTTTTAACTCACGAACAAGGACCGACCGCAAGGCCAAAACTTATGGAACTATTTTCGGCTATTGTGCCTGTCCGGTCGGTCAAAACTTTAAAGTGCCATATCTCCTGAACCGAATGATATGATTTTTTGTTGTTCCCCCAGAATAGGGCTATCTGGGGGCACCGGATTTATGCATGTACCCCAGGTATT
This sequence comes from Pelobates cultripes, assembly GCA_933207985.1. Classification (NCBI taxonomy): domain Eukaryota; kingdom Metazoa; phylum Chordata; class Amphibia; order Anura; family Pelobatidae; genus Pelobates; species Pelobates cultripes. The sequence continues at coordinate 416,465,169 of OW240912.1, read as the reverse complement.
TGGGGTACATCCAAAACTTGGGGAAAAATGTGACTTTGTTAATTGGGTTACAGGCTTATCTGAGGGGAGGAGATGTGTATGATGTACCTTATGTTTTATTGGTTGTTGTGTTAATTATGTGGGTGTCTCCCTTGCATGGGCAGAATCACATACAAGGAGAGTACCTGCCATTAAAATTCAGTTCTTCTTGACCCTTCAAAACGTAGCTGTAGCGGAGCGGCAATATTAAATCCCACGATCTCCGCTGGTAAAGAAGGTAATCAAGAGTCAAGCGCTGAAAAGTAAGGCAATATCCCAAATCCCCCAGTAACCGGGCGAGACACAGTTCTGGGAGTCAACTGAGGTTTTTATTCACAGCATCCAGTATTTATGCAAGTCCCCATGCAAGGGGTTTCCCTACTGACATAGCAGGGATAATACAGTAGGGGACTACATGGGGGACTTAACATTCAGACCTTTTCTCCCATCAGGCACTGCTGCACGAGAGGGACACTCCCACTGGAATACACCGTTAAGTGTATTATCCCTCCGTGCAGCAGAACCGGCATTCTACATTTAAATCCATAACTTCAACAATACTTCGTCCATTTAAACGAACGGACGTTCGGTAGATAGCTGGGGTCTGAGTGCACATTTCGTGGGAATACCGCACGATATATACTTTGCCATCGAGTTCGCCTAAAAGTACCGAACACTGATGGGGAACCACAATAAAAAAGACCTGAGCTCCCGAACGGCCTGGAAGTCCAGCGGTGTTCGCGCTGTCGAGTAGCCGTTTTCAGTTCCACGCGCTCGACGACCAAACACCGCTGGGGAGACAGAGGATCCAAGATGGCCAACCGCCGCGTGGTCGGTAGCCGAACGACGGCCACCTAGGAAAGCCTTTTATTACCGATTGCAACACTGTTGCAATCGGTTAACGAGAGCCACACGTCTCTCTGTGTGTGGGCTATTAGGGAATAGCTCATTTGGTTCACGAACAGCCTGTAAAGTTGATATTCGTGAAACGAAACCCATGAATGCTAGCGGCTTTCGGCTGCTAGCATACGAATTCAATATACACACACATTAATACACATGGTACAGCCAAGTTATACAAGACATTACAGGGATTACTATAGGCAACCTTTTTATGTGCATAGTCCTGAATATTACAAGTGGCTAAGTTTGCCACAGTAGCCTTGTCTCGTTCTTGAAAGGGGATATAAAGCTTAATCGCCTAGCTCTTTTAAGAGCTCTGTCTGAATTTTGCCTTTGATCCAGTGGATGGGAATAAGCAACTCCACCACTACACAGCGACTTGCCGGGAAGAAAAGGACGAGGCTGATACCCTCCTACTACCTGGGTAGCCATTACAAACCCCCTCGCCTTCTCTC
>OW240912.1:416327636-416463693 GCA_933207985.1 Pelobates cultripes | reverse complement strand
TGGCAGCGGCGGGATGGCGCCCTAGTGCGAGGACCAGCAGCTCGGAGACACCGGTAACGTGTGGAGTTACGGATTTATAATTGAGGGCAACGCTAGCCTCTGTGCAGCGTCCCTACCTACAGCAACATGGAGCTAGCAAGACCCTGGACAGCAGCCAGTGAATTGCAAATCCGCCTGTCACAGTGCTATGAGGGTGCTGATTTCATGAAGGAATTAAAGGCGCGGCTGGTCTGGTTTGGCCCAAACCCTTCAGATGAGGTGGTCCATCAAGTGATGCGCATGTTGAGTGCGGAGAACCAAGACGCACGGAACTTCGAGTACCAACTGTGGAGTTTGGGGGTATTGACACCCCGTCTCCAGCGACAGAGTGAGTTACAGGGAGAGGAGAGCAGCGACCTCCCATCCCAGCGGCAGTGCACCGTACAGAGGGAAGAGACAACCGGTCTCTCTCCCCAGCGGCAGTGTGTCCCCCAGGGAGCTGAAGGTGCCATCCTTCCTCCCCGGCGGCAGTGTGTATCCCAGGGAGCTGAAGGTGTCGTCCTTCCTCCCCAGCGCCAGTGTGTATCCCAGGGAGCTGAAGGTGTCGTCCTTCCTCCCCAGCGGCAGTGTGTATCCCAGGGAGCAGAAGGTGCCGTCCTTCCTCCCCAGCGGCAGTGTGTACCCCAGGGAGCAGAAGGTGCCATCCTTCCTCCCCAGTGGCAGTGTGTATCCCAGGGAGCCAAAAGTGTCGTCCTTCCTCCCCAGCGGCAGTGTGTACCCCAGGAAGCAGAGACCGTCTGTCTCGCACCCCAGCCGCAGGACAAAATATTGAAAGGGGAGACAGTTGGTCCCCCTCTCCACCAGCAAAGAGAGGGTCAGGGAGAGGAGCAGGTTACCCCCTCTCCCCAGCAGCAGTCTACAGTTCAGAGAGAGGAGCTTGTTACACCCTCTCTCCAGCGGCAGCCTAACTCACCAAGGGGAGATGTTAAGCCCCACAACTATGGAGATGGGACCGAAGTCTCTCTGCCAGCCCTACAGGGATGCTGGGCATTCAGCCCAGGTCCCCAGCTGCAGTATAATATACAGGGAGGGGAGACAACTGGTCTCTCTCCCCAGCGGCGACCTGAGTTCCAGGAGGAGGTGATGGTCGATCCCTCCACCTTACAGCAACCAGCGTCCTGGGGAGTGGGGGCAACCAGCCTCCCCCTCCAACAGCAGCCAGAGATACCGGGAGAGGGGGAAGACAAACCTAACCACACTGGCACAGATGGGACCGCGGTCTCTGTGCCAGTCCTACAGGGAGGCTGGACGGGCGGTCCAGATCCCCATCCAACTCCGCAGGGATGCCAGGAGGAGGAGGTAAGTGACACTTCCCCTCCCCAGCTACATCCCAACCGGGTCCTGGGGGCAGTGGATGAGCCTGTGATACCCACTGACCCCCTCCCAGCAGAAGAGCTGGCATCTGGGCAGAGCTCTGTTAGCCTCTGCCCCCCCATTTCCCCTGTATCAGAGCCTGACTTACCACGGGTTACCACAGTGGAAGAGCTGGCAACACCAGCAGTTTGCCTAGCTGCACCAGGGAGACTGAGAGTGCTGCGCTGTCCCACTACAAACTTGAACCTACAGGCCAGTACCATTTATTGTGGGGGGGTTACTCTGCGTATTTTTCTTTGTGGGTGGGCTGCCCGACTAATCTAGGTACTGACCGGCAGAAGGTCAGGTACCTGTTTAGTCTTCACCCCAAAGGGAAGATGTGTGACGAAGTGCCCTTCGCCACTTGTGCCTGGAGAGGACTGCTTGCCCGCCTCTTGCCCTGTGACTATGGCCCCTGGGATGTATTGCCCTTTAAAGACATGATTTGGGCATAATGGATTTGTGTTGTGCTGCTGCTGGCCCTTTAAGAACCATTTGGGGACATACTGTGGAGCCTCTGCCCCCCTATTTCCCCTGTATCAGAGCCTGACTTACCACGGGTTACCACAGTGGAAGAGCTGGCAACACCAGCAGTTTGCCTAGCTGCACCAGGGAGACTGAGAGTGCTGCGCTGTCCCACTACAAACTTGAACCTACAGGCCAGTACCATTTATTGTGGGGGGGGTTACTCTGCATATTTTTCTTTGTGGGTGGGCTGCCCGACTAATCTAGGTACTGACCGGCAGAAGGTCAAGTACCTGTTTAGTCTTCCCCCCAAAGGGAAGATGTGTGACGAAGCGCCCTTCGCCACTTGTGCCTGGAGAGGACTGCTTGCCCGCCTCTTGCCCTGTGACTATGGCCCCTGGGATGTATTGCCCTTTAAAGACATGATGTGGGCATAATGGATTTGTGTTGTGCTGCTGCTGGCCCTTTGGGAACCATCTGGGGACATACTGTGGAGTTACTGGGTGGCCACCATTTCCTGTATCAGAAGCACATGGTGAGAACAATGGATGGCGGCCATTTTAACTCCCAGACACTGTTTGGACTTTTCAACACGGTGCCATCTCGCCAGTATTTGGTGCACAGAGACATCGTGCAGTGGTTTTGGACTATACAGCAAGGGACACATTATACAGTGATTGTTTTTCATTTAGCCTGTATATGTTCTGCAGAATCTGCATTAAACTGTATCTTCCAAAGTACTGAACGGATCTGGGTGAATTTTGGATATGTGGTTCACCCAGATCCCCCGGTTCCAAGGATATACTTTTATGGGGTTATTGCATGTTTTGGGGTCCCTGTGTGTTTTATGAAACTGTATTATTTCTGGCCAGCAGATAATTGAGCTTTGTGTATTGCAGAAACTCAATTATCTAGCCTGGCCCAGAGGAGGAGTTTTGTGTTGCATAAATTGTGAGTTCTGTGTGCCAGTAAATCAGTCTTGTTCCAGCATTAAGCCTTGGCTCATGTTTGGGGGATTGGAGAAATACACTCTTGGGATTGCTATAATCACTATACTCCCCAGGGTATGATCACTAAGTTCTGCTAAGAGCTTGTTCCTGTTCCTGCTCTCTGGGGAAAGAGAGGTTCACCCACTGGAAGCTGGATCCTGGCCTTGGGTCCAGGGTGGCTGGAGACAGCAGAGACCCCGGCGCAGTTGCATCGCTGGAAGTGGGGTCTGCAGTGCTGATGGTGTCGGTTGGAGTGCTTGGAGTCCTCAGCGAGCACTAGGAGCATCGATTGGCGGAGGTACTCAGTCGGAGTGCCAGCGTTCCGTCACATGGGCCTCTTGAAGGAACAGCAGATTTTGGATAATAATCCTTGGGCAAGTGAGTTTCAAGCTGCCAAATTCACATGGTGTAACCAGCACCCTGGGTAAAGATGCAAATATATATATATATATATATATATATATATATATATATATATATATATATATATATATATATATATATATATATATATATATATATATATATATAGTGCAGCATTTCAAACAGAAACATTGCACATACAGCCTTCTACCACCATGACAACTTCTGAAAGCATTTTATGATGGTTGGAGTAACCCTTTAAGCATAATACACATGTATAGTTAAATCAGTTCTAAAATAAAGGAATTTAAAACTTTTTATAACAAGCTCTGAAATACTACTGTAATTCTGAGAGGCATATGAGAGAAACTATTCAACCCCCACACCCCTCACCACCACACATTTCCTGATTTCCTGTAGGATTAATATGATCTTCAAAGTGAGTTACTTTCATATTAATTTGTTCTTCTACAAGCTGGTAATTATTCTTGAAATATAAATGTAGGTAAGTGAGGTTTTGTTGACTACATTTTTAATTTGTGAAGTAAATTAAAGTGAAAGCATGTATACATAATTTTGATAGTGAAGGCTTTAAAGCACCCAAAATATTTAAGTTCCTTCTTAATCACAATGATGCTTAATTTGTCACATTTTTTTATCTGTCTTAAAAATATTATACATTTTTCCAAGTATGGTAAACGATAAATAACTTATAGTGACACAATGTCTTTAACTCCTACTACATTTCTTTTAGGAGATTCCATCACCAGAAGTTATCCAGTAAGACATGACAAGAACAGCAGTACACTAAACAAGATTATGATAAAATGTTTTGATAAAAGGACCAAGGACTCCAACTGTCAGAAATCAAGAAATCCATCAGAACCCTATATGTCTACAAATGAGATCAGAAATAAAGAAGCAAACCATTTTCCATGTTCTGAATGGTGGAAATGTTGTAGCTGTTATCCAAAATTTGTTGATCAGATCAGGAATCCAATCGGAGAGACACCTTCCTCATGTTCCGAATGTGGAAAATGTTTTAGTTATCACTCAAACCTTGTTAGACATCAGATAACTCACACAGGAGAAAAACCATTTTTATGTTCTGAATGTGGGAAATGCTTTAGCCGTAAATCAGATCTTGTTACACATGGGAGAACTCACACTGGAGAAAAACCTTTTTCATGTTCTGAATGTGGGAAATGTTTTAGCCAGCAATCACATCTTGTGACACATCAGAGAACTCACACAGGAGAGAAACCATTTTCATGTTCTGAATGTGGGAAATGTTATAGCCAGAATTCACTGCTTGTTAGACATCAAAGAACTCACACAGGAGAAAAACCCTTTTCATGCTTTGATTGTAAGAAATGTTTTATCAGTAAATCAGACCTTGTTAGACATCAGAAAACTCACACAGGAGAAAAACCTTTCTCGTGTTTTCAATGTGGGAAATGTTTTGTCAGTAAATCACATCTTGTGAATCATCAGAAAAATCACACAGGGGACAAACAATTTTCATGTTCTCAATGTGGAAAATGTTTTAACTGCAAATCAGACCTTGTTGTGCATTGGAGAACTCACACAGGAGAAAAACCTTATTCGTGTTTTGAATGTGGAAAGTGTTTTTACAGTAAATCTGAGCTTGTGAAACATCAGAGAACCCACACAGGAGAAAAACCTTTTTCATGTTATGAATGTGGGAAATGTTTTAGCCAGCACTCAAATCTTATTACACATCAGAGAACTCACACAAAAGAAAAACCTTTCTTATGTTCTGATTGTGGGAAATGTTTTATTAGTAAATCAAAGCTTCTTAAGCATGGTCGATCTCACACAGGAGAGAAACTGTTCTGAATGTGGAAAATGTTATAGTCAGCTTAATTGAATAACATGGCAATAAAAAAACAAAACACACTAAAACTGTGAATTATTATACTATTGATGTAGTGCCAGCAAATTCCAAAGCGCTGTACACATATTGATTTACCATCTAGTTTCTCAGATAATATAGCAAAGCCGATTTCTCATGCTGACACCATAAATAATATAGTTTTCATTAGGTGCCATTTTTTAGGGTTATGGTTTATTTAGAATGATTCTTTTTCTGTAAAGTATATTTGTTGTCTTTGTTTTCATATCCTTGACAAATAAAAAATCTTGGTGAATGTAGCGGAGATGCAATATTCCCCAGGTTATCTCTGCTTGTAATCCAAGTTAGGCTCAGGAACGAGTAAATTGTAAATCCACAGGCAAGGTTTCCAGCAGGTAAAATAACAGCAGTATCCCAACAGCAATCCCAATAACTGGACGACACACAGTTTCAGGAGCAGAACTGAAAGCTTTAATCCACACTGGCCTTTTAAAGCATGCTCCCATGCAAGGGAGGGATTACATTCATTAATACAGTACCCAATCCTGTCCTGGTAACCTCCCACACATCTCCTCCCCTCAGCCAGCATCATAATCCCTTTATCCAGTACAGCAATTCCCCCCGTTTCTGGATGTACCCCTAAACGTAGGGGTACCCCTTTAAATCATACATCCCCTGGTACCCCTGATCTGGGTGAACAACATATCCAAAAATCACCCAGATCAGACCAGGGGTTCGGGAAATTTATGGAGGAAATAAAATGACCGACCGCACTGAGTGAAACAGCCGAATGCGGTTCCATGCGAATGGGCCTTGCGGTCGGTCCTGGAGTCAGGGAATGAATGGCACGAAAAACAATGTTGCAACGGGTAATTGAGGACACACTTCACACAGGGGAGGTCTGATTGTTCGGTAGTTTCATTCCCTTAGTTTATTCGAATGATTCTACCGAACAATCAGAGGAATACAATTCTTTTAAACTCATATAAAACCAGCAGTTTACACGAATGCAACTATTCACAAGACATTTGCAGGACAGCCCAGTGCCATCCGCTACAGTGAATAAAGCAATTTTCTTTAATATAGTAATAGTTAAAGGACCACTCTAGGCACCCAGACCACTTCAGCTTAATGAAGTGGTCTGGGTGCCAGGTCCTTCTAGGGTTAACCCATTTTTTCATAAACATAGCAGTTTCAGAGAAACTGCTATGTTTATGAATGGGTTAAGCCTTCCCCCATTCCCTCTAGTGGCTGTCTCATTGACAGCCACTAGAGGCGCTTGCGTGCTTCTCACTGTGAAAATCACAGTGAGAGCACGCCAGCGTCCATAGGAAAGCGTAAATGCTTTCCTATGCGACGGGCTGAATGCGCGCGCAGCTCTTGCTGCGCGTGCGCATTCAGCCGGCGGAGAGGAGGAGGAGAGCTCTCCGCCCAGCGCTGGAAAAAGGTAAGTTATTACCCCTTTCCCCCTTCCAGAGCAGGGCGGGAGGGGGACCCTGAGGGTGGGGGCACCCTCAGGGCACTATAGTGCCAGGAAAATGAGTATGTTTTCCTGGCACTATAGTGGTCCTTTAATGTTGTAGGTATCAATTCCTTTTAAATACAATTTTTCTTGATATATTAAATAATGGCTTTAATCGTAATTTATCATTTCTATGTGATAATGTAAGGGCTGCTGATGAGTCATTAATGATGTTGGCCCAATCGCAATGACTCTGATTATTTTCTACAACATTTTTCCAATTTTTGGTCTGCCGTAGTAATGCCCTACACTTAAGCAGTTAAGCTTATTGGGCCATAGTAATTCAAAAGATTTATTTATATTAACAATACTATTTTATCCTTATTTTCGAGTTATACGTTTTGTGCATGAGCAGAAAAAACACTTCCTTGAGATGAAACTATCACCAAACATACAAATGGTTCCTCTTTTAACAAGTGTAGTGGACCACGGGTAACCCGACCGGTTACCTCCGCTATTTCCCTTCCTTCAGCTGTTCAGGAACACTTACAACAAGCAGGCATCCATTTCCCCCCTGTAATTGGACGAAACACAGTCCTGGAGGTTACAACACTGACTGCCTTCGTTTATTTTGTACGCATGATTTTTACAGACACAGACCCCTACATGGGGTCTCATACACAAAAAAAAAAGGAGTTTCAATCCCAAGAAGCTGAAGGGGGAGGGAGGAAGGACAATGCATCTAGGTTAAACTGGGCTAGCAGTGTCTCTGTGGCAACGTCCTGCTGTAACAAGAAAAGGGAGGGGGAGAGACACAGACAGCAATACATTTAATTTCTATACTATACAGAGCTGCTGCATATACAGGCACAATACACGAAAGACATAGAAATACATGGGGAAACAAAAGGGACCACACGATACAAGGGGAAAACACAAATATGCAGTGGGCATGGTATTTGGTGACGGCAGTCCATCAGAACAAGTTACGGTAAGCAAAGGACAAGTAAGCACTGTTACAGTAGCATGATATAGCAAAACACAGCAAATTACACAGGTAATTACACAGAGCAACCTAGAAATATTAAAAAGCAGTGAGGGGAAGAAGGTAAAGGAGATGAAAGAAACAAAGAAGGAGGGGGAGGGGTAAATAAGGAAATAAACAAGGGAGTGACATCAGTACTAAACTAGGCTAAAAACCTCTTAACCTAGAGAGTCATTTGTGTGTGAAAGGGATAGTACTGCACTATCTATGAACAAGATGTCTTATAACTATATAATGCACTGTAATACAAACCGCATATTAACTAGAACAGCCAGTGTTGTATATCCCATGCGTAATTTAATTACATGGAGACAAACACCAAAGGTTAAAAACAGATTTGTTAGGAATAAGAATAAACACAAAAATATTAAATATATGTCTTAGAATATACAGATTTTTTTGTAAGAAAAGTGATGAACCATGGGTGTTTAATATGTTTAAACAATAAGTAAATGGAAAATTCTCACAATTAGTCCAGATTCAATAAAGTTTTGCTTTCCCTCTATTTTAGATCATCTGAGGCTCTTGTAGTGAGGAATTATGGGTAGCTCCGTTGGAGGGCTTCTCTTAAAAGTGATTTAAATTCTTGGTGAGAATATTTCAGCAGTCTTCTTTTGTGATCCTCTGCTCAAACTAGTTTCATCTGTGTTTTCTTTCTCAATGTAAATATGCCTCTAAGGTTGGGGGATAATGTATTACTATGTAAGAATAAAATATGGATTTGGGCATAAAGATAATTAATATTTAACTAAGGAAGTATATAAGGACTATTTAAACAGCAATAAGAATTTAATGCCAGAGTAGTCAAACTGTAAAATTTCTGTAAGTCAGCTATGCTTCCAGTTTGGCTATTTTGGCCCTAAATTTGAAATTCACCTTGAATTCAATTTGAAATCTCACTTTAGTGAATATCCCTGTTTGAAATCGTATAACATAAAGGTAGTCTCAATGCTGCAGTTATAAGCCTTTGTGTGCTGCAACACAAGTACAGGGGATCTCTACATCTATATGTGGTTTTGCTTAGATTAAACATTTAACTTTTTTTTTACAGTAATTGCAACATTGCTTTTTTTTATTAATGGAGAAAGCAAACATTTCTTGATATCAACCTATCGAGGCAGTAATGAGGACCTGAGGCTGTGGACAGGAGTGAGTCCCCGATGGTACTGACCAGCTGTCTCTGCTTAGACCCTAATATCAATATGCACTGTTATCCTGTGACATTTAAATGTCTAGGCAAATATACACGTATACATAGATTTATATATATTTTGTTACAAATACTACTATCTATCATGCCCTCACCTCTGCATAATTACTCACTTTGAAAATCAAACTACCATATATACTCGAGTATAAGTCGACCCGAATATAAGTCGAGACCACTAATTTACCCCAAAAAACTGGGAAAACTTATTGACTCGAGTATAAGACCAGGGTGGGAAAAGCAGCAGCTACTGGTACATTTCTAAATAAAATTAGATCCCCAAAAAATTATATTCATTGAATATTTATTTACAGTGTGTGTATGTATATAATGCAGTGTGTGTATGTGATGCAGAGCCTTGGTGGGGGGTGGGCATTTTTTATTAATTTTTATTTATTTATATTATTAATATTTTTTTTATTTTAGTATTATTTAAATTTTTATTTTTTTTCGTCCCCTCTCCCTGCTTGTTAGCTGGCCAGGGAAGGGGGCTCTCATTCCCTGGTGGTCCAGTGGATGGGCTGAGTAGGAGGGGGGCTGGCAGAGAGCTGTAACTTACCTTTCCTGCAGCTCCTGTCAGCTCCCTTCTCTCTCATCCGGTCCGGTCAGCTCCCCTGTAAGTCTCGCGGTGTGACTGCCACACGGAGCGTTGCCACGGTAACCCGTGGCAATGCTTTGACCTTGCGGCTCTCGTGAGACTTGCAAGGAAGCTGACAGAGGAGCTTACCGGAGGAGAGAGAAGGGAGCTGACAGGAGCTGCAGGAAAGGTAAGTTACAGCTCCATGCCAGCCCCCAACAGGACTGCCAGGCTTCTAATGAGCCTGGCGGTCCTGGTCTGTATTATGTAAGTTGCCATAATACAGACAGTGACTCGAGTATAAGACGAGTGGGAGGTTTTCAGCACAAAAAATGTGCTGAAAAACTCGTCTTATACTCGAGTACAGTTGCAAGAACAAGTATGTGAACCCTTTGGAATGATATGGATTTCTGCACAAATTGGTCAAAAATGTGATCTGATCATCATCTAAGTCACAACAATAGACAATCACAGTCTGCTTAAACTAATAACACACAAAGAATGAAATGTTGCCATGTTTTTATTGAACACACCATGTAAACATTCACAGTGCAGGTGGAAAAAGTACGTGAACCCCTAGACTAATGACATCTCCAAGAGCTAATTGGAGTGAGATGTCAGCCAATAGGAGTCCAATCCAGTGTTGGTTACAGCTGCCCTGCCCTATAAAAAACACACACCAGTTCTGCGTTTGCTTTTCACAAGAAGCATTGCCTGATGTGAATGATGCCTCGCACAAAAGAGCTCTCAGAAGACCTACGATTAAGAATTGTTGACTTGCATAAAGCTGGAAAGGGTTATAAAAGTGTCTCCAAAAGCCTTGCTGTTCATCAGTCCACGGTAAGACAAATTGTCTATAAATGGAGAAAGTTCAGAACTGCTGCTACTCTCTCTAGGAGTGGCCGTCCTGTAAAGATGACTGCAAGAGCACAGCGCAGACTGCTCAATGAGGTGAAGAAGAATCCTCGAGTGTCAGCTTAAGACTTACAAAAGTCACTGGCAAATGCTAACATCCCTGTTAGCGAACCTACAATACGTAAAACACTAAACAAGAATGGATTTCATGGGAGGATACCACAGAGGAAGCCACTGCTGTCCAAATAAAACATTGCTGCACGTTTACAGTTTGCACAAGGGCACCTGGATGTTCCACAGCAGTACTGGCAAAATAGTCTGTGGACAGATGAAACCAAAGTTGAGTTGTTTGGAAGAAACACACAACACTATGTGTGGCGAAAAAAAAGGCACAGCACACTGTGGCGAAACCAACCTCGCCACGAAGCATTGGAGAAGCCTGGTTGCTCGCCTGTTGCCCTTGGACTATGGCCCTATGTTAAAAAGCCTTCTTTTCCCCTGCAGAAAAGTCTTGTTCGTGCCTTTCTGCCTGGCGTTCGGTAGATTAAATCTACCGAACAAACAACCGAATGACTGGACCACCTATATTGGGAGTGTGTCGCAATTTACCTCCCAGAAGCTGCGGTTAACCGCAGCTTAATTGACGAATACTGGGTGGTCTTTATTTGTTTGCCGAACACGTGGCGGTGGCCATTTTAAAGTCCCGAAACGACCAGCGGTGTTCAGCGCCCAAACTATGGAACTGGAAACTTACACTTATTTGTTCGAACACCGCTGAGCCATCAGCCTCCTTGCGTCTGCATCGGTCATTTAACCGGATGCCTGTTCATTCGATAGTTTAACCGTATGAACAGCATTACCCCAGATAGCCATGCCATGGAGCCTATTCGTGTAACGAAAGACTATGGGAAAGACTTTGGCTCCATGGCGATTGAACTGTAAGTATGTGATCTGAGGGCCATCCGGTAATAATGTGCGCTCAGATCTAAGCTATCTGGGGATATTTTTTTTTTTTTTTTTTACTCTTACTCTTTTTTTTTTTTTTACTCTTTTTTACTCTTTCTTTATATTTCAGACAATACCCACCTCTTTATAGATTTCAGATATATCATCATATATGGCTAGGTATATTAGACATCATAAATACTTATTAACCCCTCCTTGATCCCTCCATCCCTCCCCCACTTAGAACTATCAGCTATCAGCTATCGTTACACTTTGTATATTATGTTATACTAAAGCATATTAAAATAATAATAAGTAAAGTAATGGTACCTTATTTTTGGAACAGTAGAGGGAGGATAAAAAAAGATACGATAAAGAGAAAAAAAAAAGAGAAGAAAACGCTATCTGGGGATAGGTAGAATGTATATGTGTTGTGCAGCAGTTGTAACTTTATCCATTTTTATGTCTTTTACTGTCTTTTACTGCCGTGTGGTTAATGGATTTTTGCCTCTGTCCTGGGAGATAATTGGATTACTTCCCAATTATCTCCAGAACAGAGGGATGGAAATGAGGATGCATTGTGGGGATGATTTACCTCTGTGTGTCTGTCATTGGTTCATGTCTGTCCTTTGTCACAGTCTCCCATTTGGTCCCCTTGGGGAGTGTCCACCAGGTGGGAGACCTGCATAAATACTGGGCAGGTAGGCCTCAATAAACCAGACCACTGCTTGACCCTCAACACTCTGTCTCGTCTTTGGGGAGATTTACTTTATGCTGTTAGAGATTGACTGCCAGGAGTGTAAGCCGCTTGGGTGCTTTTCCTGTTCGTCTGCTAGCAGCTATTCGTGAGGTTCCAGTTCGGGAGTTTGGAGTGCTACTTTGTATGCAGTTCGGGAGTTTGTGTCATGCGGTATCTCTTCCGGGTTCGGCTCTCCGTTATGCGGAGCTGGTCCCGCCCCCTTCTGACGCGGCTCTGACAGTATTTAGAGAGACCGCGCCAGGGAGAAGGCGCTTGGTGAAACTGGGACCTACTTCTGGGATATGCACGCCAGCTCCGGTTACACGCCAGCTCCACAAGCTCTGATAAGCCGTCCTAGCCTTCTGAGCTGAGGGAAGGAATATGCTTAATGCCATAGAGGATTACTGGAGAACGGATAACCTTCTACTTTACAAGTGGACTATATCTCTGAACTCTTCGAGGACAACTCACATTATCCTTAAGTATAACTTTCAACTATTATCTGCAATCTCTCTAATCAATGAACTAATTCCTGCTTGCTCAATTCTTCTCTGCTTCAAGTTACTAATTATATGGAGGACAACTCCCATCATGCTTATTAACTATGAACTGATCTTGCTTTGCAAATACTCTCAGCTAATTGCTTAATGTTTCTGTTGAAGATTATTCTCATGAACTTAAAGAATCTTACTTAATGCTTCTCTGACGAAATACTTATTAATGAACTTTGTATTATTTGAACCTGAACTTCTTCTTATTGGATTATTGCCTAAATGCAATTCATTTAAGTTTAACAATCATTAAAACTTTGTTTGAATCTCAAGTTGCCAGCAATCCTCTCTTTTCTTAAAGCTACAGTACTGATACTTTAAAGATTCTCCGTTTCATTACTATTGTAATTAGGGAGTTCTACAAGCTGCAGTTGAGTTCCAACCCAAATAAACTAAGTAGCATAACAGTTTGGTGCATTCCCTTGTATCCAGTTCGGGAGTTTGGTGTTCTGCAGTAGCTGTGCCTGTGTCTCTGGAAGGAAAGCTCTACTAAACGGCGGTTTCACTCCTTTCAGCTGAGAGTGTCTTAACACACACCAACATCAAAACCTTATCCCAACTGTGAAGTATGGTGGTGGGGGCACCATGGTTTGGGGCTGCTTTGCTGTGTCAGGGCCTGGACGGATTGCTATCATCGAAGGAAAAATTAATTCCCAAGTTTATCAAGACATTTTGCAGGAGAACTTAAGGCCATCTGTCTACCGGCTGAAGCTCAACAGAAGATGGGTGTTGCAACAGGACAATGACCCAAAGCATAGAAGTAAATCAACAACAGAATTGCTTAAACAGAAGAAAATACGCCTTCTGAAGTGGCCCAGTCAAAGTCCTTACCTCAACCCGATTGAGATGCTGTGGCATGACCTCAAGAAAGCGATTCACACCAGACATCCCAAGAATATTGCTGAACTGAAAATGGTCAAGAATTACTCCTGCCTGTTGTGCACGTCTGATCTGCAACTACAGGAAATGTTTGGTTGAAGTTATTGCTGCCAAAGGAGGTTCAACCAGTTATTAAATCCAAGGGTTCACATACTTTTTCCAACTGCACTGTGAATGTTAACATGGTGTGTTCAATAAAAACATGGCAACATTTAATTCTTTGTGTGTTATTAGTTTAAGCAGACTGTGATTGTCTATTGTTGTGACTTAGATGATGATCAGATCACATTTTATGACCAATTTGTGCAGAAATCCATATCATTCCAAAGGGTTCACATACTTTTTTTTGCAACTGTATAAACGGTACATAAAAATGTTATATATGTAATATGAAGTAAATATTTAAACAAATAAAATACATTAAGGAAAATTAGTTGTTAGCATAAAGGGCAAGGAAGTTACCACTTGTCCTTAAAAGGATACTCTTAATTATCACAATAATTTTAACTTGAAGTTGTTTGGTGGATAAACAATACCCCTGCAATATCATGGTTCAATTATCTGCTGTTTAAGAGTTAAATCACTTTGTGTATGAAGCCCTATCCACAACTCTCCTGGCTGGGACTCACTCAGCCTCCATGAAAAAAGGCTTAATGTTTACAGCACACTGTGTTTCTTGTTTGCTGCTCTGTACATTTAGTTAATCACACACAGGATGGTGCTGTAGGCTCTAGCAGGCAAATAATACTTGGGAGATAAGACATTCTAGATTAAACACACTGTGTAATAAGGGAAGCTTAATAAGTATGTAAGAAGCAGTGGCCTACTTTGGTCACTTGACACCTGGCATGAATATTTATGTCGCCACACTTCCCCCAGTATTAATCCTCTCAATGTTGCTCCACATTTACTCCTCATTTTGTGGGTACTTCCTTCTTGTGCATTTCATCTAGTCCCCTCTTTCAACCTT
This sequence comes from Pelobates cultripes, assembly GCA_933207985.1. Lineage (NCBI taxonomy): Eukaryota > Metazoa > Chordata > Amphibia > Anura > Pelobatidae > Pelobates > Pelobates cultripes. The sequence continues at coordinate 416,449,378 of OW240912.1, read as the reverse complement.
GTGCGTCTTTTAACTCTTTTTACCCTCTTCAATGTCTCTTAACTTACGTTACTTGTAACTACTACTATTTTTTTGTTCTTGCACATACATACACAGTGACATGCATAGATACAGTTGTGCTCAAAAGTTTGCATACCCTTGGAGAATTGGTAATGTATGTACCATTTTTAAAGAAAACATGAGTGAGCAGGCAAAACACATTTCTTATGGGATTCACATTCAACTGCAGGCTCTAACAGAATGGCACAATAATAAAACAAAACATGTAAAAAAAAAAAAAAAGTGGAATGACCCCTGTTCTAAAGTCTGCAGACCCTTAGTTCTTAATACTGTGTATTGCATCAGTGACAGCATGCAGTCTTTTGTAATATTTGTCTATGAGGCCCCTAATTGTTGCAGGTGCTGAATTGATCCTGCCATCAATTTTCACGATTCCCCGTGCCTTTAGAGCTCAACCCCCCTAAACATCAGTGTGCCTGCACCACGCTTCATAGTGGGGATGGTATTATTTTCACTATAGGCCTTGTTGACCCCTCTTCAAACATAGCGGTTATTGTTGTGACCATAAAGCTCTATTTTAGTCTCGTCACTCCATATGACAGTGTGCCAGAAGTTGTGAGACGTGTCAAGGTGTTGTTGAGCATATTGTAACCATGCTTTTGGTGGCATTGGCGCAGTAAAGGCTTCATTCTTCCGTCGTATTGTGCTCCTTGAAACAACCATATTTTTCCAGAGCAGCCTATATTTTTCCTGTGGTTTTTTCTTTGTATCCCAAACAATTCTTCTGGCAGTTGTGGCAATTCTTTCTTGGTTTACCTGACCTTGGCTTGGTATCAAGAGCTCCCTTAAATTTTCCATAGCTTAATAAGTGATTGAACAGTACTGACTGGCATTTTCAAGCTTTTTTTTTTTTTTTTTTTTATATATATCCTTTTCCATCTTTATAAAGTTACATTGCCTTGTTTAAGAATTCTTTTCTGCTCACCATGGCTCAGTATCTAGCCTGCTCAGTGCATCCATGTGAGAGCTAACACACTCATTGACTATTTATACACAGACACTAATTGCAATTTAAAAGGCCACAGGTGTGGGAATTTAACCTTTAATTGCTATTTTAACCTGTGTGTGTCACCTTGTGTGTCTGAAACAAGGCCAAACATTCAAGGCTATGTAAACTTTTGATCAGGGCCACTTGGGTGATTCTGTAATCATTATTTAATGATTATTTTAAAAGGAGCCAAACAACCATGTGATAATAAATGGCTTCATTTGATCACTATCATTCAATAAATTAAAAAATTTTGCGTGATCATATTTTCAAAATCAATGCCAAAATTTCACAATTTATGCCAGGCTATGCAAACGTTTGAACACAGCTGTACATACATAGACATGCAATTATACATGCACTCATATACAAATATGGACACACTCACAGTCACATACACATAAAAACATGCTCAGTGATATACAAAGAGTTTTAACAATGCAATCACACACTGCCATAACATACATAATCACACAATTCCATACACATAGTCACTTACACATGTGTATACCTAAACTCACAGTCACATACATGCGCACAGTCACACACATAAACTACGTCACATAGAGTCACACATAGTCACATACAGTCACATGAAAACACAGTCATTATAAGATCTGGTTTGTGTTTTCTCAGTTGAATACGTCTTATATATATATATATTTGTGTTCAGAGAAAAAAGCTGTATAAGTGTTAACCATTATATTTACTAAAGTCAGTTGTGGTGTGGCGAAACCAACATTCGGCATATAATCATGTAAGCTCAGTAGAGGAGCTGTTTTGTCCTGACCTGTGTGGGTTGGATGCAAGTGGTTGAGCAACTGAACTGGGCACCATTTGTTACCTGTGGGGAATAATTGTATGTTGACAGGCGGTCCCATTTGATTTTTTTTTTGGATTGGTGTAGTGTCAATACGTAGTGGTCCCTTACTTTGTTTAGGTCTGCTATTTTCGGCATGTTGGTAGTATCGTTTGTTTTTTCTACTGTAAATTGTTAGGTCCAAAATATAGAGGTTTTGATAGTATTGTTTGTTTCTGTTTCGAATGGCTGTGTGTCCAATACATCGGATAAAGCTCTAAACTTTCTACTATCTATTGGTTGATGTTTTATTGGTTTGTGACTAAAGTTGAGCGGACACCTGGATGTTGAGCGGACATGCGGATGTCATCCATATCAACTTTTGATGCCAGTTTCTGCGCCTACCATGGTGATTCTCGAGCTAATACATGCCGACGAGCGCTAGAGGACGGCCGCTCCGCTTTTGCACCATGCTCCCTCTTATGCTGTGCCGGTGCCTCTGTGCGACCAGCGCCTTTTCCTCCAAACTGCACACGTCACTCGCATGACCTTGATTCCATGTGGGGTCTAGGACCTCATCATCCTCCACATCATATTCCACCCACTCCTCAACCCTGCCCTCCTTGCCGGTATGCACACTGCAGAAAGCCACAGCAGTTGGCACCTGTGTTTTTCCAGCATGTAAAGTCTGCAAAGGACATATGGAAATTGTTTTAGAATTGTATCCAGGCAACACTTTTCCCTATAAACTGACCTCTCAGTTTGACTTGTGACGGTGTTGCCCCAGAATTACAATATTGTTTAAGTACCTCTTTTTATAACTGGTTTAAATATAGCAGCTTGTTATCTGGTAGTTTTTAGTGTAGAAAATATCAATCTGTTTTCCATCACTTAGATCTGTGTAATAAGTGTTGTAGGTGTGAAACAATATTACAAGTGACCGATGTAGTAAATTCGACTCAAAGTTACGGTTCAATTTGACTCTCAGATATGAAGTGAACATCCCAAATATACTATTTAGCGCCAAAAAAAATAAAAAAAATAAAATTTACTTTTTAAAACTCTTATGTAAGCAGCAGATTAGCAGCAAAACAATTAGAATGTTTACAAGTGCGCAGTAAGCACATTATTAGACGCTTCGATTTGACTCTCACACATGAAGAACAGGCCCCAAAATGTACTATTTAGCAGATTAGCAGCAAAATAATAAGAATGTTTACAAGTGCACAGTAAGCACACTATTAGACACTTCGCATTGACTCTCACCTTTGAAGAACAGGCCCCAAAATGTACTATTTAGCAGATTAGTTGCATAACAATTTGAATGTTTACAAGTGCGCAGTAAGCACACTATTAGACGCTTCGATTTGACTCTCAGATATGAAGAACAGGCCCTAAAATTTACAATTTAGCAGATTAGCAGCAAAACAATTAGAATATTTACAAGTGCTCAGTAAGCGCACTATTAGATGCTTCTATTTGACTCTCAGATATGAAGTGCACCACACTAATGTACTTTTTAGCACCCAAACCCTTTTTAGTTTTAAATCTGCAATGTGACAGCAGTATTTGTTAAATAAGATGAGAGCTTGGCTGTATGAACGTCTGGTGTTAGATGGAAGTGCTGTTTGTGCCAGCATTCTCCCGTGCGCCATTAGTAGACATATGCAATTCACTTTGGTCAATTCGGACATTCGGGTACTTCCAAATGTCCGAATAGATGAATTGCCTGAGCGGTGGGTGGGGGCCGTGAATTAGAATAAGGGGGGGACCTAACGTCCTCCCCCCTGGCCTCCACCCCTGAGCGGTGGGTGGGGGCCCTAAATACTAATAAGGGGGGACCTAATGTCCTCCCCCCTGGCCCCCACCCCTGAGTGGTGGGTGGGGGCCCTACAGTAAAAGAAGGGGGGACTTATGTCCTCCCCCATGGCCCCCACCCCTGAGCGGCGGGTGGGGGCCCTAAATTGGAATAGGGGGGGACCTAATGTCCTCCCCCCTGGCCCCCACCCCTGAGCGGTGGGTGAGGGCCCTAAATACTAATAAGGGGGGGACCTAATGTCCTCCTCCCTGGCCCCCACCCCTGAGCGGTGGGTGGGGGACCCTAAATACTAATAAGGGGGGGACCTAATGTCCTCCCCCCTGGTCCCTACCCCTGTGCGGCGGGTGGGGGCCCTAAATACTAATAAGGGGGGACCTAATGTCCTCCCCCCTGGCCCCCACCCCTGAGCGGTGGGTGAGGGCCCTAAATACTAATAAGGGTCCCCCCCATCATTTTACTTTAGAGCCCCCACCCACCGCTCAGGCTGCTCACTGTTTAATAGACATGCCCCTACTCGCGGTAGCGCGAGTAAGGGCAAAATTTACTAATACTAAGTAATTTTTACTTAGTATTAGTAAATTTGGCTGAAATACCAATTTAGGTCTTTCAGCCTTTTGGTAAATAACTCCCTAATACCGTGGGAAATAGGGAGTTATCTACTAAGCGGCTGCAAGAGAAGTGCCGAAGTCCTGAAATTCCGAAATGCCGAAGTTCTGAAATTCCAAAGTGTCGAAGTGTCAAAGTGCCGAAGTTGCCGAATTTCAGAAGTTCCGAAGTGCTTAAGTGCTGAAGTACCGAAGTTGCCGAAGTTCCAAAGTGTTGAAGTGCTGAACTGCGGAAGTCCCGAATTTCGGAATGCCGAACTATGCATTTTCCCCATGCACATGCCTAGCCATTACTATTGCTAATCGAGGATGAGTTCCTGGAATAGCGGTGATCTGTTTGGCATTCTCTTGGCTGTGGGATGCTCTTGGATAAAAACCTGTAAGTTGGAACAAGAAAGGGCATCAGCTGCTGTGTTATGATTGCCCGGTATGTGTTCACAGATCAGGTGAAAGTGTTGTGTTGCTGCCAACCATGTGAGTCTCCTGAAGTTGTGGGAGGGGTTGAACCAGCCTATAACAACCCAAGCCTACCTCCCTACTGGGCTGACGTCGCCAAGAAGAATTCCCTCGTGGCTCTACCAGGCTTAGCTACAACCAGGATAACGTCCAGGTGCTCCAGCAGGCACTCACACCACGCTTCACCAATGCCATCTCCAAACCGTGGGAACACGATCACTCCAATCACTGCTGAACTTCTGGGGCACCTTCCCATATATCTTCTTCGGTTAAATGCCCGCCAGGTTAATATACATCTATATTAACCAAAAAGTACTAACACGCAATCTGACGTTCTTTATAAAAAATGTGCATTTATTCTACTTCAAAATCAAACAATAATATACTTAACAGATGGTATTTATTAAAGACGTTACAGAGATTGAGAGATCTTAAGTAGTTGTCTTAATATCAGCAAGTCAGGGACACACCAGGAGAGGAGAGTGGAGCTTAGGAGAAAGTTAGCATGGTCCTTTTTCCTCAGTTCTTAATAGTTAAAATTACGTCATAACTTTTAATTTAAACAATGCCCATATAAGGAGACGCCCAATATAAGGATCCTACCCCAAATCTCCCTATACAGCACATTCCACAGTCCTCATGATACAGTATAGCAAACACCATCTGTTCTTTTTAACCCATTAGACAGCCACACCTTAATATGTATTTGAATAGGAACATATAGAATATATATACAATTAACCGAACGGAGTACGTATTAAACTGACGAAAGACTACCGAACGACGACCACCTGCACACTGGCGTGTGGCCTCAATTAACATGTGGTTCTTGCGGTTAACCGCAGATTAAGTACCTCTTTCACAGGGGGCCCCGTTCGTATACCGAACATGAGGCGGCGGCCATGTTTTGAAGTTTTAAATACCCAGCAGGACCCAAGCCTAAAAACAATGGAACTAGAATCGGCCAAAGGTTTGCATGAACTCCGCTCAGATGTTGGTTGTCTTCTCCGTTTGTGGAAAAGCTGACGAACAGACTTTGTAATTTAGAATCATCATACACCGTTCGTGAGATCTGAGCGCAATTCACATATCCTGTGCGCTCAGATCCGAGCTATCTAAAGACTGGTAGAATGGGCCATGTTCGTATTAAAACATTAAAGTTATGTATTTTTATGCTGTTTTTCATGTGGGTATAAAACGGGGTGTTTCTGTGCGCTTGTAGATAATTGGGTTAGTATAACCGTTGGAACCCATTATCTCCAAGGTGGGCGGGTACCTTTTCAAAGGATACAGTGTAATGTTATTGGTTAAAATATTGTATTGTCTTGTATCCCATCAGGTCCAGAGGGGGTTGTCCCTGGACCTATGGACTTGCATAAATTGCCATGCCTGCGTGTCATTAAAGCCAGTTTGTTTTGACCCTCAAATCGCAGCCTCGACTCGTTTTGTAGGGAAGAGTGTATCCTAGCTGTACCATAGCTAGTGGGATTGTTTCACATTTGCAGGATTATCGTGGGATGCTGACAAGAGCGTCTCTTCTCTCTCTCCACACTTGGGAACCAGGATATCCAAGCGGTCCAGCTTCCAGCTAGCCTGGAGGTAACCGTAACACATTTGTATAACATTCATATCACAGTCATTGGGTATAAGAAGAGATGTGTTCAAAGCTACCCGGTACATGATATTTCTTGGAAGTATGGTGTATGTAACGACCTGTTCCGTTCTGTTCAGATGTCTGGCCTTGGCTTCTGGTATCCAGTACTCTTTTTATAATTCTTGTTTAGTTTTTCTTGTTTTTTCTGGTTTTCTATTCTATGTCTGGTTTTCTTTATGCTGGGTTTTCTGGGTTCATTCCTTTATTCCGTTCCTGGAATTCCCAGTCTCCTGGATTCCTTTAAATGTTTGTTTTTTGTTGCCAAACCCATTCCTTTGCCATTAATCCTTTTTGTTTCAGTCTGTTCCTGAAGGCAGTGGTTTCTTTTCCTCTGCTCCTTTCTTTGCAGGTAAGTACTGTTTGTGTTTTATTGTTGTTTATTTGGTCATGCATATCTAGGCAGTTAGGACCCACTGTACTTGGAGTACTTTGGCGCAGTGGTGGGCTGCATACATTTTGGCCATTTATGTATGTCTAAATCTCCAATGTTTATTACATATATGGTACTTAGTTATGTCTCCTTTTGTTTTGCCTTGTATCTTTTGCCTTATTTTATTTTGTCTTGCATTCCCAGTTCGTGTACAGTCCTGTCCATAGAAACATAGAATGTGACGGCAGATAAGAACCATTTGGCCCATCTAGTCTGCCCAATTTTCTAAATACTTTCACTAGTCCCTAGCCTTATCTTATAGTTAGAATAGCCTTATGCCTATTCCGTGCATGCTTAAACTCCTTTACTGTGTTAACCTCTACCACTTCGGCTGGAAGGCTATTCCATGCATCCACTACCCTCTCAGTAAAGATGGAATAAAGGAATGAACTCAGTAAAGTCCATGTCCTGTTCATGCTTCCCTCATGTATTGTGTACATGTTCTGGGTTCTGCTTTCTTTTCTCCTCTGGTTCTGGGTTCTTCTAGTCTTGTCTTGTCTGGTGCCTGTTCTAGTCTTACCATGTTTCAAGTACTGGATACATGTCTGCTGCAGAGCCACCCTATTCAGATCCTGGGAGGTCTGCATATTATCATCTGGCACCTGGGATTCGCAGAAGCTGCATCAGTTCACTGGTATGTGGCCGCACAAACCCTGGTGCTCAACACCAGGGGGCGTGTGGTTACCCTGCACCAAGCCCTGTGTGTCCATTTCCACGCTGAGACTCCTATCATCATCTTCAGGCATACAGGGCTTCATCTGTGATAGTGTATTACCCGGTTTATAGTCTTTTCATTTACGAGTAAATATATTTTTCTAATTCTTAATTTACTACTTGTTAAACTATATATAGTATAGATACACATATAACAATAATAAATGGATGAAATAAAATATATACAATTACTAGGGATGTGCATGGGCAAAAAATTCGGTTCAGTTCGGACTTAGGCAATTCGGTTCGGCACTTCCAAAATTCGGGACTTCGGCACTTTGGTTCGGAACTTCGGCAATTCGGGATTTCCCTAACCCTACTCCTAACCCCTAATTCCTAACCCCACCCCTAACCTTACCCATAACCCCACCACTACCCCAACCACATGCCTAATCCTAACCCTATCTTAGGGGAGGGTTTAGGGCTAGGGTTAGGAGTAGGAGTAGGCTTAGGGGTAGGGTTAGATTCCTGACATCATTCCTTTAATTTTCCCTCTCTCTCCTGTTTTGCCACTTTTCAGAAATCCAAAGCACTTTGGCACTACCGAAATTCGGCACTTCCGAAATTCGGTTCGGCACTTCCGAAATTCTGCACTTCGGCTATTCGGGACTTTGGCAATTTGGTTTGGTTCCGCACTTACGAAATTCAGCATTTCGGACATTCGGAAGCAAACAAATTGCACGTATAAAAATTGCTGATCCTACAGATAATTTAGCAAGAGTGTTTGTACTTTTAATGATGTCATTCCACCAAGAGGAACTTGAAACAACTGACCATTTATGTTCTATCACCTGTAATTTACCATGTTCATGTTCAAATTGAATTTCTGTTTCTTTCAATTGTTTTTGTAACGAATATAATAAAACTTTTCTTTCCTAATCTCATCTGCCCACTTTCTCCATGGAAACTCATTCGTTTGTAAAACATTTAATTGAATAGGCATGATATCTACTTCTTGTATAGGACTCTTTGATATAATAACTTGAGTTCCTTGTATATGTATTCAGTGGTGTATCTTGGTTTTGTGCTGCCCTAGGCAGGACAAAACTCAGAACCCCCCCCCCCACATGCCACCCCCACCAACCCTTCCCCCCTGCCCTGCCTTCTAAATACACACACACACACACATTCACTGACAGATACACATACACTAGCTAACAGAAACACACACTCACTAACAAACACACACACTCACTAACACACACACACAGTCAGACACACACAGTCAGACACAGACACGCACTAACAGACACACTCACTAACAGACACACACACTCACTAACACACACACACTAACAGACACACAGTCAGACACACACACACTAACAGACACACACACTAACAGTCAGACACACACTAACAGACACACACACTAACAGATACACACACACACTAACAGACACACACAGTCAGACACACACACACACTAACAGACACACACACACTAACTAACATTAACACACTAACTTTTTTTAATTTAACCCCCCCAGCCTCCTTAACTTTGGGAATGCTGGGGGTCCAGTGGCTGCTTGGCTGCTGGTCGGGCGGGCGGCGCTGGCGAGGGAGCACTTTCCCCTGAGCGTCATATTCTGCCTCCCAGCATCACTATGCGGGCGGCGCGCAAAGGGAGCCTGTCTGGCCTGTTAGCCGTGAGGCTAACAAGGCATTTGCCCTGGGCATTTGGGGGCGGCTTTTTTTGCCACCCCCTGGAAAATGCCGCCCAAGGCAAATGCCCTGGTAGCAAACTCGCCCCTTTAATGGAGTTTTCCATGTATTCTTGTAGGGGGCTGCTGGCCCGCCTCCTACCCAGTGATTATGGTCCCGGGAAGATGTGGCCCTTTAAGTACAATATTTGGGCATATTGGATTTGTATGGTGCTGCTAGCCCTTTAAGAACCATTTTGGGGCATGGCGAAAATTTGGGACAATGCCCCTTTAAATCTGTGTCCCCAGACCTATTTGGGACATGGCCCCTTTAAAACTGTGTCCCCAGTGTCCCCAGACTTGTTTGGGACACTGCCCCTTTAAGATGGTGTCCCCAATGTCCCCAGACTTTGGAAATAACTTTTAAATGGCTTTTTCCCTTAAGGTTCGGTAATTAGGGCTTACCGAGCCATTCACTGCACAGGCTGATCACCCAGAGCTGGAAGTGTGCAGGCAATTTACCTCCCAGACTGGGAGCCTGCTGTAGGTAAATTGCCGAACGCTGGGGGGACCGCCGTTCGCGTAAATGAACCATCTTTTTTTATTTAATGTGGTCAGCGGTGTGTGTAGCCAAATTCATGGAAATTCGTGCTACACAGTTCCGCGAACACCGCCGAGCCTTACCTTCTCCCACAATGATTTTGCAGCCGCAATTCTCCCACAATGATTTTGCAGCCGGACTTAGTCGTTTTTTCAGCCTGAAATAGACCGACCGCACAGCCCAAATCTATGGAACTGTTTTGGGCATGAAAATGTGCCTGCGGTCGGTCAAAAAGGGACCTCCAGCTAACTTTTTAACCCCTGAATGGAATTGGCTGAATTTTGGATATGTTTATAATTAAAGTGTGCTGAGTTCGAATATGTAATTTATGTTTGTGTCATGTATAATTTTGAAGTTATTAATATTTTGTAAAAACTGTATTTCTCTGCCTGTGGTAATTAAGTTAGTCTATTGTGTTGAGATAATTGTATCACAGGCAGAGGGGAGGAGATGTGTGGGAGGTAACATGTATCCGATTGTTGAATGTACTAATTATTGTGGGTGTCTCCCTTGCATGGGAGCATTGCATAAAAGCAGGGAATGTGAAATTAAACCTCTGTTAAGTTCTGCTCCTGATACTGTGTGTCGTCCAATTATTTGGAAAGGTGATGGGATATTATTGGATTGTCTTGCTGATTGTGCTTGCTACGCTGTTGGATTATTCTATTACTGTGGATGTTTCTCCTGGGGCTACTACTTGTTCCTGAGCCACACCTGGACTACCAGCGGAAATAGTGTGTGCGAGACCAGCGTTCCACTACAGCCTTGTTTGCCGAGTGTGGCTAAAACGTCCCTGTATGTATTATTAGTGGACCCTCAATGATACAATATAAACCTTTCAGTACTGTTTCGGAATGTGTACATCTCTTACTAACTCATTATTTGACATTACCTGTACACATACTTTTTCTTTTTCTATTGGAGTTGCAATTTAATGAGGATTTTCAATTTTTTTAACCAGAACATGAACTTTGTTTATGAAAACATGAATGACAAATGGTTTCAACTTGGTTATTTAAACATATCACTTTGAATGCAAATTGTAGACAACTAGAAAGATCTACCTGCTCAAGTTTAGTAATGTTATTATAAGAAACAAAATCAGGATATTGTAATTTATAAAATAATAATTGTGTGTTACTAATAGGAATCCCTAACACCGACATTGAAAATAGTGTTTTTTCAATACCACAAATTGGTATTAAAGGAGAATTTATACATATATTATTATTACATCCAAACCATTTTTTAATACATAAATCTGTAAGATTTTTAGTGAATGCAAACTCCTCAGGTAAACCTTTGAGTTCTATAGGAGTAGTACCACCTTGTAATGCTTGCTTAAAATCTGTAGAATATTCAACTTGTATCTCCAAACAAGCTGTGGCTACCTGTGATGAATCTTCATTTCTCATTCATGCAAAAGTAGCTTCCTGTAAATGTTGAACACAGGGTGCAATAACAGAGGCTGTGTTCATAACCATATTTTTCAATATTTAATTTAAACCTCTCTGAATGTGCAATCCTTTCCCCCTATTAACCTTACAGTTCCCAAGTTGTTCTTTAATGTTTGAATATCCATAAAATTAGTTAAATTTCCTATACCAGCCATATTTCCTTCTACTATACCTCTTTTTTTCTGTTTGATACTTTATTTCCTCCAAACCAATGTTCTAAGCCTCGTTCCATATTTAATGAATGTTCCTTACGTTGTGGCAATTTAGTTGAGATTTTCCACTGAGAAACTATTGTTGCAAAATTTCTAATAACAAGGGCTTTGATTGAAAATGATTCAATTGAAAGGGACTTGATAACTAAAAAAAACCCTATTTTTGCATTCTACCATTCTGGGAGAGAATACATTCTCTCATCACCACATTTCTCGTGATGATTTCTCAACATTATACAACATTGATAGTTTCCACTATCACTGTAGGTAGGATTGTCTAAATAGAAAACAAAATTTCTTCCGACCAATCCACCTTTCCTAGTACACCTCTGTGAATAACCTTGGGTGTTATATCCGACATACTACCCAAAAACTTTCCTTCGCTTTTCCATGTCATTACAGACTCAGGGGGTAAAATTATATGTGTACGACAAGTTAATCTAAGTCTTTCCTACAAGACGAGGTTTCACCATAATATCTTGGAGACCCAAGTGCTGGCAAACAGGTTGAAATGGTTCCTTCAGAAGTTTCTCCTTGAAAAATACCAGGTAGAGAAATACTGGAACAAATAAACCTTTATTTTGCATAAAATTGCATAAAGAAGCTGTAACGGCACCCCCAGGCATAAAAGGGGTTAACAGCCGTTTAGGAGATCTTCCCCTTCCAGAGACACAGGCACAGCTACTGCAGAACACTAATCCGCCGAACAGGAAACCATATGAATGCTGTAAACAGCCGAATAAGAAAAAACATACGAATAGGTTTACACTCCTAGCAGTTGAACTGGAACAGCATACAATAAATCCCCCCAAGAACGAGACAAAGCTCCGTGTTGAGGGTCAAGCAGTGAACAGATAGAGCTGTGGGTTTATTGTGCTTATGTACACATTCTTACACATTAGTACCACCCACAGGGTTTTGGAACACAACCAATAAACACATACAATACACTCAGACACTCCCACACAAATTCCTCCCCTCTGCCTGTGATTCAATTACCTTACACAATAGGTAATGTAATTAGCACAAGCAGAGAAATAAAATTTTTCCACATTATTCATAACTTGAAAAGTATGCATCACATTCACATTTTCAGAATCAGCATACTCCAAATACAAACATACGTCAAAATCATACAAATTTGTCGTGTGGTTCAAAAGATAGATAGTAGTCCTTTGTGACCACAGGAAGCATGGCTTTTCTGCCCAAAACCAGTTCCACAGAGTCTTCTATCCTGGAGATAATTAGAAGTAATCCAATTATCTCCAAAGACAGAGGCAAAACTCCATTGAACACATGGCAGCAAAAAGACAGTAAAATACAATAAAATACACAAGGTTACATTTATGACATAAAATACAGACATGCAACATATGCCCAGATAGCTTAGGTCTGAGCGCACATTAATACTGAATGGCGCTCAGACCACAAACACATACAGTTCAATTGCCATGGAGCCAAAGTCTTTTATTACATGAATAGGCTCCATGGCATAGCTATCTGGGTTATATGAGTTCATTCAGTAAATCCGAGAATCTACCGAACGCCAGGGCAGAAAACATGAATAGACCTTTCTGCATAGGAAAATAGGGTATTTAAATGCCTGTCCATAGTCAAAAGGCAGCAGGCAGGCAACCAGGCTCCTCCAATGCACAGTGGCGAAATTGGTCTTGTCACAGAAGCATATAATGGAATCTCCAAATATATTGCACTATCTCCAAATATATTGCACTAACGCGTTTCGACCGATAATGGTCTTTATCAAAGTGCTACATGTCTTCACAAGTTATTCATTTAAATATCTTCAAAAAAGGCGTGCTCAGCTTTCCCGCCGGTTCACTTCCGGTTTCCGGTCGTGGTCCCCGGTCAGCTGACTTCCGGTTTCCGCTTTGCATCACACGTCCAAAGAACACTTCCGGGTCAGCGGTCATGTTGTTTTGTAGTCCCATAGGCTTCCGGGTTCCGGCGAAAAAAGTCCTCTCTCATTATTCTTTAGTACACATATCCATTCCAAGAAAGTCTGAAATAGGTAATAAAGATAGGGGTCAACTATTGGAAAAAATTAAAGATATTCAGATAAAATTAGAGCCGTTTATACAGATGGATGAATTTGAAAATATTAATAGAAAAATGATAGAAAAAATTGTTAGGTTAGAAAAAAAGATTATAGAAACTAAAAGAAAGAAGTTTAAACGAGATATGGATGATTATGCTCAGGGAAAAATTAGAAATTTAGCATTTTGGAAATAAACAAAAACAAAAATAGAAAAGGTGGAACCTATTATAATAAAGAAAATACAACAAAAGGAAAAAATAGGGATACTACATATCAATATCAAACAAGGGAGGGACAAGGAAAAAATAGACGGGAACATTTTGGAGATAGAGTTCCATTTAGAAGTGAGGAAAAATGGAAAAAAGTTACCCCCCGGAGAAGAAGAAATTCTAATAGGGGAGAACTTAGTAATCCCCCACTATATAAAAGTAACACATATAAAAGAGCCTCCCCACAAAGGACTTTTACTTTTAATAGATTTGAAAAGTTAAGAGATCTTGGGGAAGAAAGTCAAGATCTTTTTTTAGGACCAACATATCTAAACAGGAGAAAAGTAAACACTCCATTAAAGAGAACAAGGGAAGTAGAGGAAGGAGAAGTAGAGGAAGAGGGAAAGAGAAAAAAACACGAGAGGGGGAGGAGAAACAAGAGGATAAATCTATCCCTATTTTTAACCTTTCTGATAAAATTTTGACAAATACTCATATGTCTGTTTTACAGAAAGGTTTTAAGTTTTCACCAAGTTGTGAGGCTGATAAATTTGATAGTTTTTTTAGATTTAAACAGATTTTTACGTAAATTATGTTTAAAATTTTTTTTAAAGATTTTATACCTAAAGAGGAAGATACTGACTATTTTAACAATTTTTATAAACATACAGATTTGAAACAAAAGTCTTCATTTTATCCATTAAATAAAAAATTGGAAGCAATGAAGGTCTTTGAAAAATTATGCCTGAAGGATTTGAGAAAGTTAAAACCTCTTAATCAATATCAGTAAAATTTAACAAAAAAAGAAAAATTAGCACTAAAAGATCTGAAAGAAGACAAATCTATAATAATAAAACTGGCAGATAAAGGGGGAGGCGTAGTGATCTGGCAGAAGAATAAATATCTAAAAGAAATTCAGAATCAATTAGATGATAATACTACCTATTTAAAATTAGACGGTAACCCATTAATTAAGATAAAGGAAGAGTATGAAAGCTTTATAAAAGAAGGGATGGAAACAGGAATCTTGAATAAAAAAGAATATACATTTTTAAAAGTGGAGCATCCAAGAATACCAGTAATTTATGTATTGCCTAAAATACATGAAGATATTCTTAATCCACCTGGGAGACCAATAGTGTCTGGCATAGGATCATTCCTGTCTAATTTATCACAATATATTGATAAATTTTTACAGGATTTAGTTAAAAAATGTCCAACTTATTTAAAAGATACAATGAGTCTACTTAATATTTTAGAAAATTTTAAATGGGATAAGGAATATATCATGGCAACCTGCGATGTCAGTAGCCTGTATACAAACATAACTCATGATAGAGGATGTAATGCGGCAAGACATTTTTAAAAAAAATTTGGAGATTTTAACGAGCTACAAGTCGATTTCATTTTAAAAGGGATAGAAATTATATTTAAAAATATTTTTTTTTGGTATGAAGACAAATTCTATTTGCAGATCCAAGGAACAGCTATGGGCACCAGGTTTGCTCCCAGTTATGCCAACTTATTCATGTCATATTGGGAGGAAATGTTTGTCCTCCCTGCTGCAGATCTGGGAGCAAACCTGGTCCTCTATAAACGTTATATAGACGACATTTTTATTATTTGGAAAGGAGATGAGGATTCCTTGACCAAATTTTTAGATTTTTTTAAATTCCAATGATTGGAATATTAAACTTGTCTCCAACATTAGCAATCATAACATCACCTTTTTAGATCTGGATATTTTTATTGAATCAGACCATAATGGTAACCCAGAAGGTCTTAAATTTATTGGTATAGAGAAGATTAAAGTACATTGGAGAGGGGGTTGTAAAGAAAACATCTTAAGTAGAGCAGAAATGAGGTGGATGTTCAACTTAAATACTTTAACCCCTGAAGGATTAAATGTAGATTTTGAAATTGCTTCTTTTTTATAAATTCCTCCCTTTTTTTTTTCTTCATATAAATATATGTTATATATTTTATAGGTTAAATTTTATATGAATTGTTATTTTTATATACATTTTATGTGATATTTATTATATATTTTAATGAAAAATTTCTCTCTTTTTTCTTTCCTCATATTATATATATATTTTATTTCCCTTGAGCATAACACTGAAATTTACAAGATTTTAATATTTAGAAGAATATGTTATCCATAGAAAGGATGCTTTTCATGTTTATTTTAAGAATATTTAATGGACATGTGTGGTAAAGACTTTCTTAAAATGGATATGTGCACTAAAGACTTTCTTGGAATGGATATGTGTACTAAAGAATAGTGAGAGAGGACTTTTTTCGCCGGAACCCGGAAGCCTATGGGACTACAAAACAACATGACCGCTGACCCAGAAGTGTTCTTTGGATGTGTGATGCAAACCAGAAACTGGAAGTCAGCTGACCGGGGACCACGACCGGAAACCGGAAGTGAACCGGCGGGAAAGCGGAGTGCGCCTTTTTTGAAGATATTTAAATGAATAACTTGGGAAGACATGTAGCACTTTGATAAAGACCATTATCGGTCGAAACGCGTTAGTGCAATATATTTGGAGATAGTGCAATATATTTGGAGATTCCATTATATGCTTCTTTATGCAATTTTATGCAAAATAAAGGTTTATTTGTTCCAGTATTTCTCTACCTGGTATTTATCAAGGAGAAACTTCTGAAGGAACCATTTCAACCTGTTTGCCAGCACTTAGGTCTCCAGGATATTTCAAAAGGCGCTTGTAGTCTGAGCCACTCTTTTAGGCTCAGCACCACGTGAGTGGGCTATTTTATTTCTTATTTTATTTGTCCTTTGCATACAGGCTATACTATGTTATGCATTTTATATTTTTAGGACATTTATGTGAAAATTCAAGATAAAGGGTAACATTGCATGCTTTTATCTTGTTTACACTTGGTGTATATTGCTCTCACCATATTATATATTTTATTCTGTCATTTATTGTTTGTGTGATTTGGAGTGACTCACACTTGGTGATTTTGAGCATTCAATATTCTACTTTCCTGGCTAATCATGGCAGCATCACTTATGGGGTAGCTCCTCCCTTAGTAGTCACAGGACAGGAATTAATTAGATTAATTAATCAGACTGATAGGTATAAAGAGTCCCTCCTCCCCTTACACCTCAGTCTTTTTTCCTGTCCTTAGCAAGTTCTACAGGACTTTTTACATTTTGTTTTATGGCCACCTTCCTGCGTTTGTCGTGGGTTCGTTCCAAATGAAGTTCAGCCTCTCTTCATTTGAAGGATCCAGTAAACAGCCTGCATGAGCAGGACTAACTGGGTCAGGTTCAGTGTAAGTACTGAACTGCAGCGTGGAAAGTAAGTGTATGAGGGAGACACTATTTTCTGTTTTAATGTGGGGTTGGTCGGCCTTAAAAATTCCCCCTGTTTTCAGCCTGCCCCTTCTAATTGGGGTTATATACCCCCCCCATACCTTGTTGGCAGTAGTGGAGTCCATCTTTAGGGGTCTTGTCCTTTGGGATCTTTTTTCTTGCCTCTTTGTTGGTGCCTTCCCTGCTCCCTGGCTAGAGCTGGTGTGATAGCTCACTGAGGAGTGCTGTATGGCAGTATTTACACCACTGGTTCAATGTTAACTCTCCTAGAGCCTCTGTTGTATTGTATGGGGCTATGCAGGCTTCCCTGCTCCCTGGGGCTCCCTCTGCGCCCGGGCATCGGGGGCTGGAACGCATTTGCGTTCCAGCCGACTGTCTATTACTTGCGGCCAGTTCCGGCGAAACCGGAAGTGATTTGCCGGTCGCGAGCGTTTGGAACGCATAGCGTGCGTTCCAGCGCTCTGCGCATGCGCGGACCGGGCGATCAGCTGTTTGCTGCCTGGACCTATTTAAAGGACTTATTACAGCTACCTGGTCACTGTGTCTGCTGTCCTTGTGTTGGTTTTTTCCCCTGGGAAGCATTGGTGTCCAGTTTGCGCCCTGCTTCTCCTGTCTGCTGCCTGGCTGCATTGTGGATGCTCTGCTCTTTAAGGTAGGATTGCTGATTTTACTGCTTATTGATAGTGTTGCTTGTCAGCTTGCCTCTTTGTCCCTTTAGGGAATTTGGTCTTGAATTTCCTTTGGTTCTTCTTTATAGTATGGATTCTCCCTCTGCCTCTGCA
Organism: Pelobates cultripes; assembly: GCA_933207985.1. Lineage (NCBI taxonomy): Eukaryota > Metazoa > Chordata > Amphibia > Anura > Pelobatidae > Pelobates > Pelobates cultripes. The sequence continues at coordinate 416,431,547 of OW240912.1, read as the reverse complement.
AGATCCCTCTCTAGAAAACATAGGTGAGCCATTTATTAATTGTATTGGGGGGGGTTGTTAAAAGAGTGCCATACTGAGCCTGTAATATATGTCATATATGGCTTTATTCCAGCCCCAGCGTTCATTTGGATTCTCCAGCGAGAAAATCACGGGAAAAGTCAAATAAATGCATTAATTGTTCTGCGCCCGCTCCGAATGGAAGGAACCTTTGCAGGGAATGCTTGTTGGAAGTCGCCGATGCCCCCAGTAGGAGCTCTCCACAAAACGACCTTAAACTCTGGATTTCTCAGGCTATTGCTGAGGGCTTTAGGGCTACCACAGGTTCTAGTGGTCCAAGTAAGAGACGCAGAGCGGAACCTCAGTCTTCCAGCTCTGATGAGGACCCTGATGTCTGGGAGATATCGGATGAAGGTGAGGAGGAAGCTGAATATGCCTCCAGGTCTCTTGACTCCAGGTCTGTGGATAGACTTATTACCCTTCTCAGAGACACGCTTAGTCTCGCTGAAGAAAGATCTGAATTGATGGAGGCTGACAGGTTTTTTGAGGACTTAAAGCCTAACAGACCTACTTTCCCGGTGCATAAGTCAATCAGGGATGTGATCCTTCAGGAATGGAATAAGCCTGAAAAGAAGTCCACCTTAAAAAACAAGTTTGCGAGGGTTTACCCGTACTCTGCAGTGGATTGCTGCCTGTGGAACTCAGTTCCTAAAATTGACGCTGCAGTGATCCATATGGCTAAGAAAACTACACTGCCTATTGACTCCATGGCATATCTCAGGGAGCCTATGGAGAAGCGTATGGATGGAGACCTGATTAAGGCCTACTTGGCCCTAGGGTCCGCCCTTCATCCGGCAGTGGCACTGACGACTCTTTCCAGAGCCTTGAAAGTGTGGCTCGCTAATCTGAAGGACGACATTGATCAGGGTGTCCGTAGGGAACATCTGTTGGAAAGCCTCAAGGACTTTAGTCTGGCCACGGAATTCTGTTCAGAGGCCTCCCTGGACATCACTCGCATGATTGCCAAAAGCATGGCCCTGTCTGTGGCTTCTAGAAGGGCCTTGTGGCTTCATTCGTGGGGTGCTGATTATGCTTCTAAGGCTTCCCTGTGTGCACTTCCGTTCCAGGGGGATCTCCTTTTTGGGAAAATTCTGGAAGATGCTATTCAAAAAGCTGCTGATGGGAAAAAGGCGTTTTTACCTCAAGCTGGCAGGAAGAGTTTTCCCTCCTCCTGGAAGACCAAGCGCTTCAAGGATCGGTCCTTTCGGGACAGCAGAAGCTATAAACCAGGAAGGGAGTTTTCCAGGAATTCTTCATGGAAATCCTATTCGCACTCATCTTCCAGTAAGGCTTCCAGAGGAAGGGGTGCTAGAACCCCAGGGAAGAACTTCTGAAGGTCCCCAGGCCCCTTCGGGGATGGTGGGAGGAAGACTGAAGTTCTTCTACCCCATATGGGCCAGCAATATTTCGGATCTTTGGGTCACTTCCATCGTAAAAAAAAGGTTACAGAATAGAATTCTCATCTCACCCGAAAACTGCATTCTTCAGAAAATCAAAGGTTCCGGAAGGCATCAAACGAAGGGCCATGAGGTCCTGCATTTATGCTCTCCTGGAACAAAAAGTGGTGGAAGAAGTTCCAAAACGAGAATGGTTCCAGGGAATTTACTCCACGGTCTTCCTGGCCCCAAAACCACAGGGAAAATGGCGTCTCATCTTGAATTTGAAAGGCGTGAACTCCTTGCTTGATGTAAGGACGTTCAAAATGGAATCCTTGAGGACCATCTTGAAGTGTGTCAAAAAAGGAGACTGGATGACCTCAATAGACTTAAGGGACTCCTACTATCATATCCTGATCCATCAAGATCATGTATGTTTTCTCAGGTTTTGGGCGCTAGGAAGGCACTTCCAGTTCCGGGGACTACCCTTTGGCCTCAGCCTGGCTCCAAGAACGTTCTCAAAAGTTCTGGTCACCTTGATAGCCTTTATAAGGGAAAAGGGTATCGAGATTTTCCATTACTTGGACGACATTCTTATCTTGGGCCCATCTCAAGGAATTGTTGCTCAACATACGTCAGTGGCAATGTCCATTCTTCAAGACCATGGTTGGCTCCTGAACGTGGGAAAGAGCTCCCTCGTCCCTGCACAAACAATCGTTTTCCTGGGTGCTGTAGTGAATACCCTGTCTGCACATGTGTTCCTGTCTCCAGAAAGGGTCATGAAGATCAGGGACAAAGTAAGGAAGCTACAAGATCTCGACGCTGCACCTGCAAGAGAAGTCATGAGCCTCCTGGGTTCCTTGACATCAACAATAGGCTTGGTGAAGTGGGCCCAGTGGAAGCTCCGCCCGGCCCAGAATTGCTTCCTTCTCCAGTTCAACAGAGTGGAAGCAGATTGGGAACAAATTATATCTCTTCCCCTTCCCGTAAGGAAGGCCTTAAACTGGTGGAAGAGCGAGAGGAATTTGACAACAGGCTTCCCGTTGGAGGACCCCCCTTGGAAGGTTATTACAACAGATGCCAGTTCTTTTGGATGGGGTGCCCACTTCGGTTCTGTATGGACTCAAGGGAAGTGGACCCGAGAAGAGAGTCGCCTACACTCAAACTTAAGGGAACTGAGAGCGGTTTACAAGGCCATTTTGAGATTCCTACCAAGGCTAAGGAATTCTTGGATCCTAATAAAAACGGACAACCGAGCAGTGGCCTCATATGTGAACAACCAAGGTGGCACAAGGAGCAGGTTGCTGCTGGAAGAGCTGGCTCCCTTAATGGCTATAGCCATGACGTATCTTCAAGGCCTGAAGGCGATTTATCTCCCAGGTTCGGAGAACGTAACAGCAGACTTCCTCAGCAGAAAGGAAATTCTTCCGGGAGAATGGCAACTTCACCCGGCAATCTTTGCAGAAATTGCTCATCGGTGGGACATGCCCCAGATCGACCTGATGGCATCGTCTCAGAATCACCAGGTGGAGAATTACTTCTCTCTCCATCCAGACTGTCAGGCACTGGGCCAGGATGCTCTCTCTCTCCCTTGGTCGTTCGATCTGGGGTATGCTTTCCCTCCCCTACCCATGATACCCAGGTTCCTGCGGAAGGTTTGGTCGGAAGGCAGGAAAGTCATTGCCGTAATTCTGATTTGGCCTCGGAGACCGTGGTTTCCCCTATTGGCCATGATGAGTCAGGAACAACCTTGGCCTCTTCCAGTGTTGGAGGATCTGCTAACGCAGGGCCCTGTATTCCATCCTCATCCGGAACACCTCAAACTGGGGGTATGGGTCTTGAGAAGGAAAGACTCCAATCACTAGGTCTCTCGGAGGCAGTGATCAATACCCTTCTGCTCTCCAGGAAGGCTTCCACTTCCTCATCCTACCATAGGATCTGGGATGTGTTCCAATCTTGGGCATCATCTAATAATGTGGATTTTCTGCATCCTAGCAATACTGAAGTTTTGGAGTTTCTGCAAGAAGGCCTGGACAAGGGCCTTAGCCTCATCACCTTGAAGGTTCAGTCTTCGGCACTTTCAGCCTTGTGCAACATCTCATGGGCCTCGGATCCTTTGATTTCCAGGTTCTTCAAAGCGGCCTTCAGGTTGAGGCCTCCTTCCAGATCTACTACCCCTCCTTGGGACCTTCCTTTAGTGCTCAATTATCTCACTGAGGATCTGTTTGTTCCTCTTGAAAGTTTGGATGCTACTCTCCTGACGTATAAAACTTTGTTTTTGGTGGCAATTACTTCCGCAAGACGGATTTCAGAAATTAAGGCCTTTTCTACATCTTCTTCTTGTTTACGATTCTACCAAGATAGGGTGTGTCTGAAACCGAAACCAGAGTTTCTTCCTAAGGTGGTTTCTCGGTTTCACCTCTCTTAAGAAGTGGTTCTTCCATCATTTTACCCCAACCCCTCTTCTCAGGAGGAGGTTAGATGGCAACGTTTGGATGTCATGAACTGCTTGTCTACATATCTAAAACGTTCTGAGTCTTTCCGTAAAACGGACCAACTCTTCGTTTTGCCGATGGGAGCAAGGACAAAACGGCTTCTTTATCTACGTTGAAACGTTGGATTTCTCTGATAATTAAGAAGGCGTATATCTCTAAAGGTATATCACCACCTCTGGAGATAAGAACTCATTCTACTAGGGCTTTATCAACTTCATGGGCTAGCTGGGCAGAGGTTCCATACAATGATATTTGCAGAGCAGCCACCTGGTCTTCTCCGATGACGTTCATGAAGCACTACAAACTTGATGTGGAGTCTCCTTCCACCTCCTTTGGAAAGAGTGTCCTGTCTACGGTCTCTTTATCCCGTTGCTATTAAACTTTTCTTTGCTGCATGAGTTTCAGTTTTGTGTAATTTCTTGAATTATTATTCCCACCCTATTTTTCTGTGAAGCTTGGGTATTACCCATAAGTGATGCTGCCATGATTAGCCAGGAATAGAGAAAATTTATGACAAACTTACCGTAATTTTCTTTTCCTGGCTATTTCTCATGGCAGCATCAGGGTTCCCGCCCATTCTCTATTTCAGCTTTATAATTGGACTGAGGTGTAAGGGGAGGAGGGACTCTTTATACCTATCAGTCTGATTAATTAATCTAATTAATTCCTGTCCTGTGACAACTAAGGGAGGAGCTACCCCATAAGTGATGCTGCCATGAGAAATAGCCAGGAAAAGAAAATTACGGTAAGCTTGTCATAAATTTTCTCTATTTCTTTTATTGTGTTTTATATTCACCATAATATCTGACATAACATAATCAGTTACCAGAAACATCATGTTAACTCTTGATTCCCGTATCATTGAGTATTATTTTTAAGAGGAATTCTGACTCTAATAGAATAAGCAAAAATTGAGTGGTATAAAGTATCTCACGACCTTGTCCTTGTGTTGTTACTGAAGTTTGTGCAACGTCACATACATATCACCTGACCAATTTACCATTTCCTCTCCATTAACAACAATCATGATATATGTGTTATGAGTTCCCACGATCCCGTTTTTACATTGTTTTGTACAAATAAACCATTGGTCCAACTTAATACATCATTAGGATTTATTGTAATGTTTAAATTAATAACACTATCTCCTGTGAAATTAATTCGCACATTGCATACTTGTAGATAGCCATCTTTTGTCCCAAAACAAACATGACATTTTAATACTTGTTCATTGTCTCTCTTTTTTCCAATATTTCCCAAAAAGTCATCCTTTAATTCCTGATTGAAAATCGTTTTTGTTCATCTTAGATATAACTACTAAAAGAACTGTAGTCATTAATGTTAGCAGGATGCTGACGAACAACTTCTTTCTGCTACATGGTTGTCTATGCAAACACATCTTCTGTCGCCGACCAACTTTCCTTTGCAGATCTGCTTACAAATTATCTAAAATAAATCAAGAAAAACAAAGCAGTATCAACGTATTATCAAATTATGTTGTAGGCTTATACAATTTGCACTGATCTGCATGAACCCAAAAACAATTTTGCCTCCGTTCATTGCGTGACCATAAAGAGGTGTTTGCACTTGTACCATTGTTTGTCCCATTGTATCTGTTATGTTGTAAGGACCTTCCCAGTTTGTCTCCCAGTTTTCCTAAAAACTTTTATCATGACCATACCCCCCCTTTAAAAACGTTGAAAAATCAGGAGGTGCCATTTTGCACATACGAGTAGCTATTTTAATGCAGCATTTGCAACCATTTATTTTTAGCAATCACATCTTTCGGGTGGGGTAGACAAATATGGTTCATTAGGAAAATGCAGTTGAATTTTCCAAATGATCCATATTTGTCTACCTCACAGAAAGATGCGATCATAAATTCAAATGGAGTGTATTGTGTAGCTGAAGACATAGTGCCTCTAATACCAATAAGTAGACCAGGAAGTGCCTGTACCCATGTGTTGCCTTTCTCAAGTAACATTTTTGAAAGTCTAGATTTCAATGTTCGATTCATATATTCCACAATCCCAGCAGGTTGCGGATGATATGGAACATGGAATCTTTGCTCTATGCCTAGAATAGCACACAGTGCTTGCATGACTTTCCCTGTGAAATGAGTACCTCTGTCTGACTCTAGAAGTCTAGGAAATCCCCATCTTGAGAAAATGTGTGTCCATAACGCTTCAGCTGTTCTTTGTAAATCATCTTTTTCTGTCATATGGTGGCAGTAGCTGAAGGGTTATACTTCTCCCTGTGGACAAGACATCTTAGCAATTAAAAACAAAAAGGATCCTCCCCCTTTCCCTATAAAATATTGTACCTCTCAGACATTCCCCAGTCTTCTTTCTTGTCCCGAGAGGGAAGGACAGGACATCGGAGGTGAGACACACGGGTTGTTGTCTGGGGGCTGCCCGGGCGGTAGGCTGAGTGACTATGCTCACATTACTTCCGGGAGGTGGAGCTCTGGCCGAACATGCGCACAGCGGTGGAACGCACGCCCGGGTGGTGATTGCGTTCCACCTAGGCTTGCGGGTGCACAAACACGCATTCGCATACCGGAACCTTAAAGGTATAAAAAAAAAAACACGAAAATTGAAACCGGTAAATATAAGAAGCTGTGCAGTACTTACTGACTGCATGGATGCAGGTCAGAAATAGTACACTGTGTCACCTGCCCCCCACATGGCTCAGAGGTATTTTGAGGTAAGATTTAATTTGATCTTTACTTTAAAATATTCTCTGAAAATATTCCTTCAATTCAAATGCTGAAAAACCTCATTTTCATATGTTCTCCACAGATATGTCTAGCCCAGCTTATCCTGACATGGACAAAGAAAAGCTGGCTGCTGCTACACCTAGAAAGGCTACGGTTAAATCTGAACATTTAGTTTGCAGTGAATGTGCAACATCTCTCCCAGATGGATCAAGGAAAAAGATGTGCAGTCAGTGTACGGCAAATTCCTTGGAAAAAGATAAGCAAAAAGATATGCAGTCTTTCTTATCCTGGTTCCAAGAAAATCTGTCCCAGACCTTGGAGACCCTTAAGGAGTCTAAAAAGGTAGAATCCCGGACACAAAAGATCAAGAAAAGAAGAAGGTCGCCATCTACATCTGAAAGCTCATCTGGGGAATATATCTCATTACTTGATTCAGATGATTCAGGTCCCTCTTCAAGTGAACCGGTTGGTTTTCCTGCAGATGAGATTCATAAATTTATAAAGGAAGTTAACCTAACAATCCTACCTCAGGGTTTTGAGAATCCTAAAAAGGGTTTTTTTGTACAGCAAAGCCTTGTCGATCTCATTTTTAGGGAATGGAAAAACCCTGAAAAACGTACCTTTATTTCTAGACACTTCAAGGATATCTTCAGACTGGTTGGCGAAGTCATTTGGGAAGAACTCCCTAAAGTAGATATTCTGGTCACGCAGATTGCTAAAAGGACCACTATCCCTATAGGGGAAACTTCAGCTTTGAAGAATCCAACGGATAAAAGAGCCGAATCCTCATGTAGACGAGCTTACCAGACAGCCGGTTTCCAATGCAGGGCTTTATTGGCAGGAGCAGCGGTTGCTAGAGCAAATGACATCTGGCTAACTACAATGCAGGATGTTTTTTCATCTGACCAGGTTAAAGAATTAGACCATTTGTTTCAAATAATGAATACCTTTTGGATATGTCAGTAGAGGTTATAAAATTAGCATAAAAAATTATGGGCCTATCCTCGGTAGCAAGACGGGCCTTATGGTTAAGGTCTTGGACGGCGGATTCAGTTTCTAAATCAGTCCTTTGCGAACTTCCACTAGAAAAAACAAAATTATTTGGGGCTCCCTTAGAAGAAATCATTAGACAAATGTCAGAAACCAAGAAAGCGCTTCCTCAAGATAAGAAGTTTTCCTGGAGATCAGGTTACAGAAATTATCAGAATAAAAATAGAAAATTCTATCAAGAGAGGCCGCAATTTTTTCAAAGAAGGGATAAAAATCGTAAATTCGAACAAAGGGGTGATGTTAAAAGAACCTTCAGACATAAAGAGAGAAGTTTCTGATTCCAGAAGTGTAGGAGGAAGACTCCAACAATTTTTTTCTGCATGGGAAAACACCACAGGGAATCCTTGGGTGCTAAATCTTATCCAAAAAGGATACCAGATAGTATTTACAGAAAAACCATGAACAAAGTTTCTGGTATCCACATACCAGTCTGCAAAGAAATCACAAGCCCTGTTTTGTCAAACCATGCTGCTATTACGAAAAAGAGTGATAAAAAGAGTACCAGTAAAAAAAATTTTTCAGGGAATCTATTCAAGATTATTTCTGGTGCCAAAACCAGACAACTCGTTTCATCCCATTCTGGACCTAAAATACATAAATCAGTTTATCCCCAATCACAGATTTCGTATGGAGTCAATCACGTCGATTTTTCCCCTTTTACAAAGAGGCGACTTTATGGTGAAAATAGATTTAAAGGACGCCTATCTACATGTTCCAATCGCGACCACTTCAAGAAAATTTCTAAGGTTTGCTATAAAAAATGGAAGATCCACTGTTCATTTCCAGTTCAGGGCTCTACCGTTTGGTCTGTCTTCCGCCCCAAGGATATTTACAAAGATCCTTACTCCTTTAACAGCTCATTTGAGAGAACTAGGTATTTCAATCATCCCTTATTTGGACGACTGCTGCACAAGGACCTGCAGGTCACTTTAAGTTTTCTTCAAAACCATGGCTGGATCTTAAATAGAAAAAAAATTGGTTCTCATCCCCACGAGAGAGTTGGAATTTCTCGGATTCATGATAGATTCCGTCTACATGTCAATTTTTCTTCCCAAGCAGAAAAGGAGGAAAATCAGAGAAGAGATTTCCAATCTCCAAAGGATGGAAACTTGTTCCTTCAGACAGGCAATAGGTGTTTTGGATCTTCTTATTGCCACCTTTCCAGCTGTCAAATGGGCAAGGTCGGAGGTCAGACCGTTGCAATGGAATATCCTCACTGCCTGGTCAAAAAAGGAGGAAGATTTAGACGAAATCTTCAGGCTGTCACCTCATGTAAAAAATCAGCTTACCTGGTGGAAAACATCAGAATGCCTTTTAGGAGGATTATCGTTTCGGCCAAAGGATTGGATGGTAGTCACTACAGACGCCTCAAGCACAGGCTGGGGAGCTCACTTAGGCTCCACCATGTTCCAAGGAAGATGGTCGTCAGAGGAAGCCAAAGAATCCGCAAATTTCAAGGAATTATTAGCAGTACTTTACGCACTACTTCACCTCAGGCCTTGGATACTACAAAAAGCAGTGATGATACAATCGGACAATCGCACAGTAGTCTCATATATCAATCGTCAGGGAGGAACCAAAGTAAGGAAGCTTTTCGGTCTTTGTGCAGATATTATGGAATGGTCACAAAAAAAACCTGGAAGATATCAAAGCAGTTCACATAAGAGGCAGCGACAATATAATAGCCGACGATCTGAGCAGAGGAAAGTGGGACCAAAAAGAATGGTCCTTGAACCCGGAAATCTTCAGTTACCTGACAGAAATGTTCGGTCTTCCAGAAGTAGACTTGATGGCAAGAGCCTCAAACAAAAAGGTTCACAATTTCGCCTCTCTATGCAGAAGGGATCGGCCCAATTGGATAGACGCTTTGTCAATAGAGTGGAACTTCCGACTAGCTTATGTCTTTGCACCCCTGCCCTTAATCCCAAAGGTCTTTTTCAAGATAAGAACAGACAGAGCGAGGGTAATAGCGATAATCCCATACTGGCCAAACAGAGTCTGGTTTGCGGCCGTAAAGGAAATGACCATCAATTATTGGGAACTTCCAAGATCAAACCTGCTTATTGTAAACCGGGACCTACCCTTGAAAATCCTAGAAACTTTCAGGTTGACAGTGGCTACTGCAAGGCTAATCCTTCAAAACCAAGGTTTACAAGAAGACAGAATAGCATTTTTACTCCACGCAACTAGAAAATCTACTTCTAAGATTTACTTTAGGATTTGGTCTAAATTTCTTCACTGGAGTAAGGAACACCAGTGCCCAATTTTGCATCCTTCTATAGATAACATTCTCCATTTTTTACAAGATGGGTTTTTAGCTAGTTTGAGTGTCTCCACGCTCAAGGTGCAGATATTGGCCTTAAGTTTCTTTCTGATTAAAAATCTGGCTACCAATGTCTTCATCAGATGATTTTTTAGATCCACCAGTCTCAAACGACCTCCTAAATGATCTAGGTTTCCAACATGGGATTTAACCCTGGTCCTACAATCTCTTAGTGTTCATCCCTTTGAACCTTTAGAAGAAGTTCCATTAATAATTTTGTCGCTAAAGGTTTTGTTCCTGGTAGCCATTACCTCAGCAAAAATAGTGGGAGAACTTCACGCCCTTTCTTCCTCAGATGAGTTCACCATTTTTCACAATGACAAGGTGGTTCTTTATCCTAGACCGTTCTTTCTACCAAAAGTATTATCTTCTAAGACGGTTAATCAGCCAATCATTTTACCTTCATTTTATAACAATGCTTAATCTCCTCAAGAGCTCAGATGGCAGAAATTGGACGTCAGAAGAGCATTGTTTGTTTATTTAACAAGAACAAAAGAATTCAGGAAATCAGATCATCTCTTCATTAATTTTCAGGGGCACCTCAAGGGCATGGTTGCTTCCCGTGGTACCTTGTCCCGTTGGCTCATTCAGGCTATGGAATTGGCATATTCTTCGGCTGGTCTTCAGTCTCCAACTACACTGATGGCCCATTCAACTCGAGCTATGGCTACCTCATGGGCAGAGAAGTCACTTGCATCACCGGAGGTCATCTGCAAAGCAGCATGCTGGTCATCGTTCAACACTTTTATCAAGCACTATTGGCTAGACATATACTCTGCCTCTGAAGCAGCTTTCGGGCGCAAGGTGTTGCAAGCAGTAGTGGCCTAAATCCCGCCCAGATGAAGTTCTTGCTATATCCCTTCAGTTACTGCCACCATATGACAGAAAAAACTGAAATTTGTACTTACTGTAAATTCTTTTTTTCTTAATATGGTGGCAGTACTACTTCCCCCCCTTTTTTCTATAAAAATATTTTTTGCAGTAGAATTTGGGCTGTATTGTCTTTCTTGTCACGTACTGGGGAATGTCTGAGAGGTACAACACTTTATAGGGAAAGGGGGAGGATCCTTTTTGTTTTTAATTGCTAAGATGTCTTGTCCACAGGGAGAAGTATAAACCTTCAGTTACTGCCACCATATTAAGAAAAAAAGAATTTACGGTAAGTACAAATTTCTGTTTTTGTTAGTGGAATTACTTCCAACCATTTAGAGAAAACATCCACAACTACTAACGCATACTTTAATCCATTCTTACCTGTTCGTAATGGGCCAATTAAATCAATTTTTAAAGTAGGCCAAGGACCATTTGCAGGGGCTATACGTTGTATAGGTGTTTTTGTCCTTTAGGTCTGGGATTTAGTTGTGTACATATCAAACATGATGAGTTATACAGTATTTTCCATTTTATCCCAATAAAACTTATCTCTGAGTACCTTTAGTTTCTGCTGTCCAATATGACCTAAACTTTCATGATTATATTGTGTAAATAACAGTTTTAGATGTTCTGGCATGGCCGGACACAGTTCGCTGTTTTGGTCATGACACAAAACCACGTTCTCACGAACAAATGAAGGTTTTGGATCAAACGAGAAGCCGCAAGGGATGAATCCTTTGCCTGTTCCTTCTGCAAAAGATGGAGGCTGTGTGTTAGTCTTTCTAACCACTACTACTGATATAGGCTCTGTCTGCAATGCATTTTCACCAGTTAAAGTTACTAATTTTTTCAAATTTAATAGCTATTTCATTTTCTTCACTAAGTACATCATTACCTTTTTGGTGGGCAGGAACTTTAACTATAGCATGTAAACATGGCTTTTGAGGCGCAATTTCAAATATGGTCTCTAGTGTCTTTTTGTGTGCTAACACTTTATTTGAGGCATCCACAAAACCTCTTCTTTTCCATATAGCTAAATGTTCTGTTAGTGATCTGACCACATATGAACTGTCACTATATATCACTAGGGGAAGCACTTTTTTTTCCTCAAGTGTTAGTACTGTTTTTAATGCTTCTAGTTCTGCTCTCTGTGCTCACAAACAGCCTGGCAATTTATGCTCTACTGAATATCCTTGTTTTGGATACATATAGCATAAGCTAAATAGTACTTCCCATCTGAACAGAATCTGGACCCGTCAACAAACACAGGTTCATCAAATTAATATGCTTCCTTTCTGAAAAGAGAGAGAGAATTACATAGTCATATTACATAGTTACATAGCTGAAAAGAGACTTGCTTCCATCAAGTTCAGCCTTCCTCACATTTGTTTTTTGCTGTTGATCCAAAAGAAGGCAAAAAAAACCAGTTTGAAGCACAATTTTGCAACAAGCTAGGAAAAAAATTCCTTCTTGACCCCAGAATGGCAGTCAGATTTATCCTTGGATCAAGCAGTTATTACCCTACATTGAAAGATTATATCCTTGAATATTATGTGTAGCGGATGGCACTGGGCTGTCCTGCAAATGTATTGTGAATAACTGCATTCGTGTGATCTGCTGTTGTTATATGTGTTTAAAAGAATTGTATTCCTCTGATTGTTCGGTAGAATCATTCGAATAAACTAAGGGAATGAAACTACCGAACAATCAGACCTCCCCTGTGTAAAGTGTGTCCTCAATTACCCGTTGCAACATTGTTGCGAACGGGTAATTGACAAGTTAAGCAGCTGTCCTTTGTTCTCGGGGGTGGCCGCCATTCGACAAACGAACACGTGGCCATTTTAAAACTCCCGAACAGCGGTGTTTTGCGTCGAGTGTCTGGAACTCAAATCGGACACTCGACTAGGTGAACACCGCTGAATCCTCCACAAGCCCGGTCTGGTCTCGTTCGGTAGATTGAAAGAACCGAACGAGGGGATTCAGGCGAACCCTCCCTAGTCTCTATAGCTAAAGGATTTCGTGCAATTTGTTCCCTTATTCCAGGACCAACCGCAGGGCCCATTCGCATGGAACCGCATTCGGCTATCTCAGTCAGTGCGGTCGGTCATTTTATTCCCTCCATACATTTCCCGAACCCCTGGTCTGATCTGGGTGATTTTTGGATATGTTGTTCACCCAGATCAGGGCTATCAGGGGATGTAGGATTTAAAGGGGTACCCCTACATTTAGGGGTACATCCAGAAACGGGGGAATTGCTAGATTGGATAAGGGGATTATGATGCATGCTGAGGGGAGGAGATGTGTGGGAGGTTACCAGGACAGGATTGGCTACTGTACTAATGATTGTAAATCCCTCCCTTGCATGGGAGCATGCTTTAAAAGGACAATGTGGATTAAAAGATTTCAGTTCTGCTCCTGAAACTGTGTGTCGTCCAGTTATTGGGATTGCTGTGGAGATATTGCTGTTATTTTACCTGCTGGAAACCTTGCCTGTGGATTTATTATTTCCTTGTTCCTGAGCCTCACTTGGATTATAAGCGGAGATAACCTGGGGAATATTGCCTCTCCGCTACATTATGTTTTTGCAACTATGCATCTAGTAGCTGTTTGAACATCTGTATGGACTCTGATAAAACCACTTCTTCAGGCAGAGAATTCCACATCCTGATTGTTCTTACAGTAACAAAACAACCTTTCCTTTGCCTTAGATGAAATCTTCTTTCTTCCAGTCTAAACGCATGGCCTTGTGTCCTATGTAAAGTCCGGTTTGTGAATAGATTTCCACACAATGGTTTGTATTGGCCCCGAATATATTTGTATAATGTTATCATATCCCCTCTCAGGCAACGTTTTTCAAAACTAAATAGGTTTAAATTTGTTAACCTTTCTTCATAGCTGATATGTTCCATTCCTTTTATTAATTTTGTAGCCCGCCTCTGCACTTTTTCTAGTTCCATAATATCCTTCTTTAGAACAGGTGCCCAAAATTGCACAGCATATTCAATATGTAGTCTTACCAGTGATTTATAAAGAGGCAAAATGATATTCTCGTCCCGTGAATGAATGCCCTTTTTCATGCATGACAATACCTTACTGGCCTTGGCCACTGCTGATTGACATTGCACATTTTTGCATAGTTTGGTGTCTATAACAATTCCCAAGTCCTTTTCGTGTGTGGTTATCCCTAATTCGCTTCCATTAAGGGTATAGGTTACTTGTGTATTCTTTACGCCGAAGTGCATAACTTTGCATTTTTTTACATTAAATTCCATCTGCCATTTGAGTGCCCAGTCCCCCAATCTAAATCCCTCTGCAGCAAAGTAATTTCTTGCTCACATTGTATAATTTTACAAAGTTTTGTGTCATCTGCAAACACTGAAACATGACTTTCAATGCTGTCTTCAAGATCATTTATAAACATGTTAAATAGAAGGGGTCCCAAAACAGACCCCTGAGGGACACCACTTGCTACCTCTGCCTAGCTTGAAAATTTACCATTAATTACAACTCTTTGTACTCTGTTTTTAAGCCAATGTTCTACCCACTAACAAGCATTTTCATCTAGACCGATTTCCTTGAGTTTGAACACTAATTCTCTTCAACTTCTGCTAAACATTCATGGGGTTTGCCTTCATATTGCCTTAGTTGTGGAAGTACATACTTTGCCTTATGTTCTACCTGAATCTGCTTTGGTGATAGAGCTATTAACCATTGTGAAAATCTCTGATGGGACACACCTGGTGTGCGGTGTTTGCAGAATTATGTCCTTGAATACCACTATGTGTTCAATTGCCATTACTGCAAAATGAACTCCTACCAAATGTCTGGCACACATTTCTAGCCCTCTTTCCACTGGGGAAAGAATTTTAGAGAAATATCCAACTATTCTCCATATCTCTTGCTGCAATTGTAATAGTACTGCGGAGACAGCCGTCTCTGAAGTATGTACTTAAATTGCAAAGGATGCAGTTGGATGTATTGTCGCTAAAGCAGATGCAACTTGTATGTCTCTTTTAAGTACCTCAAATGCATTCTGATATTCATCTGTCCATGGTCCAAATGAAGATTCACTATTTATCAAGAGATCATATAAAGGTTTGGCTTTTTCAGTGAACCCTTTGATGAATTATTTGGAAAAATTCATTAATCCTAGGAACTGGCGTAAGGCCTTGTGTGATGTCGGTACAGGAAAAGAAGAAATAGTTTTGATTCTTTCCTGCACTGGCTTCTTATGTCCTGGACCAATGTATACACCTAAGCATGGTACCTCTGGTTGCATTAGTGTTACTTTACGTGTGTTCAGTTTTAACCCAGAGTCCTGCAAAAGGAAAAATAATTTATTTAACAGAATCAGGTTGTGACGGAGCTCCCTGTACCCCTGGCTGGGTACCTCCACCAATGGCCACTTCCTAGCTGGAAAAGGGGACAAAAGGCAGCACTTCTGCCCACAGTCGCAATGGCTTGACTGGGGCCCTGGAATCACTCGTTCCTGGAGCCGAATGGGGAATTCGTTCTAGACACCCCCAGACACTGGACGACACTCAGTCCTTGGAGCTCTAGTCCTTACAAGAACTTTCCCTGTTGAATCCCCTACAAGCTGGAACAGCAGACACAAGGGTGTTATTCCTTCCTTCCTATAACAGGACGACACACTGTTTTGGAGTGTCCCCTGTTCCAGTTAGGAAGCGGTCCTTGGCGGAGGTACCCAGCCACGGGTACAGGGAGCACCGCTATTATATATAAAATCAAGTTGATTTTTCTCTGCAATATCAGTAACAAAATCCATTATTACTCATTAGACAAGATCTGCCTTTACTCGTACAGCTGCACGTTATATCTTGTGCTGCTTTCTTTATAACATGTGCTTTTGTCTGTGGTAGAAAATAATCTTGTTTGGCCGTAATCTCAGGGAGGAATCTATTTTTGTTATTCCCAGAGGACATATCCATCACACCTAAGACCTGTCCCCTTAGGCTTCTTAGGTGCAGACGTTTTCCGGACGTATGGGATGATAACTCCTCATATGTCTTTTTCTACCGCAGTTAGGCATAGACCCTCTTTTCTCCTATATTGTCTTTCTGCTTCTGACAGTCCAGTGACCCCCAACTGCATGGGTTCAGGTTCGGACTGTACAGGGAGGTCAGGAACAAGTAACAATAGGTCTGGAGAAACAGGGTCATAAGGCATAGCCATACATTTTATTTCTGGTAGTTTCTCTGGTTCTAATTCTATTATTAATTTGCATGACAAATGCGATAAACTCATTTAGTTTATTAGGTAGTTCTTTGGTAGCAATCTCATCCAATATTGTCTCAGATAATCCTTTTTTTAAATGCAGAGATTAACCCGCTGTTTGTCCTGTCTACCTCAGAAGCCAGGGTGCGAAACTCTATGGCATAATTTGAGATAGACCAGTTCCCTTTTTTAATATTTATTAGGGCAGTGGAGGCGTCATCCACCCTGCCTAATGGTTCAAACGTTAATTTGAATTCTGCAAGGAATTCCTGGTAATTGTGTGCAATGCTCCTATTACTCTCCCACAACAGATTGGCCCAAGCTTAGGCTTTACCTTTAAGTTGGTTCATTAGGTAACCAATCTTTCTCTATCTGAGGGAAAAGATCCCGGTGAGGCCTCAAAATGATACTCATTTTGGTTCAGAAATCCCCGGCATTCTTGAAAATTACCATCAAAATGCAGGGGAGGAGATAGGGAGATAGTAGGTGCCTTGTGTACTGTAGGTGGAGGTACATTAGGCGAAGGAGATATAGTTGGAGAAGCCTCAGGTTGTAGGTGCGCTGTTCGGGTAAGAAGAGTACTGAAAGCCTGGGCAAACTAATCCATACGGTGATCATTCTCCTCTAGCTTTCTATCACAAGCTGCTATGCGCTGACACAATTCTACAGGATCTATGGCCATGTAGTAATGTCAGGATTACTAGTTTTTCCAGCACATAGAATTGTATCACAGCTAGGACTAATAGGTAACACCTTAACAGGCCTTAGAATGGCCGGACTAAACATACCAGAGAATAGTCAGTATACTAGCCGACGTCGGGAATACAGAAAGAGACACAATGATTAGGGTAAGCCAGAAGTCAGGGATACCAGAATACAGGGAAGTCAATACGAAGCCAAAGTCAATAACCAGAAGTAAATGCTCAGAAACACACTCTTGGCCAACCACTAGGGCAATGATGAAAAGGCATAAGGAGTTTAAATAAGCCTATTTCAGTTCTGATTGGCCAAAAATCGCCCTTTGGTTCATGAGCCCGACTTCCACTCTTTGGGCTCTAGCGCCCCAGTCAAGGTGAACATGAGCAGTGGGTAGATGGTGGATGGACCCCCCCCTGCTACTGGAATGTCGACCCTACCTCCAGTCTTCTCCTCTTCGGTAACCAGCTGTGGTCGAACTAGGGTTAGGGTGGCTCTGGTGTCTCGCAGCCATTGGACAGTGTGCCCGTTCAGCTGAACCAGCTGCCTGTGGTGGTCCTGGTTGTCAGTGGCAGCCTGGATGGGGTTCACTTCATGCATGAAGGTTCAGGCTTCCTCATGGGGGTTCTGAAGTTCAGTGTGAGAAGCCTGGTAACAGAGGGCTGCTTCTCATGGGAGGGGCCACGAGGCTCACCCACTGGGGTTGGCTTTGGAACTGGGGACAGTTCTGTTTAATGTGACCGGGTTAGTGGCACTGAAAGCATCGCCGGTCCGCCGCGGTTGGTGCCCGCTCAGGGGGTGTTGGAGCCGGTGCCCCCTGAGTGGGATGGTTGCAGCAGGGTTAGGTTGTGGGCACAGTTGTTTGTGGGGTCAGTAGCTGTGGGAGGTAGTGGGGCGTTGGGGCCGCCGGATAACGGCATACTCGTCGGCCCGCTGGGCTGCTTTGGCTAAAGTCTTGGGCTGCCTGTCTCTCACTCATTCCTGCATCTCGGTAGGGAGCACATTAGAAAAGTGCTCCATCATGAATAGGTGGAGGATCTCTTCGGGAAACTTTGCCTGCTGGGAGTTCATCCAGTTCTGGGTAGCTTGGGTGATATGACAGGACCCCTCTGCATGGGAGTTCTTCTCCCCTCTTTCATCTCCCTGAACTTTCTGCGGTATGCCTCTGGAGTGATGGCATATCTGGCTAGCAGGACCTGTTTTACAAAGTTGTACTCCCGATTTCAGTCCGGTCGGGTACAGGAAACAGAAGCCAGTGTACCACAGACCGGAGCTCAGCCACGCTACACAGGGTAAGGGAGGGGAGGGGTGTGAGGAGAACGTGGGGAGACCATGAAGGGAGAGAGGGAGGTGGGAGAGAGACCACTATGGGAGGAAGGTGGGGGGTGAGGAGAAACCACTATGGGAGGGAAGGGGGTGAAGGGGAGACCACTATGGGGGTTGTGAAGGACTACCTGGCACCCCGACCGGGTGCCTCAGTCAGTCGATGCTCCTAGTGCTCACCGAGGACTCCAAGCACTCCACCCAACACCATCAGCAGTGTAGTCCCCACGTACAGCGTTACAGGATCCAGCTTCCAGAGGGTGAACTTCTCCTACTCCAGAGTAGGAACAGAGCTAGTGATTATAATCCCAGGGGAGTATAGAGATATAGCAATCCCCAGGGTAGATGCAGCCGTTTCCCCCACACATGAGATGAGACTCTATGTTGAGGGTAAGCAGGAACTCATTTTTAATGGTGCCTCACTGGCCTTTTATGACAATCCCTATGCAAGGGGTACGCCCACATGGACCTTGTTGGGGGCTTCAACACAAAGACACAGACCAATAAGAACAGTGAGTAAATGCATGACACTCCCATATACAAACACACAATCCCTCCCCTCTGCCTGGGAGATAATTAGATCAGGAACTGTCTAAATAGTCTAAAACTGTCCAATTATCCTTAAAACACACAAAATCCCCACAAATCACATGATAGATCGGACCTGGGTGACCAACATATCAAAAAATTACCCAGATCAGTTCAGGGGTTCAGGAATTTGATGGAAGTCTTATTTTCAGGTTGACCGTGCACATGGTCCTATGCCCAAAACAGTTCCAGCGAATCAGGGCTAACGGTCGGTCTCTCTGTCTGGAGTACAAAAGTACATACCTCACATGAACAGAGCTTTTTCAAGTGCATTGAGCAAGGTATATTGCAGGGCCCATAGCCCTGAGGCAAGAGGCTGCCCAGCAGACCACTAATGGGGTGGGAGAGGGTGAGGCGTGGGCGGTGCGGGCGGACAGGAAGATGAGCCTCGTCGCCGCATTCATTATGGAGTGTAACGGCACAAGTTGGGAGCACGTATACCAACCAAAGTTTTAAAATACTACACTATTGTATTTCCTTTTTATATTCCTATGAGGTAATTTAGGCTGCACCTACCTCCTGTTCTTTTATATGGGTGGGATCTGTTAGGGGTCTGTGTATAAATGTGTGTATTGTGACCAAATAAAGCATTCGTATATTTACCTGCCATCATGTTTCCACTGATGTTTGAGTAGGTGGGAGAAGGAGAAAGACTTCGAGGGATAAAGAGAGAGACTTTGGAAGAGATAATTTGGAGTATTGGAGCTCCGCCAAAATTTGCGTTAGCACGGCTTACAACTATCTTTGTTTCTTTTTATGTATGTATCTATATCAGTGTTCCAATATGTGTGTATGTCAGTGTTCCTATATGTGTGCAGTGTCAGTATGCGTGTATGTCAGTGTTTCTCTGTATGTAATCTGTTTAGCATTCTTCCTCTGTTTATTATCCTAAACTATGAAGGGTTTAAATCCATGTTGATCGAGGGGAACATGAAGCTAGTGAAGCCACTAAAGGTTGGTTCACTTGTGTCCAGCCAGCACTAGAACTGGCATAGGTCTAACCCCTAATGTTTCTCCAATAAAGCTATTCCAAATCTGTGTCTCTGTGTCTAGAAAGCTGGGAGGTCTCATGAAAATTGAAAAATAAAACAAATAGAACCAAAGGATATGCTTTGGCCAGACAAGACCAAAGTGGAGATTTTTGGCCATAATGCACAGCTCAACGTTCGGCAAAAACCCAGCATATCAGCACAAACACCTCATACTAACTGCCAAGCACAGTGGTGGAGAACTGATGATTTGTAAAGACAGCCAGGTATTTTGCAAGAATCTAAAATATAAGGGTGAAAGGTTTCTAGCACATACAATTGAGTATACACAGCTCAATCAACCCAAATCTGGTCCAGTTAAAGATGTGTGAGATGGAAGGAGGGAGTAGCGCCTTTGGAGAATTCTCAGACGTTAATAAATATGTAAAACAAGAGAAAGAGCATGACAAGAAGTATTCTTGGTGCAAATGGGTTAAGAAAGAAATGCATTTACAGCATGTGTGTACAGCTTAAGATAGTCCTACTTTCAATTAGCTCTACTTTCATGCAATTGGGTGGTCCAATCCCCGCCTGGATATCGGATGTGATGTTCTTTTGATCCAGTAGTAAGTCATCCAGTAGTAAGGCTTCACCAAATAGTATGTGAGATTAACAGAATTTGAAACCAAATCTAGTGCAGCATATTATGATATTAAGGTAGAATAAAAATGAAGAAAAACACTCACAGTGTATAAAGCCTCCCACTAACTCACAGAAAACAGCATAGAATGGTATAGTCCCCACTTAGGGATCTTATTTACTGGCAGAGGAACTTGTGAAGAATTATGTGGGTACAAACAGGAATAAAAATAGTGCTCACTGTTGTAAATAAACAATAATAAAAGTATAGGATAGGTATTCACTCAGAGCCTCTCTGGTGAAACTGTTACTGTGTATCACCCCAACACACTGAGTTTAGGATAGCAAGGGACAAGACTAGGATATGACGTATTACTGGGCTTAGATAAACCATAATCAGAGCCAAGCCGAGGTCAGGGTAACAGAGAGTCAGGGTAAAAATGAGAACTAGCCAGAGTCAGGTACACGGTAATCAGACAGGCAAACAAGACAGGAAAGGGTTAAAGATAAACTCAGAGTCAGATGCAAAGCCAAAGTCGATACCAGAACAAACACAATAGATTAAGGAACGCACTAAAGGGTACTGAAACAAAAACCATGATAGGGCAAAGTGAATAGGGCTAGGGAAGTTTAAATATCCTTAAATAACATTTGATTGGCCCACGTCATGCCTACGCCCCCAAAACGTGCGTGTGTGGGGGTGCCGGAATGACATGGGCCAATGGGAGCCTTAATCCACTTATGGCTCCCACTGTCCCTTTAAGAGTCCGCTCGTGATGCGAGCTGTGCTCCGAGTGTCAGACGGGCCGCGTGACCGCTCAGTGCGGTCAGTGCATGCAGCAGCTTAGAAGACGAAATCGAGCCACGCATAGCTCGTGTGGAAGCAGGCATGCGGCTCGGGCTGAGGACCCGGTCAAGTACCGCCACAGTAACCCCCCTGAAGACACGCCCACCAGACAGGAAGGACCAGGCTTGGCAGGAAAGCGGGAATGGAATGAACACAGAAAGTGAGGGGCATGAACATCAGCCGCGGACTACCCCTAAGGAGATGCGAATCAAGCACAGCAGCCACCTCATACTCCTCCTGGCCCTTAATAGAGACAGGAGGAGGGGGAGAAACAGGCCTGATGAACCGATTACAAAGATTTTGTTTCAACAAGGAGGTGTGGAATACATTGGACACACGCATGTTCCTCTGAAGGTCCAAGGCATAAGAAACAGGATTAACCTTGCGCAAGATAAAGAAAGGACTCATACAGCCGGGAGCCAACTTCATAAGAGTGACTCGGAGATGGATAATTCGAGTAGAAAGTCAAACCCTGTCCACCACAACATAGAAGGGAGCTGCCCTACGATGCCTACCAGCCTGCACCTTTTGACGAGCAGCAGAATCCATGAGGGAAAGCTGAACATGTTCCCAAGTTTTACGCAAACCAGCCAAATCTTCATCCAGAACCGGCATACCCGGTGAAGATAATGCATATGGGAGAAAAACAGGATGCCGGCCATAAACAACGTAAAAAAAGACTGTTACCGGAAGACTCGTGAGCAGCGTTATTACGAGCAAATTCAGCCTAAGGGGGCAGGTCAGCCCAATCATTCTGATGGTGGGACACAAAACAGCGAAGATATTGCTCTAGGGACTGGTTGGCACATTCAGCAGCTCCATTAGACTGGGGGTGGTAGGCAGAGGAAAAGGATAGAGTAATACCCATCTCTAAACAGCAATACCCAGAACCGGGAAATGAACGGACTACCCCTATCGGACACTATAGAACCAGGTATGACATGTAATCTAAACACCTCCCTGGTGAATATGACAGCCAATTCTTTGGAAGAAGGTAATTTGATAAGTGACTGTTTTAACATTGGAAGGAGGAAGTTTAACAATAAAATCCATGGACAAATTAGACCATGGTCTCTCGGGTATACCTAAATGTTGTAACAACCCACAAGGAACCCTATGGGAGGACTTTATACTGGCTCAAGTGACATATTCTTGTACATAATCAGTGATGTCCTTGTGCATAGAGGGCCACCAAAAGTTCAGTGAAACTGCAATTACAGTTTTAGAAATACCAGGATGCCCAGCTGTCTTAGTATCATGATAGTGAAATAATGTCTCTGTGAGAGCAACATATAACTTATCAACAGGTTTTGTTTGGTTTGTATAACTTGTAGGATAGACAAAGAAATAGAGAGAATAGTAGTGTAGGCACCCGGATGATGCAGCTTAGTAAATACTGTAGCCTGTTCCGTTATCAGTTGAATGGGAAAGGCATTTTTGATTGTGATCTTGTTAAGACTGCCTGTATCCGGAGGCTTGCCCTGCTACATTTAGTTATCTGTGTTTGTATTTTATTTAACTGCCTTCCTTGAAATCAATACACTTACTTTTTGCCTTTATTTGTGTGTATATTGATTTCTTTGCATCCTGGGTTCCACCCTATAGAGGTTGCTGCTCTGGTCAGCACCCCTTCCCGACCAAACCCCTTGACATCATGTTGTTGGTCACCATCACATCATGTTGGAAAGGGGATCTGGGTTTGATTGTAGACATGTGCAATTCGTTTCGGTCCGAATGTGAATTCGGACTTATTTCGGGCAATTCGGACATTCGGGTGCTTCTTATTTAAATTTGACTCATAACACTCTGATTGGTGGATTAAGTAAACTAGAAAAATGGTCAGAATTGTGGCAACTGACATTTAATGTGGATAAGTTCAAGATAATGCATCTTGGACGTAAAAACCCAAGGGAAGAGTACAGAATATTTGATAGAGTCCTAACCTCAACATCTGAGGAAAGGGATTTTGGGGTGATTATTTCTGATGACTTAAAGGTAGGCAGACAATGTAATAGAGCAGCAGGAAATGCTAGCAAAATGCTTGGTTGTATATGGAGAGGTATTAGCAGTAGAAAATTCCAAAGAACTTTCCCACGCTGTGTAAAATGACACAGAGCACTCTGATTGGTGGATTTAAAACCAACCAATCAGAGTGCTGTGACAGGTAAATGTAGAGACTTACCGGTCAGTCTCTTCATTTACCTGTCAGAGCACTCTGATTGGATGGCTTAAACCCACCAATCAGAGTGCTCTGAGCCTAATTGCAGGGCGGGGCCAGGCTTTATAAGCCTTTCCTCGCCCTGCAGAGCTCAGTCTGCGCGGAGCCCTCCATGGATGAAGAAGGTTTCTTTTTTTGTGCTCGTTTTTTTATTATTATTTTTTTAAAGTGCGTTGGTTATTATGGATTTTTTATTTGGCCTTTTTGTGGGGCTGAAAAAATAAGATTTTAGAAGAAAGAAAACATCAAATGGTAAGTTTTCTTTTTTTTACAGGTAATTAGTTAATGGCCCCCCTCATTATTTTTAGGGTGAGGGGGGTAGGTAGGGGTTAGGTTTTTTTGGGAGGGGGGTGACTAGGGGTTTGGGGACCCCTAGTCACCCGGGGGAGGGGGGCTTAATTTTTTATTTAGGGCCCCCACCCACCGCTCAGGGGTAGGGGCCTGGGGGGACTATAATATTGGTATTTTGGGCCCCCACCCACCGCTCAGGGGTGGGGGCCAGGGCGGAGGACATTAGGTCCCCCCCTTATTAGTATTTAGGGCCCCCACCCACCACTCAGGGGTGGCGGCCAGGGGGGAGGACATTAGGTCCCCCTCCTATTCTAATTTAGGGCCCCCACCCACTGTTCAGGGGTGGGGGCCAGGGGGGAGGACATTAGGTCGCCCCCTTATTAGTATTTAGGGCCCCCACCCACCACTCAGGGGTGGGGGCCGGGGGAGGACAATAGGTCCCCCCCATCATTTTACTTTTTGGGCCCCCATCAGCCGCTCAGGGGTGGGGGCCAGGGGGGAGGACTTTAGGTCCCCCCTTATTCTAATTTAGGGCCTCCACCCACCACTCAGGGGTGGGGGCCAGGGGGGAGGACATTAGCCCCCCTTATTATAATTTAGGGCCCTCACCCACCGATCAGGGGTGGGGGCCAGGGGGGAGGATATTAGGTCCCCCCCTTATTATAATTTAGGGCCCCCACCCACCGCTCAGGGGTGGGGGCCAGGGGGGAGGACAAAAGGCTGCTCACTGTTTAATATACATGCCCCTACTCACGGTATAGCAAGTAGGGGCAGAATTTACTAATACTAAGTAATTTTTACTTAGTATTAGTAAATTTGGCTGAAAGACCAAGATAGGTATTTCAGCCTTTTGGTAGATAACTCCCTAATACCGTGGGAATTAGGGAGTCTACTAAGCGGCTGCAAGAAAAGTCCTGAAGTGCCGAAATGACGAAATTATGAAGTGTCGAAGTTCAGAACCGAAGTGCCGAAGTCCCGAATTGCAGAAGTCCCGAATTTCGGAATGCCGAGCCGAACCAAACCGAAAATTTTCCCCATGCACATGCCTATTTAATTGGACAAAGACCTTGGCATTGTAAAATGGCTTCCTTGGTTGCTTTAAACGCTGTTTCCTGGTCTGCACCCCAAACAAATGTAGATCTTTTTTTGCGTGTAACATTGTATATGGGACGTAGCAAAAGTAAAAGATGAGGTATAAATGACCTCCAATATCCAAGAGCACTGAGAAACTTTTGTGCACCTTTTGAAGTCTTTGGTGTTGGTGTCGGGATCCTATCCTTACAACTAAGTTTATGTTAATTTATTCCAGTTTCTTTAATAACTAGTTCCAGATCTGCACCACTAGTTGCCTCCCCAATCACTAACCTTGGATTTCACATTCATCATCCTCACCTGCCTGGACTAATTAAGAAGCCACAAAAGGCTACACCCAACTCACCACAGGGCCTTTACAATGAAGTTGATGTTCATCCTGAAAGACTTCAGTTACTGGCTCCTGTAAACGTTCCTGTGGATCTACGCTTCCATCCTGCCAATTAGCTTTATACCAACCTGTTCCAAACCAGCCTAACCCACACTTCTATCCTGCTAACCAGCTTTATACCAACCTGTTCCAAACCAGCCTAACCCAAACGTCTATCCTGCTTTATCCTGCCAACCAGCTTTATACCGTCCTGCTCCAAACCAGCCTAACCTACACTTCTACTCTGCTTAATCCTACCAATCAGATTTACACCAACCTGCATAACACCAATCTGGACTGTCCCTCTAATATTGCAAGGTGTTATTTCCATACTTTATCAGTACTCCTTCCAAGAGGGGGTTGATTCACTAAAGTCTTCTTTTCTTATTTTCCTTCTCCCTATTATTTAATTTATAAGATATCCTGCTGTGTTTTATTATGTCAAAACTCACCAATAAAGCCTCTTACGTTGACACTGGCCAAAGTCTCTTACCTGACTTGCTCAAGATCATGACAGTTCGGGGTTGTGACGAGACCAATCTCGCCACTGTGCATTGGAGGAGCCTGGTTGCCCGCCTGCTGCCTTTAGACTATGGCCCCATGTTGAAACGCTTGATTTTCCCCTGCAAAAACACGAAAGCCGGGTCATTGGGTGCTTGCCCTGTTTGAGCGGTGATACCCCAGATAGCTATGCCATGGAGCCCATTCGTATAATGAAAGACTATGGGAAAGACTTTGGCTCCATGGCAATTGAACTGTATGTGTGTGATCTGGGCGCCATTCAGTAATAATGTGTGCTCAGATCTGAGCTATCTGGGGATATGTTGAATGTACATGTTTTATGCAATGGCTGCAATGTGTTCAATGGAGTTTTGCCTCTGTCCTTGGAGATAATTGGATTACTTCCCAATTATCTCCAGGATAGAAGACTATGCGGAACTGGTTTTGGGAGGAAAAGCCATGCTTCATTTGGTCACAAAGGACTAAGATCTGTCTTTTGAACCACTGGACCAATTTTTATAATTTTGACGTATGTTTGTATTTGGAGTATGCTGATTCTGAAAATTTAAGTTTAAGTGACTGTGATGCATACTTTTAAAGTTATGAATAATGTGGGAAAACTGTATTTCTCTGCCTGTGATAATTACATTACCCATTGTGTAAGGTAATTGTATCACAGGCAGAGGGGAGGATTTTGTGTGGGAGTGTTTGAGTGTATTGTATGTGTTTATTGGTTATTTTCCAAAACCCTGTGGGTGGTACTAATGTGTATATAAGAAGAATAAACCCACAGCTCTGTCTGTTCACTGCTTGACCCTCAACACGGCGCTTTGTCTCATTCTTGGGGGGATTTACTGTATGCTGTTCCAGTTTGACTGCTAGGAGTGTAAACCTATTTGTATGGTTTTTCCTGTTTACAGCATTCGTGTGGTTTTGGTTCAGCTGTTTACAGCATTCATATGCTTCTCCGGTTCGGTGGATTGGTGTCTACCGTAGCTGTGCCTGTGTCTCTGGAAGGGAAGATCTACTAAACGGTGGTTTAACCCTTTTATGCCTGGGGGTGCCGTTACAGGGGTGTTTTGTATTGTATTCAGTACTAGTTGGGGAATCCTAGCCTAGATTATTCCAGTAAATTTGACTTCCTGGGCAGGACCCTGTACTTTGTCTTTGTTAAAAGCCCATCCTCTGGCACTCATATGATCAATCAAAACAGTCAAAGCTTGCTCAACTTCCTCTTTAGTACCAGTAAGCATGATATCATCAATGTAGTAGAAAACAGGTACTTTCAAGTCTTTTTGGATTAAGACTCTAGCACTCAGTCCATGGCAAATGGTGGGGGAGTGCAAGTAACCTTGGGGCACCACCTGAAAAGTATATTGACTTCCTTCCCAAGTGAATGCAAAATGATCTTGTGACTCTGGGGATTGCAAAGAACGCATTCGCTAGATCAATCACTGCATGCCACTCTCGTGCCTGTTTGGCTATGTCCTCAATGACTGAGACGATATTGGGGACTGCTGTACTGGGCTACTGGGAGGAGGAATAACCACAGGTGTCCAGTTTGTATATCCTCTTATCACCTTCTTAAGCACATTGACATAAAAGGGTTTGTGAGGAAAGCCAAACTTGAACAACCCCCATTGAGTCTCTATATATCTATCCTCAAGATATTGTCAGGTATTTGAAAAGCAAAATATTAGCCTCATATCGGGGACCTTTGTTTATGGCTATTTTAACTTTTCTTTGGACAGCTTTAGTTATTTAATTCCCCGTATCCTCTTTGTGGGCTATGGCGCCTACAGTGTTACCTCAGCCCCAGTGTCAGCCTGAGCTACAACTTTGGTGTGATGTGTCAAACATGCAAAGGAACATGGGGCTGCTGACCCCCAGCCGCGATGGGTAACATGCTCTATGCCAGGGATCGGCCGTCCAATCAGTCCTCCATGTTTTGTTTTGCAATAGGTCTCAGTTCAGAAATTGGGTACAAATACTGATTTCCTAGGACAGGGAACAGGAGGACAAGGATTAGAATCAAACATATTGACTTCAGGTTGGGTATATATAAGACTTTTCAGTGTTTTCTTCTGCAGAAATGGGAACACACCTTGACACACAGCCACGGCCATTTTGTTTTTATAAATTTTGGCGGCACACCAATTGTGTTCTCATGTAACCCAAAACACTGGCATAGACAGTAGGTAAACTCTTTTATCACTGTGGGTAGTCCTTATGAACTTGGACTTTATGCTTGTTTAATGATATCCATTAATCAGAATTTAATCTCAACACCTGTGTAATCTGTGGATTACTTGTGAGTTGACCAATACTTACAGCTTCATTGGCATTAAGAATAATATCATCTGCTCCAATATCCCACACACGCAACAACCACTCACCAATGCTTTCATCCAGATATTCCTTAAAGAGCTTTGCAATTTCAGTTAGCTCTAGTTGCGAGTATCCTTGCGATTCCTCATTTATTTCATCACAGTCAGATTGACAGTCTGTATCAAGTATTGGTACATGTAACAACGCAATGTAATTTAAACAGTAACATATAAAGGAACCAAGATAATCTACTGAACCTTAGGCAGTTCTCATACCTCCTCGATCTAGGTCATTGTCCTATGTCTTGGTTATATACTGTGAAACTGGATAGGTAATCAATTTTGGAGTTTTGAAAAGAAAAGAACAGCTACAAATAGAAGTGGAGGGGCCAGAAAAGTGAGGAAAAGTGTGAGGTATGTGGGGAAGTAATGGTATACCCGTGTTTAGGCATTGTAACGTGAGTGCTAAAAAGGCTCATGAAATCTCTCTGAAGTGTTTCTTTCACTGATGGGGCCGATACACTTTTCCAATGTGCAGCTATGCTAATTTTTGCTATTTATTAAACATTATTATCTTTGCGAGTATCCGAGAGATTGTTATAATTGGCAGTTAGCTGCTAGGATATAACTCTGCCAAAATCAATTACAATTAAATCTGTTTGCTTTGCTTTTAGGTTAAAGTAACTCTGCTAGTTAATGTGATTGGGGTTGTATAACACTATAATGTTGTGGGGATTTCTGTAATACGAATTCCCCAAATTTATAGGTAACACATGGTTTGAAGTCATATTGGTACTCCCAAAACACATGGGCTGTTTTTTAGAACACCCAAAAAGCACGTTTGGAAACAGATACATTATTTGATATAGTGAACCTAATTACTTAGAGTGAGGGAATTCCTCTCCTATACAGTATACACAGACACTTGCTTCTTACCCCATTAGTATTTGCTCCAGACCAAACATGCTGGCACCAGAGTTGTGTATGTGCTGAGCACTTGGGTTCTGGTTCTTACTATCACTGCACTCTCCCAACTGAAGACTTTCAGGCTGCTAGGCAAATGGTACTAAGTTGTTGTTAGTTCCCTTATTGTACTCTCATTTTGCACTAATTTCTTTCCAAATTTACGGTATTATTTTAGTATTTTATTTACATGCAATTACAATTTAGCCGTTTATTTTGTATTTATTGAAGGCTGCATACAACTCATTAGTCAGCTTGGGGTTCACTAATTTTGGCCCCAGCTGACGAGAGGAGCCTCAGATATTGAGTTATAGCTAGTATTCATTGCCCTGTTATTGTGATAAAATTATAAAGAAAAAAAAAAGTGTTAAGATTTAGGTTGCTGAATACTATTAATTTATCACGATTTTTATAACAAGTGTACAAAAAATTTAAAAAAGCATTTGTAACTGATACACTTTAATGAATCAATGTCAATTCTAAATATAGCCTATATATTCTATGGAAAAAAAGGGATTTATTATTTATACTGTCAATAATGCATAAATAGAATTTGAATTACAGTTTAAGGATGTCTTGCATTCGCTATACAGAGTGTCTTTTCTTTTCAGTGAATATAACACCAACTGGTTTGTACAACTGTTTTTTTTTTTGGTTTTTATTGTGTTCAGTAAGTTGGTATATTAGCATTCATCACAGTTACAAGATTCCCAGGTTTGACATGGTTACATAAGCATCAAATGCAATGCAGGCAAAGACCATGGATGTGTGAATACCTCCGTTCTTGTGTGATTTGGCGATAGCCAGTTGCCTAATATATAGGATAGACAGCAAGAAGTATTGGCTAGTACAGAAAGATTGACACTTTTGTTTCCCTTCAATTAATGATTTGGTAGGACTTGGGTGGAAAAAAAAGTGTCCTGGTTGTGAAGAGCTAGTCGTAGAAGTGTTTGATCAGTAGGTGTCACCAAGTCATATATTTAGGCCCAAACAGGTCCAAGAGAGTGCAAGAGGAATCTGTCGCAGCCTTCTTCCTGGGGGTCACGGAGGGGGAGAATCACCACAATATGTTCTTGGTGCGGTTACTGTAAATTATTAGCATGCATCCTGTTGTCGGTCAAGAAAGTGTAGCCAGGGTTCTTATATTGTCATATAGAGGGAGTATTTGTTGTATATGTATTTCTTAAGCATGTATTTCTTCCATCATCCTGATTAAGTCCAGTTGTGTTTGTGTGGTGTCATCAACACATAGGGAAGTATTTCACTTTTTGTGAAGTTTACTTAAAAGTTAGAGATTTTACTAAAGGTACAGAGTTCCACCAAGAGAAGGGGCACGGAAGTCATTGGGTCGGTTATTGTGAAAAGGTCATCTGTGAAGGTGGAAATTTTGAATTCCTGGTGGTGTACTTGTAAGTCGTGTTTGTCGAGGTGGTCCCCGATACCCTGCAGGACAGGTTCTTGAATTAAGAGTCAAACGAGGAGTGAGAGGGGGAACCTCTGATTCGTGCCATTCCTAGTGTGTACTGGGTCAGACAGCTGTCCATTTATCGTAGGTTTAACAGTGGGTTAGGAGTGTATAGCATGCATCCATTTCAACTAGTTGGGACCGAATCCGAAAACCCAGAGAGTCATGGTCTGCATAGTCCAATTTACCCTGTTTCGGCGTGTCTGTCTGTGAAATATAAGTTTAATTTAAGTAGTTTGACCTCCCTGCCAGGGAAAAGCTTGATTAAATCAGCATGTTCAGGGTTGGTAATCGATTGGCTAATATTTTTGTGATTATGTTTAGATCTATTTCAATCAATGATATCGAGCAATAATTGCCACATATGGTTGGTTATTTCCCCAGTTTGGGTATTAAAGCAATGTGAGCCTCTAGAGAAGCCTGGGGGGAGGCTTGTGGAGTGAATGAGGGAATTGAAGGCTTTCAGAAAGGTTTCTGAGAGTGTTGGTTGTAGTATTTGGCTATGAAGTCATCGGGACCAGGTTTTTTTTTTTTTTTTACTGCTAGGTACAATTTGTCCTGTGTGATGGGTGCATCAAAGGCTTGTATAGTGTTGGGTAGGATGGCATTTTTTACTCTAATGGAGAGAAATTGTTTAATTTCTGTTTCTGAGGGCGATGCTTCCCGGTGATTGTACAGTTTGGTATAGAAATCCCAGAATACTTCCCAGAGGTGTGTGGGGTTATGGGAATTTTCTGCGGATTGATTTTTTTTTTACTTTGGATATGAAGGTGGTTTGTTTGTTGTGTTTCAATACATTAGTTAATAGTCACCCACATTTATACCCTTGGGAGTAAGAGTGTGTATTGCCAAGAACCTTTTGTATGATTTGTGCGTTTAGTAGTTGTTGAAGTTCAGAACGTTTGGAGATTAGTTTATAAATAGACAGTTATTGTGTTTGTGTCTGTGTGCAAGGTCCCTTATCTCGTGTGTAAGCGTATTCAGTGCTCCCTTTTCGCTTTAAGTTTAGATGCTAAGGCAATACTTTCCCCCCTTAAGTATGCATATGTGTACTACCCAGGTAGAGGTGGGTAATGTAGAAAGTGATATATTGTCTTTAACGTAATGTTGAAGAGTAGTCCGAATTTGAATAGTCGTATTTGGGTCATTCAGTAAAAGATCATTCGGTTTCCACTGAAATGATTTAAAGGGAGGAATGAGATCTGAATGGCAAGAGAAAGAGGTGCCAGGTGATCGGGCTATATGTGCAGGATTCTACGAAGTGGAGGAATTTATGGGGGTGGACTGAACAGCATGTCTATTCTGGAATATGTGTGTACCGTGGCAGAGAAGAAAAAGTAATCTTTGGTATGTGGGTGCTTAGTTCTCCAGCAGTCAAGGCAAGCTTGGTCTAACATATATGTGCATCTCTTGCGTGCAGATGCCTGGTAAAGTGTAGATCCTGAAGTGGTGTCAAGAGCAGAGTCGAGGGAGACATTAAGGTCACCACCCAGAACCAGTATGCCTTCCATAAAATGATTCCATAGATTGTAAGCTTTTCCTTAAAGCTCTGCATTGATATCTTTTTGGTAGGTATGGGTTTGCTAGAGTGACCATTGTAACAACCCCCTACAATGTTGCCTGGGAACCTCAACCTTTTTTCCTGCCATCATCCGCAGGGCCCTGTACCTAAGAACAAAGACTGTTCGTGTAATGACTTTCGTTTAATTGATATACAATAAGAGAATGTTTGAATACCGAATTTTGTACCGAACGCCTGACCACCCAGAATAGAAGTGTGACACTCATTTACCTCCCTGACTCTAATATCACCGTAAAAAACGCAAGCACTCCATGGGTTTAATTGGCATACAGGGTGGTCGGCGTTTGTTTGCACGAACACGTGGCGGCGGCCATTTTGTTTAGTCGAACACACTCAGCAGCGTTTGGTCGTCGACCGCGTGGAACTATTTTCGGCTAGACTTTTCCACGAACACCGCTGAAACTTCCATCCTCCGTGCATCCAGCTAAATTCATTCGAACAAAGCGCTCTTTCGTTAAAATAAACTTACGAACTAGCTGTATCCAAACAGACTAAGCACGAATTAATCCGTTCGTGCAAATTGGGACTTTCGGCGAATGAAAGAAGAGACCGACCGCACAGCCTGAATCTGCGGAACTGTTTTGGGCATACACACAGGCGTGCAGTTGGTTCGATAGACTTTTTACTATCTCCTGAACCACCAAACGGATTTTCACGAATTTTTAAGGTGATGTCCCCCAAGTTGTGTTGTTCATAAAAATATAAGTTTTAATCCTGTTTGATGAAAAATCAGAAAGTTATAAAAAAAAAAAGTATAATTTTTAGCTTGGAGATAATTGAGTAGATACAGTAACTCAATTATCTCCCAAGCAGAGGGGAGGTAATCTGTGGGTTGTAACCATTGTATGATTGGTCAATGATTGTCTGTGGGTGTCTCCCTTGCATGGGAGCACTGCATAGAAGGAGCGTACCTGTTATTAAAACCTCAGTTCTACTTTACCCTTCAAAACTTTGTCTCATTATTGAAAGGGAACCTGCTCTGCTAAAGCACTAGCTCTTTTAAGAGCTCTACCTTACTCTCCACTTGGATCCAGTTGATGGGATAAAGCTACTCCATTACTACGCAGCATCTTGCCGGGAAGAAGGACGTCTCCAACGGCTGATACCCCCTCTCCACTGGGGTAGCCGTTACAACCATGATGGAAGCTATCTGACCTAATCATTAGTAGCCTGCCAGCGTTGTTTGATTTGTGGTCTGTGTAAGTAAAGGGAGTATGAGCGGAAAAAAGTATGGCCACCCCACGTGACTTGGCTCAGTTGTAATTACTGAAGTAGCCCTTAAGATACTTCCGATTTTTGAGAGTAGGGGATCTATCTTTTTTGAAATGGGTTTCTTGAAGAAAGACTATGTCAGGGTGACCCCAACCAGCGCCCGAGCCTGGAGGATGTAAAAAAGGAATAAAAATATAAATACAAAGGAAAACGGATATAAACAGAAATATTTATAGGTCAAGCATCGATATATAAGGAGGAGAATAAGATGGACTGTTCTACATTGTGAATCTATAACATAAGGTTGTCTGGGTAATGCTCGAATAATATTGGGTGTGTTTTTTTTTTATAATTTGGGAGCAGTGATTAATTCAAGTTGTAGGAAGCAGATATAGGAGTTCATGGATATGATGGTGACTAAGGGGGTGGGGGTGAGAGAGGAGTGCATAAGAGAGGGCACAAGCCTGGTCACCCAGGGAAAGTATTTAGTATTGCTAATAACATTAAGTTTTTGTGGATGTTGGGGAGCAGCAATTCTCTCAGGTGATCGAGAAGAGGAGATACAGGAGTTCTTGA
This sequence comes from Pelobates cultripes, assembly GCA_933207985.1. Lineage (NCBI taxonomy): Eukaryota > Metazoa > Chordata > Amphibia > Anura > Pelobatidae > Pelobates > Pelobates cultripes. The sequence continues at coordinate 416,397,761 of OW240912.1, read as the reverse complement.
ATGGGAAGGAAATGGGGGGAAAGGGAGGGAAATGGGGCTAATGGAGATTTGGTTGGGCTCAATATCTGAGCATTATCAACCAGAAAAAGGTTTGGAAGTTTGTGGGGTTTTTTTTCTCTTTCTGTGACCCAAGGTGGCTTGTAGGTTGTCGGGGGATGTGGAACTCCAGGGTGGAGGGGAGATAATGGAGAGGGGTGGCAGAGAGAGGGAGGTAGGAGGGTAAAGGGTAATAAGGGAGGTTTAGAGAAGCAAGAGGGTAGTATGTATTCTGTAAAGTCACCAGTCCGTGTTTGCTTGGTTAATATCTTCCGTCAGAGGTGGTCTTCATCCTTGTGTGAATCGATTAGCACGATGCGGTCAGGAAAGTACTTGTTCTGCAGTAGGAAAGTTAGAGTCCCTTTATGAAAGAGAGCTGTAGGTCTGTACATGATGTAGGTTGCGCAGGGTCATCGGCGTACACACTTCACTGTTTCGTTGGGTCAGTTATCCTTTTCTTGGGGGTTTACTGCCAGCGTGGGCATTGGGGAAACTGAGGGATAGCTGGGACCTGCAAATGGCTATACCAATTTGGTACGTGGATCTCCGGAAGCTCGAGACATCTTTGATCGAGTGTAGAGAGCACCGCCTTTGTACATAACACCAAGGGCCAAGAGAAAGATCCACCGGTACCTTAATTGAAGTTGATCAGTGTGGCGAAACCGGCCTCGCCACGTGTCCTTGGAGGGGGCTGCTTGCCCGCCTCTTGCCTTTGGACTATGGACCAGACTTTATGTGAATGTGTTATACCCCAGATAGGAATCCCATGGAGCCCATTCGTATGAAACTGACTGTAAAGACTTTGGCTCCATGGCGATTAAACTGTATTTGTGTGGTCCGAGCGCCATTCACTTAATAATGTGCGCTCAGACCTGAGCTATCTGGGGATATATGAAATGTCTGTGTGTTATGTGTAAAATGTGACTTTATGTATTTTAAAGTGTTTTGTGTCTTTTTGCAACCATGTGCTTAATGGAGTCTTGTGTCTATCCTGGGAGATAATTGAATTACTTATCTCCAGGATAGAAGACTCTGAAACTGGTTTGGGCCAGAAAGCCATGCTTCATTTAGTCACAAAGGACTTTTTACTAACTTTTGAACCCCTTGTCTGATTTGTGCCATTTTTGAATATGTTGTTCCCCTGAATGGATTGATTGTGAATATGTAATTTTATGTGAATGTGATGTATGGTTTTGGAGTTATGAAAGTTGGGTAGAAAGTATGTTTTAACTGTATGTATAATTGAGTTTCCTCTCAGGATAAGGGGAGGGAATATGTGGGATGTAACTGTGATGTGATTGGTTGTTTTGTAACGCCCTGTGGGCTGTACTATGTTTGTGATTTGGGAATAAAAGAGACTGTATGTGACAGTACAGAGAGTTCCTGTTTTAACCCTCAAAGTGAAGTGTTGTCTCATTATTGGGGGAAGGATTTATTGTATGCTGTTTCAGTTTGACTGCTAGGAGAGTAAACCTATTCGTATGGTTCCTATTCAACTGTCTACAGCATTCATATGCTTGAGAGAAGGTATACGCTTCTCTGGTTCGGTGATTGTGGTGTCGGCTGCAGTGCTTGGAGTCCTCAGGAAGCGCTAGGAGCATCTTTCAACGGAGGTACCCAGTCGGGGTGCCAGGCGATTCGTTACATTGGTGGCAAGCGGTGGGATGGCGTCCGAGTGCGAGGTAAAGCAGCTCAGAGACACAGTTCGTTTGGAGTTACAAATTGAGGGCAACGCTAGCACACGTGCAGCGCCCCTGGGAGCAGAGGTATCCAGCGACTTGGAGCAGACAAGTACGGAATGCTCTGGCGATGATTGGATGGCCGAGGTGAGGCAGCGAGTGGCCCAGTATGGGGATGATTTACCCATGGAGGTACGCCGGGTGATCTGGAACCAGGTCACGGCCGAGTGAAACACAAGGCTGGCCCAAGAATTCCGGCTGGCGAAAGAGAGAGAGTATGCTCAGCGGAAGGAGTGTTACAGCAGCCGAGTAGAGGCTGCATCCGAGGAGGCTAGCCGTCTCCCCCTGAGGCAGCTGCAGGAACCCGAAGTAGGGGTCCTCATAGACTGGTCCTGTGAGGAACCACAACAGGCAGGTGGAGATGGGACCGGCCCAGATCCCCAGCAGCAGCCGGAGTTGCCAGGTGCGGAAGCAAGTGGTCCTTACTCGCAAATGTTGAGGGACCTCACAGACTGGTCCTGGGAAGACCCACAGATGGCAGGTGGAGATGGGACGGCGGTCTCTCTACCGGCCCTACAGGGATGCTGGGCGGTCAGCCCAGATCTCCAGCGGCAGTGTGAGTCCCAGGGAGCCGAAGGGGTCGTCCTTCCTCCCCAGCGGCAGTGTGTATCCCAGGGAGCAGAAGGTGGCGTCCTTCCTCCCCAGCGGCAGTGTGTACCCCAGGGAGCTGAAGGTGCCATCCTTCCTCCCCAGCAGCAGTGTGTACCCCAGGGAGCTGAAGGTGCCGTCCTTCCTCCCCAGCGGCAGTGTGTACCCCAGGAAGCAGAGACCGTCTGTCTCGCACCCCAGCCGCAGGACAAAATATTGAAAGGGGAGACAGTTGGTCCCCCTCTCCACCAGCAAAGAGAGTGTCAGGGAGAGGAGCAGGTTACCCCCTCTCCCCAGCGGCAGTCTACAGTTCAGAGAGAGGAGCTTGTTACACCCTCTCTCCAGCGGCAGCCTAACCCACCAAGGGGAGATGTTAAGCCCCACAACTATGCAGATGGGACTGTAGTCTCTGCACTTGCAGCACCAGGGGTAGGGATGGTCGGTCCTGTCCCCCAGCCACAGAGCAGTGTATCCAGAGGGGAGACAGTCGGTCTCCCCCTCCCACAACCAGGCTCCAACCAGGCTACTTCAGTGGTAGCGCAGGCACCCGGGCAGAGTACCGCTGGTCTCTGCCCACTCAGCAACCCACCAAGGCAGTCTACCAGCCCCTCGCACAGCTGTGGTGAGGCACCTGGACATGGACAAGTTGCTATTTTATCCAGGTGTAGTAACCAGTTATTGTGGGTGGGCTGTATTGCTGTTTGTGCTTCGTGGGTGGGTTGCTGGACTAACCAGGGCACTGACCGGCAGGAGGTCAGATACCCTGTTAGTCTGGATGGTAAGGGGGAGAAATGTGGCAAAACCGGCCTTGCCACGTGTCCTTGGAGGGGGCTGCTTGCCCGCCTCTTGCCTTTGGACTATGGACCAGACTTTATGTGAATGTGTTATACCCCAGATAGGAATCCCATGGAGCCCATTCGTATGAAACTGACTGTAAAGACTTTGGCTCCATAGCGATTAAACTGTATTTGTGTGGTCCGAGCGCCATTCACTTAATAATGTGCGCTCAGACCTGAGCTATCTGGGGATATGTGAAATGTCTGTGTGTTATGTGTAAAATGTGACTTTATGTATTTTAAAGTGTTTTGTGTCTTTTTGCAACCATGTGTTTAATGGAGTCTTGTGTCTGTCCTGGGAGATAATTGAATTACTTATCTCCAGGATAGAAGACTCTGAAACTGGTTTGGGCCAGAAAGCCATGCTTCATTTAGTCACAAAGGACTTTTACTAACTTTTGAACCCCTTGTCTGATTTGTGCCATTTTTGAATATGTTGTTCCCCTGAATGGATTGATTGTGAATATGTAATTTTATGTGAATGTGATGTATGGTTTTAAAGTTATGAAAGTTGGGTAGAAAGTATGTTTTAACTGTATGTGTAATTGGGTTTCCTCTCAGGATAAGGGGAGGGAATATGTGGGATGTAACTGATATGTGATTGGTTGTTTTGTAACGCCCTGTGGGCTGTACTATGTTTGTGGATTGGGAATAAAAGAGACTGTATGTGACAGTACAGAGAGTTCTATTTTAACCCTCAAAGTGAAGTGTCGTCTCATTATTGGGGAAGGATTTATTGTATGCTGTTCCAGTTTGACTGCTAGGAGAGTAAACCTATTCGTATGGTTCCTATTCAACTGTCTACAGCATTCATATGCTTGAGAGAAGGTATACGCTTCTCTGGTTCGGTGATTTTGGTGTCTGCTGCAGTGCTTGGAGTCCTCAGGAAGTGCTAGGAGCATCCTTTAACGGAGGTACCCAGTCGGGGTGCCAGGCGATCCGTTACAATCAGTGATGGGCCTTAAAGTGCAGAAGGCCTAAGCACGGGTAAATGGTGATCGGTGAGTTGTGGAATAGGACAGAGAGTAGATTGCTGTAGGGCCACAAGATGCTCTCTTTGCAGTAGTAACTATGTAGGCGACATATGATGCCACAGGGTTTGTCAGCTTGAGCTCCTTTAGGGCCTAGCATGCTGTGGGCCCTGTCAAATGTGATAGGAGCGTCAGGAAATTTACCCAGGATAACATTGAAGAGTTCCTGGAGGATGATTGGGAGGTCTTCTTCAACATTCTCTGGGAGACCTTTAACCCGAAGGTTATTGTGCCATCCTCTATTATCAAGAGATCCTGTACATGGTTAATAGGTGAGTGGAGTAGGCAGACACTGCGTCTTGGATGGCTTGCACCTGTGTGTGAAGTGTGCCCCTGTCTTTGAGCACACTTACTCTATCCCCCACGTGGCTAATTTCAAGAGTCAATGACATCCAGTTTGGTCTGAACCGGACTACCAGCCTACCCAGCACATTGGCAATGTCTTGCTTTGAGGGTACGATGCAGAGGATGTCTCAGCTCCTGATCAGTAAAAGGATTTGAGCCCTCTGATCCGTCCAGGCTCAATGGCGATGAGCTGAATCATTTAGTGTGCCAGATTCCGGAGACTTGCTAGAGAGTTGGTTAAAGGCAGCGGATCTTTAGGGGTGGCCCATCTCATAGCTTTTGCCTGATGTCTTCGGAATCTGTACCTCTGTCCTTCGGAGCATATTTAAATGCGGCCATGCAGCTCTGAGGTTGGCTCCGCCCCACTATATAAGGCGCTCCAATCCCATGTCTAGCCATTAAAGCCTCATAAAACCTTAGCATCGATAACGTTTCCCACATTCAGAACATCGTAAAATTTCTCTTTTGTGCAAATGCTCAGATAGATGTGATTGCTGGTGAGAACATACCCCACATTCAGAACATGCATGTGGGATATGGTTAATCTCCTGTGAGTTCCCTGATCCTTCACAAGAACTGATTTCTCGACAAAACATTTCCCACATTTAGAACACTAGTATGGTTTTTTTTCTCCCGTGTGAGTTATCTGATGTTTTGCAAGACCCGATTTGCTGACAAAACATTTTCCACATTCAGTACATGAGAACGGTTTTTCTCCCGTGTGAGTTCTTTTGTGCACTAGAACGTTTCCTTTCGTACTAAAACGTTTTCCACATTCAGAACAAGCAAAAGGTTTATCTCCTGTGTGTGTTCTATAATGCCTCACAACAGCTGATTTCCTGACAAAACATTTCCCGCATGCAGAACATGAGTAGGGCTTTTCTCCAGTGTGAATTATATGATGCTTCACAAGATCGAATTTCTCACCAAAACATTTCCCACACTCAGAACATGAGTAAGGTTTATCTCCTGTGTGAGTTCTCTGATGTTTCACAAGATATGACTTTCTGACAAAGCATTTTGCACATTCTGTACATGAGAATGGTTTTTCTCCTGTGTGAGTTAGTTTGTGCACAAGAACATTTTCATTTGTGCTAAAACATTTCCCGCATTCAGAACATGAGAACTTGTTTTCTCCAGTGTGAAGCCTCCTATGAACAGCAAGATTTGATTTTTTGACAAAACATTTCCCACATTCAGTACATGAGAACGTTTTTTCTCCTGTGTGAGTTCTTTTGTGCATTACAAGGTGTGCACTCGTCCTAAAATATTTCCCACATTCAGAACATGGGTAGGGCTTTTCGCCCGTGTGAATTTTATGATGCTTCACAAGATCGAATTTCTCGCCAAAACATTTCCCACACTCAGAACATGAGTAAGGTTTATCTCCCGTGTGAGTTCTCTGATGTTTCACAAGATTTGATTTTCTGACAAAACATTTCCCACATTCAGTACACGAGAATGGTTTTTCTCCTGTGTGAGTTCTTTTGTGCACTAGAACATTTTCATTTGTACGAAAACATTTCCCACATTCAGAACATGAGAATGGTTTTTCTCCAGTGTGAAGCCTCCTATGAGCAACAAGATTTGATTTTCTATAAAAAAGTTTCCCACATTCAGTGCATGAGAATGGTTTTTCTCCTGTGTGAGTTATCTGATGTCTCACAAGAACCGATTTACTGCTAAAACCTTTCCCGCATACAGAACATGAGTGAGGTTTTTCTCCCGTGTGAGTTATCTGATGTTTTGCAAGATACGATTTGATGCCAAAACATTTTCCACACTCCGAACAGGAGAATGGTTTTAGGTCTTTGTTTGCCAATTCATTTGTAGATATACAAGATTCTGAGAGATTCATTGTTTTTTGAGAGTTGGAGTCCTTTTATTAAAAGACAGTCTTGCTTAGTGAATTTCTATTCTTATATTGTGCTGGGGTTAACTTCTGTTGACTGAACAACCTGTAACAAAAAGTAACGGGAGTTAAAGAAAATCTGTCACCATTAATTATTGTTTAACGTATTTAAGAAAAAAAAAACAAACAAACAAAAAAAAAAACCTGATTGTTTCATTGATAACCAAAATTAAAAATGGGTGAGTTATATTTAAAGTGCAAAATTAGTGCAGGCAGTCCTCTGTAACAGGGAGCACTCCAAAAAATCCCTCTTTACAACTGCACACAAGGAAAACTGTACAAGAACCGCAAAAAAGTTTAAAATGCAGTGCAGAGCACCACAATCACAAAATACAAAGTGAAAAGTAATATCAAATAGTTACCACACCGAAGACAGAAATATATTCTCACATGAAGTATAAAAATATGAAGAGGATAGGAGTGCAACCTTTTATTACAATAGTGAATTAAAAACTGATACAATATAACACTCACTCAATCCATCAATAAAGTTGCCGTGCATTCCAAGGTGGTGTGCGCATGCGCTGAAGACGGCTGAACGCCACTACATATAGCGCCACGTTACTTTCTAATCCGGCACATGCGCAGATTCCCGATCAGGACGCCAGCCGGCTTATTTTAATTCCGAACTTGGTGGACTGAACATCAAGCTCCTGAGGAAGTCGTGAACGATGAAACGCGTTGAGCTACATTTAGCCCCCACAAGGATTTTGGCAATAGAATAACGTGGTAGTTGAGGGACCTCTTGGATTAACCCCCTCATCGTCTGCATATTGCAGAGGACTCGTGCTATATCCAGAGGTACAGACGGAGAGCCGGAATGCCTGGGGACTGTATTGGTTATGGGCAATGATAAATGTTCTATTATTGTGTTCCCATTCATGTGCAATAACTTATGATACCTATAGGGGGTGTAGTGAGCTATGTGACATTAAGAGCAAGAAGATGGCTGCTGCATATTTAATGACACATGTGCTTTAGGGAGGAAGTGACCTATTGGTGGCCTAGTGAGCACTGTGACGTCGAGTGAAAAAGGTGGCTGCCGCATAGTCAATGAGACATGTGCTTTAGGAAGGTATTGAGAATGCTGTGACGAGACCAATCTCCCCACTGTGCATTGGAGGAGCCTGGTTGCCCGCCTGCTGCCTTTAGACTATGGCCCCATGTTGAAACGCTTGATTTTCCCCTGTGAAAGCCGGGTCATTAGGTACTTGCCCTGTTTGAGCAGTGATACCCCAGATAGCAATGCCATGGAGCCCATTCGTATAATGAAAGACTATAGGAAAGACTTTGGCTCCATGGCAATTGAACTGTATGTGTGTGGTCTGAGTGCCATTCAGTAATAATGTGTGCTCAGACCTAAACTATCTGGGGATATGTTGCATGTCTGTATTTTATGTAATAAATGTAACCTTGTGTATTTTTATGTGTTTTATTGTCTTTTGCTGCCATGTGTTCAATGGAGTTTTGCCTCTGTCCTTGGAGAGAATTTGATTACTTCCCAATTATCTCCAGGATAGAAGACTCTGGGGAACTGGTTTTGGGCAGAAAAGCCATGCTTCCTTTGGTCACAAAGGACTACGATCTATCTTTTGAACCACTGGACCAATTTGGATGATTTTGACATATGTTTGTATTTGGAGTATGCTGATTCTGAAAATCTAAGTTTATGTGAATGTGATGCATACTTTTCAAGTTATGAATAATGTGGAAAAATTGTATTTCTCTGCTTGTGATAATTACATTACCCATTGTGTAAGGTAATTGTATCACAGACAGAGGGGAGGATTTTGCGTGGGAGTGTCTGAGTGTATTTTATGTGTTTATTGGTTGTGTTCCAAAACCCTGTGGGTGGTACTAATGTTTATATAAGAACAATAAACCCACAGCTCTGTCTGTTCCTGCTTGACCCTCAAAACGGAGCCTTGTCTCGTTCTTGGGGGGGGGGGATTTATTGTATGCTGTTCCAGTTTGACTGCTAGGAGTGTAAACCTATTCGTATGGTATTCGTATGGTTCCGGTTCGGCTGTTTACAGCATTCATATGCTTCTCCGGTCCAGTGGATTGGTGTCTACAGTAGCTGCCTGTGTCTCTGGAAAGGGAAGATCTGCTAAACGGCTGTTTCAGTTGCCCAGCACAGAACACATTGCATTGGGCATAATGGCTTCAGTGTAAGAGATAGGAGACTGCAATACTGAAAATAGCCAGTAGATGGCAACAATGTACCACTGTGTTTTAGTTTAGTTTAATATCAGTACTGATATTAGTAGAGGGAAACCTTTGGGATTAAGATTAAATTAAGGATTATTATTGGGTTTAGAATAAGTACTAGATTTATTATCAGGTTTATTACTAAATTTATGTTTAAGATTAGGTTTATAATTAATTGTAGTATTGGGATTATGTTTCAGATTAAGGTTCAGATTAGGATTAGGGTCAGCACGGGCATTCCTTGCTGAATATTGCAAGGGAATTCCTCTGCTGACACCAGCAGGGAGAATCATTTTAACACTATTGCTAAAGGTAGGATTGAGATTAGGATTAAGGTTATAATTCGGGTTACACATGGGACTACGTTATGGGTTAGGATTGTGGTAAGGGTTTATTATTAGATTGAGGGTTAGATTTAGAATTAGGGATTTAGATCACTACTTTCCAAAGATATACATATGGGGTATATTTGTACTGAGAAGATGTTGCTGAGTAGATCTAAGATAATTTTATGACAGTGGGACACATGAGATTTTAAAAATAAGCATTAAAAATACTATGTATGTAAAAATGTAATGAATACCACAAACTTTGAAACAAAATGGTAACAAAATGTCACTATAATATTTTATGTGAGAGTCCCCATGGAGTCCACTTTTGTAAATGGTATGCATTGGTGGTGTAATTTAAATATATGAGCGACTATAATGCCCCAAAATAAAACAAAGACCAATCGTCAACGTGCCATTTAAAAAAAAAAAATGTATTTTTTCACAAACACCTGGCTAAAGTATACAAAGGGGGTCATTTTGTACTCTGGAAATATAGCGGAGAATAATTTCGTGATTTAATTTACAGTAGCATGTATCAAGTTTCCAAAATTAACCACTAAAATACAAGTGTGTATAAAAATGCAAAAATAAAAATATGATAAAATTTGAAGGAAATTGGTGCTAACATAACTGTATAAAGCTCAAAATACACCATATGACATAGCCCGTGGCATCTACTTTAACAAATGGTATGCATTTATGGGTTCATTTTAACTGGCAAACTGCTACATTGCCCTAAAATGTGATATAGATACACCAAATCCATTTATCAAAATTCTAATTGTAAAAACTGTAATGGTCAGGACTATTTTGAGGCACTGTAGCTTCGCAGGATAGTGGCAAAGACATACATTGGGGGTATTGTTTTATTCAGAAGAGTTTGTGTAGCATATTTATGGGGTTTTGATCACTATGGCACATACCATACTTGAAAAAAAAAAAAAAAATGACCCCCAAAAAATGTAACGTGTATGTAAAAAAAAAAAAAATGCAAAAAATAAAAATTTCACCATAAACTGGTAAAAAAAAAATCACGTTAAGGCACAATATACACCATATGAGATACACTGTAGTGTCTTTCAGGGATAAATTCAACAGTTAAACTGCTACAATGCCCCAAAATGAGACTTGCCCCCATCAAATTCATCTATCAAAATTATCACTGAGAAAACTGAAATGGTCAGGTCTCTTTTATGGAACTGTAACTTCACATGATAGTGGCAAAGGCAAAGATTGGGGGTATTGTTTTACTTAGTTGAAATGGCTGAAAACAATATGGGGTTTTCTACATCAGTAGTATATATCAGCTTTATGAAATACATTAAAAATCCTTGTTTTATGTGTGTATGTTAGAAATTTGAAAAAACAAAATTTTACTACACTATTTAGTAGAGATTGGCGGCAAAATGGCTACGTAAAAAGTATCAGAATACCCTTTGGTAAATAGCCTGTGATGTGTGCTATAAATATTATACTTTTGTGCGGCAATTTCTGTGATGGCTATTAAGCTTACAAGACAAACATACCAAATTCTAAAATAGCTCCACATTAAAGTGTTATTTCACTCCTTGTATTTTGTGACCTGTAACTTTCAAAATAAGCTAAAATCCTAGACCAGGGGTAAGCAACCTACGGCACTAGTGCCATGCCCGGCACTCGAGGTGTCTTTCCACGGCACTCAATGCTTCTAGAGCCAAACAGGCTCTGGCCTATAAGGAGTCTCAGTGAAACTTCAGATATCTGCTAATACGAAAAGGTGGTGAAGAAAAATCCTCGATGTATGCATTGCAGAACGTAGAGGAAGTGATCTCAGATCAGTTCCTCTCAGCACTTGTGAATGGGAATCCACACTGTAGAAGAGCAGCTCGCAGCTGCTGTTGCAGCTCCTTTCCTTAACCTGTACCTGGCCAGCCTGGTCCCCACTGGAACCCAGGGAAGCCACCCACACTGCTAGTTATACAGAGAGCTGCAGAATAACCCTCCCCTCATACAAATAATACGAACAGCCCACACACAAACATACACACAATCCCCACAAACGCAACACCACTAACAATCCACATACATGCACACAATCCCACATGCAATACCCCAAACGGCCCCTCACATACACACAATGCGACATATCCATCCACACAAAATTCCACAAGCAGCCCTCATTCATATGTATCATACACAATACCATAAACTACTAATGAACATATACAATATAATAGCTCATATACGCACAAATACAACTATACAAATCAATTACAGTAAAAATAACAAGCAGAATACGGCAGCATACACACCTCAATCAAAAAAAATAGGATCGTCACGCTACGGGACATCACAATCCTATATCGGCACACTGCTGCTAAAAGGTTGCCTACCCCTGTCTTAGACATTATGTACTCTGAAAATCAGAACAACTAATTGAATATTTTATTTATTTATTTTTTAAATTACTTTCCTTAAGCTGCACTTATTATACACACGTTATTGCCTAAACTGTGGGGAAATACAATTGTTTCGCTTTTTGTTGCATTTGTTTGGATTTTTTAAATAATAAATAAGAATTTATATATGTATGTCACATCAGATTAAAGCCCCTTTTGTCCTTTAAAAAAAACAAAAAACAATATATAACATGTGTTGGTGCAATAAATGAGAAAATGCAAACAGAGGTTGAACACAAACAGCAAAAAATGCTTGTGTCCTTAAGGGTAAGTGTTGTGGACAGAATATTAACTAATAATTTTAGTAAAATGCCTATTTACTCTGCATAACTATAATCAATATTATTCATAAGTTACTTAAAATGGCCGCTAGGGAGTTTTCCCCGTTGTCAACTAATACCCTCAAATTAACAAGATAGAGGAATTTGGAGGAGAGCTCCATGATGCCAGTGACATCACAGCCGGTAGGATTAACAACTGATGAACCACATCTAACCAATTATTCATGTATTTTCCTCTGTTATCTATAATTATGCATATGATGTATTTCTGCTTTATAAGGGGCACACCGGCCCCCCAGAATAAAGATTCCTAAGTTCTTCATCAACCTAAAACTTGTGTCTGGTGTGAATTACTTCGGGATCGTGCACGTAAATACTTATTAATTTGGACAGGGGCATACAAAATTATCAAACACTTGATTGGATCCACGACAGTAAGTCCAGTTTTTGAAGCTGCGTCGTTAAGGGGTTATTTCCTTTAATATCAAAATTGTGTATATATGCTTTTACTTGCATATTCTTTGCATAATGATATTTAGTCTTTACAGAGCCTCACTTATCTACATGTATGCAATAACCACCCCGAGTATCAAAGGGGTGTACGCCGTTAGGGACGTCCTTTTCCCTTAGAAGGAGTTGTGCTGCAATACTCTCAAGATGTCATCGCAACTGATTAAGAGCTAGTAATTAGTTGGGAAGCAGGTTCCCTACAAGCAGGAGACAAGGCCACGTGTTGAAGTGGAACTGATTTTTAATGGGGCCACACTGGCCTTTTATGCAAGTTTTCCTACAAGGTTGCCACCCAGGTGGACCTTGTTGGGCACAGGGACACACAGTGAATAACCAATAAACAGAGTCATATAATGAGACACTCCCATACATTACACATAATCTCTCCTGTTAAGACACCTCCCGTGTCTTTAAGCCAAACCGCCGTTTAGTAAACCTTCCCCGGCTGCAGTACAGTCTCTGTTCGCTTACTCTGTAACCCACGAACCAAATGCAGGGGAAGCGGCAATCTCCCGATCGAAATCCACGAACGGCTCCAAACTCCCGAACGGCAATATACGAACTGCTAGGAACCGTCGAACAATAATATCCCCAAAGCGGCTTTCGTTCCATCCAGCAGTCTCTAAACGTGAAGAAGAAATCCCCCCAATAACGAGACAGAAGCTCCGCATTGAGGGTCAAATAAGATCTGGGTTTACTGTGGGCTACCTGCCCGTATTTATGCAGGTCTCCCACCTGGTGGACACTCCCCTAGGGGACCAAATGGAAGACTTAAAGTACAGACAGATAGAAGGACATTTCTGACACACAGTCACATATTTTACCCACAGTGCATTCTGATTCCCTCCCCTCTGTCCTGGAGTTAATTACCAAGTAACTCAATTAACTCCAGGACAAGGACAGTCGCCATCTTAAACATGAAATAATAAAAGACACAAAAATGCATAACTACATGAAAACTGAACATTTCCCATTCGTATTACATGTCCCCAGATAGCCTGGGTCTGAGTGCATATTATTGGCGAATAGCGCTCAGATCCCACACACATAGTTCAATCGCCATGGAGTCAAAGTTCTTACAGTCCTTCGGTACACGAATGACTCCATGGGTGGGCTATCTGGGTTAAGTCTTTTGTGTGTTCTCAATCTCCCGAACGGCCGATGTTCGCATGCTTTCGTGGAGGCAGCCAGGCGTTCCCTTGTTTCAGCGGTGTTCGACAGAAAAAGTGTCCGTTTTCCGTTCCATAGAAATAGAGCCAAACACCGCTGAGCGTTCGCATGATTTAAAATGGCCGCTGCCTCGTGGTCGACATACGAACGACGACCACCCTGAGTTCGGTTTAATTGAGAAGTGTCTGCGGTTAACCACAACGTTATAATGGTGATCACTTCGTTAACCTGCAGCACACTCCTCACTTGGGTGGCCGTTCGTTCGGCGGTTTTGTTCGGGAAAAAGAGTCATTCGAATGGCTGGGCTATAGAAACCAGCCATTCATACGAACGGGGACAAACAGACGAACGGGCAAAAATCCAGCAGACAGATGGTTCTGTCACACGGCTCCCTCCTTGTGGGACACTCCGGCAGACCCGGCTTGACCCTGTGGCGGGTCAACTTGGGGATGACCGGACTACGAGGTGATGGAAACGTCTGTTTGTCGTGACAACCCATCTGCGTTTCCGTTTAGCTTACCGGGTCTGTAGCTGATGGTAAAATTGTAGGGCTGTAGTGCCAAGCTCCATCTCAGCAGTCTCCCATTGTCTCCTGAGACCCGGTTAAGCCAAACGAGTGGGTTGTGATCAGTCACAAGGGAAAACTCTTGCCCATACAAATAGGGGCTTAACTTTTTCAATGCCCAGACCAAAGCCAAACACTCCTTCTCCACTGCCGCATAACTCACTTCTCTGGGTAACAACTTTCTGCTGAGATATGCGACAGGGTGCTCTCCTCCATCTTCCCCGACTTGGCTCAGCACAGCCCCCAGTCCATACATGGAAGCATCTGTATGGACGAGAAAGCGTTTGTTAGGGACTGGGGCAGCCAAGACAGGGGCATTCACAAGAGCCTGCTTCAGTGCCTGGAACGCAGCTTCACAAGCCGGAGACCACAGGACCTGCTTAGGCAAGTTCTTCTTCTTCAGGTCTGTCAGGGGCTTAGCGATAGCGCTGTAGTCAGGGACAAAACGTCTGTAGTACCCTGCCGTCCCCAAGAAGGCCAATACCTGGGTCTTAGTAGTAGGTGTGGGCCAGTTAGCCACTGCCTCTACCTTGGCTGGCTCCGGTCTCTGGCTCCCACACCCCACTCTGTGACCCAGGTACTGTACTTCAGCCATACCTAGATGACACTTTTCTGGCTTCAATGTCAGGCCAGCGACCCTAATCTTATCCAGCACTACCCCTACATGTACCAGGTGTTCCTCCCAGGACCCACTGTAGATCGCAATGTCGTCCAAGTATGCACAGGCAAATTCTTGGAAGCCATCCAGGAGTCTATCCACCATCCGTTGGAAGGTAGCCGGTGCATTTTTCATCCCAAAAGGCATGACCTTAAATTGATACAGGCCAAATGGGGTGACAAATGCCGACTTGGGGATAGCATCCTCGGCCAGGGGGATCTGCCAGTAGCCCTTACACAGGTCTATGGTGGTCAGATATCGCCCCCTGGCAATACGATCTAGTAATTCGTCTACCCGGGGCATTGGGTAGGCGTCAGTGGTGGTCCGCTCGTTGAGTCGCCTGTAGTCCACACAGAACCGGGTGGTCCCATCTTTCTTGGGCACCAGGACTACAGGCGAGGCCCAAGGGCTGTCGGAGTGCTCGATAACCCCAAGTTGGGTCATCTCCTGTATCTCCTTCCGCATTCCTTCACGGACTGCTTCAGGGATACGGTAGGGGGGCTGTCGTAACGGGGTCTGTCCAGGGGTCTCTACCTTATGCACAGCTAGGGTGGTATAACCTGGTTCCTGGGAGAACGTCGCCTGCTTCTCCCATAACAACTGCTGCGCCTGTACCCTTTCTGTGGGGTTCAACCGGTCCCCTAGCTGTACCAAGGTAGTAAGGTCAGTCTGGGAATCCCTTTCTAATAGATCTGGAAGGGGTAAATTCTCAGAATCATCTGCAGCTGGGGCACACACTGCTGCAATATTCTCAGGTCTCTCCTGGTACTCTTTCAGCATGTTCACATGAAAGGACCGCTGGATCCTCTCATCTGCACAGCTGGCTATCAAGTAAGTAGTGTCGCAGATCTGCGCCACTACCTTGTACGGGCCCTGCCAAGATGCTTGCATCTTGTTGGCCTTCACAGGTTTAAGCACCAATACCTTTTGCCCAACCTGGAAGACCCGCTGTCGGGCACCCTGATCGTACCATCTCTTCTGTCTCCCCTGGGCCGCCTGGAGATTCTCCCTTACCATCAGGGACAGTTTCTCCATGCGGTCCCTGAGTTCCAGAACATATGGCACTATGGGGGTCCCTTCCTGCTCCGTCTCCCCCTCCCAGTGGCCTCTAATGAGATCTAGGGGTCCGCGGACCCTTCTCCCATACAGCAGCTCAAAGGGGGAGAACCCAGTAGATTCCTGGGGCACCTCTCTATAAGAAAATAATAGATGAGGCAGGAATCTCTCCCAGTCTCTGCAAGTGTCTGTAAAGGTCCTCAGCATCTGTTTGAGGGTACCGTTAAAGCGCTCGCAGAGACCGTTAGTCTGTGGGTGGTAGGGTGAGCTAAGTAACGGCTTAATGCCGCACACCTTCCACAGTTGCTGGGTGAGCACAGCGGTGAATTGGGTTCCCTGGTCGGAGAGGATCTCCTTAGGGAACCCGACCCTAGTAAAAATTCTAACCAGGGCATCAGCAACCGTCTCTGCCTCTATGTTAGACAGCGCTACTGCCTCTGGATAGCGGGTGGCATAGTCCACCACGGTAAGAACATACTTCTTACCGGATGGACTAGCCCTGGCCAGTGGACCCACAATGTCAACGGCTATGCGGGCAAAGGGCTCCCCTATAATAGGCATCGATAATAGCCTGGCCTTAGGGTGGTCCCCCCGCTTTCCTACCCGTTGACATGTGTCCCACGTGCTGCAGTACATCCGCACAGCCTGGTTAAAGTTTGGCCAAAAGAAGTTCTGTGAAATCCTATAGGCTGTGCGGCGGGACCCTAGATGTCCAGCTAAAGGAACATCATGCCCTATCCGCAGAATCTCCTGCCGGTACTTTGCAGGTACCACTAACTGGCGATTCGGCGGAGAGGCAACACTCTTCTGGGAAGGTTTAGGGATCCTATATAGCCTGTCCCCCACCCACTCATACCGTTCCCCATCTATTCCTTCCTCCCCAGCCTCTGCCCTGTCCTTGTATCTTTGGAGGGTCGGATCCGCCCGGGTTTCCCTCCCAAACTCCTCTGGGGAATCCCAGCTTAAGGGGACCTGATCTGGGGTATCAGTCGGGGAAGGAGCTCTTACCTGGGTCTCGTCAGCAAGTGGGCTGGTTCCGGCAGCAGGGGTCTGGGCACGGGTGGTCACTGGGTTCACGTCTGCAGGGCCCATCGGAGCATATGCTGAAACCAAAGGGGCCAAATCGTTTCCCAAAAGAACATCTGCGGGCAAGTCCTTCATCACCCCCACATCCACATGCCTAGCGCCCACTCCCCAATCCAAATGTACTCGGGCAACAGGTAAGCGAAACCCGGCACCCCCTGCTACCCTTACTGCCACAGTGTCTCCAGTGTGTTGATGCTCTGAGACCAAGTTCTTTTGGAGCAGTGTCATCGTGGCTCCTGTGTCTCTCAGCCCATTCACCACTCTACCATTTAGCTTCACAGTTTGCCGATGTTGCTGGCGATTATCCTGGTGAGCTGCTTGCACTGGGTCTGCCTCGTGCAGAATGCCCCAAAATTCCTCCTGCTCTAGGCAGTGAGCAGCAGGCTGAGGTGGGCGCTGGTTTCCGTTAACTGGTCTCCTCCAGGACTGAGCCTGGTTGGCACTGTTCAGGGGGCACTCAGGGCGCTTGTGCCCCAACTGCTTGCACCCATAGCACCGGATGGGTTGGGAGTACTCCCGGGCATTAAATCGGGCTGGTTGCATATAATTGTTAGCTGGTGGTGCAGCTGGGGTACGGTGTACTGGGGGTTGGTGGACTGCAGGAGCGGGTGTTACTGCTGGTCGATACTCCAGTCTGGCAGGGGCTTTAGCAGCTGTACCATCCAACTTGCGGGCATCCGTGTATTCGTCTGCCAGACGGGCAGCCTCGGGTAGGGTAGAGGGTTTTCTGTCTCTGACCCATTCCCGGACCCCAGCAGGTAGTCTATAAAAGCAGTGCTCCAGCAGGAACACTTGTAACACCTCCTCCCCAGTTACCGCTTGGCATCCAGCCATCCAGTGGGCTGCGGTACGATGGACTCTGCAGGCCCATTCCACATAAGAGTCCCCAACCAGCTTGTTGGTTTCTCTAAACCTCCGCCTGTGCGCCTCTGGGGTTACTGCATACCTGGCTAGGAGCGCCTCTTTCACAGCCCGATAGCTGGTGATCTCCTCCTCTGGGATGGCCCGAAAAGCTTCACTAGCCCGGCCAGATAATTTCCCAGAGAGGATGGTGACCCATTCATCTGCAGGTACCTGATGTAGCGCACACTGCCTCTCAAAGTCTGCCCAAAATCCATCAATCTCTCCCTCTGTTTCCACAAAATTTTTAAACGCAGCAAAAGGTACCTTTTTTCTAGCAACCACATTATTGTCATACGGTACCTCTGCTGCTGCAGCTCCTCTTTCCCGGGCTGCCTGTTGTGTTGCAACTGCTGCCTGCACACGAACCACGATGTCAGCTGAGGGGTTGGGGCCAAAATGTGCCAGCCTTATTTGTACTGCCCGGTTGAATCGTATTTCCTCGGGTGTTAAATCCAAGGTACTGGGCACGTTGACTCTTTCCATTCCCGTTGCTGCATCCATCTCCATTAGCAAAGCAATAATCTCCCGTTTCTTTAAATTGCTTGCTGACCTTCCTCGGCGTTCCAATATGTCCTTAAGTGTAGCACGCCTTAATTCCTCGTACTGCATCTCTTATAGCTGACCTCCAATGCTGTAGGATTCATCCCGTCGCTTGCCACCAATTGTTAAGACACCTCCCGTGTCTTTAAGCCAAACCGCCGTTTAGTAAACCTTCCCCGGCTGCAGTACAGTCTCTGTTCGCTTACTCTGTAACCCACGAACCAAATGCAGGGGAAGCGGCAATCTCCCGATCGAAATCCACGAACGGCTCCAAACTCCCGAACGGCAATATACGAACTGCTAGGAACCGTCGAACAATAATATCCCCAAAGCGGCTTTCGCTCCATCCAGCAGTCTCTAAACGTGAAGAAGAAATCCCCCCAATAACGAGACAGAAGCTCCGCATTGAGGGTCAAATAAGATCTGGGTTTACTGTGGGCTACCTGCCCGTATTTATGCAGGTCTCCCACCTGGTGGACACTCCCCTAGGGGACCAAATGGAAGACTTAAAGTACAGACAGATAGAAGGACATTTCTGACACACAGTCACATATTTTACCCACAGTGCATTCTGATTCCCTCCCCTCTGTCCTGGAGTTAATTACCAAGTAACTCAATTAACTCCAGGACAAGGACAGTCGCCATCTTAAACATGAAATAATAAAAGACACAAAAATGCATAACTACATGAAAACTGAACATTTCCCATTCGTATTACATGTCCCCAGATAGCCTGGATCTGAGTGCATATTATTGGCGAATAGCGCTCAGATCCCACACACATAGTTCAATCGCCATGGAGTCAAAGTTCTTACAGTCCTTCGGTACACGAATGACTCCATGGGTGGGCTATCTGGGTTAAGTCTTTTGTGTGTTCTCAATCTCCCGAACGGCCGATGTTCGCATGCTTTCGTGGAGGCAGCCAGGCGTTCCCTTGTTTCAGCGGTGTTCGACAGAAAAAGTGTCCGTTTTCCGTTCCATAGAAATAGAGCCAAACACCGCTGAGCGTTCGCATGATTTAAAATGGCCGCTGCCTCGTGGTCGACATACGAACGACGACCACCCTGAGTTCGGTTTAATTGAGAAGTGTCTGCGGTTAACCACAACGTTATAATGGTGATCACTTCGTTAACCTGCAGTACACTCCTCACTTGGGTGGCCGTTCGTTCGGCGGTTTTGTTCGGGAAAAAGAGTCATTCGAATGGCTGGGCTACAGAAACCAGCCATTCATACGAACGGGGACAAACAGACGAACGGGCAAAAATCCAGCAGACAGATGGTTCTGTCACATCTCCCCTCTGCTTGGGGAGATAATTGAGGAATCAACATAAGGTTCTAATAATATAATAACACAATAGTTCTAATAACCGTTTGTGCACAAGATAGTCGTGTGCCTCTTTGTTGGTACGTTATTTTTAAAAGCCCATAGAAAAGCACTTCTCAATGTTTTCCTATAGACGTCCAGCGTCTTCTCACTGATTTTCACAGTGAGAATTGCGGAAGCGCCTCTAGCGGCCATCAGTGAGACAGCCATTAGAGGCTTGATTGGCCCTTAGTAACCCTTCTCTGAAACTATGATTTCAGCTGCAGGGTTAAAACTAGAGAGACCTGGCACCCAGACCACTTCATCCTCACACCACTCAACATGTGTGATTGTTAACATAAATGTTATTCACCTATCTGCTTATCTGTTAAGACTTATTTCTGCATCACCCCTCCTTTTTTATTGATACTCACCCGAATGTCTTGTGTGACGAACGGAGCCTTGTCACGTGTTCTTGGAGGGACCTGCTGGCCAGCATGTTACCAAAAGACTATGGGCCCTTTAAAAAAAAAAAAAGGGGGATTTTATATTTGGTTCGGGAACCGAACAGCCGCACCAACCGGAGACCACCCTGGAGCATGTTAAGCCCAATTGCTACTTTGTAGCAATTTCCACCGCAGTGTTCTAAAGTGTTCATCTGGGTGGCCACAATTCTATGGACGACCACCTTGTTCCCGCAAATGCAGGCAGCAGTGTTTGGGCATGAATCTCATGGAACTGAAAACTGACAAAGAGTCCCGAACACCGCTGGACTTCCAGCACCGTCTGCGTTCGGTTCCACAACACTTAGAAAAGCGATGTTCAATGGAAACATTCGCACAAACAAGGGTTTAAAGATCCAGGGTAAAACTTAACTATGTGACCGCAAGCCCTGATTCTATGTAACGGTTTTGGGCATGGGACCATGCGGGCGGTCGGTCAAAATTAAGACTTCCAGGAAATTCCTGAACTGATCTGGGTGATTTTTGGATATGTTTGTCAACCAGATCAGGGCTATCAGGGGATATAACTTTTGTGGGGATTTTGTGTGTTTTAAGGTACTTTTTCGGGTGTTTGGAAAATTTATGTTTTTTTTCTGTGCTTGGAGATAATTGGATTAGATTAGTACAGTTCTTGATCCAATTATCTCCCAGGCACAGAGGAGGGATATTCTGATTTTGTATGGGAGTGTCCTGGATCTGAGAGCCAATGGGACTGAGTATTTATTTCTACTGTACTTTACTCTCAGGTCTAGGGGGGAGCGCCACTTGCATGTGGACGGTCATAAAAGGCCAGTTGCGGCTACCATTAAACGGAGATTTGTTTTACCCTTCATGAAGTCTAGGCTCATGTTTGGGGGATTGGAGAGCTATATTCACACTCTGGGGATTGCTATAAATCACTATACTCCCTTGGATCACAATACTTGCTCCTATAAGAGCAGCCTGCTTTGCTATCTGAACTAGGAGAGGTCTACCCACTGGAAGCTGGACTTGAGTCAAGGGTGGGTGGAGGACAGCGAGACCCCAACCAAGCTGCAGTGATTTGAGGGGTTTACAGTGGTAATGGTGTTCTGGTGCAGTGTTTATGGTACTCGCAAGTTCAAGGAAGTAGCGATTGACATAAGTACCCAGTTGGGGTGCCAGGCGGTCCGTCACACCTTGCTTGACCAATACTAGTTTCCTCTGTGCATCTCCATTCCATAGCTTTATTGCAGGCCTTTTTGACCCTATCATCTTCGTCTTCCACAGTCTGAGTTAAAAGTTCCCTGCTGGAAACCAGAACAGTTCTCAGTTGCCCACCAAACCCCACCCCCACCCCCAGCTCTTTATTCAATTTATAGATAGAATCTCACATACAATTTCAGGTAATTAGAAATGACAGCTGCAAACTAGGGATGCACCGAAATTTCGGCTGCCAAAAGTTTCGGACGAAATTGGGCATATCCCGTTTCGGATGAAAACGGGTCAAATTTGACGAAAAAAATAAATATATATTTTTTTGGTAGTGCATAGTTTAACAGACATGCTTGCATTAACAATTCAGGTGATTATATATGTCAGTATATTTATATCGGCAGACATTTTGTATTAGGACAGAAATTAAAAGTGTATATTGCCAGAGTCACTCAGAACAGAGCTGACTATTTAGTATTTCAGGCAAAACAGACACAGATTTTCTTTCTATCTGTAACTCTATTCATTCAAGTCTGAGCTAAGGCTCATGCAGTGATAAGGCAATGAAGTCTCACAGCAGAAGGGTGATGAATACTATTTCTTAATGTTAAAGGGACTCTCCAGGCAGCAGTTTTTACTCACCTGGTTCCAGCGCCGGGAGCCTTGTGAAGTTGCGCCCCCTTATTTCAAAATGACGAAATAGACGGGCGTGAGCAATCAGACGCTTCCATTTGGAAGCGTCATTGCTCCCTTGTGCGCATGCGCGGCTTCGCCGCACACATACTTCAGAGGGCGGCGTATGCGCAACCGCGAGCTGACTGCTCAGCTCGCGGTCTTTGCCCGCCCCCTCCTCTGCTGACAGGCAGAAGAGAGAAGACGCACACACAGTGCCTTCTCTCTCCTGCACGTCAGATGTATTTTAATACGTCTGACGTGTACAGGGCCTTTTTAGGGCCCTGCATGATAGAAAGTTCCTCTGGTGGCCGTCTGATAGGAATACCTCCAGTGGCCGTCACTCAATCAATGTAAACACTGCATTTTCTCTGAAAATACAATGTTTACATTAGATTGCCTGCAGGAAGCTATAGATCTCACCTGAACAACTACATTAAGCTGTAGTTGTTCAGGTGACTATAGTGTCCCTTTAATGGAATAGAAATAATCCTACACACAGCTTCACAAAAGAACACCAGTTACAGATAACACTTAATTCATTTTTACTTTCTAAATCTTACACAGTCCTATTGTAAGAAAAAAAAAGTAAAATTGAGGTTAGGAGGTGTCTATTTTACATTACGATTGGAATTGCCGAGGCTCTGTCTGGGGTAAGCCTTTGAAATTGACAGCAAATTTGAGTTACAGGGACATAAAATAGATAAAATAATGACGTCAAAATCATTTTCAGTTAACCCATTCTGCATAATGGCAAATGGACACCATGACAAGAAATTTTGGTGATAGTCTGTGGGGTAGACACCTGCAGTTCCCTATTGGTCCGATCAACTAATGACGTGCAGAGAGATTGGCCCTTTAAAAAGTAAGGACAAAGGAGATTGAGGGATTCACACATTCAACTCTCTGGGACTGACACTCAATTCGGACATTCAAGATTCAACATCTAACACTCAGCTCTCAAACCCTTTTTGAAACACTTGGACTAATTTTACTGTTACTTTCCAAATTAACACAACTCCAGAACTCTGAAAACATTTTCTACTGCATCCACCATTCCCACCCTGCGCCCACCATCATCACACCCTGGCCCACCATCCACCTCATTCCCACACCTGCGCCCACCATTCACACCCCATGCCCACTTTACCCTCCCACCATTCCCACCCTAAGTCCACCATCCACCATTCCCACACTGCGTCCACCATTCACACCCTGCGTCCACCATCCACCATTCCCACACTGCGTCCACCATTCACACCCTGCGTCCACCATCCACCATTCCCACACTGCGTCCACCATTCCCACCCTGCGTCCACCATTCCCACCCTGCGTCCACCATTCCCACCCTGCGTCCACCATCCACCATTCCCACACTGCGTCCACCATTCCCACCCTGCGTCCACCATTCACACACTGCGTCCACCCCACAGTGCGCTGTATGGGGAGATTGCCAATAGTGACAGGATCCCTGAGCTCACACACAGAGTGTAACCCCAGCTACATGTTTATTACTAACCGGGCCCAGTACCCACGCTATCACCGTGCAGGGTTTATTACTAACCGGGCCCAGTACCCACACTATCACCGCGCAGTGTTTATTACTAACCGGGCCCAGTACCCACACTATCACCGCGCAGTGTTTATTACTAACCGGGCCCAGTACCCACACTATCACCGCGCAGTGTTTATTACTAACCGGGCCCAGTACCCACACTATCACCGCGCAGGGTTTATTACTAACCGGGCCCAGTACCCACGCTATCACCGCGCAGTGTTTATTACTAACCGGGCCCGGTACCCACACTATCACCGTGCAGTGTTTATTACTAACCGGGCCCGGGCCCGGTACCCACACTATCACCGTGCAGGCAGGGAGCTCCTCACACCCGGCTCACAGCGCTGATACAATCACTGGAGTCACGTGACTCCGCACCGTCTGTCCGGCTGAGCGGTGCCGCGGTGAATGCTGGGTGAGGAAGGGGCGGTGCTTACAAACCGACTAAACAGGAAATCCGCATTCTGAGACAGGAAATGACGCCACCGAGAGTGACCCGCCCGGCGCCATGATGGATGAGGGAATAGCTACTATTAATCAATAGGAGAAGTAAGGGCAGCCATTAGTGTCAGTCAGGATGGGCACATTGTCATGTATTATAATTCCCATCCCTAGAGCCAATACTGAGAGAGAGAAGGAGAGGGGGTAACATGGAGAGAGAGAGAAGGAGAGGGGGTAACATGGAGAGAGAGAGAGAAGGAGAGGGGGTAACATGGAGGGAGAGAGAGAAGGAGAAGGTAACATGGAGAGAGAAGGAGAGAGATAGCACATAGAGAGAAGAAAAGGAGAGAGGTAATATGGAGAGAAAGGAGAGAGGTAACATAGAGAGAGAAAGGAGAGGATAACATATGGAGAGAGAGAGGGTAATAGAGAGAAAGAGAGGCTAACATGGAGAGAAAGGAGAGGTAACATAGAGAGAAAGAGAGAGGTAACATGGAGAGAGAGAGAGAGAAGAGAGAGGGTAACATGGAGAGAGAAGGAAGGGATAACATGGAGAGAGAGAGAGAGAGGGGTAACATGGAGAGAAAAGGAGGGTAATATAGAGAAGGAGAGGGGGTAACATGGAGAGAGAAGGAGAGGGGGTAACATGGAGAGAGAGAGAAGGAGAGGGGGTAACATGGAGAGAGAGAGAAGGAGAGGGGGTAACATGGAGAGAGAGTGAGAGAGAGAGTTATTATTGTCCTCAGTGACCGCTAATGCAGCCATTCATTACTTAGTGAGCAGCAGGGAGGATACTGGATCTTTAATACAATGCTGTCACAATTACAGACAATTACACTAACATGGAGAGAGAGAGAGGGAGAGGGGGTAACCTGGAGAGAGAAGGGGCAACATGGAGGGAGAGAGAAGAAGGAGAGGGGTAACTTTATGGAGGGAGAGAGAGAAGGAGAGGGGGTAACATGGAGGGAAAGAGAAAGAGAGGGGGCAACATGAAGAGAGAGAGAGAAGGAGAGGGGGCAACATGGAGAGAGAGAGAGAAGGAGAGGTATGGGATCTGAGCTCTATTCAGTGATATTGTGTGCTCAGATCTAAGCTATCTGGGGATACGTTGAATGTGGGGATTCTGTTTGGTAGTTTGGGAATTGTATATTTTTATGTATTTATATTGTCATTATAAAATGGAAGTTATGCTCTATCCTCGGAGATAATTGAGTTACTTCTAGCACTTAACCCAATTATCTCCAGGATACAGAGGGGGGTTCTGCAATGTTCAGGTGGGAGTGTTTATACCTGTATCGTTCTGATTGGTTACTGTAAGAATTTGTCACAGTCTTCTACCAGGTCCCTATGGGAGTGTCCCTTGGTGGAAGACCTGCATAAAAGCCGGGCACGTAGCCCACATTAAACAGATTCCTGCTTGACCCTCAATACAGAGCCTCGTCTCGTACTTGGGGGGGATTATTCATGTGTTTTCCTGTTCGGTGCTTCGGAGTGTGTAATGGACCACCTGGCCCCCCCGACTGAGTACCTCCGTTGAAGGATGCTCCTAGCGCTTACAGAGGACTGCAAGCGCTCCGCCAGACACCACAACCACCGTAGACCCCACGAACCGCCGCAGCTTGGTTGGGGTCTAGCCGTCTCCTACCCACTCTGGACCTACGACAAGGCTCCAGGTTCCAGTGGGTGAACCTCTCCTCCAAGAGAATGAAGCAGGAACAAGCTCTTAAAAGAGCTTAGTAGTGATTAGCTAAGGGAGTATGCAGAACATAGCAATCCCTTGTAGTGATATAGCAATTCCCTCAATAAGAGACAGGACTCTAGATTGAGGGTGAAGTAGAACTGTCTGTACTGGCACATACAGCCTCTTTTATTCACATTCTACAAACGTAATACTGCCCACAGGGTTTTAAAGCACAACCAATCAACACATTATAACACAGCTAACACTTCCATTCATTACATCAGAAATCCTCCCCTCTGCCTGTGATACAATTATCTCAACACAATAGACTAACTTAATTATCAGAGGCAGGAAAATACAGTATTATAAAACATATCACAGGGACCCCAAAACATTCAATAACCCCATAAAAAATTCACCCAGAGCCGTTCAGTAGTTTGAAAGATACGGTTTAATGCAGATTCCGCAGAACATATACAGGCATTATGAAAAATAATTACTGTTAAATGTGTCCCCTGTTCTATAGTTTAAAACTACTGCACGATGTCTACCGGCGAGATGGCACAGTGTAGAAAAGTCAAAACAGTGTCTGTGAGTTAAAATGGCCGCCATCCATTGTTCTCACCATGTGCCTCTGATACATGAAATGGTGGCCACCCAGTAACTCCACAGTATGTCCCCAGATGGTTCTTAAAGGGCCAGCAGCAGCATAATAAAATACAATAATAACAGCAAATATAAGTGGATAGTGTGTATATGTATATATAATTATGTATACATTTGTCTCTCTAGGTAAGTATTCCATCCCCCTCATGCTGTGAGACATCATTCCTTATCACTTATCTTGTTTACATAACACATTCCTTATTATTAAATTTTGTGTCTGTCTTGCCTGAAAATACAAAATGGAGTCAGCTCTGTTTTGAGTGTGTAACGGAACGCTGATCTCTCACAGACTATTTCCTCTGGTAATCCTAGTGTGGCTCAGGAACCCATAAGTAACCCAGGAGAACATCCACCGTAATCAATATAATAATCCAATAGAGTAGCAGGCACGATCAGTAATATAATTCAGCAATATCCCATCACGTTTCCCAATAACTGGACGACACACAGTATCAGGAGCAGAACTAGGACTTTTAATCAAACACTCTGCTTTTATGCACATTCTTACACAAAAGGACTGCCCACAGGGTTTTGAAGAACAACCAATCAATACGTTATAACACAGCTAAACACTCCCATTCATGACATCAGAAATCCTCCCTGTAGCAGAACCCCTTTGGCTGTCCAACTTATTCCCTTGTTATGGTTGACACTTAAGAGTTTTCCCTTTGCCTGGATTATACAGAATCACCGACCACCCTGGGTGGCTATACTATGTTCGGTATAAAGATGGAACAGCTTACCTGTGAACAGTTCTATTCACCATACGAACTAAACAACCGAACGACCGGACCACCCTGGTGTGAAGGGTGGCTGTAATTTACCTCCCTGATTGCTTATTACATTCCCTTGAATGCATGAACACTCTGTTATATTCCCTGGGTAGCCGCCATTTCGGCAGCCGAACACATGGCGGCGGCCTTCTTAAACCCGCGAACAACGGTGTTTGGTCGTTGAATGTCTGGAACTCAAAACGGACACTCGACTAACCGAACACCGCTAAGACCTCCAGGGCTTAAGAAAGTACTGATGGAAACGCACGAACGGCCAGTCGTTAGGTAGGATGAATCCCACGAACTAGGGGATTCATCCGGTTACCAACATAATTATGGATGGTATAGCCTTTCGGGACTTTTGAGGCACTTTACCCATGCGGTCGGTCAAATCTTTACCTTCTCATAACTCCCGAACCCCTGGTCTCATCTGGGTGATTTTTGGATATGTTCCTCACCCAGATCAGGGCTACCAGGGGGTACCATATTTAAAGATGTACCCCAAATATTAGGGGTACATCCAAGAATTGGGGAAAAGTATGCATTGTATAATTATGTTAACTGTTAATCTAAGGGGAGGAGATGTGTGGGAGGTAACGCCTATGGGATTGGTTACTGTACTAATTATGGTGAGTCCCTCCCTTGCATGGGAGAATCTCATAAAAGCAGGAAAGCCATTAAACTTCAGTTCTACTCCTGATACGGTGTGTCATCCAGTGAGTGGGAAAGATGAGGGGACACTGTTGGTTTTTATTGCTGATTGTGCTGGCTACCCTCTTGGATTTACTACTTGTTCCTGCATTCTTTTAATGGAGTTAAGCTGTGGGAAATCAGCTCTCCGCTACACTCCCCTCTGCCTGTGATACAATTATCTCAACACAATAGACTAACTTAATTATCACAGGCAGAAAATATACAGTTTTTACAAAATATTAATAACTTTCAAAGTATACATGCCATTCACATAAAACATACATTTACAGAATCAGCACACTTGAATTATACAAATACTCAAAAATAATGCAAATCCCTCAAGTAGTTCAAAAGTTAGTTGGGAGTCCTTTTCTGTCGGTCAATTTCACACAAGAAAAATGCACGAATGGGCCAGTTCATGCAAATAGTACAGCATCACCTGGTGTTCGAATTGTCAAACGCACTTCGACTTTAGCCGAAGCGTCGAAGTGGATGAGAAGGTAAACTTCAGCGGTGTTCGTGCCGTCGAGTAGCCGATTTCAGTTCCATGAAATCGATGGCAAAACCCCACTGACCACGTGCGAATGAACTAAAATGACCGCTGCCACGTGTTCGGCTGTCGAATGGCGGCCACTTCGATTACTTCGGCACTTCGGCTACATCCGAAGTGCCATAACAAAGCTGCAGGTCTTTTACCAAAGTACTTTAAAGGGCCAGAAACAGTGCAGTACAATACACTATGCCCAAATACCATCTTTAAAGGGCAATACCCACCGGGCCATAGTCACATGGCAGGAGGCGGGCAAGCAAGCCCCTCCAAAAGCTCATGGCAAACTCTCTCAAAGGGGTGAGTTTGCTACAGAGTGTGACTGGGAATATACACTTTCAATTTCTGTCTAAGCACAAAATGTCTGCCTATATAAATATACTGACATAGTCCGTGAAAAAGACCTACCCTTATTGATTATTTTGCAGCCCGCTATATTGTCCGTATTGAATTTTACTGATTTACCCCTCCAAAGCTGGCCCCATACTCGACCCGCTGCCACTATGGGATAAATTTTGAAAAGTGCAGAGGTTATATTGAAAGATGGCAAAGTTAACATCTCTATAGGCCATGTATCTCTGAACCACCTGTCTCCAAAGATGGCTGCAAAACCTGAGTGGGCTGCAGCATCTGTCCACAACACCAGGGTGTCATCTGCTAAAGGAGTGATGATCATATTTTTCTTGTTCCAGTCTGACAAGAATTGAGGCCACATGGTAAAATCTGCCCTAGCCTGTATGTCCAGTGTGACTATGCTGTTGTCGTTTGATAACAAACTAAGTAGTCGTGAAATAAAAGCGCGACCTTGTGCTGTTATTTTCATGGCAGAGTTCCTTGAACCCAGGAGAGATTGGAAGTCTTTCCGAGAACCGATTCCTCTGATAAGGAATAGTTCGATCTCTGCCTTGATTCTATGAACCTTGTCATACGGGAGGCTTGCTTGCATCGGGGTTGAGTCTAAACATATCCCTAGAAACGTCAGTTTGGTGGTGGGACCTACGGTTTTGTCAGTAGCTACCAGCACTCCTATAGTGGTAAATAGCGTTACTGTTTTGATTATTCTTTGAGGGGTGGTCTTTGGGTTTTCTACTATCAGAAAATCATCCAAGTAATGAATTACGACTGGACAACAGCTGATGTTTAGCAGAAGCCAGCACAGCGTGTGTGCGAACAGATTAAATAACTTGGGGCTACTTTTGGTGCCAAAAGTTAAGCAGTTAGCAAACTAATAAAGACTTCTCCATCTTATTTCATGTAAATGCCACAGCGACTGATGTATTGGTCTATTGCGACTTATTGCAAATTGTTGCATTCTAGTGTACCTGCTGGCAGTGCGATTGTGCCAAACTCCCCCTTTTAAGGGAGTTTGCCATGTGTTTTTGGAGGGGCCTGCTTGCCCGCCTACTGCCCTGTGACTATGGCCCCTGGATGTATTGCCCTTTAACCCCTTAAGACCGGAGGGCGTACTATTACGCCCTATTCTAAGTGGCTCTAAACGTCGCCGGGCGTAATTGTACGCCCTCCGGTCTTTCTGTACTTACCCGGTCGCAGGCGATCGCGGTTCAGGGGACTCCCAGGGAGCCCCCCGCGGCACGTCCGACCCCCTGGAAGCCCCCCGGCCATGTGAGAGTGAGGTCCTTGCGAGGACCCCACAATCACATGGCCGGGTAGGCTGCCTGCTGCATTGCCAGCAGGGGGGCTGCCTGTAATGACAGGTGGTCCCCCTGCTGGCTGAAAATAAAAATAAAATAATTAAATGTAATAAAATAAAATATATATACTTAGATCATATATATGTTATATATATGATCTAAGTATATATATACACATACACACACATACACTGTCTAGGTGTATTTTGCTATTTATATATATATATATATATAATTATATATATATTAATATCAAATTACACGTAGACTGATACTGATTAAATATATATAATTATAAAAAAATTATTAAAAAATATATAGATGTTATTTCCTTCTAACTGTATTGTGATATTAATATATATATATATTTATATCAAAATACACGTAGAACGAAATAATATATATATCTACATACATAAATATATACTCATATATCACTATATATACCTATTTATAAATAAAAATATTTTTGAAAAATTATATATATATATACACATATAGATTCACATACATACATATATATATATATATATATATATATATATACATACATATATTAATTCTACATATATATTTATGTAATATTTTTACATAATTAGGTATCTTAATTTATTACAATTAGCGGGACCTGCCTGACAACCCATGCCGAAAGTAAA
Organism: Pelobates cultripes; assembly: GCA_933207985.1. Classification (NCBI taxonomy): domain Eukaryota; kingdom Metazoa; phylum Chordata; class Amphibia; order Anura; family Pelobatidae; genus Pelobates; species Pelobates cultripes. Next base: position 416,367,206 of record OW240912.1, on the reverse strand, counting down.
GGGAATTTAGTTTGCTAGCACTATATTTAACCCTATAACTTTCCAAGACACCATAAGACCTATACATGGGGGGTACTGTTCTACTCGGGAGACTTCGCTGAACACAAATATTAGTGTTTCAAAACAGTAAAATGTATTACAACGATGATATCGCCAGTAATAGTGCCGTTTTTTGCATTTTTCATGCACAAACAGCACTTACACGGACGATATTATTGCTGTGATACTTTTTGCTGTTTTGAAACACAAATATTTGTGTACAGCAAAGTCTCCCGAGTATAACAGTACCCCTCATGTACAGGTTTTATGGTGTTTATAAAAGTTACAGCGTCAAAAATAAGGCTTGCGTTTCATTTTTTTCACATTAAAATTCGCCAGATTGGTTACGGTGCCTTTGAGATCCTATGGTAGCTCAAGAATGAAAATTACCCCTATGATGGCATACCATTTGCAATAGTAGACAACCCAAGGTATTGCAAACGGTGTATGTCCAGTCTTTTTTAGTAGCCACTTAGTCACAAACACTGGCCAAAATTGGCATTTTTTGCATTTTTCACACAAACAAATACTAACGCTAACTTTGGCCAGTGTTTGTGACCAAATGGCTACTAAAAAAGACTGGACATACCCCATTTGCAATACCTTGGGTTGTCTACTATTGCAAATGGTATGCCATTATGGGTGTAAATTTCATTCCTGGGCTACTATAAAGTCCCAAAGGCAACGTAACCAATCTGGCGAATTTCAATTTCAAATGTAACGTGCTATATTTGACCCTGTAACTTCCCAAAACGCCATATGTACATAGGGGGTACTGTTTTACACGTGAGACTTTGCTGAATACAAATATGTGTATTTTATTGCAGTAAAAGCAAACAGTATTAAGACATTGACAGTTAAAATGTCATGTAGAACTAAAAAATCTAAATAAATCTTATTTTCTCCAATTTTTTTCATATTAAATTATGTTTCATAGCTAAATATTTGATATTAAATGAAAGCATAATGAATAAAATGATATATAATAAGGGTGGGTGTATTTACTATGAAAGAGGTGAATTACGGTTGGACAGACATGTAGCGCAAATGCCAGGTTTTGTTTACATTTTGTTTCGTTCACAACGTGTACATTTGGCTCCGTCCTTAAGGGGTTAAAAGCACTATTTGGGCACATTGGATTTGAAAAGGCTGTTTCTGCCCCCTTAAACTCTACTGGAAAGGTTCTGCACTTTCGCAGTGGCACTTTGGAAACAGCCGAAGTGCTGAAGTAGTGGAAGTGGGCGCGGCCATTTTATTTAGTCGAACGGCATTCAGCGGTGTTTGGTCGTTGAGTTCATGGAACTCAAATCGGACACTCGACGTCACGAACACGGCTGAACTTTACCTTCTCTGAACTGCAACTCTTCAACTAGAGTCGAACGGCGTTCGACAATTCGAACGGCACTTTAACATTGACATTTGCACGAACGATTGCCATTCATCTATTTGAACTGCATGTAATATGGAAAATAGACGGTCAAATGTGACTTCCATGGAACTTTTTAACCCCTGCTCTGATATGGGTGATTTTTGGATATGTTGTACACCCAGATCAGGGCTATCCAGGGATATTCGTGGGTATATGTTGTATTTTGGGGTTTGTATAAATGTATGTTTTTTTCTGATAATTAAGTTATTCCATTAGCTAACTTAATTATATTACAGGCAGAGGGGAGGGCTTGCTGAATGTATGTGGGAGTGGTTCGGTGTTAATTATTGTTTCTATTGGCTTTTGTAAATTTGTGACCTGTGTTCCACAAGGTCCACCTGGGCAGTAACCTTGTGGGGAAAAACCTGTAAGGGACAATAAACCCTCAGACTGCGGAGTTCCTGTTTTACCCTCAACATAGAGCCTTGTCTCATGTGTGGGAGAAAAGGCTGCATCTACATTATACGCTGTATACTCCCCTGGCAGTAATCACAAAGCTCTTTTAACCCTTTAAGGACAAAACTTCTGGAATAAAAGGGAATCATGACATGTCACACATTTCATGTGTCCTTAAGGGGTTAAGAGTTTGTTCCTGCTTCGCTCTCTGAAGGAAGAGAGGTTCACCCACTGGAGCCTGGTCGTAGGTCCAAGATGGGTAGGAGACGGCGAGACCCCCACCAAGCTGCAGCGGTTCGTGGGGTCTGCAGCGCTTATCGTGTCAAGTGGAGTGCTTAGAGCCCTCGGGAAGCACTAGGAACATCCATCAACGGTGCCATGTGATCAGTTACAGTGATTAACCCCCGTGTGAAACCCTTCCATGAAAACCGTGAGTAAAAATTTAACTAAATCCTGTGAGGGGTAAGAGTTAAGGTAAAATGCTAATGTATCAACCTGCACTTCAGTTAGTCATTTCCTAGGAAAAAGTCAGTTTGGGCACATAGAGTTGGCGTGAGCTCGGAAACAGATGGAACAGACGTGCAACAACCTGCAGGCGCTGAAACTGCAGTCACCTGCGTTGAAGTTGTTGCCTTTCTGTGCCTTGCCCAGAAACACTATCAGTCTCCCAAGCTTATAGGGACACTATAGTCACCTGAACAACTTTAGCTTAATGAAGCACTTTTGGTGTATAGAACATGCCCCTGCAGCCTCACTGCTCAATCCTCTGCCATTTAGGAGTTAAATCCCTTTGTTTATGAACCCTAGTCACACCTCCCTGCATGTGACTTGCACAGCCTTCCATAAACACTTCCTGTAAAGAGAGCCCTATTTAGGCTTTATTGCAAGTTCTGTTTAATATATTCTTATCCCTTGCTTTGTTAATAGCTTGCTAGACCCTGCAAGAGCCTCCTGTATGTGATTAAAGTTCAATTTAGAGATTGAGATACAATTATTTAAGGTAAATTACATCTGTTTGAAAGTGAAACCAGTTTTTTTTTCATGCAGGCTCTGTCAATCATAGCCAGGGGAGGTATGGCTAGGGCTGCATAAACAGAAACAAAGTGATTTAACTCCTAAATGGCAGGGGAATGATCTATACACTAAAACTGCTTTATTTAGCTAAAGTAATTTAGGTGACTATAGTGTTCCTTTAACTTTTAGTCCTTTCTGTTCGTTCTTACGGGTGCTGGGGTGGCATAGCTAGTAGTGGGTAAACTGGACTCGCTGGAGCACAAATTTGTAGAGTGGGAGTTTGACGAGCAAATTACAGAAGCTGGTGGTACTAGCCTGGCAAAGTGGCGACAAAACAACTCCGTGTCCATGTGAACTGCGCAAAGTTTGCCACTGTTTTAGCTGAAACAGATTTGTGGTAGTCGTAAAAAGTAAAACCACCGTATTTGTGTCCCAGATCTACCAATTTGTGTATGTACAAGTCCAGTTCCTCTCTACGTTGGGGAAAATGTAAACATATCACGTCTCTAAACAAACCGAACGCTAGTACGAAATCTGGTATAGACAACTTTTTTTTTTTTTATCTGGGATCTGTTGCTTTGAGTACCCCTGACAAGTCACCATAGTTGTATGTTTTATTTTCCACTATGTCTTGTGACGCTATCAATATGAGATCTTAATGTTAGGTGGGACCATGTACGCTGGTGTGATAAAGTGTAGTGGGAACCTGTGAAGTCTTTGTACCTGTAACCTTACCCTGAAAACTAGTTTGTTCAATGCTTTGTGTAGGATGGATATCTGGGAACATAACAGTAGCTGGTATTGGAGATTCCAACTTCCCCATTCTTTGGTTTAAGTTATTGATGGATGACAGACTGGATATCATCATGGCCTATATTCCTGTCAGGGTCTCATTAATATTTTCATGTGTACTGGTCCCTGGATGTGGGTTATGCAAATTTGTCATCATGACCCTATACAGTTATGCCTTTCTGGTGGTGGCAGGATATGGTATCCCCCTACACCTTAGCTCTGCAGCGATCTTTGACCTCAAGGAACAAGGGCTTGTAGGGTCTTAATGTTCGCCTGAGGTGGGGGCAGTAGCTGGAGTGGGTGGTCTAGCTGGCATGCTGGGGAGGAAGAAATAGTCTCCTTAGTCTGACACGTGTGACGTTCTACAATTTAATAAAACGTGAGATTTGTAATATGGATTACTGACATTAACATACAAGGCCTTAACATGTCCACTGCCATCAACTTGATAAACCAGGAATAATTTGTATATATTTGATATTACTTTCAAAAGTGATCATCTCAAAGAAGTATTTAATCTGCTTTTGAAAATTTGTGTTTTATGCATATTTTTTTTTTAATCTATTAAATTCAATTAAGGTTACGATGGTTCTGTTAATGTGTCAATCTTCTAAATGATTAGAACCCATTAAAACTTGACTGATTCATGTAGGTGTAGGATCCTTTTCTATTGAAACACTGGAAAAAGTAATGTAAAAAAGGATCAGAACAGACACTGTGAATTGTTCAACATCATTAAATTATCCATCAGCAGCCATTACATGATAAATGTTCAGGATTGCAATCAAGGGTATAAGTAGTAAACAAATCAAGAATCTGTATTAAGGATTTAATAATTACAAAATTAACTATTACTGTGCAAGCAAAAATAATTTTGTAACTAATCTATAAAGTGATAAAATATTGAAAGGAGAATAAAAAGTGCTAAAATTAGGTAGCTGAACACATTTTTACCAAGATTATTTTACAAGAGTAGAACAAACATAACATTTTCAATTAATATGAAATACATTTTAAAAAATTTTAAAAAATGGTACCTACTGAAAAAATAATGATTGGAGTTATTTTTTACAGGATTATTTACTAAAAGTGAGAATTCAAGATGATTTTCACACATAAGGTGAATATATCTAAAGTGGAAATATTCTCAAAATTAACCATGCTTTCAGGTTGGCTACTCTGGCTTAAAATGTCAAATTCACTATGAATTCTCACTGTAGTGAATAACCCGAATAGTGTCAGCGTGAGAGGTTTTGCTATAGTGGAAACTGGATGCCAAATATAAAATCTGCATTACAGTTTTTAGTATTTCTCACATTCACAATACAAAATGGTTTATTCCCATATTAATCCTTTGATGATTTCTGAAACCTTAGAGTTGACAACATCATTTCCCACATTCATAACATCACATTTGTCTTTTGTGTGAGTTCTCTGATGGTTAATAAGATGTGCATGCCGGCCAAAACATTTCCCACATTTAGAACACGAAAAAGGTTTTTCTCCTGTGTGAGTTCTCTGATGGCTAACAAGATGTGAGTGTTGGCTGAAACATTTCCCACATTCAGAACACGAGAATGGTTTCTCTCCTGTGTGAGTTCTCCTATGTGTAATAAGCTCAGATTTACTAACAAAACATTTCCCACATTCAGCACATGAAAATGGTTTCTCTCCTGTGTGAATTCTCCGATGTTTCCCAAGATCGGACATTGTAACAAAACATTTCCCACATTCAGAACAAGAAAAAGGCTTCTCCCCTGTGTGAATTCTCATATGTGCAACAAGATGTGATCTACTGATAAAACATTTCCCACATTCAGAACATGAGTAGGGTTTTTCTCCTGTGTGAGTTCTTTTATGCATACTAAGGTTTGAAATCACACTAAAACATTTCCCACATTCAGAACAAGAGAAAGGTTTTTCTCCTGTATGGATTCTGCAATGTCTAACAAGATCAGATTTAGTAACAAAAGATTTCCCACATTCAGAACATGAGAACGTTTTTTCGTTTGTGTGTGTTCTCTGATGTCGAACAAGAAGTGAATTTTGGCTATAACATTTACCACATTCAGAACATGAGAATGGTTTCAATCCTGTGTGAGTTCTCTGATGTTTCACAAGATATGAGTTACAGGAGAAACATTTCCCACATTCAGAACACGAGAAAAGTTTTTCTTTTGTGATAATTTTTGAACAGTTAAACATTTTCCATGTTCCGAATGGTGGAAATGTTTTAGTTTTTCTATTTACTCTGTTTATATCATTTATAGGCATAAAGGATTCTGAAAGATTCCTTGTTTTTTTAGAGTTGGAGTTCTTGGTCTTTTTATTAAAAGATTCATTCATAGTCTTGATTAGTGTATTTCTATTCTTTTCTTGTCCGATGGGATAACTTCTGTTGACGGAACCATCTGAAAGAAATGTACTGGGAGTTATGGAAAATCTGTTACGATAAATGATTTATTTTTTACCATACTCAAAAAAAACGGATAATATTTTCATGAAAGATCAGATATGTTACTGCGAAGCATCAGACGAGGTGATAAAGAATGACTTTAAAAAAACATGGTGAGTGTTTAAACACCATCACTATCAAAATAGTGCATTTTACTTTCATTTGCATCTCAAAATTAAATTAAGTCTATAAAGCTTCACTTACCTATATTTAAATTTCAGGAATAACTCTTTCCGCTTTCCTACTATCTGCAAATATCTATTAGAAATTATCTAATTGTGAGTACTGAGAACTCTCACTGTCCTTAGTATTGTTACTCTGGGTCTCAGTACTCACAACAAAGAACAAATAGGATAAGGAAATATAAGAAAATCAATATAAAAATAGTAATACCAATACAGTATTTGTATTAGAACCTGTGTATTAGAATAAGGTAAAACCAAAAAAAAAAATAACCTTAAAAAGGAATTGTTGTACTTTTCTAAGGTCAACAGAGGTCAGTAAAAACCTAAATTTAAAATTATTTTTTTGATGGAGTGCTTCTGAAGGTCATTGTACCCCTCTATAAAACAAACACACAAACACTATTAAAGTTCAATTTACAGAGCAGGAGATAATTTCTAAAGCAAAAGTTAATATTTGATTGAAAATTTAATTTGCAGGCTGTGGGGGGGGTCACCGTCAAGGAAGGTATGACTAGCCACTAATAGTCAAAGTCCACATTGTGTTACCTAAATTAACGCTATTCGTGGCCTCATACACGTTTCTTATTTCATGGGTTATTAATGTGCAAGACACTTGATGATATCATTCATAACTAGTGACATGTTATTTTCATATCTCTTGATAGGAATAATTTTCACTTGTCTGCTCAACCAGCTGAAAATTATAAACTATTAATAAAAAATGTTTAAACATAAAAAAAATGTAGTTAATATTGGGGGGCGGAGCCTGACTGTAGAAAATGTCAGATGTGTTTTCGTTGAGTTCAATGAACAAACTACTAAATCTGCCCAATTAAAAGAAAACTCACTGTCTCCCACTGGACAATCACACTATTTGTTTCTACAAGCTCCTGTGACCACATTCCTGGGGCATATATGTCCGGATATAGTTGCGGCCTACGTTAGATCGGAGTGGAAAGAGACGAACGCTCTCCTCGCTCACAGGTCAACAAAGTTTACCCATCGGGCTTCTATCCCCCACCCCCCTTTTGGACCGGAGGGGGTTATCCTGGTCCCCGCTGGCATGCTGACCCACTCACCTCTGCTGATTTGAACAACTCCTTCAGAGCTGACAACCTGCACACAAAGTACCAACATGGCCGGCGATGGCAAGTCACCAGCCCTTTCAACTTCCAAATTATGGGCCACACGGGAGGAGAGGCTCAATAAAGCCTTTGAAAGAATATGGAAGCAATTCTGGTACAGAATCCAGCGTCGTGCAGAGAGACTCGGCACTGTACCTAATCTCCAGCCTGATCCCCCCAAAAAAGACCACGTGCTGAGACCCACTCGGAAAAGCCTAAAATTAGTACCACTAGTGAAGAAGCAGAGGCTGGAACCTCGGAAGGCGCATAAGCGTTGAAGACTTGATCGCACTATGGACCACTATCTTCCAGGGCGACGGAACAGGTTGGGAAAGCTCCCTGCGCCCATCTCACATCCTCAGAAGGCCATTGCACTGCGTGTAAACAAGCTGTCAGTTCAAGGGCCTCAAGACCAAGCCCCAGGTCGTATTCCTCGATGGGACTCATGAGTGTGTTGCCGTGAACTGTTTGAAGGCCTGGAGCCAATGGGATACAGCAATGTGGGACTTGAGTCATCAACATTACTGGGGTAGTGTCCATGACATACTGGGTATCGGCTGAAACACACTTTGCTCCTATAGATACAGCTCTCTGTATCTATATGGTTTTCTCTGCTCCATTTTTTTTGTACAATGTTATGCACCGTTCCACCATACAGCACCCAGTGGTATTAATTACTCTAAGTCTACCATATAGCACCATGCCTATGTTAAGCTTGTTTCACCCTCCCTAGCATTGGCAGCTAGACTACTTCCAAAATCCGGCATGTATTATTATAACGGCACCCCCAGGCATAAAAGGGGTTAAACTGCCGTTTAGAAGATCTTCCCCGTCCAGAGACACAGGCACAGCTACTGCAGAACCCCAAACTCCCGAACTGGAACCTCACGAATAGCTGCTAGCAGCTGAACAGGAAAAGCACCCAAGCGGCTTACACTCCTGGCAATCAGTCTCTAACAGCATACAGTAAATTCCCCCAAGAACAAGACAAAGCTCTGTGTTGAGGGTCAAGCAGGAACAGACTGAGCTGTGTCTTTATTGGCCTTATATACACATTTTACAGACAAAGTCCCACCCACAGGCTTTTGTGGAACATCCAATCAAAACATACAACACAGATAAACAATCCCTCCTCTCTATCCTGGAGATAATTAGGAAGTAATCCAATTATCTCCAAGGACAGAGGCAAAACTCCATTAAAGCACATGGCAGTAAAGAGACAGTAAAATACAATAAAATACACAAGGTTACATTTATTACATAAAATACAGACATGCAACATATCCCCAGATAGCTTAGGTCTGAGCGCACATTATTACTGAATGGCGTTCAGACCACATACATACAGTTCAATTGCCATGGAGCCAAAGTCTTTTATTACACGAATAGGCTCCATGGCATAGCTATCTGCGTTAAATGAGTTCATTCAGTAAATCCGAGAATCTACCGAACACCAGGGCAGAAATACATGAATAGACCTTTCTGCATAGGAAAATAACGTATTTAAATGCCGGTCCATAGTCAAAAGGCAGCAGGCAGGCAACCAGGCTCCTCCAATGCATAGTGGTGAGATTGGTCTCGTCACAATGTTTTCATTTTTATTTCTCATCCTCGCTCTCAGGTAGTAAGGCGTACATATTGCCTCTGTTTATTCCCTATTGACAGGTATGATACCTTGTAGTATGTGCTCACCACCAATCTGTACAGTCACCTACTGTCATTTATTTACCAATCCTTAAGCAAGGTTTATAGTAACCTGCCACTGACAATATGGATTGCACACTATCAGACCCAGTATAAGTACTCTAACAGACATGCGAGACCAGCTTGCAAATTACTTGTTTTTATTAAGTTTAGTCAAAAAAGTAATGTAACTAAACGAATAGCCAGTTAACCTAGCTTGTGTCACTCATTATTATTGATTTCTTATTCATTGGCTTATCTTTTATGAACGTGTTTATTATTACTAAAAATGTGCAGTTCAATCTTGTCATGACACTGTGTTGATTTAACAAGCCTGCAAAGGCCTGATTTTGCTGTTGTGGCATTACAGGTCAGCTTGTACTTATATGCACCAAAAATAAAGAATTAAAAAAAAGCTTAGATTGAATCAGGGTTTAGTGGTGTGCATTGGCAGCTGTCCAGGAAGTAGGAGGGTCTGGGAGGGAGGGTCTGCTGGAGATTGGCCGGGACGTGTCAGCTAACCGGAGTTCGCGGCGAACCGTTCGCGAGAAGTTCGCGGACGGTTCGCGACATCTCTAAACACTACGTGTTGAGTGTCAAGAAGATCTGACGTTTTAATCAAACACTCTGCTTTTATGCCCATTTTACAAACATAGTACCGCCCACAGGGTTTTGAAGAACAACCAATCAAACACGTATAATATAATAAAACACTCATTCATTCCCACAAAATCCTCCCCTCTGCCTGTGATATAATAACTGTACACAATGGGTTAATGTAATTATCACAGGCAGGAAAAATATACTTTTTACACATGTACTGTAACTTTAAATATATACATTCAATCTTCACACACAATCTTTCAGCACACTTTACTTACAAACATATCCAAAATTCAGCCAATTCCATCCAGGGGTTAAAAAGTTAGTCGGAAGTCCTTTTATGAAAGACCACAAGCACATTTTCATGCCCAAAACAGTTCCATAGATTTGGGCTGTGCGGTCGGTCTATTTCACACTGAAAAAAAGACTAAGTCCCATTCGAATGCACAAATGGGGCACCATTCATGCAATTGGCTCAGTATAGCAGTACATTCAAACTGCCGAACAGGACTTAGTTTCCAGCCGCAGAGTCTAAGTGTAGGAGAAGCGATTTCAGTTCCATGAATTTGTCTGCACACACCGATGACAGCGTGCGAATGAACAAAGATGGCCACCGCCACGTGTTCGTATGTATGAACGGCGGCCCCCTAGGGGTCGGCAATTTACTTACAGCAGGCTCCCAGCCTGGGAGGTAAATTGCCTGCAGGCTTCCACTTCTAGGTGGTCCGCCTGTGTAGTAAATGGTTCAGTAAGCTCCAATTACCGAACCATAAAGGAAAAAGCCATGTAAAAGTTATTTCCACAGTCTGGGGACTCTGGGGATACAGGCTTAAAGGGGCATTGTTCAATTTTTCACTATGTCCCAAAAATGTGCTTAAAGGGCCAACACCAGTCCAATGAGAGTCCATAAGCCCCAATAATGTTTTTAAAGGGCCACACACCCCCAGGCCATAGTCGCAGGGCAGGAGGCCGGCAGCAGGCCTCTCTAGAACCAAGTAGCGAAGGGCACTTCGTCACTATATAAAGAAGCCCAATCTTGACCCTAACTCCCCATCCAACTATCGTCCTATCTCGCTACTGCCTTTTGCATCCAAAATCCTTGAAAAAAATTGTGTATGCGAGATTGACAGACTTCCTTGAGTCCAACTCTCTGCTAGACCCGCTTCAGTCTGGTTTCCGCGCTAAGCACTCCGTGGAAACGGCACTGACCAAAGTATTCAATGATCTACTCACTGCAAAATCTCGTGGTCACTACTCTATCCTAATTCTCCTTGACCTGTCTGCGGCTTTTGACACTGTTGATCATCAACAGCTTCTTCTCATCCTCCGCAATATCGGTCTACAAGATACTGCTCTCTCCTGGTGCTCCTCCTAACTCTCCCAACGCTCTTTCAGTGTTTTTTCTCTGGCTCTGCTTCTTCTCACCAACTCCTCTGTTGGTGTCCCCCAAGGTTCAGTCCTTGGTCCCCTACTGTTCTCCATCTATACTGCCTCCCTTGGTAAACTCATTAGCTCCTTTGGCTTCCAATATCATTTCTATGCAGATGACACGCAAATCTACCTGTCCTCTCCTGATCTTTCCCCGTCCCTCTTGACTAGTGTAACAGAACTATGATTTTGCCCATGCTTTTTGCCTGGACTTAAATTACAACGCTGCTGGATGTATCACACAAAAACCGAATGGCTATTTTTCGTGGAAATATTCCTACTAGAGAATACAGCCCAAAATACCGAACATCGGACCACCCAGGGGAACAGTTAATTGATATTTTACCTCCCAGCGCTTGTGGAGCCGTTCGCATGGTTCATACGAATTCCTTTGTGCTCAGGTTAGATGGCCGCCATTTCGGGACTTTACACGTGTTCGCGGCCATCTTACGCACGAACGGCGGTGTTTGCCTGTGAACGTATGGAACTAAAAACGGATACGCAAACAGGCGAACACCGCTGAGACCTCCAGGAGCTCGTAAGTTCATGCCGGAACTACCGAACAACCGGTCGTTTGGTAATTTTGTTTAAGCTCTCATAGGGATTCCAGCAAACACCAGGATGACTGGGGATGGCAAGGGGTTCGTGGGGTTTTAATGCACGAACGGAGACCGACCGCAAGGCCAAAACTTATGGAACTCTTTTCGGCTAGAAAACCTGTGCGGTCGGTCAAAACTTCAAAGATCCATAACTCCAGAAACCCCTCAACCGAATGGGCTGAAATTTGGATATATTGTTCCCCTGTTTTTTGGGGTACATCCAGAATGTGGTTAAAATTGTGTCTGTTTTAATTATGTTATATGTTATCTGAGGGGAGGAGACGTGGGGGTTGAACCATGTATCTAATTGGCTGTTGTATTATGTGGGTGTAGCCTTTCAGAGGGCACCACTGCATAAAAGGAGACCCCTGTCAATAAACAAAAGTTCTACTTGACCCTTCAAAACGTAGCCTCGTCTCGTTTTTGGAGGGGATTTATGGTACCGTTACTCTGCCTCATTTTACAGCACTGCAGGATTATACACTTGGATATCGTGGATGGGAATAAGAATTCCATTACTTCACAGCAGCTTGCCTAGAAAAGGACGTCTCCAACGGCAGATACCCCTCTCCAGCTGGGTAGCCGTTACATTGGTGGCAGCGGTGGGATGGTCCTTTTCATCCCCAAAGCAAGTGCTGAATGGAATCCCAGTACGCTAAACTGAAAAGACCCACACTAAAGGATCTATTGGAAACCAGAGGAAGGAGTGCCAGCAACCGACCACGGAGAGAGCTGATAACTGACCTACTGGAGCTGTACGAGATGGATCGATCCATGGAGGTCGTGGACCAACCTACCCCTGTCAGCGAGTGTAACGGAGCTCCTTGTACTCCGACCGAGTACCCTCCGTTGACGGATGCTCCTAGCGCTTCCTGAGGACTCCACACACTGCAGCAGACACCACAACCACCGTAGACTCCGCAACCGCCGTATCTTGACTGGAGTCTCGCCGTCTTCCTTCCACCCTGGATCAGCTTCTGTCTTCCAGGACTGTGTGGGAAAGAACTCTTCCTTCCACCCTGTATGAACCTCCAGCATCCAGGACTGTGTGGTGAAGACCCCTCCTCCAAGGAGAGCGTGTCAGGAACAAGCTCTTAAAAGAGCTAAGTGACTCAAGCTCAGGGGAGCATGCAGAGCATAGCAATCCCCAGTGTGATTATAACAGGTCCCTCCAATAACGAGACAAGGCTACGTTTAGAGGGATCAAGAAGAACTGTCAAAACCTTTATTCACTTGGGACCAGCCAATACAGTCACCACAATAACATTGTTGTGAAACCTCAATAAAATCACAAACAGTCAAACCATATCAAGAAACACACAGTGACTTATCACAACACAATGGCACATTTTTTAAAGGGGTGGGGGGAGACAATATTTAACAGTAAATATCTCACCTGCCTGCAGAATTAGCAATATGCAAATCTACCCGAATATGCAAATGAACCAGTCTTGCAATTCAGGTAGTGCATATTGCTGTTGCTACCAACAGAGGGCACTAGACCAGCTCCATAGCCAAACCCACCTAGTTGGTAGCAAACCTCAGCAATACAAGAGAGCAGGCAATACATTACACAGTACACACACACACACTATAAACAATTACATTACACACACCCTGCACCTATAATGGGTACAGGGTGACTAAAACATAGGATAAATAAAGCAGCCCACATAAATAGTCTGTCTGAAGGTAGACTAGGGGCTTTAAAGCCAGATACATGAAAGAGTCATAGTCACAGGGGAGGAGGCTGGCAAGTAGGCCTCTCCAGGACCAAGTGGCGAAGGGCACTTCGTCACATATCTCCCCTTCGGGGGGAAGACTAACCAGGCACCTGACTTTCTGTCGGTCAGTGCCTAAGTTAGTCGAGTCACCCACCGACCATAAGCAAGTGCCAGAGTAGCCCACCCACAACAAACAGTTATTAGAGCAGCCCACCCACAGCAAACAGTGACTGCACCTGGGTATTCCTCTGGGGTGATGGGGCAACACGCTGTGGGGACTTGAGGGGCAGAGGCCAGCGGCGCTCTGCCCTGATGCCAGCGCTTCTGCTGGGAGGAGGGGGGTGCAGGCCAGTCCTGTGACAAGGGGATCGGTAGGGCAGAGGCCAGCGGCGGTCTGCCCTGATGCCAGCTCTTCTGCTGGTATAGCCTGCAGGACATCAGGCTCTGGACAGGGGACAAAGGGAGGGCAGAGGCCGACTGCACTCTGCCCAGCTGCCAGCTCTTCCGCTGGGGGACTTGGGACATAGTCCGGCTCAGTAGCCAGGGGAACGTGGGGGTCAGTGGGGGTTAACATCTCCCCTGTTAACCCTAGGGCCAAGTTAGGAGTTAGCTGGGGCGGGGAATTCATACTTACCCCCTCCTCCTGTTGTCCCTGTGAGGGTAGTTGGGGATCTGGACAGGCTGTCCAGCATCCCTGTAGGTCGGGCACAGAGACCACGGTCCCCTCTGCGCCATCTGGGAGATTGGTGTCTCCCCTTGGTAGGGTAAGCTGCCGCTGGGGAGATAGGGTGCTGTGCTCCTCTCCCTGAAACACAGGCTGCCGCTGGAGAGGGAGACCGCCTGTCTCCACTCCCATAACATTGTCCTGCTGCTGGAGAGAGAGACCAACTGTCTCTGCTCTCTGTAGGACACACTGCTGCTGGGGAGGAAGGACGACACCTTCGGCTCCCTGGAATTCGCACTGCCGCTGGGGAGGAAGGACGACACCTTCGGCTCCCTGTAACTTGCACTGCCGCTGTGGAGTTAGGACGACACCTTCGGCTCCCTGTAACTTGCACTGCCATTGGAGACTAGGTGTCCATATCCTCAACCTCCACAGTTGTCGCTCAAAGGCCATTGCCGCACTGTTCTCAGCACTCAACTGGCGCATTACTTGGTGGACCACCTCGTTCGAAAGGTCTGGGCCATAGCAGACCAACCGCCTCTTTACCTCCTCAATGTAAGCGTCGTCCTCGTAGCGACGTATCATGTTGAGGTGCTCTTCGCAGGGCTCTATCCATCCCTGCTCCATGCTGCTGTAGTTAGGGACGCTGCACAGTGGCTAGCGTTGCCCTCAATAACCTCTCATACGATACCAGTGTCTCCGAGCTGCTTCTCCTCGCACTAGGACGCCATCCCACCGCTGCCACCAATGTAACGGAGCTCCTTGTACTCCGACCGAGTACCCTCCGTTGACGGATGCTCCTAGCGCTTCCTGAGGACTCCACACACTGCAGCAGACACCACAACCACCGTAGACTCCGCAACCGCCGTATCTTGACTGGAGTCTCGCCGTCTTCCTTCCACCCTGGATCAGCTTCTGTCTTCCAGGACTGTGTGGGAAAGAACTCTTCCTTCCACCCTGTATGAACCTCCAGCATCCAGGACTGTGTGGTGAAGACCCCTCCTCCAAGGAGAGCGTGTCAGGAACAAGCTCTTAAAAGAGCTAAGTGACTCAAGCTCAGGGGAGCATGCAGAGCATAGCAATCCCCAGTGTGATTATAACAGCTCCCTCCAATAACGAGACAAGGCTACGTTTAGAGAGATCAAGAAGAACTGTCAAAACCTTTATTCCCTTGGGACCAGCCAATACAGTCACCACAATAACATTGTTGTGAAACCTCAATAAAATCACAAACAGTCAAACCATATCAAGAAACACACAGTGACTTATCACAACACAATGGCACATTTTTAAAGGGGTGGGGGGAGACAATATTTAACAGTAAATATCTCACCTGCCTGCAGAATTAGCAATATGCAAATCTACCCGAATATGCAAATGAACCAGTCTTGCAATTCAGGTAGTGCATATTGCTGTTGCTACCAACAGAGGGCACTAGACCAGCTCCATAGCCAAACCCACCTAGTTGGTAGCAAACCTCAGCAATACAAGAGAGCAGGCAATACATTACACAGTACACACACACACACACACTATAAACAATTACATTACACACACCCTGCACCTATAATGGGTACAGGGTGACTAAAACATAGGATAAATAAAGCAGCCCACATAAATAGTCTGTATGAAGGTAGACTAGGGGCTTTAAAGCCAGATAGATGAAAGAGTCATAGTCACAGGGGAGGAGGCTGGCAAGTAGGCCTCTCCAGGACCAAGTGGCGAAGGGCACTTCGTCACAGCGAGGAGGAGGAAATTACAAATCTTGTTCAGCGGAGATTATCCATGTACCCAGCAACATCCGTGGAACTAATAGATCAGCTGTTCCGGGAAGCGAGAACGGAGATACAAAACAGGAGGGGACATGAACTTGAACTGGCAAGAGCGAGACAACCCATTGCACATACAGCTCATACTCCCCCACCCGCTGCTACAGGGCAGAAAATACCGTTCACTGCGTTCAAAGCGTTTGTGGAAAGTGAGGAAGAGATTGACGGGTATTTGGCTGACTTTGAGAGGCAGTGCTCCCTACACCAGATACCACCAGACCAATGGGTCACTATTTTGGCTGGAAAGCTATCAGGAAAAGCAAATGAGGCTTTTCGGGCGCTTACTGAGGAAGATATTGCACAGTATCGCCGGGTGAAGGCTGCACTGCTCACCAGATATGCCGTCACCCTGGAAACGTATCGCCGTCGCTTCAGGGAGTCTAAAAAGAAGGCTGCAGACTCCCACATGGAATGGGCAAACAAGATACAAAGGGTGGCATCACATTGGGTACGAGGGTGCAATGCCAACACCGGAGAGGAAGTACTACAGCTATTCTTAATGGAACATTTCTTCCAAGATCTGGCTGCAGACATACAGGATTGGGTGAGAGATCGTCGCCCTGCTAACTTAATCGAGGCAGTGCGGCTAGCGGACGAATACGCAGAGTCAAGAAAGGTGAGCCAGGGGACCACACGACCAACACCTAGAGCAGAGCCACGCACCCCAACGCCCACTGCACGCACAGAATTTCGGGCCCCAGTACCCCTAGGGCCTCCACGTCCTCAGGGGTCTAATAACCAACCCCGGGATTCTTACAAAATTACGTGTCATCGCTGCGGCAACACAGGGCATATTGCCCGTTATTGCCCCTGGGGATCAGCCAATAACAACAGGAGGCGCTCGACCAATAACACAGAGACCCCTCCAGCTGCTCACTGCCTGGAAACCGAAGGGAGCCCTGAGGAGTGTTTGGACATCCTGTACGAGGCAAACCCCATACAAGCTGCATCCCCAGATAACCGCCAGCATCACCGCCAGGAGGTGCGTGTAAATGGACAGGTAGCCCAAGGCCTAAAGGACACTGGCGCTACCATCACTTTGGTGCAGAAACATCTCGTGAAACCGGAGCATGTATCTAACCGTATTGTTGCTGTCCGTGTTGCAGGGGGGTCTGTTTTTCGCTTACCCACTACCCGGGTACACTTGGATTGGGGAGACCACAGTAGGAATTATGGCCAATTTACCTGCTGAAGTCGTGTTGGGCAACGACATTGGCCCTCTGGCTTCAGCTTATTTACCCACGACTGCTGCTGCTTGTCCCGTGACCACCCACTCACAGACCCGTATTGAGGACGATCCTCCAGCAGACCGGGAGACCCAGGTAAGCCACAAGCAGACACGCAGCCCTAACACAGTAGAAAGACCCATAGCTTGGGACACCCCAGAGGAGTTTGGGAGGGAAACTAGAAAGGACCCCACCCTCCAAAAATATCGGGAATTAGCCGACAGTGGGGGGGATGAGCGGGAGCGTTTTGTATGGGATGGTGACAGATTATACAGGTTGACCCAAGGTAGGAGGAGAGGCTGTATCCCTTCGCAGAAGCGCCAACTAGTGGTACCCAGAAAGTACCGGTTGGAACTTCTCCGAATTGGACATGACATTCTGTTGGGGGAAACCGCACCGCCTACAGGATCACACAGACCTTTTTCTGGCCTGGGATCTCGAAGGACGTGCGGCGTTACTGCAGTACCTGCGACAAATGCCAACGAGTAGGGAAGAGAGGGGACCACCCTAAAGCTCGACTGTCACCCATGCCCGTGATCGAGGAACCGTTTAGCCGAGTAGCAGTCGACCTAGTGGGACCCCTACCTAACCCCAGTCCCTCGGGTAAGAAGTATATTCTTACAGTAGTGGACTATTCTACCCGCTACCCAGAGGCTGTCGCTCTGACGAATATCCAGGCTGACACTGTCGCCAGTGCCCTAGTCGGGATATTCACCAGAGTGGGATTCCCTCAGGAAATCCTATCTGACCGAGGGACCCAGTTCACCGCAGACCTAACCCAGCAGTTATGGAAGGTCTGTGGTGTCAAGACCCTGCTCAGCTCCCCGTACCAACCCCAGACTAACGGTCTCTGTGAACGCTTTAATGGTACCCTAAAGCAATTGCTGCGGACCTTTACGGCGGAATACAGAGACTGGGAGCGATTCTTGCCGCACCTCTTGTTCGCATATCGAGAGGTGCCCCAGGAATCCACAGGGTTCTCTCCCTTCGAGCTGCTCTATGGACGATGAGTGCGAGGCCCCCTCGACCGCATCCGAGGGCACTGGGAGGGAGAGATAGAACATGAGGGGGTTCCTATCGTACCTTATGTGCTGGAGATGCGGGACCGCATGGGGCACCTAGCCAGAATGGCCCGAGAACATCTCCAGGCAGCCCAGGGCCGCCAGAAACAGTGGTACGATCGGGGCGCCCGGTTGAGAACGTTCCAAGTAGGTCAGAAAGTTCTGGTACTTAGACTTGTTAAGGGAAACAAACTACAGACCTCCTGGCAGGGCCCGTACAAGGTAGTGGCCCAGATATGTGACACCACCTATGTAATTGCCAGTAGCCAAGACGAAAGGGTCCAGAAGTCTTTTCATGTTAATTTATTAAAAGAGTACCAAGAAAGGCCCGAAGATATAGCGGCCATATGTATCCCGGCCACTGAAGACCCTGACAGTCTTCCCATCCCAGATCTGTTAGCTGACTCCGAGCCTAAAACTCTGCTCAATACAGTGCAGCTAGGGGAGCGGTTAACTCCCACAGAAAGGGAACAACTCCAACAATTGCTAGCTGAGAAAGGATTGACGTTCTCTCAGGAGCCAGGTTACACACCCTTAGCGACATATTCTTAGGGACTGCGGGATATTACAGGAAATTTGTCCCTGACTACAGCGCCATCGCTAAACCCCTGACAGATTTGACAAAGAAAATTTGCCTAGAGTAGTCCTGTGGTCTCCCGCCTGCGAAACAGTTCTGAGCCAGGTCGGGGAAGATGGAGTGGTACACCCTGTCGCGTACCTGGGTAGAAAACTATTGCCCAGGGAAGTGAGTTACGCGGCAGTGGAAAAAGAGTGTCTAGCCCTGGTCTGGGCTCTAAAGAAGCTCACACCATACCTGTACGGTCAGGAATTCACGTTGATCACAGACCATAACCCCCTAATATGGCTGAACCGAGTGGCTGGGGACAATGGACGATTACTAAGATGGAGCTTGGCACTACAACCATACAACTTCTCCATTCAGTATCGCCCTGGCCGGTTCAATGGGAAAGCAGACGGACTGTCCAGGCAAACGGGAACTTTTACCTTGACCCCAGACCAGACAGCCTCAAGTTGACCCGAAAAGGATCAATCCGGGTCTGCCGGAGTGTTCCACAAAAGGGGAGCAGTGTAACAGAACTATGATTTTGCCTGGACTTAAATTACAACGCTGCTGGATGTATCACACAAAAACCGAATGGCTATTTTTCGTGGAAATATTCCTACTAGAGAATACAGCCCAAAATACCGAACATCAGACCACCCAGGGGAACAGTTAATTGATATTTTACCTCCCAGCGCTTGTGGAGCCGTTCACATGGTTCATACGAATTCCTTTGTGCTCAGGTTAGATGGCCGCCATTTCGGTACTTTACACGTGTTCGCGGCCATCTTACGCACGAACGGCGGTGTTTGCCTGTGAATGCATGGAACTAAAAACGGATACGCAAACAGGCGAACACCGCTGAGACCTCCAGGAGCTCGTAAGTTCGTGCCGGAACTACCGAACAACCGGCCGTTCGGTAGTTTTGTTTAAGCGATAGGGATTCCAGCGAACACCAGGATGACTGGGGATGGCAAGGGGTTCGTGGGGTTTTAATGCACGAACGGAGACCGACCGCAAGGCCAAAACTTATGGAACTCTTTTCGGCTAGAAAATCTGTGCGGTCGGTCAAAACGTCAAAGATCCATAACTCCCGAACCCCTCAACCGAATGGGCTGAAATTTGGATATATTGTTCCCCTGAGTGAGAGCTATCGGTGCTGGACTTAAAGGTGTACCCCTTGTTTTTGGGGTACATCCAGAATGTGGTTAAAATTGTGTCTGTTTTAATTATGTTATATGTTATCTGAGGGGAGGAGACGTGGGGGTTGAACCATGTATCTAATTGGCTGTTGTATTATGTGGGTGTAGCCTTTCAGAGGGCACCATTGCATAAAAGGAGACCCCTGTCAATAAACATCAGTTCTACTTGACCCTTCAAAACGTAGCCTCGTCTCGTTCTTGGAGGGGATTTATGGTACCGTTACTCTGCCTCATTTTACAGCACTGCCGGATTATACACTTGGATATCGTGGATGGGAATAGGATATTTGTTTGCTTGTTTGTTTAAAAATGAAACTAGTGCTGCAACTCTGTCAATATGTTGGTTTGTTTTTACTGGCCACAGCAGGAGGGTCTGTTTAACCTTTAATAAATGAACTGAATGTAAATTTTTTTATATTTTAATATTTAGAAATGTGTTTAAAAGTGTATCCAAAATTATTATATAATTTCAATCTTACCCAAAAATATGAAATTAAGGCTTTAGTGGGTAATGTATTAATCCCCTAGAAGAGCCTTAAGGGCGAAACACAGACTTAAACATTGGCACATATACAGTTGCACAGACACCATGATAGAGACACACACATAGATACACATAATGAAACATACAGGCGTACAGTCAGATACACACACTGACACCCATGCAAATACAAGCTCACAGATACAAATACTGACATACATACAGTTACACACCCTGATACACATATATAGATGTACTGCCACACATACAGATACACAAATGTACAGACAGATACACACTGACACACATGCAGATGCACAGACACATACACACACGCAGATACAAGCACTGACAGACACACATACAGATGTACAGACAGATACACACATGCTGATACACAAACACAGATGTACACACTAGCACAGACACACTGATAGACATACACATATGCAGATACACATACTGAAATATACAGGCATACAGTCAGATACACACACTGACACACATACAGATGTATAGACACTTATACACTTATACACACACATGCAGATACAAACACTGCCACATACAGATGTACAGACAGATACACACTGCCACACACATACAGAGGAACAAACAAATGCACACTGCCACACATACAGAGGTACAGACAGATACACACACACACACAGAGGCACAGATACACACACTGCCACACATGCTGATACACAAATACAAACACTGACACATACATAAATGATACAGGTACACAGATACACATACAGATGTATAGACAGATATACACACACACATACAAACACTACATACATTTACGAACAGACATCCAAAACACACATACAGAACATTTTAGCCACCCTCCAGTTTCCTACCTTATGGGAGTAGGAGGGTGGCTTCTGCTGGCTGGGGTTGAGGGGAGTTCAGAGCTTGCTCCTCTCCTGGCTGCCGGAGGGGTAGAGCTATCCCAGCAGAGGCGGAGTTATAGAAGTGGAGGCGGGGTTATGTAGGTAAGGGGAGGGGTTTACACATTATGGGAGGGTGGAGACAGGCACTATTAGTTCGCGCCATCCCCCCTACTTTGCAGCAGAGTGTGTTTCAGCTGGGAGGCAGTGAGAGGGGGCCAGAAACGTCCTCAGCTCTCCAGCAGCACGCAACGGGGCCCCTCATGGCACATGTCCATCAGGTGGGCCTGAGTGCATGGGTTTTCAACTTGTGCCAGGCGGCTGCACCACTGCCATTACCAAATTTTTTTTTTGCGTACATCCAGTGGATTTGGATTGTAACCCTTGGGTGTAGGCGTACCACAGGTTGGGAAACCCTGCTCTAGGGCATATCCAAATTTATTTTAAAGGGCAACTGATCCTGAATACAGTGTTGGCTGACCATGATTTATATAATCTGTCTGACTACCAATGATAAGTTCATGTTTCTAGGTGACATTAGAAGTGCTACTTCTGTCATATAAAAAAAGTCCAATTTTCCTGACAAGAGTTCAGGAATAATGCATATAATTTAACTTAGACTTTTAAAAGCTGCTATGGAGCATTGGTTACAGACCTTCTTACAACCGTCCAAAAGAGCAGTTACACACTGTGACGAGACCAATCTCGCCACATTGCATTGGAGAAGCCTGGTTGCTCGCCTGCTGCCTTTGGACTATGGCCCCCTGTTAAAAGACATCTTTTTTACCTGCAGAAAAGCTTCATTCGTGCTTTTCTGCCTGGGGTTCGGTAGATTTGTTTGAATGTGTTATACCCCAGATAGGAATCCCATGGAGCCCATTCGTATGAAACTGACTGTAAAGACTTTGGCTCCATGGCGATTAAACTGTATTCGTGTGGTCTGAGCGCCATTCGCTTAATAATGTGCGCTCGGACCTGAGCTATCTGGGGATATGTTACATGTCTGTGTTTTATGTAATAAATGTGATTTTATGTATTTTAAAGTGTTTTGTGTCTTTTTGCAACCATGTGCTTAATGGAGTCTTATGTCTGTCCTGGGAGATAATTGAATTACTCTCCAGGATAGAAGACTCTGAAACTGGTTTGGGCCAGAAAGCCATGCTTCATTTAGTCACAAAGGACTTTTTACTAACTTTTGAACCCCTCGTCTGATTCATGCCATTTTTTAATATGTTGTTCTCCTGAATGGATTGATTGTGAATATGTAATTTTATGTGAATGTGATGTATGGTTTTAGAGTTATGAAAGTTGGGTAGAAAGTATGTTTTAACTGTATGTGTAATTGAGTTTCCTCTCAGGATAAGGGGAGGGAATATGTGGGATGTAACTGTGATGTGATTGGTTGTTTTATACCTCCCTGTGGTAACCGTTATATAAAATAAAAACAAGATGCATTGTGCACAGATCAGATTGCAGAACTTGAGCCATCTTCCAAATGTGGAACAAACAATACTACTTTAGGCATGTCCCATAAATGTGTAGTGCAAGGCATCTGGGCCCAGTAGTTTACACAGACAGTCCCAGGCCATGAGAAAGGATGGATCTTCCTCTAGAGATTTTATAAACAGTTCCATCTTTTGACACTGACAAAGACCATGGAACAGTCCATCAATTTGACTCTGGAGTATGACATCTTTAATAGCTGCTGTAGGTTGATTTGGGATCTTGTGAATATAGTATACCCTTATCCAGAACTAAATCTTATGATAAAATTCAGGGGAAGGATAAATGCCAAAAGGCAACTCACATAGTGTGGGAGCGCTTTCATTGTGATGTCACCTGGAATGCTTCTAAGTTTTATGTTCCTCCATCAAGTCTACTGTAAATACAAAATACAGCAGAGGAACAGGGGCGGTTGGAATTTCAAAGAGAACTGCAATTCCGGCTGTCATTTTATGGGGAAAACCCACCAACAGAGATTATCTCCAGAACCATGACGGAGGTACAGGAGTTTGTACTGCGACAGAGGGTCCAACAAAATCCAGAGAGGAACCAGATCGTGACCATGGTACAGGAGAACAAACCAAAGGTACCGTACCAGGCTTTTAAGACTTATGTGGAGGCAGAGGAAGAAACTGAAGCCTTTTTAGAGGATTTTGAAAGGTTGTGCCACCTGCATAAAATAAATGTCAAGGATTGGGTTCCCATTTTAGCAGGGCGGCTAACGGGCAGAGCAGCGGAAGCATACTGCACAGTACCAGATGACGAACTAAGGGATTATCACCGGGTTAAGATAGTCATACTGGCCAGATATGCCATGACACCTGAAGCGTACCGAAGGCGGTTCAGGGACCTTAAAAAGACTGGTAAAGATTCACACGCAGAATGGGCTTGCCGACTACAAAGAGCGGCGCTGGGTTGGATACAGGCGAACAAAGCGCAATCCATGGAGGATTTGTTACAGATGATATTGTTGGAGCAATTTTTCAATGGCTTGGTGTCAGATATACAAGAATGGGTGAGGGATCGCAATCCTACAAACATCACTGAAGCAGCTCGAAGGGCAGACGACTACCTAGATGCCCGGAGGCAACAGAAACCGGCCCTGAATAAAGTTATAACGCGCCCAAATATAGCGCCCACCTATCCGTCCAGTACGACAGCCCCACAACGACAACTCCCACCACCAGCAGCCGCTCCAACCCAGTTCAGACAGCCTAACAACATTAAATGTCACCAATGCCAGCGCTGGGGACACTATAAAAGAGAGTGTCCACAACTGCGAGATCGCACCACATGGATCCGGCCTGGTCCACCACCAACACCACCCAGAGCAGCAACCCAATGTTACCAGACAGAGGCAGCAATTACCTATGACGCTGGGGTTCCCACCACCACAGTAGAACAGTGGGAAGTGCTCCATGAGGCAGATCCTCTACAGGCCCATGCAGACAATCGACAAACACCATCGGCAGACTGTGTACCTAGAGGGAAAGGCAGTACAAGGGCTTCGCGATTCTGGAGCCACTATCACTTTGGTAAAGAGCCACCTAATCCCCACAGAAGCGAGGACCAGCAGGGCTGTAGCCGTAAGGGTAGCCGAGGGAGCAGTGTACCGACTACCCACCGCCCGAGTGCATTTGAATTGGGGGGCGGGTCATGGGAACGTGGAAGTGGGGTTGATGCCACAACTCCCAGCAGAAGTTTTGTTAGGGAATGACTTAGGGAAATCGATATTGGCATATCAACCTCAGATTCCAGCGGTTGGAGAGGCCCACCCCGTGGTCACACGCCAACAGGCCCGCACCCAGGACTACAACTCACACCCCAAGATTCAGGTAAGAGATCCTTCCCCATCTGTAGAATGTATACCCTGGGCCCCACCTAGTGAATTTGAAGCAGAGGTAGCCACAGATCCTATGCTACAAGTATATAGGGATAAGATAGCCACAGGGGTGGCAGGGACAGACGGGGAGAGATTCATATGGGAGGGTAAGCGCTTATATAGAGAGACCAAGAAAAAGGTAGACGGAGCAGACCCAGTCATTATGTGTCAGTTAGTGGTACCACAGAGGTACCGATCTGAATTACTCCGGATAGTGCATGATATACCGCTATCCGGACACCTGGGAGATAGTTGCACCCGGTATCGATTGACCCAGAGTTTCTTCTGGCCAAGGATAAGTCAGAAGGCCCGGAGGTATTGCGGTACCTGCAATATCTGCCAGAGGGTAGGAAAAGGGGGAGACCGCAGGAAAGCAAAGTTGCACCCCCTACCCATAGTGGAGTAGCCGTTTAGCCGCATAGCGGTGGACATAGTAGATCCATTAAAGAAGGCTAGCCCCTCTGGCAAGAATTACATATTAACAGTGGTAGACTATGCTACCAGGTATCCCGAGGCGGTAGCATTAACTAACATTCATGCAGAAACGGTGGCTGAGGCCCTCATGAAGATTTTCTCCCGGGTAGGATTACCCTGGGAGATCCTCTCCGATCAGGGCACTCCGTTTACTGCTGAGGTCACACAGCAGCTATGGAAATTTTGTGACATGAGGCCAATAATCAGTGCCCCATATCACCCCCAGACCAATGGGCTCTGCGAATGGTGTAATGGAACATTGAAACAGATGCTCAGAACGTTCGCAGAAACCCATCGGGACTGGGAAAGATTCCTACCACACCTCCTCTTTGCTTATCGGGAGGTGCCGCAGGAATCCACGGGGTTCTCCCAGTTTGAATTATTATATGGGAGACGGGTCCAAGGTCCCCTGGATCTCATTAAGGAGCACTGGGAGGGAGAACACAGCTCCACAGGTACTCCCATCATACCTTATGTACTGGAGTTTCGGAACCGACTGGAGGAACTAACCCAAGCCGTACGGGAGAACCACCAGGCGGCGCAGACACGTCAGCGCATATGGTATGATCGGAACGCCAGGGATCGTAGCTTTCAGGTGGGACAGAAAGTTTTAATTGTAAAACCTGTCCGGCATGACAAGCTACAGGCTGCCTGGCAGGGCCCTTATAAGGTGCTGGAGCAGCGCTGCGACACCACCTATATAATTGGCCCCTGTGCTGGCTCAGGGGGGCGACGCATGATTCATGTGAACATGCTGAAACCCTACCGAGTGTGCTCCGACGAGGTGACAGCCATTTGTGCACCCCCCTCTGAAGAGTTTGACAACCTTCCCCTTCCAGACCTGCTAGAGGACAGGAAATCAGGTAGCGACATAGCCGAGGTTAAGCTGGGGGAGCGGCTGAGTCCTCAGGAGCGTAGTGAGGTACAACAGTTGCTGAGGGAAAAACAAGAATCCTTCTCTAATATACCAGGTAACACTTCCCTGGCAACTCACCGCGTAGAAACCCCAGGCCAGTTACCTATGCGCCAAACCCCATACCGCATACCAGAGGCGGTGCGGGAACACATGCACCAGGAGATCAATGAGATGCTCCAACTGGGAGTCATTGAGCCTTCTGACAGCCCTTGGGCTTCTCCGGTAGTCCTGGTACCGAAACAGGATGGTACCACCCGTTTCTGCGTGGACTACCGGAGATTAAATGAGAAAACCGTATCTGACGCCTATCCTATGCCCAGGATAGACGAATTGCTGGACCGAATGGCTAGGGGCCAATACCTCACTACAACTGATCTTTGTAAGGGGTATTGGCAGATTCATTTAGCCCCAGACGCTATCCCTAAGTCGGCGTTCGTCACACCATTCGGCTTGCACCAATTTAAGGTAATGCCGTTTGGGATGAAGAACGCCCCAGCCACGTTCCAGCGTATGGTAGACCGTCTCCTAGATGGGTTCCAAGACTATACCTGTGCTTATCTGGATGATATTGCCATCTTTAGCAATACCTGGCAGGAGCACCTAACCCATATAGGGGCGGTTATAGACAGGATCAGTGAGGCATGGTTAAGGTTAAAGCCAACCAAGTGCAGTATTGGGATGGCTGAGGTTCAGTACCTCAGTCACCGAGTAGGTTGCGGTATGCAGAAGCCAGAACCCGCAAAGGTAGAGGCCGTAGCTCAGTGGCCAACCCCTAGGACCAAAACTCAGGTGTTAGCCTTTTTAGGGACGGCAGGGTATTATAGGAAGTTTGTGCCCATTTATAGCGCCCTGGCCAAACTCCTTACCGACCTTACCCGTAAAAACCTTCCCAGTCAGGTCACCTGGACCCCGGAGTGTGAGCCGGCATTCCAACAGCTGAAGAACGCACTGGTAAATGCTCCCGTCTTGGCAGCCCCTGATCCAACTAAACGTTTTCTTGTCCACACAGACGCTTCTATGTTTGGACTGGGGGCAGTACTGAGCCAAGTCGGGGCCGATGGCGGAGAACATCCCGTGGCTTACATCAGCAGAAAATTGTTACCAAGAGAAGCTACGCCGCCATCGAAAAGGAATGCCTGGCCGTGGTGTGGGTCCTGAAGAAATTACAACCGTACTTGTATGGACAGCCATTTCTGTTGCTCACGGATCACAACCCGTTAGTATGGTTGAACCAGGTGACTGAGGACAATGCCAGGCTGCTGCGCTGGAGTTTGGCGCTGCAGCCCTTTGACGTTAATATACAATACCGCCCGGGGAAACAGAATGGAAACGCTGACGGGTTGTCAAGACAGACTGAATTGGAAAAATGATTCGTGAGCATCCCCAGACATCCCCAAGTCGATCCGTAATAGATCTGACTGTGTATGCCGGCTTGTGGGCGAGGGGGAGCATTGTAGCGGAACCCCTTTTTGGCTTTCCCATTCCCTTATATTGATTGTTGGCCCTGCAGAGATTTTCCTGTGCCTGGAGTACACAAAACTCTAAGTAACTAGGTATGGACATTGTAACAAACTCACCCCTTTACGAGAGTTTGCCATGAGCTTTTGGAGGGGCTTGCTTGCCCGCCTCCTGCCATGTGACTATGGCCCTGGGGGTATTGCCCTTTAAAGACAGTATTTGGGCATGATGGATTTTTATTATGCGGCTACTGGCCCTTTAAGCACAGTGTATGGACTTCTATTAGACTGTGTATAGATTGTGTCCCATTTTTCTCCAGCAGGGCGTTGTTCCAGGCATACTGCCAGACTAGTTGGAACTGGTTTGGGCTGGAAAGCCATGCTTCAGTGGTCCTAAAGGGACCTCCACAACACTTTAAACCCCCATAACTCCAGAACCCCTGGTCCGATCTGGGTGATTTCTGAATATGTTATTCACCCAGATCAGGGCTATCAGGGGATACCACATTTAGGGGTGTATCCTCTGTATTTGGGGTACATCTAGAACTTGGGGAAAATATGTACATTTTAATTCTGTTAACAGATAAGCTGATGGGAGGAGATGTGTGGGTTGTACCTTGTACTTTATTGGTTAATGTACTAATTATTGGGAATCCCTCCCTTGCATGGGAGAAAGCTTTAAAAGAAGGTTGTTGAGAATAAAAGTTAATTTCTACTCCTGATACTGTGTGTCGTCCAGTGATTGGGGAAAGTGATGGGATATTATTGGATTGTAATGCTGATTGTGCTGGATATTCTCTTGGATTTATTACTTGTTCCTGCATCCTCTTAAAGTACTTGGTGGAGTTTAGCTGTGAGAAATCAGCTCTCCGCTACACTATGTATGAAGACTGAAATGGGCAGGACCCATATTTTCCACTGTCATTTCCAGGCTTTGTGATGGTCTACTAAAAAAGACTGGACAGATCCATTTTCAAATACCACGGTTGTCTACATTGGCAAATGGTATGACATCATGGAGATCATTCTCTTTCCTGGGCTGCCATGCAGCCTAAATAATGATTACTAGCATTCTACACTGAAGTGCCTGTCTAGAGTTCGTAACCTAGAAAACACATGCTGGCCATCTTAGCGATGGCATCATTACTCCCGCGACTGCTTCGCATAAAGGAAATTATTTTGTAAGGCTATTCGCCATCCTAAGCCTCTCTTGTTTGTTACACTTGTGGAATGGTCACTTCACAGTGGGATGTCTTAGTATCTATTCTCTGTATTGGAGTAAGAGTATTTTATGCCTCCTGAATTTTATATAAAAAAGTTATATAGGCACATGTGACGGTAGTCACCATCACTGGGGATGGAAGACACACTATGTTTGGGTCCCCATATTTCTTTTGTTTTTTGGGTCCCCCTGTGCCCATTATTGGTACAGGGTATGTTTAATGTATTGCTTGTATGTGCCTCTCCCCACCCCTTTTTCCTGTCCTATTGTTTCTCCAGCAGATCGTTGTCTCAGGGACACTGCCAGACCAGTTTAAACTAGCTGCTCTGTCCCTCCTCAATCTCCTATCAGCCTTTACTATTGTCTGACCCCACCATTCCTAGTACTATAGTACTGTATGAACTCTATTGTATGTAAATGAGGCTGTTGAGGGCTTAAAGGGCTTGCAAAAGTGGCAGCAAGCGATTTGCAAGCTGATTTTAAACATAAGCCTTTGAAAAAAAAATGCATCAATCATTAAATGCATGCAGTGTTTTCATCAGGGGTATATTTATGAATATTGACTTTTGAAAGTTTTGTTTTGGGCAGTGGAGTGTTCCTTTAAAGTCAGTTCATCCAATCTAAACAGTAGTGATAGACAGAACGCTGGGGATATTTCTAGTTCCCCAAAGATGGCTCTGGTCTATCCATATGAAAGGATTGTGTAATACTGTTGCTCTAATTCACAGTGAAGCAAACCGCATTGCATACTGACTGTGCTGCTGTCCATTTGAAAACTAAATAAACCCAGTCAGATTTAGCTTCAGGTTAGACAATTTAGGACAAGTGTTTGAGGGACTTAGGGTTTGGGATACTTGTGTACTGTACCTCCCACAGTCACTTGGCAGCTGTACTGGGTATAGGCTGTACAAAATCTAACCCAGTTCAGGGCAAACTTATGATGCCTCTATGTTGTCACAGAGAAGGAGTGGTAAAATGAACAAAGTAATAATTGCAAATTACAGCTGATGCAATTAATAATATGAATTGTTTCTCCCTTTAACCTGGGGGAAAAAATAGATTCTATTTGAGGAATAATGAGTAACAAAACATTGCAAAACTCTCACCACACTGTGCTGTATGGAGAGATTCCCAATAAATCAGTTCCCCTGCAGAGGTGAAGAAGCTGGAGAAGCCTGGAAAAAAAGAAGTCACTAAATCTCTGACGCAAAATGGAGCAAACCACCACCTACATCTTTATTACTAACCTGGGCCAGCATCCAAAAGACTATCCTGCAGAGGATTCCTCACATACGGCTCTTCTCCTCGCTCAATCGCTGATATAATCAAAGGCGTCATATGAATCCTTCCTGTATTTGTTTAATGTAAGAGATTACATTTTAAGGCTCTTAAGACCTTTCAAACATTACCCATTTATTATGATCATATTGTTATTATGAGTTTAGGAGCATATGTGAAGAAATATCACTTTTGTCCCAGATATGAATGTGTTCTTATGAGAAATAGAGTGAAATATTCTTACCCAGAAACCTGAGGGTCAGGTAATTCTCCATCATCACATCTATGTAAAGCGCCTTCTTTTCCTTAGTTAAACAGATCCACTCCTCCTCGGAGAAGTAAACAGCCAGTTCCTCAAATTCGCATTGTTCCTAAATAAGAAATGTCATTGTAACAGATCAATCTACAACAGAACATAAATTATACCTATTACAAGTTATATAGCATTGACTTAAACAGCACTGTCACCCCAAATTTACCTTTTTCTAGATGTTTCCCCTCCTCTTCCTCTCTCCAAAACATTGCCTTACATATTTTTCCTATGCTTGATAAATCTTGAAAAAAGGGTGGAACTTAAAGCAGCACTGCCATGGCCGAATCCAGTGGTGTATCCTGGTTTTGTGCTGCCCTAGGCAGGACAAAACTCAGGCACCCCCCAGCGCCACCCCCACCCGGCGCCAGCCACCCAACCTTCCCCCTGCTCCGCTTCTAAATACACACACACACACATTCACTGACAGATGCAGCATTCACTAGCTAACAGAAACACACACTCACTAACAGACACACAGTCACACACTCACTAACAGACACACACACTCACAGGCAAACACACACACTCACAGACATCCACACTAACAGACACACACACACTAACACTAACATACACACACACACTAACACACACACACACTAACACACACACACACTAACAGACACACACACTAACAGACACACACTAACAGACACACACTAACAGACATCCACACACACACACTAACACACACACACTAACACACACACACACACACACTAACATGCACACATTAACACTAACATACATCCACACACTAACATACACACTAACAGACATCCACACACACACTAGCAGACATACACACACTCACTAGTGTTTTTTTTATTTAACCCCCCCCCCCAGCCTCCTTACCTTTGGTAATGCTGGGGGGGGTTCTTCCTCTCCCTGGGGTCCAGTGGCTGCAGCGCTGGGCGGGCGGCCACCGAGGGAGCTCTTCTCCTGAGCGCTCTGCTCAGCTCCCTCGTGCGCCGCCAGCAGAGTGAGGCTGGGAGCCGGAATATGACGTCATCAACCCGGCTCCCAGCCTCACTCTGCTGGCGGCGCGCGAGGGAGCTGAGCAGAGCGCTCAGGGGAAGAGCTCCCTCGCCGCCCGCCCAGCGCTGCCGCCACTGCCGCCCAGCGCCCAGAATGTCTGTTAGCCGCGAGGCTAACAAGACATTTGCCCTGGGCATTTGGGGGGCGGCGTTTTTTGCCGCCCCCTGAAAAATGCCGCCCAAGGCAAATGCCTTGTTTGCCTCGCGGCTAATACGCCCCTGGCCGAATCCCATTTTTTTCTTAACCCCCTCCAGACTCCACTACATCTAATTGACCCCCTAGCCTCCCCCAAATGCCCCTAAGCCCATATTACCTAGTTTTTAAACTTTATTTTGTGCCTGGACCTATGTTCTGGGCGCCGTCATCCTTGTGTGGATAGATTAGGTCCCTGTGGGACACGTCATCTGCCCACACCAGATAGCGTTGTGAAATTCCTGCACATGCCCAGTTAAACACTTTGGCATGCGAACGGGAATTTCATCTATTCATTCATTCGTCAGAAAGGCAAATTAATGTAGCGGATGGCATTGGGCTGTCCACAAAATTATGTTTTAATATGCTTTCGTTTAATTTTTGCCGTATGTATGTATATTGTATGCAGCATTCGTCTGATTGTTGGGTAAAATCACTCCATTTAATATAAGAGTGAAACTACCGAACAATCAGACCACCCCAGGAATAAGTGTGCCTCCAATTACCGTTCGCAACAATGTTGCAAGCCCGTAATTGGCAATCAGTGCAGTGTGTGCTTTGTCCTCTGGGTGGCCGCTGTTCGGGAGAAGAACACGTGGCGGCGGCCATCTTAAACTCCCTAACAGCGGTGTTTTGCCGTTGAGTGTCTGGAACTAAAATCGGACACTCGACTAGGCAAACACCGCTGAGACCTCATGAGCTCCGTAACTCCTGAACGGAGGGGCCAACCAGCCCCTCGTTGGGTAAAATAAATGTCCCGAACAAGGGAATTAATACAAATACTGATTTAACTTTGGATGGCAAGTATTTCTATGCATTTTATCTCCCAAACAGAGACCGAGCGCAAGGCCAAAACACATGGAGCCTTTTTCGGATACTACCTCGTGTGCAGTCGGTCAAATTGCCTCTTCCACCTAACTCTCAAACCCCTGGTCCGATCTGGGTGAATTTTGAATATGTTAGTCACCCAGATCAGGGCTACCAGGG
Organism: Pelobates cultripes; assembly: GCA_933207985.1. Taxonomy (NCBI): domain Eukaryota; kingdom Metazoa; phylum Chordata; class Amphibia; order Anura; family Pelobatidae; genus Pelobates; species Pelobates cultripes. Next base: position 416,334,549 of record OW240912.1, on the reverse strand, counting down.
GGTACCCATTATATAATTCTGACTGTTTTGGGGTACATCCAGAAATTGGGTAAAAATGCAGTATGTATAAATGGATTATGTGTCACATTGAGGGGAGGAGATGTGTGGGAGGTAACAGTTACACTATTGGATACTGTACTAATTAATGTGAATCCCTCCCTTGCATGGGAGAAAGCTTTATAAGGAGGTTGTGTGGATTAAAAGTTCAGTTCTGCTCCTGATGCTGTGTGTCGTCCAGTCATTGTGATTATTCATGGATTACCTTGCTTGCTGTGACTATTGTTATATGGGATTTTATTACCTGTTCCTGAGCCTCACTGGGATCTTTAGTGGAGAACCTGTGAAAATACCAGCTCTCCGCTACAATGAATGAATAGAAATGTTAGACAAACAAACACCGAATATCAGTGTTCGTTTGTTTGTTCAGTTTATTACAAGGAGGGAGCTACCGTGCTCCCTGCCACTTCCTAAGCCCCCCCCCCCCATGTCCTCCCTCACTCTATGGGGGTCAGTATAACCCCCATAATAGCATAAGGGAGATTCAAATTTCCCGAAATTTTCCAGCCTGCGGCTGCTCACTTTTATAAGACAAAAAAAACCCCTAGTACTCCCTTCCAGAGCCACCAACCGGGCAGTGCGAGTGGGGGCTATTAAACTGAAAGTGGGACCTAGAGCCCCACCCATGAGCGGCGGGTGGGAGCCCTAAATGAGAATGTGTGGGGGGGGGGGGAGGGGAAGACCTATGGTCTTCCCTCCACCCCTGAGCAGCGGGTGGGGGCCATAAATAACAATAAGAGGGGGGGGGGGGAATCTATTGTCCTCCCCGGCCCCCACCATGAGCGGCGGGTGTTGGCCATTCATAACAACAAAGGGGGACCTATTGTCCTCTCCCCACCCCTGAGCACCGGGTGGGGGCCATAAATAACAATAGGGCGGAAGCTATTGTCCCCACCCCGGCCCCAACCGGCGGGTGGGGGCCATAAGTAAATGTACCCCCCAAGATGACTAGGGGTCCCCAAGCCCCTAGTCACCCCCTGCCCCCACCCAAAACAAAAATTAATAGTCCCCCACCTCACCCTAAAAATAATGAGAGGGGGAATAAAATAACCAAGTACCTGAAAAAAATAAAAAAATAAAAAAATAAACCACACACCATTTGATGTCTTCTTTATTCTAAAGCTTCCTTTTCCAACCCCAAAAAATGCCAAATAAAAACCATAATACTTGTCGAACTTGTAAAAAAAAAAAAATAAAAAAAAAAAAACAGAGCGCAAAAATAAAAATCCGTCGAAAAGGAAAAAACCCTACGCAAAAAAAATTTAAAAAAAATCCATCTGCATACATGGAAGGCACAGCGCAGACTGAGCTCCGCATGGCGGGGAAAGGCTTAAAAAGCTTTCCCACGCCCTGAAGTTTGACTCGGAGCACTCTGATTGGCTGGATGGAGTTGGAGTTCAACCAGAGTGCTTGTCATTTTACACAGTGTGGGAAAGTTCTTTGGAGTTTTCCCACTCTGTGTAAAATGACACACAGCACTCTGATTGGTTGGATTTCAAGCCATCCAATCAGAGTACTCTGAGTCAAATTTCAGGGCGTGGGAAGGCTGTGCCCTCCATGGGTGAAGATGGATTATTTAGTTTTCGTCTGATTGTATTTTGGCGCTCTGGTGTTTTATTTTTTTTGGGGTATTATTGTTTTTATTTGGCCTTTTTTGGGGATGAAAAATGAAGATTTTATAATAAAAAAAAAATAAAAAATAACACAACATCAAATGTTAAGTTTATTAATTTTTATTTTTTTTACAGGTCCTTAGTTATTTTATTCTCCCCTCACTATTTTTAGGGTGATGGGGATAGGTAGGAGATTATTCAACTTTTGTTTTGGGTGAGGGGGTGACTAGGGGCTTGGGGACCTCTAGTCACCTTGGGTGGGGTAGGGGGGGTGTACATTTTCATTTAGGGCCCCCACCCGCCGCTCAGGGTTGGAGACAATAGGTCCCTCCCCCACATTCTCCTTTAGGGCCCCCACACACCGCTCAGGTCTCCCTCCTCATTGTTTTTATGGCCTCCACCGCTCCCCAAGGGTGGGGGGGGGAGACAATAGGTTCCCCCCCTCCTTTGTTTTTATGGCCCCCACCCACTGCTCAGGGGTGGGGGCCGGGGACACACAATAGGTCCCCCCCATTGTTTTTATGGCCCCCGCACAGGAGCGGGGGCAAGGAACATAGGTCCCACCCCTCATTCTCCTTTAAGGCCCCCACCCGCCACTCAGGGGTTGGCTCTATGTCCCCCCCCCCCCTTCAGTTTTAAAGCTCACACTCGCACGGCACGGGTGGGGGCTCGGTAGGAAAGTACTAGGGGTGGAATTAGGGAGTTCTCTACTAAGCGGCTGCAACATGCAGCCACGGCACGAATAGGATCGGAGTTTCATTCATTCAAATGAAATTCCAATACGAACAAAGTCCCCAAATGCGTCCTAACATGAATGAACAAACTGTTCTCATTCTGTTAGGACGCAATTCGGCAGCTTCGCCGGCGTTCTGTCTAAGTGACAGGACGTTCGGGAAAAGTGATAGGAAGCATCGCGGGAACAGGGAGGAAAGCTAAGAATTGCGGGAAAATTTCTCTGACCTCCGGAAATTAAGTACACTTTGCTCTTCCGCTGGTCAGAGATGGTCAGGTGTAGAAAACCTCCATAAGACAAGTATTCCCTACTTTGTCTTATGTCTTAAAGAAAACTAGAGCAGACAGGCATAAATGAAGAACAGATCCTGACAGAGGGAGAGAAGAGCACCATGGCACTTATACTTCAAATGTGAGTGCAGGATCGTGGATTATATATAGATCATACAAAATACACAATGTATGTATATATTGGTCCCAGCAGCACCCTATAATATATGCATGTTCAAGTGAGTGCAGCCCTAGCCATCTTTGGTTTTTATTTATTTATTTATATATTCAGTAGATATACGATAGATATACATTACATTTTCTTCCCCTCTCTCTACCATGTCCATAATGTATGCTTCCTAACAGTAAGGCAGGAGGATAGGACAATACAATAGATGTGTATTTTGTGAATTTGACCCTTACATGTCCAATCAGCCGGTAGTCCATTTCTGAGACTTGATCCAAAAAGTTCTCAATCACTGACTTCTAGTTTATTGTTGAGGAATCACTGGATGACTTGCTTGCTCCAAACACTAGGCTACGGTGCTAGCAGAGACTGGTGCTCTTGTTTGGTCAAAGTATGCGAGACATGAATCAAAAGAATTAACCTACTGGAGAAAAATACACTAGTCAGACATTTTCCATCATGAAATGAGTGTGGATCTTACATTTTTGTGCTCTTTTTTTAGAGATTGTTTTAATGTTTTGACATAAAGCTCTGACCACTAGCATCTGCCTTATACTGCACAGTACCAGTGGCATTCATTATTTATATGGTTTACTGAGACCAGTGTCAGTTGCGAATTAAAACACTTATTATGGACAGTTTTGGGTTAATTACACTTCTACGGAGAAATATGGAGGATTGTTATCACTACTAACGAACGGATAACACGATGTTCTATACATTATACTAATATACACAGGGGGTAAAGCAGGAGGGCCACATGCACACTACAGGAAATACATAGGGGGTATACGTACAAAGAAGGCCCCACACTATTCTGATATTCACAGGGGGTATATGTACAAAGAGGATCCAACACACACTATCCTGCAATAGAAACAGATTTTTATAAAATGCACAATCACTTCCTTTTTTAAAGAAAATCTACAGAAATACTCAATATCTCACAACTTACAGAACAAGTAGACAGAAAGTTAAAGGAACACTTTAGGCACCCAAACCACATCATCTCACTGAAATGGTCTGGATGCAGTATCCGTGTCCCCCTTAGTCCTACAATGTAATATATTGCAGTTTTAGAGAAACTGCAATGTCTATAATGTAGTGCTAAGACTGCCTCTACTGGCTGTCTACTAGGCAGCCAGTGGAAGAGTTTCCTGGAGTTTCGCAGAGTTTGAATCCATGCAATGATGCTGGACACCCCTTTTCTTTCTATGCATCACAGAAAACCCTGTAGGAAAGAACTGAGACAATGCTTTCCTAGAGTGAATTCTGTAACTGAGTGTAGTGGAACGCTGGTCTCTCACAGACTATTTCCGCTGGTAGTCCAGGTGTGTCTGAGGAACAAGCAATAATCCCAAGCACAGTACCCACAGTGAGAGAATAATCCAGCAGCATAACAAGCACAATCAGCAGTAAAATCCAATAGTATCCCATCACCTTTCCCAATAACTGGACGACACACAATATCAGGAGCAGAACTGAACTGACGTTTAATTTCACATTCCCTGCTTTTATGCAATGCTCCCATGCAAGGGAGACACCCACAATAATTAGTACATTCACCAATCGGATACATGTTATCTCCCACACATCTCCTCCCCTCTGCCTGTGATATAATTACCTCAACACAATAGACTGACTTAATTATCACAGGCAGAGAAATACAGTTTTTACAAAATATTAATAACTTAAAAAATATACATGCCCCAAAATGGTTCTTGGGAGCACGTAAGACCACTGAGAAGTGGATTACAGTAGTCAAGGCGAGAAAGGACAGTGGAATGGACCAACACTTAGTCGCATCTGGCGTTAATTAGGGGCGGATGCGCGTAATGTTTTTGAGATGAAAATGACAGGATTTGGCGATAGATTGAACATGAGGGGTGAAGGAGAGGTCGGAGTCAAAGAGAACACCTAGGCAGCGAGCCTGCGTGGTGGAGCTGATGGTAGCAACGTTGACTTGGAGGGAGACAGACACAGGAGTAACAACACTTGAGGGAGGAAAGACCAGAATTTCAGTTTTGGTCAAGTTTAGTTTAAGGAAGTGGGCAGCCATCCAGTTAGAAACAGCAGCGAGGCAGTCAGAGACACTAGTCAAGATGGACGGGGAAAGATCAGGAGAGGACAGGTAGATTTGCGTGTCATCTGCATAGAAATGATATTGGAAGCCAAAGGAGCTAATGAGTTTACCAAGGGAGGCAGTATAGATGGAGAACAGTAGGGGACCAAGGACTGAACCTTGGGGGACACCAACAGAGAGGAGTTGGTGAGAAGAAGCAGAGCCAGAGAAAGAAACACTGAAAGAGCGCTGGGAGAGGTAGGAGGAGCACCAGGAGAGAGCAATATCTTGTAGACCGATATTGCGGAGGATGATTAGAAGCTGTTGATGATCAACAGTGTCAAAAGCCGCAGACAGGTCAAGGAGAATTAGGATAGAGTAGTGACTACAAGATTTTGCAGCGAGTAGACCATTGGATCCTTTAGTCAGTGCCGTTTCCACAGAGTGCAGAGCGCGGAAACCAGACTGAAGCGGGTCTAGCAGAGAGTTGAACTCGAGGAAGTCTGTCAATCTAGCATACACAATTTTTTCAAGGATCTTGGATGCAAAAAGCAGTAGCGAGATAGGACGATAGTTGGATGGGGAGTTAGGGTCAAGATTGGGCTTCTTTAGAATTGGGATTACAGTTGCATGTTTGAAGGGCAATGGAAATATACCAGAGGAGAGAGAGAGAGATTGAGAATTTTAGTGAGAAGTGGAGAAAGAGGAAGACAGAGTACGGATGAGGTGCGAGGGAATTGGACCTAAGGAGCAGGTGGTGGGGCGGGAGGACTGGAGCAGAGCAGAAACCTCTTCCAATGTAGCGGGTGCGAATGAACATAGAACAGCAGAGGGAGTGATGTTAGGGGAAGAATTGTAAGGGAAGAAGAAAGATGAGAAATCTCTTCTCTGATTGTAGAGATCTTGTCAGTGAAGTGAGTTGCAAAGTCTGAAGCGGTCAAGTTAGTAGGTGGTGGAGGAACAACGGGGACGAAGAAGAGAGTTAAATGTGTGAAATAGTCATATCACAACGAGGATATTTTTTGCATGTTTCACACACAAACAGCACTTTTACTGATCATATAATTGTTGTGATACGTTTTCCAGTTTTGAAACAATAATATTTGAGTTCAGCAAAGTCTCCTGAGTATAACAGTACCCCCTCCTTCTCTCTCTCCCCATGTTGTCCCTTCTCTCTCCATGTTACCCCCTCTCCTCTCTCTCTCTCCATGTTGTCCCTTCTCTCTCCATGTTACCCCCTCTCCTTCTCTCTCTCCCTCCATGTTACCCCCTCTCCTTCTCTCTCTCCCTCCATGTTACCCCCTCTCCTTCTCTCTCCCTCCATGTTACCCCGTCTCCTTCTCTCTCCCTCCATGTTGCCCCTTCTCTCTCCAGGTTACCCCCTCTCCCTCTCTCTCTCTCCATGTTAGTGTAATTGTCTGTAATTGTGACAGCATTGTATTAAAGATCCAGTATCCTCCCTGCTGCTCACTAAGTAATGAATGGCTGCATTAGCGGTCACTGAGGACAATAATAACTCCCTCTCTCACTCTCTCTCCATGTTACCCCCTCTCCTTCTCTCTCTCTCCATGTTACCCCCTCTCCTTCTCTCTCTCTCCATGTTACCCCCTCTCTCTTCTCTCTCTCTCTCTCCATGTTACCCCCTCTCCTTCTCTCTCTCTCTCCATGTTACCCCTCTCCTTCTCTCTCTCTCTCCATGTTACCTCTTCTCCTCTCTCTCTCTCTCTCTCTCTCTCTCTCTCTCCATGTTACCCCTTCTCTCCTTCTCTCTCTCTCTCTCTCTCTCTCTCCATGTTACCCCTCTTCTCTCTCTCTCTCTCTCTCTCCATATGTTACCCCTCTCTCTCTCTCTCTCCATGTTACCCCCTCTCCTTCTCTCTCTCCATGTTACCCCCTCTCCTTCTCTCTCTCTCTCCATGTTACCCCTCTCCTTCTCTCTCTCTCTCCATGTTACCCCCTCTCCTTCTCTCTCTCTCTCCATGTTACCCCTCC
>OW240912.1:416254064-416327300 GCA_933207985.1 Pelobates cultripes | reverse complement strand
GCAATAAAGAAAGCCTAAATAGTGAAGTGTTTAGGGAAGGCTGTGCAAGTCACATGCAGGGAGGTGTAACTAGGGTTCATTAACAAAGGGATTTAACTCCTAAATGGCAGAGGATTGAGCAGTGAGGCTGCAGGGGCATGTTCTACACACCAAAACTGCTTCATTAAGCTAAAGTTGTTCAGGTGACTATACTGTCCCTTTAACATGTCTTGAATTTCCTTCAACATGTTCTCCCTAACTGCTTCAGGGATACGATACGCTGCTGCTGTAGTGGAGTTTCTCTCTGGGTCTCTACTCGGTGGACCGCTACGGAGGTGTACCCAGGTAGAGCAGAAAACATCTCTGTAACGGCGCTCCAGACCGAGTACCTCCGCCAAGTCTGCTTCCTTGTAGCTATCAGGGACCCTGAAACACTTCAGACCCAGGTGCCGAGGCTTGACTGGGATCACTTAGTGCCTTTTCCACCCTGGACCAAACGACACATGGTGAAGGCTAAACAGCAACTCTTTAATGAATACAGCACACATAGTTTAAGCCCCCAACAGCCTCATTTACATACAATAGGTTATATAGATTACTATAGTACAAGGAAGGGTGGGGTCAGACAATAGCAAGAGCTGATGGGAGATTGAGGAGGGACAGAGCAGCTAGTTTAAACTGGTCTGGCAGTGTTCCTGGGACAACGCCCTGCTGGGGAAACAATAGGACAGGAAAAAGGGGGGAGGGGAAGATGCACAGACCAGCAATACATTCAACATACCCTGCACAAATAATAGGCACAATGTGACAAAACACAAAAGGAATTTGTGAGCCCACCCATAGTGTCTGTCTTCCATCCCCAGTGATGGTGACTACCGTCACAATCTCATTGTACCCCTGGAGCAGCCAGGAGTCTCTCTCTCTATTGGGCTCAGTTTTTAACCTGCTCCACGCTCCCCATGGATGGGGCGAGCAGGTCAGGTAGAGGAAAGTTCTCACTGTCCTCAAAAACAGGGGGCGCATACTGTTGCCACTTCCTCTGTTCTCTCAAAATAGGGTTGTAACAAGACTCTAACCTGTGCCTGGAAACACTGGCTATTACTGACCCTTTAAGAGCTAGCCAGGCACATACACAGGAACAGAAACCTCGGATTATAAGGATGTATCGTTTGTTCAGACAAGGACATCAAGCGGGATACAAATTGAAGATCCTTAACTGTTTTTCGTGGGGATTTTTCTATACAGCAGTTCGGGACTTTTAAAGCATTCATCATACGAATGCAAACTACCAAACACCGGACCACCCTGCTACCTAATTATGTGTAATTTACCTCCCTGATTGGCAAATACAGTCTGTAGCAGATGGCATTGGGCTGTCCTAAAAATTGCATTTATGTCTATGTATTCGGTTGAATTTTAACTTGTAATATGTGAAGTCTATGTATCATTCGTCTGATTGTTCGGTAGTTTCATTCGCATAAGAACTGGAGTGATTTTACCTAACAAACAGACCACCCCAGGAAGAAGTGTGCCTCCAATTACCGTCGCAGCAATGTTGCAAACGGGTAATTGGTGATTTGTGTAATGTGTGTTTTGTCCTCTAGGTGTCGCCATTCGGGAAACGAACACGTGGCGGCAGCCATTTTGAAACTCCCGAACAGCGGTGTTTTGCCGTTGAGTGTCTGGAACCCAAATCGGACACTCGGCTAGGCAAACACCACTGAGACCTCCACACTGCCCGTAAATTCGTGTAGAACCTACCGAACGGCTACCCGTTCGGTAGACAGAATCCTCTCCAGTCTACATAGCCCAAGTCATTCGTGCAGTTTATTCCCTTTTTCTGTGACCGACCACAGGGCCAAAATGCATGGAACCAATTTCGTCTGTTACCTCCAGTGCGGTCGGTCTTTTTACTACTTCCACAAATCTCCCGAACCCCTGGTCTGATCTGGGTGATTTTTGGATGTGTCCCTAGAAACATGGAATGTGACGGCAGATAAGAACCATTCAGCCCATCTAGTCTACCCAATTTTCTAAATACTTTCATTAGTCCCTAGCCTTATCTTATAGTTAGGATAGCCTTATGCCTAAAATGGGATTAAGAGTCAGGCTAAGGGGAGGGAATGTGTGGGCGGCAACTCATGTATGATTGGCTACTGTAGTAATTATTGTAAATCCCTCCCTTGCATGGGAGAATGCTTTAAAAGTTCAGTTCTGCTCCTGATGCTGTGTGTCGTCCAGTCATTGGGATCTGTATGGGGATATTTGTGGATTACCTCGCTTGCTGGAATTATTACTTCATGGTATTTTTACTACTTGTTCCTGAGCCTCACTGGGATCTCTAGTGGAGTTAACCTTGGGAATACCAGGCCTCCCCTACACAGTCTTCATGGGAAACACACGAACGCTTTGTTGAAGTGCCTGGGTAGCCGCCATTTCGGGACTTTTACACGTGGTCGTGGCCATCTTAACTCCCGAACAGCTGTGTTTTGCCGTCGAGTGTCTGGAACTAAAATCAGACACTCGAGTAGGCGAACACCGCTGAGACCTCCATAGCTCCAAAAATTAGTGCCAAAACTACCGAACATGCTGCCGTTCGGTAGAAAGACTTAGTAGCATATGGGGATTCTGGCGAACGTCGAGTTGCACACGGATGGCAAGCCTTTCGGGACTTTTAACGCACGAACAAAGACCGACCGCAAGGCCAAAACTCATGGAACTATAGAAACATAGAAACATAGAAACATAGAATGTGACGGCAGATAAGAACCATTCGGCCCATCTAGTCTGCCCAATTTTCTAAATACTTTCATTAGTCCCTAGTCTTATCTTATATTTAGGCATATCCCACACATGCTTAAACTCCTTTACTGTGTTAACCTCTACCACTTCAGCTGGAAGGCTATTCCATGCATCCACTACCCTCTCAGTAAAGTAATACTTCCTGATATTATTTTTAAACCTTTGTCCCTCTAATTTATTTTCAGCTACTTTCCCTGTGCGGTCGGTCAGAACTTTAAAGTCCCATATCTCCTGAACCACTGAACTGAATGAGCCGATTTTTTTTTATTTTTTATTTTTTTTAATATGTTGTTCCCCCAGAATAGGGCTTTGGGGTACATCCAAAGCTTGGGGGGAAAAAAGTGTCTTTGTTAATTGGGTTACAGGCTTATCTGAGGGGAGGAGATGTGTGGGATGTACTTTATGTTTTATTGGTTGTTGTGTTAATTATGTGGGTGTCTCCCTTGCATGGGCAGAATCACATAAAAGGAGAGTGTGGCGGTAGTCACCATCACTGGGACGTTAGACAGACACTATGGGTGGCTCCCAAATTCCTGTGTTTTGTCATATTGTGCCTATTATTTGTGCAGGGTATGTTGAATGTATTGCTGGTCTGTGCATCTCCACTCCCCCTTTTTCCTGTCCTATTGTTTCCCCAGCAGGGTGTTGTCCCAGGGACACTGCCAGACCAGTTTAAACTAGCTGTTCTGTCCCTCCTCAATCTCCCATCAGCCCTTGCTATTGTCTGACCCCACCCTTCCTTGTACTATAGTAATTTATGTAACCTATTGTATGTAAATGAGGCTGTTGGGGGCTTAAACTAAGTGTGCTGTATTCATTAAAGAGTTGCTGTTTAACCTTCACCATGGGTCGTCTGGTGTTTGGTCCAGGGTGGAAAAGGCACTGAGTGATCCCAGTCAAGCCTCGGCGTCTGGGTCTTAAGTGTTTCAGGGTCCCTGATAGCTACAAGGAAGCAGACTTGGCGGAGGTACTCTGTCAGAGTACTGGAGCTCCGTTACAGAGAGTACCTGCCATTAAAATTCAGTTCTTCTTGACCCTTCAAAACGTAGCCTTGTCTCGTTATTGAAAGGGGATATGCAGCTTAATCACTTAGCTCTTTTAAGAGCTCTGCCTGACTCCTGCCTTGGATCCAGTGGATGGGAATAAGCAACTCCACTACTACACAGCGACTTGCCGGGAAGAAAAGGACATCTCCAACAGCGGATACCCTCCTACAACCTGGGTAGCCGTTACAAGGGTTTTAACATATTCACATGAAAAGATTGTCATATTCAACTGATCACTCCCTACTATGTAGGTAGTGTCGTGTATGCGTTCCCACATGAGCATATAAACATTGGCGTATGAAGGAGCAAATTTGGCCCCCAGAGCTGTGCCACGTTTTTGGAGAAAAAAGGTTCCAACAAACAAAAAATAATTATCAGTTAATACAAATTCCTTCATCACTTCGGTATGTTGAAACTTTTCTAAGTAACCTATCCTACTCCAGAGAGTCTAGCAGGAACAGCTCTTATAAGAGGTAGTGATTATAATCCCAGGGGAGTATAGGGATATAGCAATCTCTAGGGTAAATGTAGCTGTCCCCTCCACACATGAGACGAGGCTCTATGAGGGTGAAGAGGAACTGGTTTTAATAGTGCCACACTTGGCCTTATATGACAATCCCCATCCAAGGGGTATGCCCACATGGACCTTATAGGAGTGACAATATTCATAGACCAATAAGAACAGTATTCCAATGCACGACACGTAGCCACACGTAGCATATAATTCCTCCCCTCTGCCTGGGAGATAATTGAGTTAGATACTGTATTAAACCAAATATCTCTAGGCAGAAAAAAACCCACAAATTTCTACAAAGTCCCACAAATACCCCAAAACACATAATATCCCTACAAATGTCACATCCCCTGATAGCCCTGATCTGGGTGACCAACATATCCAAAAATCACCCAGATCAGTTTAGGGGTTCAGGAATGTCCTGGAAGTCACATTTTGACCGACAGCACGCACGGTCCCATGCCCAAAACAGTTCCAGAGAATTCAGCTGTGCGGTTGGTCTACTTTGGAGATTCGATGTAATGTTCAAAATACCGAACGTAGAGAGTTCGTATGGCACTTAGTCTATGTCTCTGGTTCCGGAGCTTATTCCCACCAAACGCCGTTCGACTCCCGTTCGAATAGCCGAACATCCGTGGAAGGTAAGAGTTTAGCGGTTTTCGCGTCGCCGAGTGTCCGATTTGAATTCCATGCACTCGACGACCAAACACCTCTGGATGCGTTCAACTCAACAAGATGGCTGCCGCCACGTGTCCGAATGCCGCTTCGAATGGCTTTCAGAGTTCAAAAAGTTACTGTCCAAGTCCAAAAAGGGACAAACAGTGTTTTTAAACAAAGTCTATTACAGGGCCATAGTCACAGGGCAGGAGGCTGGCAAACAGGCCCCTCCAAGAACCAGTGGCGAGGTTATGTTCGCCACAGTGAGTTTCTTGGACTTCACAATAACTGTCACCAATGGCATTCTTCATTTGTCTGTATATAGAAAACCCACAGACAGGTACAGCTACCTCCACAATCCCAGCTTCCATCCCCATCACACCAAACAAGGTATGATCTACATACGTTATACTTGAGCGGTAACAGTATCATCTACACACGTTATATTTTCGCTGTAAAATATGAGTTACATAAAGAATGTTCTATACACATCATTAAATGAATGGCTTCAGAAATGTGAGCCTTATTAATTCACAGGAAGTCTGGCTTGCAATGCTGGGTCAAAGGTTGATATCAACAAGCCTTCATGCATCATTATCTGGACAAGAACAATGAAAGTCTGTAATACGAGATACCTAGCATAGAAACACAGAATGTGACAGCAGATAAGAAACATTTGGCCCATCTAGTCTGCCCAATTTTCTAAATACTTTCATTAGTCACTGGCCTTATCTTATAGTTAGGATAGCATTATGCCTATCAAGGCCTAGCAGGGCCTCTCAGTTCTATGTCTGGAATAGAAGACCTAATATTCATATCACAATGACAATCCTACAACAATTCAACTATGTAAAGTTCATTAAAAATATTTCACTGGCTTTCTCACACACTACCAAAACTTTATATAAACACACATCTTAATGTCTTATTTTTCAATATTCATGCTTTACCTTTATTGGATCACTTTATATACATACTGTTTTTCACAGTGAGAAGCACGCAAGAGCCTCTAGCGGCTGTCAATGAGACAGCCGCTAGAGGCTTTGGGGGAAGGCTTAACCCATTGATAAACATAGCAGTTTCTCTGAAACTGCTATGTTTATAAAACAATGGGTTAACCCTACAAGGAAGCAGACTTGGCGGAGGTACTCTGTCAGAGTACTGGAGCTCCGTTACAGAGAGTACCTGCCATTAAAATTCAGTTCTTCTTGACCCTTCAAAACGTAGCCTTGTCTCGTTATTGAAAGGGGATATGCAGCTTAATCACTTAGCTCTTTTAAGAGCTCTGCCTGACTCCTGCCTTGTATCCAGTGGATTGGAATAAGCAACTCCACTACTACACAGCGACTTGCCGGGAAGAAAAGGACGTCTCCAACAGCTGATACCCTCCTACAACCTATGTTTATAAAACAATGGGTTAACCCTAGAAGGACCTGGCACCCAGACCACTTCATTAAGCTGAAGTGGTCTGGGTGCCTAGAGTGGTCCTTTAATACAATACTGGCGTGGTACACTACATATGAGGCCTTAATCCCTTAAATTGTTTCAGCGACCCGAACGCTATATAACTAACTTGGAAATCTGCCTAAATACATGAGCATACTGCACCAGAAACTTATCATACGAAGGTGAAACATTGTAGCTAACATGTTTGTGGAAGGATGGATACAAAACTAATTATTATTTAAGATTGACCAGACCACCCAGGGAAATAATTGTAAACTGGCTACTATGTATTATGGGGTAACTTGCGGATTTCGTGGAGGAAATACCTTCAAATCAATACTATATAATTTGTAAAAATATCGTACTATTTGTAAAAATACAGAGTATATACATTTAAAGGAAAAGTGCAAAAGTGCAGCCAGGGCATTTTAAATCTTGTACTCAGAGCATGGATTGTTAAAACCGCTCTCTGAAAGTGTAAAAGAATGTTGACCATAACGTGCTTACAATAAACTGTGTGTATGGAAAAACGGGTGGAATTATTTATAGGTGTAATTTACCCTTTCAGGTGACTCGATTAGTTCAGACACCCAGGACTGAAAATAAAAATAAAAACAAAAACCACCTAAGTAAATACATACTTTAAATAGAAAGAAAATTTAAATATAAAATCAAACCATAACATTAATATCAGTATCGTGGATACTCTGTAAATATTAAATACAGTCTGTAAAATTCATCAAAAGATTAACTGAGAAATCTGAAAATGGATCAAAATGTGTAAATCCATACTCAGATGAAAAAAAAGGTAAAAAAGCAAAGTTAAATGGAGTGATCATAAAAATGCATTCAATTCGAAGTCTATGTTAAGACCTTTTAGTTCTAAAGTGTCTAGCGTAAAAATCCGCTTGGAATTGAGAAATGCTTTCCTATGGACACTTTGAATGCCATGCATGCGCATTCGGCTCTGCTGATGTCAGACGGGGGAGCTGACGTCGGCGGGGGAGGAGAGGTCACCAGCACCGAAGGAGCCCGGCGCTGGATTAAGGTAAGTAACTGAAGGGGTTTTAACCCCTTCAACACCACGGAAGGGGGACCCTGAGGGTGGGGGCACCCTCAGGGCACTATAGTGTCAGGAAAACCGCTTTGTTTTCCTGACACTATAGTGATCCTTTAATCCTTCAGGATTTAGTAGTGTGTACTGAAGTGTCTGGAGAGGTTATGCGTGAGCAAGCCTTTTTTGATATTCCTTTTATGTTTTCTCCCAGGTGGGTCTTAAAAGTCCTCTTCGTTCTGCCTATGTAATGTTTATTGCAGGGACATGTAAGTAGATAAATCACACCTACTGAAGTGCAACTCAGATGGCTTTTAATCTTAAATTCATCTTCCATGTTGGAACTTTTTGATAGATTTTTCCTGCTGTGAATTGTTTTTACATCCCAAACAATTTCCACATCTGAAGAAACCAAAATCTTGTGCGCCTCCCTGATTATTAAATTTGACTGCATTTTTATCTGGAAGGGGGACTTGGCATCGCTGGAAGAATTCAAGAAATATCTAAATTTTAACCCCTATAATTTTAGATTTACTTTCAACCATTCGAAAGATGTAGTAGAATTTTTGGATTTGGAAATCTACATCAAAGAAGGGAAAATCAACACAAGAACTTTTCACAAGACAGTGGATTGCAATAGTTTTATTCCTGCCAACATCCATCATAACAAGGCATTGCTGGATAATTCCCTATAGTCAATTTTTAGGAGGATCAGGAGAAACTGCTCAGAGATGGAAATCTGTAAAACTCAAATGGAGGAAATGGAGAAGCAATTCCTGGTGAAAGGATACACAAAGGATCTTCTGGAAGGTGCAAAAAAGAGAGCACTAGAATTACTCAGGAAAGAGACCCTAACTGATAAACCAACATCTATACAACACGAAAGGGATACCCCGTCATTCATTACACAGTACAGCAATCAATCTCACCGAATTAAGCATATCCTCAGCAGGCATTGGAGGATTCTGCCTAATGATCCAATATTAGAACCGATTACAGGGAGGAAACCGCAAATGATATATTCCCGGGCACCTAACCCTTAAGTTGCTCTCATATATACTGTTTTTGTTAAACAAATCGTTTTAACTGTTTAATTATAGAGTGGCTGCAAAAGACTGCTGCCAAATGTAAAGAGATCTGTCTGTAAAAGGGGTTAATCCTAAAAATATTTGGGGTGAGGTTTATTGAAATTGTTAGGCAGATTAAGTGATATTGAGCAAAGCAAAGTGTTTAAAAAAGTCAAAAAGTTGCATTACTGGCAAAGGGCTTTCTGGAGACTAATGATGCTATGAATGAATGGTGTCAATTTAAAAAGACCAGTCATTGTTATGTTTGAAGTACATCTAAACAAAAAAGAAAACACATAATCTCCCAAGCTAAACTGTAAATCTCCTCAAACGTTGTGAACAGAAGGGAGATTGCCCCCACCACTCTCTTTTGATACATTGGTGCATTGGATGCAGCGTTAGCCGAAACACAAATTTAGATAGAAGATTTTCGGCAGTTGTTGAAAAGATTTAGTGATGATGAAAAAAGTGAAGATATTAATATAATGAAAGAAATGCTTAAAGGACCACTATAGTACCAGGAAAACATACTTGTTTTCCTGGCACTATAGTGCCCTGAGGGTGCCCCCATTCTCAGGGTCCCCCTCCCGCCGGGCTCTGGAAGGGGGAAAGGGGTAAAAACATACCTTTTTCCAGCGCTGGGCGGGGAGCTCTCTGCCTCCTCTCCTCCTCCGATCCGCCCCGTTGGCTGAATGCACACGCGTGGCAGGAGCTGCGCGCGCATTCAGCCGGTCGCATAGGAAAGCATTATCAATAATGCTTTCCTATGGACGCTTGCGTGCTCTCACTGTGATTTTCACAGTGAGAATCACGCAAGCGCCTCTAGCGGCTGTCAATGAGATAGCCGCTATAGGAATTGGGGGAAGGCTTAACCCATTGATAAACATAGCAGTTTCTCTGAAACTGCTATGTTTATAAAAAAAAAGGGTTAATCCTAGAGGGACCTGGCACCCAGACCACTTCATTAAGCTGAAGTGGTCTGGGTGCCTAGTGTGGTCCTTTATAAGAATCAAACCGATCTGTTAGACAGAACCCATAAAACCCTGTCTCACATGTCTAAACAATTAGACTTAAATGTTACTAATTTTGACAATTTGCAAAGACAGATTGCTAATTTGGGGAATGCTACAGATCAGAAGGATTTGGATTTTTTTTATTCTTTATTTTTGCAGTGCGTACACATATAACAATCACGTTTGAGGTACCCCAACGGCAATCCTCTAGAGTTTTGTCAACATTTGGATCATTGAGGTATATGGGAAAACTTGCACAATTTTTTTTGTTAATAAGATAAATATAACAAGATTAACAGTCTAGTTTCAGTATAATGCAGGATCTAGTGTGTCGGAAAGTGTCTATAACATTAGTTTAAAGCAGGTTGGAAACTACGAGGAGTGTAACAGACAGTTTGAGTGCTAACAGGAGCGTGTCAAGATTGAGAAACCAATTAAATGATAATAGGCGTTCATGTCTCTGGGTATTCTGTTAGTAATAGCAGTCAGAGAGCGTTCCAAGTCCTGCTCTATGTCCAGGCTGGTAGCTGGACAGCGGGTAGCTGCGATCCCTCACCCGATGTCACTGGTGTGTTTCAGGGGGTGCTCCACTCTATGACCCAGCGTGATGGTCTGCAAGAAGTATCGACCCATCCGTTTCTCGCCATGCGGTCTTCTCCAGGCTTGGGTGGGAGCTCGGGTCGTGCTGGTCCGGTGGCACGTAGCTCCATTACTGATGTTCCGGTGCGGTCTGGTGTGTAGTCTTTTTGGGGGTGGGCCTCCTGGGTCTCTCGTGTGTAGGGCTCTCGGTCCTGAGGTGCGGCCGCGAGTGGTGGACGGCACTGGACAGGATGCGGCTTTCAAGCTGCGGTGGTCGGAAGTTGCTGGTGCCGCTGAGTGGTGAGTGGGTCGGGCTTGCTTGACGGTCCCACTGAGTTGTGTGTGAGGGCAAGTGCTGGCGCCCGAGGGACTTGTCGTCATTTCCCGCCACCTAGATCGCTGACTTAGTCTCCGTCTGGAGGCCAATCTGGGGGCTCGGGATGGGTATCCACACAGGTGGCTCTGGGTGGCAGGGCGAATCCATGCAGCCATCTCTCTCACCACTAGGTGGAAAGATCGACCCTCGGTACTGTGCTTTGTCCATTGGTTGGCGCAGAGCCGATTAAAGAACTCTGGGGTAAGTTTGGGCGGCATGGTAAAGGTACTTTTTGTCGCGGGTCGCACCCGGGCCGCCATCTTGTTTGGGCCCTGACAGTCTTGTTTGGCCGCAGGTTTTGTCGCTTGTTTGAGCCGCGTTGCGGGGGTAATCATCCCCAGCGAGGACCGGGATATCCCCCGCCAGTCCAGAGGGGGTGTCAGGGCAGAATCAGATTCTTGCTTGCGACTGGGTCCCGTGCCAGGATATCGGCCGCCTCCCCCAGGCTTCGCTGTAGTTTAGGCCGCGTGGCCGGTTCAGGCGCCTTCCTCGTGTGGTCCTGTATCGTTCTCTGGGCTCCATGTGTTGCTGGCATTATTAGATTGTACAGGAGTATCGCCCACTGGCGCAGGAGCTCTCAGAGAGCACGTCCGGCCATCTTGGCTGTCAGGCCCCGCCCCTGGATTTTACTTTTAAAGAGGAAGTTGATAATGAAATGGTGGAGAGGTTAAGTTGTGAGAACGGGCAGGTGAGAAGTGAAATAGAAAAGAATTTGGGAAATGTGCAAGAAAAGGGTCAGATGGATACTCTCAAATTAACTAAATTGACTTAAGATTTGCCTAAATATGATAAGAAGAGAGGACCTTTTTACAATGAGTGTTTTTGAAGGAGGTCTTTGATCTGGCTGCCAACCTCATTAAGTGAATGAATTACAATTAAACTCATTGATGTGTTGGAAGATAAGTCAAGTGAAAAGCCCAGAGTGGAGTTTGAGGAAATGTTTCCAAATAAAACATAAAGATTGCTAATGGTGGTACAGTGTGCAACTGGTGTGGAGAGTTTTTAGTTTTCTACTCTTGATTTATTTAAAATGGAGAAAAATGATGATATAAGTGTCTGTGCTAATTTATGGAATAAGGCATGGAATTTGATTACTGATACAGAGCCATCTGCTATGTCTAAAGAACAACATAAGCAGAATGTTACTGAATTTGTCTCTAGAATATCAGGGTTACCAAATGAGATAAAATGAAGAGCTTTTGATGCACTGTTAGGAACGCTGGTATTTCAGATACCCATTTGCTTTCAGTTCCTCCCGAACTGCTAAAAGCTGAGTGATTATAGCTCGCTTCGGATGTTGATTCGAACATACTCCAGAACAAAATGTAGCATCCAAGTAAATTCTCCAAGCAATCAGACGTATACCCAAACATCAGCCTAAACTAGTTGAAGGGTACAACAGGAATTAATTTATTCAGGCCAACTGGACGGTTTACATGCAAGTCCCCATGCAAGGTATTTACTGTGACATATTCCAGGGGCATTCCCCACTGGACCTGAGAAGGGACTATGGCAAAGTACACACTGTAATTACATTGGCTCTCAGGTCCAGAACACTCCTACACAAAACAGGATAATCCCTCCCCTGTGCCTGTGAGATAATTGAGTCAGGAACTGTACTAAACTCAACTATCTTCTGGCACAGAAAACATATATTTTAACAACCCCCGTAAGTACCCCCAAAACACATGGAAACCCCACAAAAATATCCCCTAATAGCCCCGATCTGGGGGACCAACATATCGAAAAATCACCCAGATCAGTTCAGGTGTTAAGGATTTCCATGGAAATTATAATTTGACCGACCGCACACGAGGCTCCTGCCCAAATCAGTTCCAGAGAATCAGGGGTTGCGGTTGGTCTAGTTCAGTAGTTCAAAAACTGAACAAACTACCGAACATAGTCAATAGTCTTGCACTGGAGCTTGTTCCCCTCATCGAGACGAATGATTCCATCGAACAGTGCCCTTCTAAGTTGTGTAGAACAGAATACAGGCAATGATGGAAGTCCAGCGGTGTTCGGGAGTTTCTGTGTCCGATTTTAGTTCCAGGAACTCAACGACCAAACACAGCTGCCTGTGTTCATGCGAACAACAAGACCACCACCACAGCGGAACTGTGTGTCGTCTAGTTACTGGGGGGAAATGGGTCTTTTAATACACTAATAGCGGGGGTAACCAGCCGGGTTACCCAGGGCCTGCTACAAATGCCCTTCCCCTCCCTGTTAGACTTTCACCTAATCGCCACTCCTTCAAAAAATCTTTGAAAACTTCTTTAGGAAAGCATATCAATTAAACTGTGAACAGCTTTCTCTCCCCGCACCCTGATTCCTCTCCTGAAACATTCATCAAAACAAAACACTAAGCCCTCACTCCCTCTAGCATGTAAGTTCATTGAGCAGGACCCTCAATCCCTCTGTTCCTGTGTGTCCAACTTGTCTGGTTACAAATACTTGTCTGTTAGTCCACCCATTGTACAGTGCTACAGAACTTATAATAATAATATATTTATTAAATCTACAATACACACATAATCATTCACACTGTCATACTCAGAAATGTTTGTCTAAGTTCTTGCTCTGGTTGAGGAATGTAGCGACAATAGGCTGCTGACTTCGCGCGTCCTAAAGTTTTAATTATGTGTGCAGGGATATGTCTGCTTGAGAGGTGGATGCCGCTCCTATCCTAAATGAATGGCCTCAATAGTTAATGGGGTTGAAGCCAAGCCTCATTAGTAATATCCTTATGTATAGAATGAACTTATGTGTAGTAAGAATTCAAGCTAGTAATTGTTGAGATGGGGTTTTGTGTATGCAGGTTAAATATTTATCTAATGTTTTAACTGGACACCAGTGTTAAGCTAAGGTGTAAAAAAGAGGCAAAGGCCACCAACGACTCCATGGGAAAAAAACATTGGAAATGCGAAATCCGGTAGTGATTCTATTGAATATGGTAGGAACTAGAGGCTGTGGCAAAGATGCCTCTGTCACAAGCTCTTAGAGGAGCCTGCTGGCTAGCCTCCTGCCCAAGGACTATGGGTCATGTAAAAGACATGCTAAAAGACTTGGTTCGTGGGATTTCCTTGTATGGTTCGGGAACTGAGCAAACCCACAAACTAAGGACAACCCAGATGCTTGTTAAGCCCTATTGACAGCTTGTAACGATTTACACCTCTGTGTTCTAAGTGTTCGGCTGGGTGGCTGCCGTTTGTATAAATGAATACGTGGTGGCGGCCATCTTGTTCACACGAACGCAGGCAGTGGTGTTTGGTCGTCGAGTGCATGGAACTAAAATCGGACACTTGACATCGCAAACACCGCTGAACTTCCATCCCCGCCTGCGTTTGGTTCTGTACACCGTTCGGGCACTGTTCAGAGCACTGTTCAGTGAAATCGTTTGTATGGTTTAGGTGAACAAGCTCCACATTATAACTATGGACTACGTTTGGTAATTTATTCGTTTTCATACTCCCGACCACTACCACTGATTCTATGGAACTATTTTGGGCAGGTGCCTTGTGTGTGGTTAGTCAAAACTTCATCCTGGTGTTGTTTCAGCTGTATTCGTGGGATCTGAGCGCTTCTCGGATATGTTGTGCGCTCAGATCCAGGCTATTCGGGGATATAAGACTTGAGTGGGTACATGGTTGTGTTATGTGTGTTTATAAAATAATGTAGGTTTTTCTGTACCTGAGAGATAATTTAATTATAGGTTTTTCCCAGGCAATTATCTCTCAGGCACAGAGAATTTCGGGAGAAAAGACCTTGTATGTTTGTGTTGGAAACCCCATGTAGGGGCGTTTGCATAAAAGGCTGTGTGTGGCCCAGAATAAAGTCAGTCTACTCCCAGCATTAAGTCTCGGCTAATGTGTGGGGCGAATGCTATACTGCTCTATTGATTGCCAGACCTGCTATAATCTCTTTAGGAGAGGTCTACCCACTGGGAGCTAGATCCAGGGCTGGGTGAGAGGAGACGGCAAGACCCCAGCCAAGCTGTGGCGGCTAGGGTTTAGAAGTGCTTATGGTGTCAAGGTGAAGTGCTTATGGTAGCTTGGTGATCACTAGGAAGCATGTTTGGTGGAGGTACCCAGGTGGGGTAACAGGCTGTCCGCCACAGAGGTATCGTTTGTTCTCTTAATTGTGCAAGATAATGAGCTAAGAGATTATGTAATCCATAGTCAGTTCCCAAAACTGAGGGGCTGCAGTAGCTAGCCATGATGCTGTAAGGTGTGCTTTGTAAAATGCCTGAAATGGAAAGCTAAACAATTCGTCAGCTGTAACATTTTGTATACTGCTAACCAAGTTAATCTCCTAATGAGCACCCTTTTGTCATATAATTACCGTGATTACGCTCCGCAAAGTTACTTCCGCGTTCTGAAGTAAACTCCTCCCCTCATGATGACGCTCTATTCACTTGCCTTATAGGCAAGCCGCGCCAAACTCAAATTGCTGGGTTATTTTGAATTAGCCAGCTGAGCCTTCTTGTCTCGCTGCTGAAACCACGTACATCTCGTTCACAACAGTAGCTGTAAATTACAAGGATTCCTGTATCTACTGATAAACCATTTGTAGCGGAGAGCTGGTCTTTCACAGGTTAACTCCACTAAAGATCTCAGTGAGGCTCAGGAACAAATAATAAAATCCCATATAACAATAAGTACAGCAAGCAAGGTAATCCACGAATATCCGCATACAGATCCCAATGACTGGACAACACACAGCATCAGGGGCAGAACTGAACTTTTAATCACTCAATCTTCTTTTAATGCTTTCTCCCATGCAAGGGAGGGATTCACAGTAATTATTACGGTAGCCAATAGTATAACAGTTACCTCCCACACATCTCCTCCCCTCAGTGTGACACATAATCCAATTAAACATACTGTAGTTTTCCCCGAGTTCTGGATGTACCCCAAAACAAGCAGCTAGAATACTATTTTGGTTACCTCCTTGTAGCCCAGATCAGGGTGACTAACATATTCAAAATTCACCCAGATCGGACCAGGGGTTCGGGAGTTAGGTGGAAGGTGAAATTTGACCGACCGCACACGAGGTGGTATCCGAAAAAGGCTCCATGTGTTTTGGCCCTGCAGTCGGTCTCCATTCAGTAGTTAAAACATACAGTAATCCTTGCCATCCACAGACAATCTTCTATTCGTCTGTATTCCCGTGTTCGGTACATTTATTTTACCGAACGAGGGGCTGACTTGCCCCTCCGTTCGGGAGTTATGGAGCTCTGGAGGTCCGATTTGAGTTCCAGACACTCGACAACCAAACACCGCTGAGATTTTCTTGCATAAGATGGCCGCCGCACGCGGTTCGTATGCCGAACGGCGACCACACAGGTACATACAATATATCAATTTCACAGTCCATTAAGCTGCGGTTACAGAGTGTGAAAGCTTAACAAGGTGCACACTTCTCACTGGGGTGGTCTGATGGTTCGATAGTTTCATTCATATGAAAACTACCGAACAATCATACGAAAGCTACATACACTTACAGTTATACAGGGAAACAATTACACGAATACATTTTTAATACGAATTCTTGAGGACAGCCTTAATGCAATCCGCTACACCATTCAACCACTTGCAGATCTTTACCATCTCTGCTACAAGTATAGGACGCTCTGGAGAAACCTTAAATATCAATTTTACTTACTACAACCTGCAAATAAGGATGTTTCACTAATCAAGTATAAATATTACTACAACCTCCAATTAAGGATGTTTTAAATTTCAAGTATATATATTGTTGCAAGTTGCATATACGTTTAAACATTACTTCAACCTACATAAAATTTTAACCAATACTGCAATCTGCATTTAAGGAAAATCAATTCCCAAGTGTCTTTCATTCACTCTGATTATTGATTGATACAAGGAACAGATTAATATAAAAGAGGACTTTATTATTGAAAATTCCTTTTCATGCAAACAAGTTAATTGCATTAAGCTTTCTTTTTTTCCTTAATGCCAATCTGGAAGATAGAGACAATTTGTTTTCAACTGATTCAATAAGAGATAATAAAACCTCTTAGAATTTATTTTTTTTAAATTCTTTATTTTTGTCATGCATGTATCAACAACAGTTACACAGAGCCACATCAGCGTCTGTGTGCATCTTACAGTATTTAACAGTGTCACAGGTTAATACAGCACATTTTTAAGGTTAAAGAGTAAAAACAAGACATAAAAAAAAAGAAAAAACGATTCTGTTAGTAAACAGTGAGGTGGATAATACGCAAAACTCTATACACATTCGATTTCAAATTCCGTTCTAATAAGCAGTGGCAGTCTTGCTACTTACATTGCTTATTGATATAAAAAGAGACCCATTAACTGTGAGAGATGCCCAGAAAATATCAGGGAATTGACGAAAATAACGAGTCAGTACAGTCATAGTGCCTGGCCTTATCGTGTGTAATGATATAGACTGCACGTGTCCATCCCTGACATATGCCCAATGAGTCCGCTATCTAAAGTTAGGTGTTGAAGAGTGCGACTGTCATGGCAGCTATACCGTGATCCCATTCTACGTAAAAGCCCAACTCGCTCACAGACTACATTGTTCATCCAACCGTAACTTCGTATTAAAGAGAGGTGAAAAAAAGAAATCGCCACCTCCCATGGAGAAACCAGAGGGAGGGGAATAAAAATAATAAGGAAGGATGAGACTGAAGAAGGAAATGTCCATAGTGGAGAGGAAGGAAAGAGGAGAAAGAACAGCCGAGATGTAGAGTGCAGAGAAGCTGTGAGGAGAGAGAAAAAAGAGAGAAGGGAGAGAGAGAGGGGGAAGGGGGGGGAGCTCCCTGCTACGTGTGGCCCTACCCTCTACAACAGGGCAAGGTGCCATCAAGCACTGCCCGAGCCCGGTGGACTACTATCCCACGGTTCCAAGATCTTTTGAAACGACGCCATTGTCCCCCTTACTCTAGCGGTTAAGTCATCCATTATTCTACATCCTCTTATCCTAGATATCACTCCGAAGAATTCCGGGCCTTCCGGAGAGAGCCACGCAACCACTATGGCACGGCGCGCGCTTAGGGTTATCTTATGCACCAATTTTTGTTCTCTCCTGGTCCAGCCATCGAGAGACCTATTGAGCAGGTATACCCAAGGATCTAGACGCAGGGGTCTGTTGAACATCTGCCTCAGGAGATCTTCCACTGACCTCCAGAATCTGGAGAGTTTTAAACAATTCCACCACATATGAATATATGTGCCCCGAGAACCACAGCCCCGCCAGCAATCATCATTATCCAATTTATGCATGCGATATAGTTTCACAGGCGTGGTATACCACCTAAGCATGGTTTTCCATGCTTGCTCTTGGAGAGTGAAAAACCTCTTAGAATTTATATTGGAAATTCTCCTTGTTTTTATTAAAGGTATAGTACTAACAATTAATTCTGCAATTGTGTTCCACAATCCTCTGTCTAAAGATTATTGAATCATAACACCTTTGTTGATGATGTGACAAGTTGCCTGATTGTCCCAAAAACATTTCCCTATCTGACCAGAGCATGATGGACCCCAACCCCCAGCGTGGCTACAATAGTGTAAAATTCAAAAGACAAGAGGTCTGGGAACATGCTTCCAGCTCTGTGGCTTCGGAAGGTCAACTGCTCCATAGCCAATCATCCCCATATATAGCTGCAGAGCCTGTTGAGGCTGTGGCATCTGTTCAGATATTAGACAAGTTATCAGATATTGAAAGGAGAAATATATTTTTTCTGTTCCACAGGCGTAGGAACTTCTGCCACATGAACATGTCAGTAGTAGTGCGTGAATCAAGTATTATGTGGCTATCGTCAGTAGGAAGACTGCTAAAAGGCAGAGGAGCCTACAGATAAATGATCTGCCCTGAGGGATAATCCTCGTGGCAAAATTTAGGAAGCCCAGTGGCGATTGTAGTTCTTTGCAACTACATGAACTTAGTTATAGGTATTGGTCTATTTAAGTTAAAATACAGTCAGTCTTGTACACTACGTGAGGGGTTGGTGTTTCTCTTAGCGGTGAGGAAGTCATCCAAGTAGTGTATGACTGAGGGGCATCTACATGTGTTAAGCAGTAACCATCACAATGTTTCAGCAAAAATATTGAAAAGTTTAGTACTGCTTCCAAACACTCCATGTAGATGCTAGAGTTACAGATGTATAGGAAGAAGTTTGAATGCCTTGACTATGTCAGTCTTACTCACCCAGGCACCTACACCCACCATGGTGATAGCATTGATGGCATTGTCAATGGTGGTGTATTGGATTGAGAATTTGTCAGATGGGATCAACGAGTTCAAACTGGGAACTGTGGAGGAGTGAGGAGTGGGAAGATCAATGATCAATCATTTCTTTTGTGAGTTTTTTTCTGTAACAATTCTGATAGGATTTGTGCGCCAAGTTGAGAAAGGGGGAGACTGAAAAGGCCCCAGGACAAAATCTTGTTCCAATTTCTGTTGTAACAGGGTATCAACTATATCAGGATCACATATTTAGTTTGTAAGTTGTTACACTTGACTATGCCAGATGACATAGAAAGTATACCCATGTGGAGAACGTGAGAGAAACCTGTGACTAGGAAGTCTACCAATTGTGGAGAATGGTGATTGGACAACAGTTGAGTTAATACAACCACATTTACAAATAAAGTTTGGGGTACATTTTATTAGGGCACACGGATTTAGCATGAGCTCAATAACATAGTAAACAAACGGGCAGCAGCCTACTTGCACTGAAACCACAGGTGCTTGCGTTGAAATTATTGCAAATTTGAAACTTACCCAGAAATACAATTGGACAACTTGTGTTTAATAACGGTCAGTTTTGGTAGATGTGCTAGGAAGGAAAAGGCTGTTAGGAATATCAGAACTGTTAGGACAAAGGTGAGAGGCAGGGGAACAAATTGCAAAGGCTGGTGTCCTGAGTGTCTGGAGAAGAGTTCGGTGTCCAATTGAACTGGGTCAGAGCTGCCGCTGTTTTGGTAGAAAAAGATCTATGATAATCGCAAAATGCTGGCCCCAGGTCCACCAGCTTGTGCAAATATAGATCAAACGCCTCTCTTCTGTGTGGATAAGTGGAGCAGATGACATCTCAATACACGCCGAAGGCCAATAAAAATCATAAAAGGTCAGTTTTTTTACTGAGTGTTGGATCTCTGGCCTGAAGTACAACAGACAAACCCCCATATGAATATGTTTTGTTTTCCACTATATCCTGGGATGCAATGAGAAATGAAATAAAACTTACATCCTTGCCTTCCATATCTTTCTTGATATAAGAAGGTACATATGAGCTGGGTTGACAAAATGAGAATTAGGAGCAGTGTTAAGCATTGGATTACCCATTTGCACAGCAGGAAGATCTGTCAGGCCAGTAGTAGTTGGCCCAGCAGCTGACATGGCTGGACTGCCTGACTCCAGTCTTTCCAGTCTGTCATTATTTTGACAAGACTGAAGTCATCATGACGGGCAGATTGGACAAATTAGTCCTGCTACAGCCTTCTCTGGCATCAGTGTTATCAGTGTTTGTCTGCATCAGTGTGAACAGTTCAGCCTCCCTGACTGTAGCAGGATATACAATGTGTCTTTTCTTTAGTTCTGCAGTGATCCGCGGAATAGCCCATAATCTAATAGAGGCAGGACTAGCTGATTCAACGCTACTTGTAGGTTTACAGGACCTAGCCTAGTGCTAGGGATTGATATTTCTGCCCCACCTTCTGGAGCTTGAGACATACTATAAGCGAAAATTTAAATTGGACAAGACCACTATTGTAGCGGCTTTTTAACTAATGCTAAGTGGTGAAACAAATTCACTAGTTGGTGATAGGGAAGGCCCGGCTAATTGCCAAGCGACATGAAAAGCTATGCGTTGGACCGAGGGGATAGAGTGGCCACCGAACGTTGTGGCGGGGTGTTGGCCTCTCTGTGAATACTATGAGCATAAGATAGAATGGGAGTGACAGGTGAGGCCCTACCCATACAACCATGTGAGGCAAATAACTATAAGTTGGGCTGTGAGAATTCCCTCAGAGTATGAGGATGGGTGTTGGCCTCGCGGGACTACTAGCATAACGCTTAGAAGGCCTGAAGAAAATTAATATAATGGAATCCTAGGACCCTGGTAACCAATCACCATTCTAAACTTAAAGAATGTAATGTACGAATGTGAAGGATAGGAAACCATATGAATGGTGACATACCTGTAAAAGTAATGTTAGGTATGTATCGGACCAGGGGGACTTCGAGATAGAATAACCTATGGATGTCAGTGAAAATTGGTCTTCAGTGAATATAACCGTGATATATAATATATATATATTTTTTATTATTATTATTTAACTGGACTACTAGCAGACTATCAGATCTTACAACCAACCAAATCTCAGATAACCAAAATTCAAGTGACCTAATACATGATAAACGAATGAGACATAAGAGCATGAGATAGCATGAACCAAAATTGGAAGGGTCAGGTCGTGGACCCAGATATATACAAGTAATAACTTATTAATGAAATTAACTCACCTATTACCGATGTTTTAAGTAAGGCCACTGTCCGAAGCATATATTAAAGACATAATAAAATAAAGACTTATACGTAACAGATTGTTTATGACGTATAATTTATATAATACAACAAATACCCACCAGGACTATTTGCAGATCCTTTAAGCAACAGAAATGCAGATATCCAGTTATCATATGACCTAATACATAATGAAACAAATGTAACGTATAAGGTTTGAGACACAACAAGCATGGAAGATTCAATTCGTGGATCCAGACAAGATAATGATGAACATAATTTAAAATTTGAAACATAATTTTGAAATTTTAAATAAGCAAACAACAGAAATGTACTCTCTCGAAAATTCAGGTTTGCAGCCTCGTGATACTAAATGGATGAGAAAGTTAAAGAAAAATATCCCCCAAACAGGATCACTTGCAACGTGTGTGTGACCACCAACATTGATTCTATCTATAATATAAAAAGACTATCATACTTGATTGCAGCCACTAGATTGAGCCTAACATATGGCTTTTCTCATACAGGCCACAGTTCCAAATAGCTGTGCGCTGGATTGAACCCAGAGTGAAGGTATCAGTGTATATTTCGGATGAGATGTATCCAGTGAAAGTGCTAGAATTAATGTTGCAATATTGTATCCACGGTTCATGTAACACATCACTGGATACAATGCTTATATCTGCTACATTGAATTGGTATTGTTGATCCCTCCACTCATCTATTAAAAGTCCAGCTACAATCAAAGAGGCATTCTATATGTGATGAATCTTCCAGTATTATGATGGGAGATAGATATATTCAGCCTTGATGCTACAATCCTATGTCAAATTAGTTCATAAAAATGTTCCCTGTACAGCCAAGGATGAGTATAGAGTGAGTAAAGAAAACAAGGAAAGCCCTCTCTACCTGATAAACTAGCTTGATAGTAAGGATAGAGATA
Organism: Pelobates cultripes; assembly: GCA_933207985.1. Lineage (NCBI taxonomy): Eukaryota > Metazoa > Chordata > Amphibia > Anura > Pelobatidae > Pelobates > Pelobates cultripes. Next base: position 416,305,302 of record OW240912.1, on the reverse strand, counting down.
GAAAAAATATAATAAGATAGCAAATTAAATTAACCAATGTGCACCTAAAAGTGCATTCATGAGGTGGATGTGAAACGACACCAAACTAACCCAAAACCAAAATAAATTAGTGAGCAAGTGTGCACCAAAAGATGCATTTAAAAAAAAAATACATTTCGTACAATCATTGTCTTGGAGAGCTTGTATTAGCCAGGGGTTGACACATAACTAAGGGTTTAATTAGTTTGTAGCCCAACTGGTCCTTGTATGATGTGAATTAGCTTGGGGCTTGCGTATAGCCCACAGTGCATTATAAGCTGCCAATTTGTACTGATAAGAGAACCCATAGCCCAGCAGTTCCCAGCTGGGGTTCCACGGCATTTCGCCACATCCAAGATGGCCGGCGTTACCTGCTGTTCCCGGAAGGTCAGAAACAGCAGAGATTGCGCCACTGTGATCTCATAAGAGATCAAGGAAGCACGATCTTAAGCACACCCTGCCGTTAGCCCACCTTGCTGTTAGCACGCCTTGCCATCAGAGCCCGCCCTAGCACCCGCCCTGCCATCAGCCGGCCACTTAGACTTAGCTTGCCCGTGAGAAAGCCCGCCCAGCCACCAGCCAGTCAGCTCTGCCGTCAGATATTTTCTATCAGAAGTGGTAGAGGAGTGATAGAGAGTGTAGCTGATAGTTAAAGGTATGTTATTGTCAGAGACAGAAATCTCTGTTTGGTAGGGACATTTAAATTCTCTGTTAGGGACAAAAAACCTGTTAACTGTATTTTTCAAAGTGTTCAAATATATTTGCTCCACGTCTAACTCAAATATCCTGCTTAAGTTCAGTTCTTTCTGAGAGCGTTATCAAAATCAGCATCCTTTTCAGTCAAGTTGTGAGATCTGTATTTTTCAAAGTGTTGATTTATTTTTTTTACCAATAAACAACCATGAATTTGGAAAGCTGGTTAAAGCAAGGAACTCTTCAGAGAAAAACTATTACTACTTCTACCTGTTCGGCACTTATAGAAACTGAGAAAGAAGATACAACTAAAAATCCAGAAAACAAGTCTGAAATAGTTGTATCTACTGTTCCTCAAATAGCAGAGACAGGTGACAAGTCAAAAAAAAAAAGCACAATGCTAGCCAATCTTCTTCTCAAACAAAGAAAATATGACAATAGCTACTTGACATCCATAATGAACTAATTTCTTGACTGCATCAATGTGATGGGTACTCACATGAGTCCACAGATGTTGAAGGACTTTCAATTTTGTTGGTTTTTGTCAGATATAATTTTGACAAACAGATTGAAGAAGACTTGCTTCTGTGTGAAACTTTGAAAACTCATACCACTGGTGAGAACATCTTTAACTGTATCCAGAAGTTCATGAGCACACACAGTATAAATTGGGACAAATGTGTAGATGTGTGCAGTGACAGTGCCAAAGCAATGGTTGGGAAAGTGGCAGGCACTGTGACACAAATGGGAAATGTAGCAAAAAACAGCACCAGTTCTTACTGTGTTCTTCACAGACATGCACGGGTAGCTAAAAATATTTCAATCTCACTTAAAACTGTGACGAATCGGTCCAGATTATTAATTTTAAAAAAAGATGACCACTACTGTCAGGACTATTTAAAATTAGGGATGTGCATGGGGAAAATATTCGGTTCGTCATTTCGAAATTCAGGACTTCGGCACTTTGGTTCGGCATTTCGAAAATTCCCGTAATTTCTGGACTTCTCTTGCAGCCGCTTAGTAGATAACTCCCTAATTCCCACAGTATTAGGGAGTTATCTACCAAAAGGCTGAAAGACCTAAATTGGTCTTTCAGCCAAATTTACTAATACTAAGTAAAAATTACTTAGTATTAGTAAATAATCTGCCCCTACTCGCTATACCGCGAGTAGGGGCATGTCTATTAAACAGCGAGCAGACACTGTTAAAAAAAATAAACGGCACCTATTGTCCTCCCCCTCGGCCCCCACTCCTGGCGGTGGGTGGGGGCCCCACCTATTGTCCTCCCCCCCGGCCCCCACCCCCAAGCAGCGGGTGGGGGCCCTAAAGAAGAATAAGGTGGGGGACCTATTGTCCTCCCCCCCAGCCCCACCCATGAGCGGCGGGTGGAGGCCCTAAATAAGAATGAGGGGGGACCTATTGTCCAACCCCTGAGCGGTAGGTGGGGGCCCTAAATACCAATAAGGAGGGGGACCTATTGTCCTCCGCCCAGCCCCCACCCCTGAGCAGTGGGTGGGGGCCCTAAATTAGAATAAGGGGGGACCTATTGACCTCCTCCTTGGCCCACACCCCTGAGCGGGTGAGGGCAGTAAATAAGAAAAGTTTGAAAAAGGTGGGAACCTATTGTCCTCCCCCTGGCCCCTACCCCTGAATGGCGGATGGGGGCCCTAAATTAGAATAAGTGGGGGACCTAATGTCCTCCCCTCTGGCCCCCACCCCTGAGCACTGGGTGGGGGCCCTAAATACCAATAAAGGGGGGACCTATTGTCCTCCTTCCCACCCCCACCCCAGAGCGGCGGGTGAGGGCCCTAAATAAAAATGTAACCCCTACCTACCCACCTCACTCTAAAAATAGTGAGGGGGGACCAATAACTAAGTACCTGTAAAAAAAATTTTTTTGAAAATCTTTTTTCAGCCCCAAAAAAGGCCAAATAAAAATCCATAATAACTGTCACACTTTGGAAAACAAAACAAAAAAAACAGAGCACAAAAAAAAAAAAAATCCATCTTCACCCATGGAGGGCTCCGCGCAGACTGAGCTCTGCAGGGTGGGGGGAAGGATTATAATGCCTTGCCCCGCTCTGCAATTAGGCTCAGAGCACTCTGGTTGGCTGGTTTAAGCCATCCAATAGAGTGCTCTGACAGGTAAATGAAGAGACTTCGTCAGTTCAGGAGTGGGTGCCGGGCGGGAGGACAATAGGTCCCCCCCTTATTGATATTTATGGCTCCTACCCACCGCTCAGGGGTGGGGGCCAGGGGGAGGACAATAAGTCCCCCCCTTATTCTAATTTAGGGCCCCCACTCACCGCTCAGGGTTAGAAGCCCCCACCCCCAGGGGAAGGGACACTTTTTTGTTTTTTACAGTGAGCAGCCACTTAGTATTAGTAAATTTGGCTGAAAGACCAATTTAGGTCTTTCAGCCTTTTAGTAGATAGCTCCCTTATACCGTGGGAATTAGGGAGTTATCTACTTATTCATTCCTGTCATTCCATTGACTGGCTAAGTAACTTACATTTGATAGGAATGTGTGTTACTTGATTGTAGTAAGTATTGCAAATGCTTACAGCTGAATCCTGGCTGTGTTTGTATACTTTTTATTTAAACTTGTATACAGTGTAACCTTCTTAATTCTTCCACTGGGAAGGTATATTAGTACTTCGGCAATACTGTGCTTCGGAACTTTGACACTTCGGAAATTCGAACTTCGTCAATTCAACCATTCGGAACAGTCCGGATTGCATGAAATTCATCCGCATTGACATTCGGAACGAAACGAATTGCACATGTCTATTTAAAATTATATGTGAACATATGGGTAGTCACCACTCTGCTTTTGCATTCAGAAGTCCGTTGGCTATCACAAGGTAAAGTCCTTGTTAGAATGTTTGAATTGCGGCAAGAGTTGTTTTGCATATTTCCAGGATCATCAATTTGGTTATCCAAAGTAACATATCTTGCAGACATATTCACAAAATTAAATGACGTATGTTTATCACTCAAATGATAAAACAAACACTAATATTTTTAATGCAAGAGATAATATTTTCACTGTCTCGTAAGCTGCAGTTTTGGACCTCATCTGTTGAGCAAAATAATTTGAACTCTTTGCCAACACAACGATTTTCTTGAATAATCAGAAATTGAACTTGAAGATTAAATTTGCAATGAAATTGTAGATCATCTTTGCCATTTAATCACATTAATCAGTATTTTCCATTCTTGAATGAAAACAATAATGACTGGGTTCGAAATAAAAGACAAGTCAGACATTTTTTCTGATGTAGACTTTGAGAATCTGATTATAACTTTTGACAGTCAACTAAGCCAAAAATCTAAGGAAGTTTCTCTTTTTGCTTTTTGGGGTGATTTACGCAAAGAATAGCCAAAATTATCCAAGTGGGCAATCAAAGTTCTGTTGTCATTTGGCAGCATATACTTACGTGAAACTGGATTCTCGCTTTACTCAGTAACAAAAACAAAGTATCTAAATCGACTTGACGCAACTGCAGACATGCGAATACAATTGTCAACAATTAAACCAGATATAAAAATAATTTGCCATCAAAAGAGAACATCTGCTCATTGAAAGGGTTGCGCGGCGCTACTCTACAGCACACATTTTTTTGTTGGGGTTCCAAAGTTTTGCTATACCATGTCAAAGGGTTCCAAGGGAAAAATTAATTGGAAAACCCTGCCATAGCCCAACGCGCATTTTTGTGCTTGTGGAGATGCCCCTTCATCAGAGATTCATTTGTGGCCAGTTCAAATGTAATACATTAGACTCTGTGGTTATCGGTATATGAATGTTGGTTAAGTTCTTCAAAGTTGACTTCAATCACACAATTTCTAATCGGGTCATATCCCCACCAGATGTGCAGATAACTATCAGTTCATCTCCAACATGAAGGAAAGTGTTCTGATGAGAATTTGGCTAGTCTGTAAAGGACCATATATCATTTATTTATTATCTCATATCGCATGACAGATAGGCAGATACTGCGACTTGTCCATTAATCTGAGAATTTCTAACCCTTTTCGTCTCCCTTAAATTTAAACAATGCATAGATTACAACTACTATCTTTGAAGATTTTTAAACTTCACTCTCTCTCTCATCAAGGCTAAGCTCTCCCTCAGTTCGATCTTCCATGGCTGATGTCACTCCCCCTCCCTAGAGGGGTAGAGATGATATGGAGTATGGACTGAGGGAACACTAGGATCAACACAGGACTGTGCCTCTATTGGCTATCTGGCATCAGCATTCTTCCAATAACACTTTTGCACAGAATTGACACTAACCAGGTCAGTACTTTGTTACACTTCCATCAGCAAAGGGGGTTAGTCTCTGTATGTTCAAAACATTGAAGTGGTGATGATGCTTGGAGTAACCCTTTATAGATTAGTAATAGGTGATAGACACACGTTATATTAGTATTATGTGTACATTGTAACACTAAACCTTTATTTTTATTTTTTTTAACTTTTTATTGAGTCGTTTGGATACTGCATCAAGGTATATTGGGAAGATGTCCCGGCTTGCTTATAAATATGTTTTATACTGTACACATCTTGATAAAGACCATAAGGTTGAAACATTGATGTATATTGTGTTTTGCACTTCTCTAATAGATTTTTGTTCAGAGAAAACCTTGAGAGAACTTTTTAAGATAGCTCTCTTTTAGACATCTAGCTAGAAAATACAAAACGTGAATGCCTTTGCCCTTTGTTTTTAAATATAGGCATTTTTAAATACATAAAGGGAATCAACACAGTACAGGAGACTATATTAAAAGAAGAAAAACTATCACAAGAGGACAGTCTTAAATTAGAGGGGCAAAGGTTTAAAAATATTAGTTAGTATTACTTTACTGAGTGGGTAGTGGATGCATAGAAAAGCCTTCCAGCTAAAGTGGTAGATGTTAACACAGTGAAGGAGTTTAAGCATGCGTAGGATAGGCGTAAGGCTATCCTAGACGTAACACGTCCACCCCCGTCATTTTCTTCTTAACATGATAAACCAGGAATAATTTGAATATATTTGATATTACTTTCAAAAGTGACCAACTTGAAGTGTTTAATCTGCTTTTGAAAATTTGTGTTTTATGCATATTTTTTTTCAGTTATTAAATTTAATAAGGTTACGATGGTTCTGTTAATGTGTCAATCTTCTGAATGTTTAGAACCCATTAAAACTTGACTGCTTGATGTAGGTGTAGGATCCTTTTCTATTGAAACACTGGAAAAAGTGATGTAAAAAGGATCAGAACAGACATTGTGAATTGTTTAACATCATTAATTACCCATCAGCAGCCATTACATTATCAATATTCATGATTGCAGTTAAGGGTATAAGTAGTTAACAAATCAAGCATCTGTATTAAGGATGTAATAATTATAACATTAACTATTACTGTGCCAGCAGTACAAAAATAATTTTGTAACTAATCTAGAAAGTGCTAAAATAATGAAAGGAGGAAAAAAAAAAGTGCTAAAATTAGGTAGCTAAACACATTCTATTTACAAAGATTATTTTACAAGCATAGGAAAACAAACACAACAATTACAATTCATATGAAATACATTCTAAATATATCCTAAATTTAAAAAATGGCACCTATTGAAAAAATAATTGGAGTTATTGTTATACAGGATTGTTTACTAAAGTGAGAATTCGAGATGATTTTTACACATAAGTTGAAAATATCTAAAGTGGAAATATTCTCATAGTTAACCATGGTTTCAGGTTGGCTACTCTGGCTTAAAATGTCAAATTCACTATGAATTCTCACTGTAGTGAATAACCCTAATAGTGTCAGCGTGAGAGGTTTTGCTATAGTGGAAACTGGATGCTAAATATAAAATCTGCATTACAGTTTTTGTTTTTCTGACATTCACAATACAAAATGATTTATTCCCATATTAATCCTTTGACGATTTCTGAAACCTTAGAGTTGACAACATCCTTTCCAACATTCATAACATCACATTTCTCTTTTGTGTGAGTTTTCTGATGGTTAGCAAGATGTACATGCCGGCCAAAACGTCTCCCACATTTAGAACATAAAAAAGGTTTCTCTCTTGTGTGAATTCTCTGATGTCTAACAAGATGTGATTGCTGGCTAAAACATTTCCCACATTCAGAACATGAGAATGGTTTCTCTCCTGTGTGAATTCGCCTATGTATAATAAGCTCGGATTTACTAACAAAACATTTCCCACATTCAGAACATGAATATGGTTTCTCTCCTGTGTGATATCTCAGATGTTTCCCAAGATCGGACATCCTAACAAAACATTTCCCACATTCAGAACACAAGAAAGGCTTCTCCCCTGTGTGAATTCTCCGATGTTTCCCAAGATCGGACATTGTAACAAAACACTTCCCACATTCAGAACATGAGAAAGGCTTCTCCCCTGTGTGAATTCTCATATGTGCAACAAGATGTGATCTACGGATAAAACATTTCCCACATTCAGAACATGAGAAAGGCTTTTCTCCCGTATGGATTCTGCCATGTCTAACAAGAACAGATTTAGCAACAAAAGATTTCCCACATTCAGAACATGAGAAAGGTTTTTCGTTTGTGTGTGTTCTCTGATGTCGAACAACAAGTGAATTTTGGCTAAAACATTTACCACATTCAGAACATGAGAATGGTTTCAATCCTGTGTGAGTTTTCTGATGCTTCGCAAGATATGAGTTACAGGAGAAACATTTCCCACATTCAGAACACGAGAAAAGTTTTTCTTTTTTGACAATTTTTGAATAACCGTTAAAACATTTCCACCATTCAGAACATGGGAAATGTTTTGTTTTTTGGTTTACATCATTTGTAGGCATAAATGATTCTAAAAGATTCCTTGTTTTTTGAGCGTTAGAGTTTTTGGTGTTTTTATTAAAAGATTCATTCATAGTCTTGATTAGTGTATTTCTATTCTTTTCTTGTCTGATGGGATAACTTCTGTTGACGGAACCATCTGAAATAAATGAACCGGGAGTTAAGGAAAATCATGTTACTATAAATGATTTATTGTTTACCATACTCAAAAAAAATGATAATATTTTCATTTAAGATCTGATATGTGGTCACGAACGCACCCTACTTAAAGACTGTGTATGATGTAGTTGTGGTGGTGAAAAGGTTAATGTTCACTATTTGTCTGCACTAGACCGGAAATAATTATAAAATCCCACTTAACACCTCCCACACTTAACCATAAATATATATATATATAATATATATATATATATATATAACTATTTTAACGCTGCCACCACCAAGACAATTTATAAATGGGGTGCCTTGGTCCCCCAGGTAAATCAATAATAAAAACCCACCAAATACAAAGCACAATATTTAAGGAATTGCAAAAATACTAATTAGTCTCTTCAGGTAAAGTGATTCTTAACCAGACAAAGGCAGAACTTAATAAAGGAATATTTATTATGAGCAAAAAATAGTCACAGTGCATACACAAATATAGATGACAATCAAATTAGTTACACCAACAACAGATACAAACAAAAGGGATAAAATAATAGAAGTCCTAACCACTTACTCAGGTTTCCAAAGTAAAACGTTTGCCGAGGGGGTCTCTGGTAAGGAGGATGGTGACTCACTCAGATTTAGATTCTTGCCCCCAAGCAACTACCAACACTTTTCAGAATCATTAGATATATACCCTGTGGATTACCAAGTCTTGCCCAGAGGTGGAGTTAAGCCGTACCTATAGAAACAATAAGTGACCACCCCCTTGTGTTCCAGACCAACATCAATCCAAATGTAAATATTTGGGTCTATCTCCTCTTATGTACTTGCCACATAAATAATAATTGCATCTATGCATGTTACCATTTTTCCATTCCATGTATATGTCACACTCCTTACTTGTGACCCAATATAGCAGACATCACAATCCTTTCCCATATGAGTCAAATTATGTACACAAATAACAGATAAAAAGAAAAAGGATAAAACACAGAAGTCCTAATTTCAAACTACAACTTCTGTCCAGGGGGTCTCTGGCAAGGAAGGATGATGGTGACTCACTCAAAATTAGATCTTGGCCCCAAGCAAGTACCCTAGCACCCTTCAGAATCATTAGAGAGATACCCTGTGGATTACCACGCATCATCCAGAGGTGGCGTTAAGTCGTATCTATAGAAATACTAAGTGACCCCCCCCTTGTGTCCAGTCCCACATCAATCCAAATGGAAACATTTGGTTCTATCTTCTCTTATGTACCTGCCACAGAAATTATAATTGTGTAACGGAGCTCCCTGTACTCCGACCGAGTACCCTCCGTTGACGGATGCTCCTAGCGCTTCCTGAGGACTCCAAGCGCTGCAGCAGACACCGCAACCACCGCAGACTCCGCAACCGCCGTATCTTGACTGGAGTCTCGCCGTCTTCCTTCCACCCTGGATCAGCTTCTGTCCTCCAGGACTGTGTGGGAAAGAACCCTTCCTTCCACCCTGTACAAACCTCCAGCATCCAGGACTGTGTGGTGAAGATCCCTCCTCCAAGGAGAGCGTGTCAGGAACAAGCTCTTAAAAGAGCTAAGTGACTCAAGCTCAGGGGAGCATGCAGAGCATAGCAATCCCCAGTGTGATTATAACAGCTCCCTCCAATAACGAGACAAGGCTACGTTTAGAGGGATCAAGAAGAACTGTCAAAACCTTTATTCCCTTGGGACCAGCCAATACAGTCACCACAATAACATTGTTGTGAAACCTCAATAAAATCACAAACAGTCAAACCATATCAAGAAACACACAGTGACTTATCACAACACAATGGCACGTTTTTAAAGGGGTGGGGGGAGACAATATTTAACAGTAAATATCTCACCTGCCTGCAGAATTAGCAATATGCAAATCTACCCGAATATGCAAATGAACCAGTCTTGCAATTCAGGTAGTGCATATTGCTGTTGCTACCAACAGAGGGCACTAGACCAGCTCCATAGCCAAACCCACCTAGTTGGTAGCAAACCTCAGCAATACAAGAGAGCAGGCAATACATTACACAGTACACACACACACACTATAAACAATTACATTACACACCCTGCACCTATAATGGGTACAGGGTGACTAAAACATAGGATAAATAAAGCAGCCCACATAAATAGTCTGTCTGAAGGTAGACTAGGGGCTTTAAAGCCAGATAGATGAAAGAGTCATAGTCACAGGGGAGGAGGCTGGCAAGTAGGCCTCTCCAGGACCAAGTGGCGAAGGGCACTTCGTCACAAATTGCATCTACGAATTTGTGTTGCAGACCCCATACGCGATCCAATAGGACAGACATAATTCCTGCCACACGGTTTAAGCTGTGCAACTCATGTTTAGGCTTAATTAAAAGATTGGGCTTGTCCCATTCCAAATATAATAAAAATGAGGCTCAATTATTAAGCTGTGGGTAAGTATTAATGTTTTTCTTGGATATGATACTGGAACACAAGGGTCATGAAACTAATACCATATCAAAGGATTGAACTAACCCTTACAAGGTACATGCCAAATGGATAAAGAGACATTCAGACTTTTTCCAAGTGTAGAAACTCACACCTTGCAGAGCCTTGATTACTTCACATACATATGGTAAAATCCTTTTCACATTGCTATGCCACTCATACTACCCCTTCTGTCATCTGACCTCTGTGGGGCTCCCAGCTTCAAAAGATGTAACCCCTGTTGACCTTGACAATACCATCTCTGCCATTTATTACACAAATTACATTTTTAAAGGACAATATTCCATAGTGTAATAATAAATTATGCACCCTTGCCGTGACACTACCCACTTTATTTTTAAAATCCCCCCTACTGCGGCAAAGCAGGATCCTCAAAGAAGATGCAAAGTCTGTTTCAAGAGGGAGCAGATAAAGGAAACCATCTTTTACTGTCCTGATTGCCCTGGACAGCCTGGACTCTGCATTGGGGACTGTGACGACAGCAATCTCGCCACATTGCATTGGAGAAGCCTGGTTGCTCGCCTGCTGCCTTTGGATTATGCCCCCATGTTAAAAGACCTCTTTTTCCTCTGCAGAAAAGACTTATTCGTGCTTTTCTGCCCGGTGTTCGGTAGATTCAATCTACTGAACAACCGCACAAATGACTAGACCACCTGGGAGCTGGAGTGTGCCGGCAATTAGCCCCCCAGAAGCTGCGGTTAACCGCAGCTTAATTGACGAATACTGGGTGGCCGCCATTCGTATACCGAACACGAGGTTGCGGCCATTTTATACACGCAAACGCACCGCGGTGTTCGACGCCTAACTCATGGAACAAAAAACGGACACAGTTTGGCATAAACACCACTGAAGCCGCTGACCTCCCTTCTTGTTCGGTGGACGTACACGAATGGCCCTGTATTCAGTAGTTGTACCTGACTACACCATACCCCAGATAGGAATCCCATGGAGCTCATTCGTATGAGAACTAACTTTGTGAACACTTTGGCTCCATGGCGATTGAACTGTATTAGTGTAGTCTGAGCGCCATTCGCTTAATAATGTGCGCTCAGACCTGAGCTATCTGGGGATATGTTAAATGTATATCTTTACTGTAACCGTTCCAACATAGTGTATTTTAACAGTAATTCCTGTATTGGTATCCCCACGTGCATAATGGCGATTTGCCTTTGTCCTGGGAGATAATTGAATTACTTCTCAATTATCTCCAGGGCAGAGGGGAGGAAGCCAGGATGCATTGTGGGAATATAATGTGACTGTGTGTCCTGGATTGCTGCTTGTCTGTCCTTTGTTTCAGTCTCCCATTTGGTCCCCTAGGGGAGTGTCCACCAGGTGGGAGACCAGCATAAATACTGGGCAGGTAGCCCTCATTAAACAGACCACTGCTTGACCCCCAACACAGAGCTCTGTCTCGACTTTGGGGGGATTTACTGTATGCTGTTAGAGACTGATTGCCAGGAGTGTAAGCCGCTTGGATGCTTTTCCTGTTCGTCTGCTAGCAGCTATTCGTGAGGTTCCAGTCCAGGAGTTTAGAGTGCTACTTTGTATGCAGTTCGGGAGTTTGAAGCATTCCCTTGTATGCAGTTTGTGAGTTTGGAGCATTCCCTTGTATGCAGTTCGGGAGTTTGGAGCATTCCCTTGTATGCAGTTCGGGAGCTTGGTGTTCTGCAGTAGCTGTGCCTGTGCATCTAAAAAGGGGAATATTGCCTAAACAGTTTTAACCCCTGGTGTGCAAAACGGTCCGTTACAGGGACTGCTTCAAGCGATACCACACACTGGTCCATTTTTTCATTGTTTTTCAATTTGCGTTCAGTTTTTGTTTTTTTTGGTTATGTTTCCTGAATTAGTTTTTTTTTCTACTTTTACTGTGCCAGACTATTTTTATGATCAAGTTCAACCTATGCATGGGGGGCATAGGTGTACTCAGGAGGCCATGCATAAAACAACCTGGAGTGTTTTCTTGCAATAACCAACAACAGGCTCCCCTAAATCACAGGGTAAAAATCAAAATTGAAAAATTACCACCACACATTTTCTCCAATTTTTTTGGCTTAAAAACACTCCATATACAATACCTTGGGGTCGCAACTTTTTAAATATATGCACGTTCATAGCAAGAAAATAAATTAGGATATGTAAAAAGTCCCTCAAAAAGAAGATAGGCAAAGAAGATATGTCAAATTTTAAAAATATATGACAGAAGTTTGGCAATGCACCACCCAAACAACCCTTGCATAGGTGGTATCACTGTACTCCGATGTTGCTGAACACATATTGAGGTGCTCTTTAGCAGTAATGCATAACAGGAGCTGTGAATCCATGCCTAAAGTACAATGTGCATGAAAAATAACAACAAAAATGACTACCCAAAAGGTTGACAAAGACTGGTGGTGGAATTAGTGCATGGAAAGTGTTAAAATACCACCATTTGAAATACCCTAGGGTGTCTACTTTTAAAAATATATGGTTTGATGGGGGTAAAATACATTGTCCGGCTTCAATAATGTCCCAAATAGAACATGGGTGCATGATGACCATCTGTGAAAATTCCAAGTTGGAAAACTTGAATGCGCACCCTCCAAATAAGTTGTTTTAGCCCCCGTCACACCTGTACATGGGTGGTATCACTGTACTCAGCAGATGTTGCTGAACACATATTGGTGTGTTCTTTGGCATTAACCCTTAAAGTCCTCTGTACATGTATTCTTAAGGGACCACTATAGGCACCCAGACCACTTCAGCTTAATGAAGTGGTCTGGGTGCCAGGTCCAGCTAGGATTAACCCTTTTTTCTATAAACATAGCAGTTTCAGAGAAACTGCTATGTTTATAATAGGGTTAATCCAGCCTCTAGTGGCTGTCTCATTGACAGCCACTAGAGGCGCTTGCGTGCTTCTCACTGTGATTTTCACAGTGAGAAGACGCCAGCTTCCATAGGAAAGCATTGAGAATGCTTTCCTATGGACTGGCTGAATGCGCGCGCGGCTCCTGCCGCTCATGCGCATTCAGCCGAGGAGGCAGAGAGGAGGAGGAGAGTCCCCCGCCCGGCGCTGGAGAAAGAGGTACGTTTAACCCCTTCCACCCCCTAAAGCCTGGCGTGAGGGGGTCCCCGAGAGTGGGGGCACCCTCAGGGCACTATAATGGTCCTTTAAATTGCTATGTGTGTCAAAAAAATTACCAATTATTATTTTTAATTTGGCATAGATTAGTGGTAAAATGGTTGCATGAAGAGAGTCAAAATAGCCCAAGTTTACTATTTTAAGTTGTCTTCTTTTAAAAAAAAAAAAATATATATATATATATATATATATACACACATGTAAAGGGTTATTCAGGGATTCCTGACAGATATCAGTGTTACAATGTAACTTTTGTTAATTTTGAAAAAAAAATGGTTTGGAAAAAGCAAAGTGCTACTTGTACTTATTGCCCTATAATTTGAGGGGGAAAAAAAAAAAGCTAAGAACATGTTAACTTGCATATTCAGGTAGATTTGCATATTGCAAATTCTGCAGGCAGGAGAGATATTTTGTGTTTATTATTGTCTTCCACACCCCTTCATAAATATTTTGTTATGTTAATATAAGTTCCTATATGTTTTCTGCTATGATTTGGTTAATTGTATTTTATTGAGTTTGTCACAGGAAGGTTGATGTAATGAACATATGGGCTAGTCCCAAGTAAAATGAAGTATTGTATGTTAGTTCTTTTTAGAACTTGTGTCCTGTGTGGATTTTTAGGGATCCCAGTAACAGTCTTTGGACCTGTTTACTGGCTGCACGACCCCTCTGGCCCTGAGATAAATCAAAAGAGCAAGCACTGAGAGCTGCAATTGCCTTTGTAAATAGCTATAATCACAATATAGACCGTGTTCCAGATACCTGCCTGGAAGGAAAGTAGCAGAGGAATAGGCAGTGGGGAGTGCGTCAGGAAAGTGAAAGCACAACAGCTTCTCCAACACTTTCCCAGTATCCACCTGATAGCCAACCCTCCTCTCGCACAGCTGGAAGCCATAGTTGAATGAGAAATAGCGAGAAACATCCATATTTATTTATTTTTACACCAACATGACTTTTTGGGACTAAAAATTAATTATATAGAGTATTGTACCTCTGTGAGCACGTAGCCATACTAGTATTTAAAGTTTTGGGTCTTTACAAAAGACAGAATATAATGGTTATTGAATACACTGTGCTAGTCATAGCTTGCCTAGCTGAGAGGCGTGCCTAACATGCAATCTAACCACGTTTATAGTGATGTTAAAAATGGTTACTACATATTCAAAGTTTTTCTTGCTTTATTTTGTTTTTGATATTTGTTTGCTTAAACGTAAAAATAGTGATGCAACTCTGTCAATATGTTGGTTTGATTTTACTGGCCACAAAAAAAAGTAACAAAATTAGTTATTATGAAAAAAAATTATTTTATATATTTTTGATATTTCAATATTTTTAAATTTGTGTTTTAAAGTATATCCAAAAATATAAAATTTCAAAATCTTACCCCAAAATATGAAAATAATGCTTTAATGGGTAGAGTATACTATATTATCCATTATCAATATATAATTAGTTAATCCAAGCCACCTTTCAGACTAAGGCCGTAGTTTAATATTTTTGGATAAGCTTTCCACAAGATTTCATATTTTTGGATAAACTTTAAAAAAAAAAATTTTTTTAACATACTAAATATCAAAACATCATATATAAAAATACATGATCAATATATGAAAATTATAAAATATTAAATCATTTTAAAAGCTTATCCAAAAATATTATATTATTATATTGGGGCCTTAATTTAATCTGACCTTTTAGGTATACAGAGTTAGAATCAAAATTGGATAAAAGATTCTCCAAACAGCAGTATGGACATGTAATGTAGTTTCTATTTTGGCAAAGGTGACCAAATGGTAGATCCACATTGTACACACGTACAACTCCCACAATGTTTTGTCAGCCAAGGATACACCGTTTGCACATCCTTGAGTGTTTATGTGTTTGAATGGAAGTATATTTTTGTATGGAGTGTAGTGTTGGCATTTGAATGCAGGTGTGAATTTGTATGTAATGTTAGTTTTTGATGCAGATGTTTATGTATATATAATGTTGGTGTTTTGATACAGGTGTGAAGTAGTGACTTTTAAATGTAGTGTTGAAATTTGAATGCATTGGTGTATTTGTGTGTAGTGTTGCCGTTTGAATGCTGAGATGTATGCACATACTGCCACACATATACACATGCAGATAGCCATTACACACACTGACACACTGCAGATACACAAACACAGATACACATACCACTGATACACAAACAAATACACAGATACAAACACTTCCGCACATGCAGATGCATAAACACAAAGATACACACCCTGCAACACATGCAGATATACAGACACAAGCACTGACACACATACAGATAGAAACAAAAACATACAGTTGTGCTCAAAGGTTTCCATTAGCAGAAATTGTGGAATTTTGGCATTGATTTTGAAAATATATGTCTGATCATGCAAAAAAATTACTTTTATACAAGAATAGTGATCATATGAAGCCATTTATTATCAAGTAGTTGTTTGACTACTTTTTAAATCATGATAACAGAAATCATCCAAATGGCCCTGATCAAATGTTTACACACTATTTCTCATCTTCTAGGAACAGTTCCCCCTAGCTCGGCTTTGTAAATTTTCCCGAATCCAAAGTGCTTTTCCTCTGTTCAGTATATGCAACCTACCGAACACTGACCACCCCCCTGGCTCGTTAACTACAAAAAGATCACAAACTTAAATGCTCTTGTTGGGTGGCCGCCGTTCCTATAACCGAACAATGCGTGCTCTGGAATATGGCGGCCATCTTGTCACCCGAACGTAGGCATCTGCACTTGGTCGTCAAGCGCCTGGAACTCAAAGACGGATACTTCAACTCGTGAATCTTGGTGACTTTGTACAGACACCTGCTTCCGTTCCTGACAAGACAGGAGAGCGCTGTTAGGTGGAAATGTTTGCACGAACTAGGCGAACATTCGCTACCTACAAGCCAGGGGATACATTTGTTTGATTTTGTATGAAAACTCTTGAAAGGTGACTGTCAAAAGCACCAAAGGCCGTGGAACTGTTTTGGGCATTGTACCATTTGTGCAGCAGGTCAGAACTTTACCCTGGTGGCGATTCGGCTAGAATTCATAGATCTGAGCGCTATTTGGACAACTTGGGTGCTCAGACCCAGGCTATCTGGGGATATAATACTTGTGGGGGTTCCTATTGATATGTGTATTTTAGTGTTTTCTGTAATATTTTGTACCTCTAGTGCCTGGGAGATAGTTTAAGCTAAAGCACACTCCCTTATCTGCCAGACACAAACGCCTGGGCGGGCTTACCATTGTAATGAATGTAAACCCCTCTTCTTGAACCCTTCATCAAGTCTCGGCTGATGTTTGGGTATATCTAAATTATAATCACTGCTTTACTTTGGACCTAGGAGACATATACTCAGTTTGAATATAGGGGATCAGTTACACATACCCTTAAATGTTTGACCTTGTTACAGACAGGTGAAAATGGCAATTAAATGTTAATTTGCCACACCTGTGGCTTTTTAAATTGCAATTTGTGTCTGTGTATAAATAGCCAATCTGTTTGTTAGCACTCACGTGGATGCATAAAAAGATATCCAAAGCCTTTAAAATACCAGTCAGTACTGTTTAATCACTTAAGAAGTGGAAAATTCTGGACTCTTGATAGACCAAAAAAGATTTCAGCCACAACTGCCAGAAGAAGAATTGTTCAGGATACAAAGAAAAATCCAAAGGTAAGCTCAGGAGAAATAGAGGCTGCTCTGGAAAAATACGGTGCACAATAGGAAAATTGATGGCAGGATCAATGTAGCATGTTATCAGGAAATACTGGCAGACAATTTGCATTCTTCGGCACGAAGGCTGCACATGGACTGTCCAGCCATGACAATGTCTGTCTTGGACTGTCCAGCATGACAATGACCCAAGCACAAGGCAAGTTGACCCTCCAGTGGTTACAGCAGAAAAAGGTGAAGGTTCTGGAGTGGCCATCACAGTCTCCTGACCTTAATATAATGGAGCCATTCTGGGGAGATCTCAAACGTGCGGTTCATGCAAGACGACCAAAGACTTTGCATGACCTGGAGGCATTTTGCCAAGACAAATGGGCAGCTTTACCACCTGCAAGAATTAGAGGTCACATAGACAACTATTACAGAAGACTGCATGTGGTCATTGATGCTAAAGGGGGCAATACACAGTATTAAGATATAAGGGTATGCAGACTTTTGAACAGGGCTAATTAATTATTTTTCTTTGTTGCCATGTGTTTTATGATTATGCCATTCTGTTTTAACCTACAGTTGAATAGGTCTAAATCCCATAAGAAATAAAAGAAATGTTTTGCCTGCTCACTTCTTTTAAAGGGCAACTGATCTTGAATGCAGTGTTGGCTGACCATGATTTATATAATCTGTCTGACTACCAATGATAAGTGTTTCTAGGTAACATTTGAAGTGCTACTTCTGTCCTATAAAAAGTAAAATTTTCCTGAAAAGAGTTCAGGAATAATGCATATCATTTTATTTAGATTTTTAAAAAGCTGCAGTGGAATATAGGTTACAGACTTTCTTCTTACAACCGTCCAAAAGAATGGTTACACACTCAGCACAGGTAATATTCATGTGGCATTACGCTTGGTAGCAGGAGGTTGAAGATTTATCCATTTTTGTTTTTTGGGGGGAGCCAGGGTAGACATATGCAAAAAAATAAATTAAGTATAACTTAAATGACCAAAAGTAAAACAAAAAAACCTTTCAAATTAAAGAAATTATAAATCTCAACTTTAAAGACATCAGATCATATAGTTGGGGGGGCGGAGTCAGATGAGATGGTGATTCTGAACAAACAGGCTTCTAAAATATTAAATTGTGCACCAAAATTCTGTGTTTCTACTGCGCATTCTGTATGCTATGGAACACATATGCCTCCTTGGTGTGCATTTTACTGCTCTCCTTACCCTGCACCCTGCAGGGTAGTGTGCATGGACGGCATCTAAATTGATCCCATGGCACAGATTAAACATTATCCCAGATCTAGACTGTGCTGTTGAATTCTTCCAGTCTGAACTCCTACAAATTTGTCCCCCTCCCGCCGGGCCCTGGAAAGGGGTAAAAAAAACGTACCTTTTTCCAGCGCTGGGCGGGGAGCTCTCCTCCTCCTCTCCGCCCATTCGGCTGAATGCGCGCGCATTCAGCTGGTCGCATAGGAAAGCATTTACAATGCTTTCCTATGGACGCTTGCGTGCTCTTACTGTGATTTTCACAGTGAGAAGCAAAGCCTCTAGCGACTGTCAATGAGACAGCCACTAGAGGCTTTGGAGGAAGCATTAACCCTATTATAAACATAGCAGTTTCTCTGAAGTGCAGTGCACTGATGCACAACCACTTGTGTGTCAGGATGTGGACATGCGAGGACCACCGCAGCACGTCTCTGATGATGATGAAACATAGGTGCCAACTGCTGTGGCTTTCTGCAGTGTGCATACCGGCAAGGAGGGCAGGGTTGAGGAGTGGGTGGAAGATGATGTGGAGGATGATGAGTTCCTAGACCAAACATGGAATGAAGGTCATGCGAGTGACGTGTGCAGTTTGGAGGAAGAGGCGGTGGTCGCACAGATTCTTACCCCTAGATGGTACGCCTGCTACTGCCCACCGCACCCAGGGACCGAGCACACCAAAGCCAGTTCCATGGAGTTCCCTGGCGTGGCAGTTCTTCAGACAATGTGCTGACAACAAAAAACAAGTGGTTTGCACGCTGTGCAATCAGAGCCTGAAACGAGGCATAAACGTACTAAACCTGAGCACAACCTGCATGACCAGGCATCTACATGCAAAGCACAAGATGCAGTGGAGAAAGCACCTCAAAAAACAAGAAAGGTCTGGAGTCACAGTGGCACCTGCCACCCTGCAAACAGAGGATGTGGCAGCAACGCCACCACGTCCGCCACCGTCCCCAAGCATCTCCACACTGTCCCATGGAAGCGTTCAGCTGTCCATCTCCCAAACACTGGAGAGAAAGAGGAAGTACCCCCTAGCCACCCGCGATCCCTGGCCCTGAATGCCAGCATTTCAAAATTCATGGCCTTTGAAATGTTGTCATTCCGTCTGGTGGAGACGGACAGTTTTAAAATCCTGATGGCGGTGGCTGTCCCACAATAAGTGGTTCCCAGCCGCTACTACTTTTCCAGGCGAGTCATCCCTTTCCTGCACAACCAATTGGCGGACAAAATCAGGTGTGCACTGTGCAACTCCATCTGTGGCAAGGTCCACATAACTACAGATACGTGGACCAGTAACCACGGGCAGGGACGCTATATCTCCCTAAGTGCACACTGGGCAAATGTAGTGGCGGCTGGGCCTGAGGCGGATAGCAGTTTGGCGCATGTCCTTCCGCCACCGAGGATTGCAGGGCATTTCTCTTTGCCTCCTGTTGCCGCCTCCTCCTCCTTCCGCTTCCTCCTCCTCTACCACCACCTCATCCAGGCAGCGTAACACCTTCACCACCAACTTCAGCACAGCCAGGGGGAAACGACAGCAGGCTGTTTTAAAACTCATACACCGCGCAGGAGCTGTGGACGGGCATGGAACAACAGACCGATGAGTGGTTGTTGCCACTGAGCCTCAAGCCCGGCCTGGTGGTGTGTGATAATGGGCGAAATCTCGTAGCAGCTCTGGGCCTAGCCGGTTTGCCGCACATCCCTTGCCTGGCGCATGTGCTGAATTTGGCGGTGCAGAAATTCCTGAAAACCTACACAGACATATCAGAGCTCCTGCAGAAAGTGTGGGCCGTCTGTGCGCGCTTCCTGGTTCTCACCCTGCTGCTGCTCACTTGTCTGTGCTGAAGTGAAACTTCGGCCTTCCCGTTTACCGCCTCATATGCGACGTGCCCACAAGGTGGAACTCCACCTTGCACATGCTGGAGAGACTGTGCGAGCAGCAGCAGGCGATAGTGGAGTTTCAGATGCAGCACGCATGGGTCAGTCGCTCTGTGGAACAGCACCACTTTACCACCAATGAGTGGGCCTCCATGCGAGACCTGTGTGCCATTTTGCACTGTTTCGATTACTCCACCAACATGGCCAGTGCCGATGACGCCGTTCTCAGCCTTACTATCCCGCTTCTATGTCTCCTTGAAAAAACGCTTTGGGCGATGATGGAAGAGGTGACACATACAGGTGAAAATGGCAATTAAAGGTTAATTTGCCACACCTGTGGCTTTTTAAATTGCAATTAGTGTCTGTGTATAAATAGCCAATCTGTTTGTTAGCGCTCACGTGGATGCATAAAAAGATATCCAAAGCCTTTAAAATACCAGTCAGTACTGTTTAATCACTTAAGAAGTGGAAAATTCTGGACTCTTGAAAAAACGCTTCGGGCGATGATGGAAGAGGTGACACACACAGGTGAAAATGGCAATTAAAGGTGGCACTGGAGGAAGAGGGGTCATTTCCACGGTTTTCAGGCCAGTCATTCACAAGTGGCTTGGAGGGTGGGTTCCTGCACCAGCATAGGCCAGGTACACAATTGTCCAGCCAGGGCACAGTTCTGGAGGATGAGGAGGATGACGATGAGGAACCATGTTCACAGCAGGGTGGCACCCAACGCAGCTCGTGGGCATCACTGGAGCGTGGCTGGGGGGATACGGAGGACACCGATGATACACCTCCCACAGAGGACAGCTTGTCCTTGCCTCTGGGCAGCCTGGCACACATGAGCGACTACATGCTGCAGTGCCTGCGCAATGACTGCCGAGTCGCCCACATTCTATCTTGTGCCGATTACTGGGTGGCCACTCTGCTGGATCCCCGTTACAAGGACAACGTGCTGTCCTTAATTCCCTCACTGGAGCGTGATCGGAAGATGCGCGACTACAAGCGCACGCTGGTAGACGCGCTGCTGAGGTCATTCCCAACTGACAACAGGGGCTCAGTGGAAGCACAAGGCGAAGGCAGAGGAGGAGGAAGAGGTCACCAACGCAGCTGGGGCACCGCCAGCACCTCAGAAGGCGGGGTTAGCATGGCCAAAATGTGGAAAAGCTTTGTCAGCACGCCACAACAACCAGCAACACCATCTGATATGGAACGTCTTAGCAGGAGGCAGCATTTCAGCAACATGGTGGAACAGTACGTGTGCACATGCCTACACGTACTGACTGATGGGTCTGCCCCATTCAACTTCTGGGTCTCCAAATTGGGCACATGGCCTGAGCTTGCCCTTTATGCCTTGGAGATGCTGGTCACGTTTATTAAAATGAACCAGGCATGGATCCCACCAGACTTGTCTGTACCTTGTGCAGAATAGACATTTATACCAGCCTCACCCAGCCATTGTTATACTCAAGTACACTTATTCTTTGTTTTCTTTTTTTATATGTCCCAATATTTTGGGGGCTACCCCAATAAAAAAAAAAATAATAATAATAATAAAAAAAAACAAGTAAACAACAGTGTTGGCTTCCTCCTCCTCCTCCACCACTGCTTCCACCTACACCGCCATGGTCACCGCCTACTCAACCTATGTATAAACTATGCACACAATAGCAGAGGCTTGTTAAGGCCTTTTCTCCATGCATCAGGAGTTGAGCTCAGTTTGAACAATGAAAGAATACCCTGCACTCCAACCCTCTCTCAAATGGATAATTCTGGTGATCCTCCTGACGGCCATGCTTTAGATTTAGATTTATGTTCTTCCAAAGCTAAAATCAAAGATTCCATCTAGTGCTATTTTATGGCTCAGCTGTATTTAAATTTTTAGGTATTTTATGTTATTTTAAATGATTTCCCTATCCACATTTGTTTGCAGGGCACTTGTCCTACTCTTACCCCCATTTTACTTCCTTTTGCAGCACTCTAGCCCTTTCCAGGACTTTTTTAGAGGCATTTTTGTGCCCAAAAGTTCGGGTCCCCATTGACTTCAGTGGGTTTCGGGGTCAAGTTCCATCCCGAACCCGGACTTTTTTTTCAAAGTTTGGCCGAACCCGCCGGACCCGAATATCCAGGTGTCCGCTCAACTCTAGACCTGATCAAATCCCAGCAATGCTGTTGAAGCTCAGTGCTCTGGCAATTGCTAAACCCATCGCAACCTTAATTAATGAATCCTTGGCGTCTGGATACATATCCAAACTTTAGAAGACTGCGAGAGTAGTGCCTATCCATAAAAGTGGTGACACTACTTTGGTTTCTAACTATCGCCCAATATCATTGAACCCGGTATTGTCAAAAATCTTAGAAAAACGTGTCCATACGCAACTGTGTGAGTACTAGAAACAATCAAACTATCCGACCCCTGATCAATCGGGCTTTAGCCAGAATCATTCCATTACAACTGCCCTCTTAAAAGCTTGCAATGACATCCAAACTGGCATGAAACAAGTTTAACCTGGTTTCGATCGTATGTATCGGATTACTCGCAATATGTGTCGGTTTCTGACAGCGACTCCCTCCCTCTCCCAGTCACGTGTGGTGTTCCCCAGGGTTCCATTCTCAGCCCCCTACTATTTACATTATTTATAAATGATCTGCCTAATGTCTGCAAATCCTCAAACGTACAAATGTACTCAGACAACACAGTAATCTATGCGAGCAAATCCGATCTACCGCAGCTTGAGGCTGTGCTCCAAGACAAGTTTACAGAGGTAGAAAAGTGGATCGCATAATACAAACTCTTCCTAAACACTGACAAAACTGTCACGATGATCTTTGGAACAGTACCTAAATTACACAAATTACACTGTAACGGATCACCTGGCACCTCGACTGGGTACCTCCGTTGAAGGATGCTTCTAGCGCTTCCTGAGGACTCCAAGCACTGCAGTAGACACCACAACCACCGAACCGGAGAAGTATACGAATGCTCTCAAGCATTTGAATGCTGTAAGCAGCTGAACAGGAAAAGCATACAATCAGCTTACACTCCTGGCAATCCGCATACAATCCAATTCCCCCAATAACGAGACGACACTTCGTTTTGAGGTCAAGCAGAACTGACTGTACTGGCACATATAGCCTCTTTTATTCACAATCCACAAACATAGTACTGCCCACAGGGTTTTGAAATACAACCAATCAATCCATACAATACACACAGACACTCCCAAACAAAATCCTCCCCTCTGCCTGTGATATGATTACTGAACACAATGGTTAATATAATGATCACAGGCAGAGAAATACAGTATTATAAAACATATCACAGGGACCCCAAAACATACAATAACCCCATAAAAAATATATATCCTCGGAACAGGGGTATCTGGGTGAACCACATATCCAAAATTCACCCAGATCCGTTCAGTAGTTTGGAAGATACAGTTTAATGCAGATTCCGCAGAACATATACAGGCTATATGAAAAATAATTACTGTATAATGTGTCCCCTGTTCTGTAGTTTAAAACTACTGAAATGTCAGTGTGCACCAAATACCGGCGAGATGGCATCGTGTAGAAAAGTCCAAACAGTGTCTGTGAGTTAAAATGGCCGCCATCCATTGTTCTCACCATGTGCTTCATCCATTGTTCTCACCATGTGCTTCATCCATTGTTCTCACCATGTGCCTCTGATACATGAAATGGTGGCCATCCAGTGTAGCGGATGGCACGGTGGCTGTCCTTAAAAAACTCTGAGAATCCTGCAATTCGAGTGTTGTCTCTGATTTATATTCCCTGTAAATGGCATTCGTATGTTTGTTCGGTAGTTTCCATCTGTATTTCATACGAATGGAAACTACCGAACTAATACACCTCCCCAGAGTGAAGTGTGTTCCCAATTAGGCTGTCGAACGTGTGTTAACCGCAGACTAATAGGTGGTTTATTGATGTATCTGGGTGGCCGCCGGTCGGCATACGAACACGTGGCGGCGTCCATCTTACGCACGAAGGCTCAGCGGTGTTTGGTCGTTGAGTGTCTGGAACTCAAATCGGACACTCGATTACCCGAACACCGCTGACACCTCCAGAGCTCCATAACTCCCGAACGGGAAGACGAATCAGCACCCCGTTCGGTGAGTTTGGAGTACCAAACAAGGGCATTCAGGCGAATGACAGTTTAATCGTGGATGGCATGTATTTCTATGTATTTTACCTCCCGAACCTCGTGTGCGGTCGGTCAAATTTCACCTTCCACCTAACTCCCGAACCCCTGGTCTGATCTGGGTGAATTTTGGATATGTCGGTCAGCCAGATCAGGGCTACCAGGGGGTACCCTAAGTATGGGTGTACCTGCTAATCTTGGGGTACATCCAGAACTTGGGGAAAACTGTGTCTTGTATAATGGGATTAGGTGTCATACTAAGGGGAGGAGTGGGTGGGAGGTAACTACTATGCCATTGGGTACTGTCCTAATGAATGTGAATCCCTCCCTTGCATGGGAGAAATGCTTAAAAGAAGGTTGTGTGTAATAAAAGTCAGTTCTGCTCCTGATGCTGTGTGTCGTCCAGTCATTGGGATCTGTATGGGGATATTCTTGGACTGCCTTGCTTATTGGAATTATTGCTTCATGGGATTTTTCATCACTGAGCCTCATTGGGATCTTGGTGGAGTTAACCTGTGAAATACCAGGCCTTCCGCTACACCCAGTAACTCCACAGTTTGTCTGGTAGTGTATCCAGCCGGACCAACAGATGAAACACATGCAACAAATGAAGGGAATTGTAACAGGACTTCACCAGCACCAAAGCCCTGTGGACTAAAACAGTGAAAATGGCGAAATCATTGCAAGGGAATATCATTACTGGAGAATACAGCCGTTCGCCTGGTTCAGACGAATCCCTTTGTCTGAGAATAGGTGGCCGCCATTTCGGGACTTTACACGTGTTCGCGGCCATCTTACGCACGAACGGCGGTGTTTGCCTGTGAACGCATGGAACTAAAAACGGATACGCAAACAGGCGAACGCCGCTGAGACCTCCAGGAGCTCGTAAGTTCGTGCTGAAACTACCGAACGACCGGCCGTTCGGTAGTTTTGTTTAAGCATGCATGGGGATTCAGGCGAACGGCAGGATTACTGTGGAGGGCAAGGGGTTCGTGGGGTTTTTATTCACGAACGGGGACCGACCGCAAGGCCAAAACTTGTGGAACTCTTTTCGGCTGAAAATCCTGTGCGGTCGGTCAAAACTTCAAAGACCCATAACTCCCGAACCCCACAACCGAATGACTTGAAATTTGAATATGTTATTCCCCTGAGTGGTAGCTATTGAGCGGTGCTGGACTTAAAGGTGTACCCCCTGTTTTTGGGGTACATCCAGAATGTGGGTAAATTTAGGTACGTTATAATTATGTTATATGTTTATCTGAGGGGAGGAGACGTGGGGGTGTTACCCTGTGTGTAATTGGTTATTTTCATCCTCCCCCTGGGAGTGTCCTGTGTGTACTTGTTCCTAATAAAAAGCAGGCTGGGTTTCCCAGACCTCAGATCTTCTTGACCCTGCAAAACGTAGCCTTGTCTCGTTCTTGGAAGGGGATTATTTGGGAATGTTATTCTGCTCCTGCTACAGCTGAACCTGACTTTTACTCTGGATATCGTGAATGGGATTATACCAGCTTACTTCTCCACAGCAGCTTGCAGGGAAAAAGGACGTCTCCAACGGCCGATACCCTCTCTCTACCAGGGTAGCCGTTACATTGGTGGCAAGCGGTGGGATGGTCCTTTTATCCAACAAGCAAGCACTGAATGGAGTCACAGTATGCGAAGCTGAAAAGACCCACACTAAAGGATCTGTTGGAGAATCGTGGTAGGAGTGCCAGCAACAGACCACGGAGGGAGCTGATAGCTGACTTGCTGGAGCTGGACGAGATGGACAGGTCCATGGAGGTAACTGAACCCATGGCACCCATCAGTGAGGACGATGTGATTACTGCAATTGTGCAGCGGAGGTTAGCTTTGTATCCAGTCACGTCTACAGAACTAATAACCCAACTGTTCCGGGAAGCAAGGGAAGAAATACAAACCAAGAGGGAACAAGAAACGGAACTGGTAAGAGCCCGACAGCTCACTACCCAGACAGTTCCTACCCCGCTACCCACTACTACGGTAACAAAAATTCCCTTTACTGCATTTAAAGCCTTTGTAGAAAATGACGAGGAAATTGATGGATATTTGGCTGACTTTGAAAGACAGTGCTCACTACATCACATACCGCCAGAGCAATGGGTCACTATCCTGGCGGGAAAACTGTCAGGGAAAGCTAATGAGGCTTTCCGAGCACTCACTACAGAGGAAATCACGCAGTACCAAAAAGTAAAAGAGGCACTGCTCACCAGGTATGCGGTAACCCCAGAAGCCTACCGTCGTCGCTTTCGGGAGTCCAAAAAGAAAGCTGTGGACTCCCACATGGAATGGGCAAACCGACTACAGAGAGTAGCATCTCACTGGGTCCAAGGATGCAAAGCCCACACGGGTGAGGAGGTGTTACAGTTGTTCTTAATGGAACATTTCTTCCAAGATTTGGCGGCGGACATACAAGACTGGGTACGAGATCGGCGCCCCGCCAATTTAAAGGAGGCGGCTCGGCTGGCCGACGAATATGCCGAGACAAGGAAAGTAAGCCAGGGTACTACCCGACAAGCTCACAAAATAGAGCCACGTGCCCCAGCCGCTGTCTCACGCCCAGAATTTCGAGCTCCAGTCCCACCAGGACCACCCCGGCCTCAGGGGCCTACTAACTACCCCCGGGATTTGTCAAAGGTGACGTGCCATCACTGCAGCAACCTCGGACATATTGCCCGGTATTGTCCCCTAAGATCCAGTAACAACAACTGGAGGCGTACAACTCCCAGCACCGAGGCCCCTGCAGCACGACCCGCTGCGGCTCACTGTCTGGAAGCCGAAATGGGCCCTGAAGAATGTCTGGGGATTTTGTATGAAGCAGACCCCATACAAGCTGCTTCCCCAGACAACCGACAACATCACCGACAGGAGGTTAAGGTGAATGGACAAACAGCACAAGGCCTAAGAGACACCGGGGCTACCATCACTTTGATCCAAAAACACCTAGTGAAGCCGGAGGATGTGTCGACCCGCACTGTTGCTGTTCGGGTTGCAGGGGGCGCTGTTTTTCGCTTGCCCACCGCCCGAGTACACCTAGATTGGGGAGTTGGATCAGGAAAAACCACCGTCGGCATTATGGACAACTTGCCTGCCGAGGTCGTATTGGGAAATGACATTGGACCTTTAACTTCAGCATATTTGCCCACACCTGCTGCCGCCTGTCCCGTAACCACCCGTTCACAGTCCCGTGTCGCAGATGATCCTAATACAGGCCGGGAGACCCAGGTAAGCCAAGCACCCACATGTCACCCCACTACGATAGGCAGGCCCATAGCTTGGGACACCCCAGAGGAGTTTGGGAGGGAAACTAGAGAGGACCCCACCCTCCAAAAGTATCGAGAATTAGCTGACCATGGGGGGGACGGACGGGAAAGTTTTCTATGGGATGGGGACAGGTTATACAGACTGACTGAAGGCAGAAAGAGAGGCTGTGCCCCTTCGCAGAAGCGCCAACTGGTGGTACCCAAAAAGTACCGGTTGGAACTTCTCCGAATTGGCCACGACATTCCGTTGGCAGGACATCTAGGGGGTAACCGCACCACCTTCAGGATCACCCAGACCTTCTTTTGGCCGGGGATCTCGAAGGATGTGCGACGTTACTGCAGTACTTGTGACGTATGCCAACGGGTAGGGAAGAGAGGGGATCACCCTAAAGCTCGACTGCTACCTATGCCTGTGATCGAGGAACCATTTAGCAGGGTAGCAGTCGACCTAGTGGGACCTCTACCTAACCCCAGTCCCTCTGGTAAGAAATACATCCTTACCGTGGTGGACTATGCGACTCGCTACCCAGAAGCCGTCGCTCTGACGAATATCCAGGCTGACACTGTCGCCAGTGCTCTAGTCGGGATATTCACCCGAGTGGGATTCCCCCAGGAAATCCTGTCCGACAGAGGGACCCAGTTTACCGCAGACCTAACCCAACAGCTGTGGAAGGTCTGTGGTATTAAGTCCCTACTTAGTTCCCCGTACCACCCACAGACTAACGGTCTCTGTGAACGCTTTAACGGTACCCTAAAGCAATTGCTGAGGACCTTTACAGCGGAATACAGAGACTGGGAACGATTCTTGCCGCACCTCCTGTTCGCTTATCGGGAGGTGCCGCAGGAATCCACAGGGTTCTCTCCCTTTGAACTGCTCTATGGCCGGAGAGTACGAGGACCTCTCGACCTCATCCGGGAGCACTGGGAGGGGGAGACAGAACACGACGGTGTACCCATCGTGCCATACGTATTAGAAATGCGGGACCGTATGGAGCAGTTAGCCCGGATGGCACGGGACCACCTCCACGCGGCCCAAGGGCACCAGAAACGTTGGTACGATCAGGGCGCCCGCCAGAGAACATTCCAAGTAGGCCAGAAGGTGCTGGTACTTAGACCTGTCAAAGGGAATAAGCTCCAGACCTCCTGGCAGGGCCCTTACAAAGTGGTAGCACAAGTCTGTGACACCACCTACGTAATCGCCAGCAACAAAGATGAAAGGATCCGGAAGTCCTTTCATGTAAATTTACTAAAGGAATATCAGGAAAGACCCGAGGATATAGCCGCCATATGCATACCCGCTGCCGAAGACCCTGACAGCTTACCCATACCCGACCTATTAGCTAACCCAGAACCTAAAACCCTCCTTAATACCGTACAGCTAGGGGAGCGGTTAACTCCCGCCGAAAAGGGACAGATCCGACAGCTGCTGACTGAGAAAGGGTTGACGTTTTCCCAAGAGCCCGGGTACACCCCCTTAGCAACCCACTATGTAGAGACCCCAGGACAAACCCCTCTCCGGCAAACCCCCTATAGGATCCCTGAGGCAGTAAAAGAGGAGATGAGGAAGGAGATCCAAGAAATGTTAAGACTGGGGGTGATAGAGCCCTCGGACAGTCCGTGGGCCTCCCCGGTGGTTCTAGTTCCCAAGAAGGACGGAACCCCTCGGTTCTGTGTCGATTATCGGCGTCTCAAT
Organism: Pelobates cultripes; assembly: GCA_933207985.1. Classification (NCBI taxonomy): domain Eukaryota; kingdom Metazoa; phylum Chordata; class Amphibia; order Anura; family Pelobatidae; genus Pelobates; species Pelobates cultripes. The sequence goes on along the minus strand of OW240912.1, from coordinate 416,276,041 downwards.
GACAGAACCGTGACAGACGCCTACCCCATGCCCCGAGTAGACGAGCTATTAGATCGCATTGCCAGGGGACGCTATCTGACCACCATCGATTTGTGCAAAGGATATTGGCAGATCCCCCTGGACAAGGAGGCTATCCCTAAGTCGGCCTTTGTCACCCCATTTGGCTTGTACCAGTTCAAAGTCATGCCATTTGGGATGAAAAACGCCCCGGCTACATTCCAGCGCTTAGTGGACCGTCTCCTTGATGGCTTCCAGGATTTCGCTTGCGCGTACCTGGATGACATTGCGATCTATAGCGAAACCTGGGGGGAGCATTTAAAGCATGTCGAAGCCGTACTGGATCAGATTCGGGCCGCAGGCTTGACTCTGAAACCAGAGAAGTGTAACTTCGGCATGGCCGAAGTCCAGTACCTGGGACACCGGGTGGGATGTGGGAAGCAGCGCCCAGAACCCGCTAAAGTTGAAGCGGTAGCTAACTGGCCCACACCCCACACCAAAACTCAGGTCTTAGCATTTTTGGGGGCGGCAGGATATTATAGGAGGTTTGTCCCAGACTATAGCGCCATCGCAAAACCCTTGACAGACCTAACCAAAAAGAACTTGCCTAGGATAGTCCTGTGGTCTCCCGCCTGTGAAACCGCCTTTCAAGCCCTAAAGAATGCTCTAATCCATGCACCTGTCCTGTCTGCCCCCGTCCCTAACAAAAGATTTGTCGTCCATACAGATGCATCCATGTATGGACTGGGGGCAGTTCTAAGCCAGGTCGGTGAGGATGGAAGTGAGCACCCTGTCGCGTATCTCAGTAGAAAACTGTTACCTAGGGAAGTGAGTTACGCGGCAGTGGAAAAGGAATGCTTGGCCCTAGTCTGGGCACTAAAGAAACTCACCCCATATTTGTACGGGCAGGAATTTACTCTAATCACCGACCATAACCCTCTGGTATGGCTGAATAGAGTAGCTGGAGACAATGGGCGTTTATTAAGATGGAGCCTCGCACTGCAACCCTATAACTTCTCTATCCAATACCGCCCTGGCAAATTTAATGGAAATGCCGATGGTCTGTCCAGACAAACAGAACTATTACCCTAACAATGGACCGGACAGCCCCAAGTTGACCCGAAAAGGATCAATCCGGGTCTGCCGGGGTGTTCCACAAAAGGGGAGCAGTGTAACAGGACTTCACCAGCACCAAAGCCCTGTGGACTAAAACAGTGAAAATGGCGAAATCATTGCAAGGGAATATCATTACTGGAGAATACAGCCGTTCGCCTGGTTCAGACGAATCCCTTTGTCTGAGAATAGGTGGCCGCCATTTCGGGACTTTACACGTGTTCGCGGCCATCTTACGCACGAACGGCGGTGTTTGCCTGTGAACGCATGGAACTAAAAACGGATACGCAAACAGGCGAACGCCGCTGAGACCTCCAGGAGCTCGTAAGTTCGTGCTGAAACTACCGAACGACCGGCCGTTCGGTAGTTTTGTTTAAGCATGCATGGGGATTCAGGCGAACGGCAGGATTACTGTGGAGGGCAAGGGGTTCGTGGGGTTTTTATTCACGAACGGGGACCGACCGCAAGGCCAAAACTTGTGGAACTCTTTTCGGCTGAAAATCCTGTGCGGTCGGTCAAAACTTCAAAGACCCATAACTCCCGAACCCCACAACCGAATGACTTGAAATTTGAATATGTTATTCCCCTGAGTGGTAGCTATTGAGCGGTGCTGGACTTAAAGGTGTACCCCCTGTTTTTGGGGTACATCCAGAATGTGGGTAAATTTAGGTACGTTATAATTATGTTATATGTTTATCTGAGGGGAGGAGACGTGGGGGTGTTACCCTGTGTGTAATTGGTTATTTCCATCCTCCCCCTGGGAGTGTCCTGTGTGTACTTGTTCCTAATAAAAAGCAGGCTGGGTTTCCCAGACCTCAGATCTTCTTGACCCTGCAAAACGTAGCCTTGTCTCGTTCTTGGAAGGGGATTATTTGGGAATGTTATTCTGCTCCTGCTACAGCTGAACCTGACTTTTACTCTGGATATCGTGAATGGGATTATACCAGCTTACTTCTCCACAGCAGCTTGCAGGGAAAAAGGACGTCTCCAACGGCCGATACCCTCTCTCTACCAGGGTAGCCGTTACAGGAATCATAAAAAATATGGACAATAGTCATATTTGTGCACAATCTCCAGTTTTGTCACAGGGCACAAATAGTGTTTTCAAACACTATTATCCATATATCCCAGGGCCATAGTCCAAGAACACGTGGCGAGGTCTGTTCCGCCACATACACAATTCCCACGTATCCATCAAAACAAATTCAAATAGCACACTGACCGCAGTCCACTCTTTCAAATACTTGGGTATGTTGTTAGACCCCAATCTATCTTTTGGCCTCCAAATAGAAAAACTTGCATCTAAACTTTATCCAAAACTAGGTGACTGTACAGAAATAAATAAATCCTGCCTAAGACCTACAGTAAAGGAAAAGATTGTACAGCAAATGCTGATGCCAATGGGGGTCATGGGGATGCAGTATATGCATCTGCACCGCAATCCCACATTAATAAACTCAATACATTGTATAACTCGTTCTGCAGATTTGTGCTACAATGTAATTACAGGACCCACCAAGTAGGGCTCAACAAGAGGAAAATTCCCCTAACCAAGTGTGTGGCCTCAAAAGTATATACATTTAGCATCGATATAAGCCTATTGTGGTGATACCATAGGACGATTTATCCATTTGTAGAACATCCCCTAGCATAGTTACTATTAAAAAAAAAAAAAAATCTGAATATTGAAAAATATACAAAATAAACATTATATAAAAAAAACAAAAAGACAATGTGCATTGTGCACAGATAAGATTGCAGAACTTGAGCCATCTCCAAAATGTGGAACAAACGATACTACTTTAGGCATGTCCTATGAATGTGTAGTGGCAAGGCCCCTGGGCCCAGTAAATGACACAGACAGTCCCAGGCCATGAGAAAGGCTGGATCTTCCTTTAAAGATGCGATTTTATGAACAGTCACATATTTTGACACAGACAAAGACCATGGAACGGTCCATCAATTTGACACTGGAGTATGACATTTTGAATGGCTGCTGTTGGTTGATTTGGGATCTCGCGGATATGGTATAGCCTGTCCAGAGCTAAATCTTTTGCAGAGTTTCGGGGGAAGGGTGGATGCTATAAGGCAGTGTTTCCCAAGTGGTGTTCCGCGGCATTTTGCCACATCCAAGATGGCCACTGCTACCTGCTGTTCCCGGAAGGTCAGAAACAGCAGAGATCGTGGGAGCGCGATCTTAAGCCCGCCCTGCAGTCAGCCCTCCTTGCCATCACAGCCCGCTCTAGTGCCCGCCCTGCCATAAGCCAGCCACTTAGCTCGTCCGTGAGAGAGCCCGCCCAGCCGTCAGCCATTTTCTATCATTCGTGGTAGAGGAGTGGAGCTGATAGCTAAAGCTCTGTTATGGTCATAGAAAGCTCTGTTAGGTAGGGGCATTGAAAGGCTCTGCCAGGAGCATTGGAAGACACTGTCCGGGGCATCGAAAGACACTGTCCGGGGCATCGAAAGACACTGTCCGGGGCATCGAAAGACACTGTCCGGGGCATCGAAAGACACTGTCCGGGGCATCGAAAGACACTGTCCGGGGCATCGAAAGACACTGTCCGGGGCATCGAAAGACACTGTCCGGGGCAAAAAACTGTTGACTGTATTTTTCAAAGTTTTCAAAACTTTTTGCTCCACGTCTAACTCAAAAAATCCTGCTTAAAGGATCACTATAGGGTCAGGAATACAAACATATATTCATGACCCTATAGTGTTAAAATCACCATGTAGCCCCCCTGGGCCCCTCATGTCTCTATAAATATGCAAAATCTTACTATATTCAAGCCAGAAGCTGTAACTCTGCATGCAGTTTGCCTAAAAAAACAAAAACCAAGCAGTCTGCTGACATCATCATATGTGGTAGCCTGATCCAATCACAATGCTTCCCCATAGGATTGGCTGAGACTGACAAGGAGGCAGATCAGGGGCAGAGCCAGCATGATTCAAACACAGCCCTGGCCAATCAGCATCTCCTCATAGAGATGAATTGAATCAATGAATCTCTATGAGGAAAGTTCAGTGTCTGCATGCAGAGGGAGGAGACACTGAATGTTTGGATGCATTTTAGGCAGCCATGACCCAGGAAGGATCTCTAACAGCCATCTAAGGAGTGGCCAATGAAGTTATCACTAGGATGAAATGTAAACACTGCATTTTCTCTGACAGTGTTTACAGCAAAAAGCCTGTCAGTAAAGATTCTACTCACCAGAACAAATTCAATAAGCTGTAGTTGTTCTGGTGACTATAATGTCCCTTTAAGTTCAGTGCTTTCCAAGAGCGTTATCAAATTCAGCGTCCTTTTCAGTCAGGTTGTGAGATTAGTATTTTTTCAAAGCGTTTTTTGTTTTGTTTTTTACAATCAAACAACCATGAATATGGAAAGCTGGTTAAAGCAGGGGAAAAAAATATTACTACTTCTACCTGTTCGGCACTTATACAAACTGAAAAAGAAGCTACAACTAAAAATCCTGGAAAAGTTGTATCTACTGTTCCTTAAATAGCAGAGACAAGTAACAAGTCCCCCAAATTTTTTTTTAAAAACCACTCAATGCTACCCAATCTTCTCCTCAAACAAAGAAGATAAAATATGATAGCTGCTTGTCATTTGGATTCACAAGTGCCAGAAATGAAGGTTGGCCTGAAGCACAGTAATTTGCAATATCACTTGTATCACTCAGCCTTGTTACAATGCAGCGGCCCATCCCATGTGTTCCCTATTAAGGGTTAATAATATATAGGTGTGTATATAAAAATTACCCCTTTCATTCTCAGAGATCTTTGACAGAAGCTCAAGGAAGCAAGGTGAATGGTTAGAGTTAGGACGTTGGCAGTTGGGCTTATCCTCTCATCGCCATTGGAGGCAACTAAAATTTACAATTGGGGAATCACTAATAAAACCACGTGCAAAAGAAATAGTGTCTTGGATTTTAAGTGAGACGTTGAGTAAAAAAATTGAAGCTGTGCCACTTTCCAACAACACAGTTTTGTGCATATTCATGATCTTGCTGATGACATCCATGCTGAACTATTTTCTCGGCTGCATCAATGTGATGGCTACGCAGTGAAATTAGACGAGTCCACGGATGTTGCAGGACTTTCAATTTTGTTGGTTTTTGTTAGATATAATTTTGACAAACAGATTGAAGAAGACTTGCTTCTGTGTGAAACTTTGAAAACTCATACCACTGACAACATCTTACTGTATGCAGAAGTTCATGAAAACACACAGTATAAATTGGGACAAATGTGTAGATGTGTGCAGTGACTGTGCCAAAGCAATGGTTGGGAAAGTGGCAGGCGCTATGACATGAATAAGAAATGTAGCAAAAAACAGCACCAGTTCTCACTGTGTTCTTCACACACTTTCAATCTCACTTAAAACTGTGCTAGACGAAATCGGTCCAGATTATTAATTTTTTTAAAAGTCGACCATTACAGTCACGACTATTTAACATTATATGTGTAGATATGGGTAGTCACCACTCTTCTCTGCTTTTGCATTCAGAAGTCCATTGACTATCACGAGGTAAGGTCCTTGTTAGAATGTAAGAATAGCGTCAAGAGTTGTTTGCATATTTCCAGGATCATAATTTTGGATTATCTGATCGATTAAAGGACCACTATAGGCACCCAGACCACTTCAGCTCAATGAAGTGGTCTGGGTGCCAGGTCCCCCAGGTTTAACCCTGCAGCTGTAAACATAGCAGTTTCAGAGAAACTGCTATGCTTACATTGCAGGGTTAATCCAGCCTCTAGTGGCTGTCTTCCTGACAGCTGCTAGAGGTGCTTCCCCGACACTCAATGCAAAAATCGCATTGAGCATACAGAACGTCCTTGGAAAGAAAGAAATGCTTTCCTATGGGTGTTTTTAATGCGCATTCAGGTCCACTCGGTAGCTGACGTCGCAAGGGGAGGAGAGGTCACCAGCGCCGAGGGAGCCCGGCGCTGGCTTAAGGTAAGTAGCTGAATGGGGGCCCTGAGGGTTGGGGGGACCTAAGGATTATATAGTGTCAGAAAAACAACTTTGTTTTCCTGACACTATAGTGGTCCTTTAACAAACACACTGTGGTTATCCAAAATAGAATATCTTGCAAACATATTGACAAAATTAAATGACGTATGTTTATCTTTTCAAGGAAAAACACTAGTATTTTTAATGCAAGAGATAAAATATTTTCACTTTCTCATAAGCTGCAGTTTTGGACCTCATCTGTTGAACAAAATAATTTGAACTCTTTGCCAACACTTAAGGATTTTCTTGAAGAACCAGAAATTTAACTTGAAGATGAAATTCGCAATGAAATTGTAGATCATCTTCGCCATTTAATCACATCTATTAATCAATTCTTGAAGTAAAACAATAATGACTGGGTTCGAAATCCATTCATAAAAGACAAGCCAGACAATTATTCTGATGTAGATTTTGAGTATCTGATCGATATAACTTCTGACAGTCAACTAAGCCAAAAATTTAAATAAGTTTCTCTCGTTGCTTTTTGGGGTGATTTACGCAAAGAATACCCAGAATTGTCCAAGCGGGCAATCAAAGCTCTGTTCCCATTTGCCAGCACATACTTATGTGAAACTGGATTCTCGCTTTACTCAGCAACAAAAACAAAGTATCGAAATCGACTTGACAACTGCAGACATGCGAATACAATTGTCAACAATTAAACCAGATATAAAAAGAATTTGCCAGCAAAAAAGAACATTACACTCTGCTCACTGAAAGGTTTGTGCTGCACTACTCTACGGCACACATTTTTTGGGGGGGGTTCCAAAGTTTTGCTATACCATGTCAAAGGGTTCCAAGGGAAAAATTAATTGGGAAACCCTGCTATAAGGCAACTCACGTAGTGTGGGAGCTCTATCGTGTCTACTGTGAATGACAACGTTTTCTGTGTAGACTGTGATTGTTGTATAGCTTTCTTGACAATGGACATATCCTGGTGGAGATCGAGGATATCTTCCTATGTGGCCTTTAACCAGTTCATCACCTCCTACAAATCTGCTTTAATTAACCCAAGATCTGCCTGAAATAATTTCTGTATATCTGTTAGTAAGGTTCAATATACTGCTTTGTAGTCGCTGCTGTGGACCGTGGTAGAACTGCTATTTTTGGTGAAGTTTGGCATAGGGTGATCCTCTGAGGATCCTGAGCAGAGTAGGCCTTGCGCGCCTCCATATCCGCTATTTTGACAAATGAATGGCATTGAAATAGTGTACCAATACCTTGGTTGTCAGCCTTGGTACTTGTGTGTGGCTTTTAGCGACCCAACCCTGCATCTGGTATTATAGTGCTAACAGGGACTGCAGGCAGCAATTATTTCCCTCCACAGTGTGCTCATCTAGCAGGACACACGTCTCCTCTAACTGGAAGATGAGGAAGGCCCAGACCTACAACGCTGCTTTTGTGAGCCTGGGAATAAAGGAACGGCATTGGGTCGGAGTTGGGAATATTAGATGCAAATTGTTGGTCGAGTAAATACAGCCTAGAGCTATTTGGCCATGTAATTAATCTGAATTAGCTGAAAATTGCATGATCTGCTCAGTATGGAGTGTTGTTGGCATGGATGCTAAAATCCACCCCCAGCTATTTTTTTCATCTTAGAGACTACCGATCCACTAGTAGTTAAGGCATTCTTCCTGCACTGCCAATACATGGCAGGAAGGAAGGAGTTAGAAAGGACTCTAGCTATGATTGCACTTCATTCACATCTCTACCTGGCAGTTGTATAATAAATGGTTTGACGCTTACATACAGAGCTAAACTATTGAGTTGAATGACTCTGTATGAGATTTTGTTCGGTTATTCTAGATTCCCGACCTAAGCTTGTCCTGATTACTCTGTTAGCTGCGTGTACTGACTGTAAGCTTGTATTGGCTTGTTATACCGAGTACTCTGAATTCTGGATCCTCTGAACTTAGCTTGTTCCCATTTCCGTTAATTATAGCTATTATTAAGTGGCTACACCAAACAACCCAAAATACTACATTTACAATACACTGGGTTACCTACTTTTTAAAATGTCTTTATTTTTGTTCTTAGGGTGGCATACTGCCTCAAAGAGACATTAGACCCAGAAATTCAATCTGTCACATTCAAAGTCTGAAAAGGGCATCAGGTGACCTGATGACTTCGCAAAAATACTGGAAAACCTGTACATGGGGCACTGTTGTATTTGTGAGACAATGATAATTAAAAAATATTAGGGCTTTATTGCACATATCAGGGTTATGAAATGTACTGTGAAAACTGAATATGCGGTTGAGAAAAGAAAAGAAAAAGCCCCACAAATGAAAGTATAACCACTAAATGTGATATACTGGCTACATCAAACAACTCACAATACCCAATTTTGAACACACTTGTCTACTTTAGCAATACTGCTCCAAATGCAGCATAGTTTTAAAAAAAAAATCTATGTATGAAGTATCTATTCTATGTATTGGAGTAAGTGTATTATCTGCCTCCTGAATTTTATATAAAAAAGTTATTTATCCTTCTGTCATCGAGAAATTATACTGATGTGTTAACTCTGTGGAGCCCAAAACAATGTGGACAAAAGGTTGGCATTGTGTTAATTCAATGCATCTCTCTGAGGAGATGCTGATAGGCGCAGTGCAGCATTTTGCAACGCGTGCACAACAGCCTTCCATTGCTTTCCTATAGCAATGGCAAAGATCATCAAATTTGATTATCTCAGCCACGGAGGAGTGGGGGGGCAGCCATAGGGAGACTGGCGTGGCATGGAACAATAGATGAATAAACACAACTAATCATCCACACCAGCACTACAGTGGCAGGAATATATGTTTGTATTTATGAGAAATTTAATTGAACCTAACATGGGAGTTTCCCTTTTATTACGTGACTGACCTTTTTTTAATCTTAGAATTATAGCCATCTGGGCATATTCTTTTATTGTTTTTGTTTTCCAAGTATAGCTGCTTTGCAATAAAAAACCCAGAGGATTAAACTAATTGGATGTATTTGTATGTGTCAGATTTATCAGGAAACATTGCCACGGATAGAACATATAATTTTAAAACAACCAAAATATTGCCTACATTCCTTGTAGTTCTACTGAAGTGTAACAAAATTATATGTGTTTGAACTTTGAAAACATTGCATTATTATTGTCCCTCCTCTCATGGACTGTACCTATTTGCAATGAGCCGTGTTGAAACTGTCCCTGACTGGAACAAAGCAGAAGTGAATGTTGCATTTGTCACAGTACACATCAAACAAGTGTGACTGTTTGCACCTTGCTGCTTTATAACTGGTCACCATGAGCCACCATGTCCAACTGAATATTTGGCACAGGCCTTATTTATTGAACATGCGGGTGAAAGGCAGTTTCACTACATTTCACTACAGCTGGTTATGGAGATATAACTTTATTTTTTTTATTTGACAATTTTTATTGTTTTGTCAGTTTTTGGAACATAAAACATGGGGGAGGGAATTGCAAATCATTTGATTTTAGTACACATGTGTGTGGCCCGCTCTGTCTGTGCCCCCGTACCTCCCTACAGGTTATAGATTATATAATCTATAGAATATTATTATATAATCTATATGCTGTAGGGAGGTACGGGGGCACAGACAGAGCGGGACAATCAGGTGCTGTACCAGGGACAGCAATCTTAAAGGCCAACATAGAACACCCACATGGGTTGCTCTGACTGGACATATAAGGGGGCACACACACACACACACACACACACAAATTTTTGGCTGGGTGACCTCCGGTTTATAGGCGTGCATGAAAAAGTTTATAAAAAAAAAAAAATTTATGATCTGTTTGATACCTGGAAGGCCTTGTTACCTGTTTCTAACACTGGCCTATTCTGCCCCTTAGGTTCTGCTTGCTATCACTATGGATACAACAAACCAAGAACAAAACCTGCAAGCTCTCATTAATGCGGCAGTCGCCGCCTCAGTTGAGAAAGCCCTGGCTCGGGTGCTGCCCTTACAGCCCAAGGAGAAACTCCAGACCGAACCTCTGCACTCAGCAGAGAACTCAGAGGATTCAGACTCCTCTAGGATTGAACAAGCCAGGCCTCACAGACGGTACCGGAAAGGGGACGGACCAGAGCCCCTCAATCGTAAAGGTAAAGTGTCAGCCAAGCGCCAAAGACGTACAGACGCAAAGGAGGAAATCACTGTCCGTCCTACCTTGTGGGAAGAAAAGGAGGACTCCTTTCCTCCGCCTCCTTTGGCAATCTTGGACAAATGGCAAGCAGGTCATTCAGCATCTGACGACGAGACCGACTGGCCAGACGCTACCTTTGGGGAAGTGCCTTTCACCCGAGAGGGAATGACTGAGCCCATATTGGTAGTCTTCATGGATGCGTTAGGGCAACCGCTGTTTGACCCACGACACATTCGACATCCTCGGAGTGGTTCCTACCGGACCATCTTACCCAGTACATCCACTTCTGGATCAGGAGACCCCTGGATCATGAGGTCCGTAAACGTTATGTGACAAAATGCCTTTTGTCACTGGATTTTTATATGACCAACTGCCCTTTGCCCCTGGCTGTTGGAGGAGCCTGATTGCCAGCCTCCTCCCTCATGACTATGGCCCTCTATTCAACAGAGTTTTTGCCATTTAAAAAGACTATTTTGGGCTTATTGGCTTCTAAAAGACTGTTTCTGCCCATTTGAATCCATGGGAAGATGTGTCTCTTCCCCTCCCCCGTTTCCTGTCTATTGTTCCAGCAGGACGTTGTCCCAGGCACACTGCCAGACCAGTTGGAACTTGCCGTTTTGCCCCTCCTCGGTCTCTCATCAGCTCTTGCTGTGTTTTAACCCCACGGTGATTTGACTGTGGTTGTGGTATCTGAGCGCTGTTCGGATACAGTGAGCGCTCAGATCCAAGCTATCTGGGAATAGGTTGAATGTGGGGGTTCTGTTAAGTATAATAGGAATTATGTCTTTTTATGTGTTTTTACTGTTGTTGTGAATAGAGCCATTTTCTGTATGCTGGAGGTAATTGGCTTACCACACCCAAGCCATGCTTGCAGATTGTCACATAGAGACTTTCAACTAACTTTTGACCCACTGGACCAATTTGTATGATTTTGACATATGTTTGCATTTGGAGTATGCTGATTCTGAAAATGTAAGTTTTCATTTATGTGAATGTGATGTATACTTTTAGAGTTATGAATATTGTGTAAAACTGTGTATTTTCCTGCCTGTGATAATTAAGTTAGACCATTGTGTTCGGTAATTATATCACAGGCAGAGGGGAGGATTTTGTGTGGGAGTGTCTGAGTGTATTGTACGTATTGATTGGTTGTTCTGCAAAACCCTGTGGGCAGTACTATGTTTGTAGAATGTGAATAAAAGAGGCTGTATGTGCCAGTACAGTCAGTTCTACTTCACCCTCAATTTGGAGTGCCATCTCTTATTGGGGGAATCTGCTACAAGGGATTGCTATGCTCTGCATACTCTCTTGCTATATTCACTGCTAAGCTCTTGTGAGAGCTTGTTCCTGTCTTGCTCTCTGAAGGAGTCTACGGTGGTTATGGTGTCGGCTGGAGTGCTTGGAGCCCTCAGAAAGCATCCTTCAACGGAGGTACCCAGTCGGGGTGCCCGTCGATCCGTTACAGCTTGAAAGCGGAATGCCCAGATCTGCCCTGCTGGATAAGGTCACGATGATGTGATGCTTTATACTTACTTGCGCATGGATGCAAAACTCTCCGGCCTGGGGTCGAAGGAATAAGGCCCCCGCGCAAAGGGTGTTTTGTTTGAAGAACCTTACATAAAGGAACTCCACAAGCACGTCAACTTATACACCACATTGAACAAAGCGCAATAATCTATTAAGAGAGTGTTCCACCAACACCCCATGCAGGGACAAGGGGACGGACATCCAGCCACTTCTGGCCAGCAGGTCAACCACGATCCCACACTACATGATTTTTCCCAAATTACCAAACAAGGGGCTTCTACAGCCAAAGGTCTGATAGAGGCAGAGGAAGCAGAGCCCGAGGGCGCAACAGATTACTGACAGGTGAGATATTCTCATGACCTTACTACTTTAGGTCATGCGGGTAGGTTATTTCATTGTTTAGACAAGTGGAAGACTGTCTTCAGATACCTGGATTCTAGATACAGTCCAGGGCTATTCAATAGAGCTTTATTCCCCATCCAGACAGGTCACCCCTTTTGCTCGGTCGTGTCGACAGCCCAACAAGCTCAACTCGCCGCAGAGCTTCATTCTCTCCTTGCAAAAGGAGCAGTGCAACTCGTTCAGGACAGCGTGGGTTTCTTCAGCTTCATCTTCCTGGACCGGAAGAAATCAGGATAATCCCACCCATTCATAAATCTACGTCAGCTGATCCATCTTCTTCGATACATCCTACGTCCAGGAAATCGGTTCACCCAAGTCCACTTCAAGGACGCATATCTGTAAGTACCAGTGCACCAAGCCAGCCGACACTTCCTATGGAACGACCAGGCCTACCAATTCACATACCTGCCATTCGGCCTCAGCTCCGTGGTGCTTCACCAAACTGTTGAAACCAGTCAGTCACAGCGCATCTATGCGCCAATGACATCTCCAGACTACAATATCAGATGATCTATACAACCTTATTATTTGAATATTTGGGCTTCGTGGTCAAATCAGGAGAAGTTAGCCCTTTCCCCTTCCCACGTGGTTCATTTCCTGGGCTTCGAGATCGACGCTTCCACCTGTGTCCTCCGACTGCAACAATCAAAGATATCAGCAATCTGGAATGAACTACGCAAAATACAGTGGCAGAAAGATATTCCCCTCCGCAGGTTGGATCGTAGGTGTTACGGCACCCCCAGGCATAAAAGGGGTTAAAAGCCGTTTAGGAGATATTCCCTTCAAGATAGACAGGCAGCTACTGCAGAACACCAATCTCCCAAACTGGAAACACACGAATGCTTCAAACTCCCGAACAGGAACCATACGAATGCTTTAAACTCCTGAATTGGAACCATATGAATACTGCAAACAGGCGAACAGGACAAACCACAAACAGTTTATACTCCTAGCAATCGGTCTGAAACAGCATACAGTAAATCCCCCCACCAAAAAACGAGACAAGGCTCCGTGTTGTGGGTCAAGCTGTGGTCTGATTTAATGGGGCTAACTGCCCGGTATTTATGCAGGTCTTCCACCTGTTGGACACTCCCCTAGAGGACAAGATGGAAGACTGAGACACAAATGGTAAAATGACCAATCACAGGCATACAGGGTTAAAACACTCCCACAGTACATTACAATCCCTCCCCTCTATCCTGGAGATAATTGGGAAGTAATCCAATTATCTCCAAGGACAGAGGCAAAACTCCATTAACCACATGGCAGTAAAAAGACATAAAAATATATAACTGTGCAGCCATTGCATAAAACAGGTACATTCAACCTATCCCCAGATAGCTTAGATCTGAGCGCACATTATTACCAAATGGTGCTCAGATCACATACATACAGTTCAATTGCCATGGAGCCAAAGTCTTTCACATAGTCTTTCGGTATACGAATAGGCTCCATGGCATAGCTATCTGGGTAACACTTCACACATTAAAATACCGAATGGACCGGCGTTCGGCTAAACGACTGAAGGCAGGAGAAGGGAGGTCGGCGGCTCAGCGGTGTTCGTGCGTTTAACTGTCCATTTCGAGTTCTACAGGTTTGGAGCTGAACACCGCTGGCCATTCGAACTATACGAACAGCGGCCACCCATCGTTCATCCATTAAGCTGCGGTTAACCACAGCTTCTGGGAGGTAAGTCACTGGCACACTCCTTACCCAGGTGGTCCATTCATTCATGAGTTGGTTCGGTAGATTCAATCTACCGAACACCCAGGCAGCAGGCACGAACAAGCCTTTCTGCAGGGGAAAATACAAGCTTTTAACATGGGGCCATAGTCCAGAGGCAGCAGGCGAGCAACCAGGCTTCTCCAGAGCATAGTGGCGAGGTTGGTTCCGCCACAGTAGGCCTCCTAGCGGATTCCATCCAGGTGATCTACCCAGGACCTCTTCATTATCGGGCCATGCAATTCCTCTGGGTCCACCCATCCTACGACCAGAGGGTCCCACTCACCACGGAGGTAAAGGAGGAACTTTGATGCTGGCTCCTCCACATGTCCACGTGGAACGGCAAGGCAATTTTCAGCCCCACTCTGAACTTCATTGTAGAATCGGACGCGAGCCTTCGGGGATGGGCTGCAACATACCCGACGGCAAACACAGCAGTCCTTGGACTTCAGAGAATTAATTTCATATCAATTGTCTAGAATTGATCGCAGGCTCCTTCGCAATGCGCAGCTTGGCCAACCATCTCTCAGACTGTTGCATCCTCTTGTGGATGGACAATGCATAAGCCGTCCAGTACATCAACCGCCTGGGCGGGGCCAGATCGCGTATCCTACATCTACAGCTTCTGTTTTCAGAGCAACATCATGCTACAGGCGGAATATCTTCCCGGGGAGACGAACGTTACAACTGATTGGTTCTCCAGACATTGGAGGGACTTCAGCGACTGGCAACTCCACAGATCGATTTTTCTTCACATCTCCAGACTTAGTGGTCCGTTTGTAGTGGACCTGTTAGCATCGGGGACAAACTATACGTAGCAAACTCAACCCTTTAAGAGAGTTTGCCATGAGCTTTTGGAGAGGCTTGCTTGCCCACCTGCTGCCATGTGACTATGGCCCTGGGGGTATTGCCCTTTAAAGACAGTATTTGGGCATGATGGATTTTTATTATGCGGCTACTGGCCCTTTAAGCACAGTGTATGGACTTCTGTTGGACTGTGTATGGATTGTGTATAGGAAGGTGTACCCCTCCCCCGTTTCCTGTCCCATTGTTCTCCAGCAGGGCGTTGTCCCAGGCACACTGCCAGACTACTTGGAACTGGTTTGGGCTGGAAAGCCATGTGGGCCTAAAGGGACCTCCACAAAACTTTAAACCCCTGATCTGATCTGGGTGATTTTTGGATATGTGTCTCACCCAGATCAGGGCTACCAATGGGATGTAATATTTAAAGGGGTACTACTAGGTTTAGGGTTACATCCAGAAAACAAGGGGAACTGTGTCTTACATAATGGGATTATGTGTCACACTAAGGGGAGGGTATGTGTGGGTGGCAACTCATGTATGATTGGTGTATTGTGTTATTACTGTAAATCCCTCCCTTGCATGGGAGAATGCTTTAAAAGAAGGTTGTGTGATTAAAAGTTCAGTTCTACTCCTGATACTGTGTGTCGTCCAGTGATTGGGGAAAGTGATTGGATATTATTGGATTGTAATGCTGATTGTGCTGGATATTCTCTTGGATTTATTACTTGTTCCTGCATCCTCTTAAAGTACTTGGTGGAGTTTAGCTGTGAGAAATCAGCTCTCCACTACACTATCAAATTCCTCAATTCTTCAGCAGGCTCCCAAACCCAGAGTGCTCTGCAATGGATGCATTCCTATAGCTTTGCAATTTGCAAACAAAATGCATCATTAAGTGCATGCAATGTTTTCATCAACGGTATATATACTGAATATTGACTTTTTAAATTTTTTGTTTTGGGCAGTGGAGTGTTCCTTTACAGTCATTTTATCCAATCTAAACAGTAGTGATAGACAGAACGCTGGGGATATTTCTAGTTCTCCAAAGATGGCTCTGGTCTATCCATATGAAAGGATTGTGTAATACTGTTGCTCTAATTCACACTGAAGCAAACAGCATTGCATACTGACTGTGCTGCTGTCCATTTGAAAACTAAATAAACCCACCTAATGTTAGCGCTGGGGGTAGAGTTTATGTGTGATTAGCAACGATAGTCAGATTTAATTTCAGGTTAGACAATTTAGGACAAGTGTTTGGGGGACTTAGGGTTTGGGATACTTGCATAACATGTGTAA
Organism: Pelobates cultripes; assembly: GCA_933207985.1. Lineage (NCBI taxonomy): Eukaryota > Metazoa > Chordata > Amphibia > Anura > Pelobatidae > Pelobates > Pelobates cultripes. Next base: position 416,260,022 of record OW240912.1, on the reverse strand, counting down.
TGTACCTCCCACAATCACTTGGCAGCTGTACTGGGTATAGGCTGTACAAAATCTAACCCAGTTCAGGGCAAACTTATGATGCCTCTATGTTGTCACAGAGAAGGAGTGGTAAAATGAACAAAGTAATAATTGCAAATTACAGCTGATGCAATTAAGAATATGAATGGTTTCTCCCTTTAACCTGGGGAAAAAAATGTATTCTATTTGAGGAATAATGAGTAATTAAACATTGCAAAACTCTAACCACACTGTGCTGTATGGAGAGATTCCCAATAAATCAGTTCCCCTGCAGAGGTTAAGAAGCTGGAGAAACCTGGAATAAAAGAAGTCACAAGATCTCTGACGTAAAATGGAGCACACCACCACCTACATCTTTATTACTAACCTGGGTCAGCATCCAAAAGACTATCCTGCAGTGGACTTCTCACATACGGCTCCTCCCCTCGCTCAATCGCTGATATAATCAAAGGCGTCATATGAATCCTTCCTGTATTTGTTTAATGTAATATTACATTTTAAGGCTCTTAAGATCTTTCAAACATAGAAACATAGAATGTGACGGCAGATAAGAACCATTCGGCCCATCTAGTCTGCCCAATATTTTTATTCCATGCATTCACTACCCTCTCAGTAAAGTAATACTTCCGGATATTATTTTTAAACCTTTGCCCCTCTAATTTAAGACTATGTCCTCTTGTTGTGGTAGTTTTTCTTCTTTTAAATATAGTCTCCTCCTTTACTGTGTTGATTCCCTTTATGTATTTAAATGTTTCTATCATATCCCCCCTGTCTCGTCTTTTCTCCAAGCTATACATGTTAAGATCCTGTAACTTTTCCTGGTAAGTTTTATCCCGCAATCCATGAACCAGCTTAGTAGCCTCTCTCTGTCTCACCAGTGTTCTGTACAATGGCATGAGCACTTCCCTCTTTCTACTGCTAATACCTCTCCCTATACAACCAAGCATTCTGCTAGCATTTCCAGCTGCTCTATTACATTGTCTTCCTACCTAAAAGTCATCTGAAATAATTACTCCTAAATCCCTTTCCTCAGATGTTGAGGTTAGTAGGGTATCAAATATCCTATTCTCTGCCCTTTGGTTTTTACATCCAAGGTGCATCATCTTGCACTTATCCACATTAAATGTCAGTTGCCACAGCTCTGACCATTTTTATAGTTTACCCAAATCATTTGCCATTTGGCTTATCCTTCCTGGAACATCACCCTGTTACATATATTAACCGTATCGTCAGCAAAAAAGCAATACCTTACCATCAAGACCTTCTGCAATATCCGTAATAAAAATATTAAAGAGAATGGGTCCAAGTACAGATCCCTGAGGTACCCCACTGGTAACTAGACCTTGCTTCGAATATACTCCGTTGACAACAACCCTCTGTTGCCCGTCACTCAGCCACTGCCTTACCCATTCAACAATATCGGAATCCAAACTTAAAGATTTATTGATGAGTCTTCTATGTGCAACAGTGTCAAAAGCCTTACTGAAATCTAGGTAAGGAATGTCTACTGCACCACCCTGATCTATTATTTTAGTTACCCAATCAAAAAAATCAATAAGATTAGTTTGGCATGATCTCCCTGAAGTAAACCTATGTTGTCTCTGATCTTGAAATCCATGTGTTTTTAGATGTACAACAATCCTATCCTTTAACATGATTTCCATCATTTTCCCCACTACTGAAGTAAGGCTTACTGCCCTATAGTTTTCCGACTCCTCCCTACTACCTTTCTTGTGAAAGGGTACAACATTCGCTAATTTCCTTTCTTCTGGGACTACTCCTGTTAACAATGATTGGTTAAATAAATCTGTTAATGGTTTTACTAGTACACCACTAAATTTATTTTAATAACTTTGGGTGTATCGCATAGGGCCCCATCAACTTATTTGTCTTTACTTTTGACAGTTGAAATAGAACCTCTTCCTCTGTAAACTCACATGTAACAAACGACTCATTTGTCCTTTTTCCTAACTGAGGTCCCTTTCCTTCATTTTCATCTGTAAATACTGAACAAAAATATTAATTGAAGCAATCAGGTAGACCTTTATCCTCTACTACATACCCTCCTTCTTTTGTTTTTAATCTAATTAATCCTTGTTTTACTTTCCTTATCTCATTTATGTATCTAAAAAATGTTGTATCCCCCTTTTTTACTGACTGTGCTATTTTCTCTTCTGTGTGTGATTTGGAAGCTCTTATAACTTGCTTATTCTCTTTCTGCCTATTCTTATAGATCTCTCTGTCTTCCTCACTCTGGGTTTTTTTTATAATTACTAAATGCTAACTTGTAGTTTTTTACTATTTTTGCCACATCTGCGGAGTACCACAATCGTTTCTTGAATTTTTTGCTTTTACTGACAAGCCTAATGCAATTTTCTGTTGACTTCAGCAGTGCAACTTTTAAATAATCCCATTTCTCCTGGACTCCATTTAAACTGCTCCAGTCTGACAAGGACTCCCATACACATATTCTAATTTTAGAAAAGTCTGTTTTTCTAAAGTCTAAAACTTTTGTTTTTGTGTGGTGTGACTCAGTCACTGTTCTTATATTAAAGCACACTGACTGATTATCACCGCATCCTAAACTTTCACCTATAGTAATATCTGATACCAAATCTCCATTTGTTAACACTAAATCTAGTATGGCCTCTTTAAGAGTTGGCTCCTCAATGATTTGTTTTAGAGACAATCCCAGTAGGGAGTTTAGAATATATGTGCTCCTGGCACAAGCAACTATTTTTGTTTTAAAATTCACATCGGGAAGATTAAAGTCACCCATGATAACTTCCCCCTTCATTGTCATTTTAGCTGTTTCCTCAACTAGTAGATTATCTAACTCTTCTATTTGTCCAGGGGGGCTGTAAATCACACCTACACAAGTTAGTGTGATCTCCAAATTCTAACGTAACCCAAACAAACTATGTTCGCCTCACTAACTTTTATTAGGCTAGATTTTATGCTATCCTTCACATACAGGACCACTCCTCCCCCTTTCTTGTCTTCTCTGTCTTTTCTATATAAAGAGTACTCTGGTATTGCTATGCGCCAGTCATTTTTCTTACACATTTATTATGATCATATTATTTTTATGAGTTTAGGAGCATATGTGAAGAAATATCACTTTTGTCCCAGATATGAATGTGTTCTTATGAGAAATAGAGTGAAATATTCTTACCCAGAAACCTGAGGGTCAGGTAATTCTCCATCATCACATCTATGTAAAGCGCCTTCTTTTCCTTAGTTAAACAGATCCACTCCTCCTCAGAGAAGTAAACAGCCAGTTCCTCAAATTCGCACTGTTCCTAAATAAGAAATGTCATTGTAACAGATCATCTCTCTACAACAGAACATAAATTATACCTATTACAAGTTATATAGCATTGACTTAAAGGACCACTATAGTGCCAGGAAAACATACTCGTTTTCCTGGCACTATAGTGCCCTGAGGGTGCCCTCACCCTCGGGGACCCCCTCCTGCCGGGCTCTGGAAAGGGGAAAGGGGTTTAAACTTACCTTTTTCCAGCGCTGGGCGGGGAGCTCTCTGCCTCCGATCCTCCTTCTCTCCTCCCCGTTGGCTGAATGCGCACACTCGGCAAGAGCTGCGCGCGCATTCAGCCGGTCACATAGGAAAGCATTCATAATGCTTTCCTATGGACGCTGGCGTGCTCTCACTGTGAAAATCACAGTGAGAAGCACGCAAGCGCCTCTAGTGGCTGTCAATGAGACAGCCACTAGAGGATTAGGGGGAAGGCTTAACTCATTCATAAACATAGCAGTTTCTCTGAAACTGCTATGTTTATGAAAAAATGGGTTAACCCTAGCTGGACCAGGCACCCAGACCACTTCATTAAGCTGAAGTGGTCTGGGTGCCTAGAGTGGTCCTGATTAAAGGACCACTATAGGCACCCAGACCACTTCAGCTTAATGAAGTGGTCTGGGTGCCAGGTCCAGATAGGATTAACCCATTTTTCTGTAAACATAGTTTCAGAGAAACTGCTATGTTTACCTATGGGTTAATCCAGCCTCTAGTGGCTGTCTCATTGACAGCCGCTAGAGGGCTTCAGCGCTTCTCACTGTGATTTTCACAGTGAGAAGACGCTTGCGTCCATAGGAAAGCATTAAGAATGCTTTCCTATGCACTGGCTGAATGCGCGCTCGGCTCTTGCCGCACATGCAGACGAAGAAGAGGAGAGGAGACGGAGAGGAGGAGGTGAGTTCCTCGCCCGGCGATGGAGAAAGAGGTAAGTTTAACCCCTTCCTCCCCCCAGGGCGGGAGGGGGTCCCTGAGGGTGGGGGCACCCTCAGGGCACTATAGTGCCAAGAAAACGAGTATATTTTCCTGGCACTATAGTGGTCCTTTAAGTACATAAACATGGGATAATTTGGTGGAGGGGGGGTTGGGGGAAACATGGGTCGGTCAGCAAGACATAATAAAATCATACAAAATACACAATGTATGTATATATTGGTCCCAGCAGCACCCTATAATATATGCATGTTCAAGTGAGTGCAGCCCTAGCCATCTTTGGTTTTTATTTATTTATATATTCAGTAGATATACGATAGATATACATTACATTTTCTTCCCCTCTCTCTACCATGTCCATAATGTATGCTTCCTAACAGTAAGGCAGGTGGATAGGACAATACAATAGATGTGTATTTTGTGAATTTGACTCTTACATGTCCAATCAGCCGGTAGTCCATTTCTGAGACTTGATCCAAAAAGTTCTCAATCACTGACTTCTAGTTTATTGTTGAGGAATCACTGGATGACTTGCTTGCGCCAAACACTAGGCTACGGTGCTAGCAGAGACTGGTGCTCTTGTTTGGTCAAAGTATGTGAGACATGAATCAAAAGAATTAACCTATTGGTGAAAAATACACTGGTCAGACATTTTCCATCATGAAATGAGTGTGGATCTTACGTTTTTGTGCTCTTTTTAAGAGATTGTTTTAATGTTTTGACATAAAGCTCTGACCACTAGCATCTGCCTTATACTGCACAGTACCAGTGGCATTCATTATTTATATGGTTTACTGAGACCAGTGTCAGTTGCGAATTAAAACACTTATTATGGACAGTTTTGGGTTAATTACACTTCTACGGGGAAATATGGAGGATTGTTATCACTACTAACGAACGAATAACACGATGTTCTATACATTATACTAATATACACAGGGGGTAAAGTACAAAGAGGGTCCAACACACTATTCGGCAATTCAGAGTTTTGAAAAATGTACAATCACTGCCTTTTTGAAACCAAATCTACAGAAATACATAATATCTCACAACTTACAGAACAAGTAGACAGAAAGTTAAAGGAACACTATAGGCACCCAAACCACATAATCTTGCTGAAATGGTCTGGATGCAATGTCCGTGTCCACATTAGTCCTACAATGTAGAAGATTGCAGTTTTAAAGAACTGCAATGTCTATATTGTAGTGCTAAAACTACCTCCACTGGCTGTCTACAAGGCAGCCAGTGGAAGAGTTTTCTGGAATTTCGCAGAGTTTGAATCCGTGAAATGATGCTGGACACCCCTTTTCTTTCTATGCATCACAGAAAACCCTGTATTAAAGAACTGAGGCAATGTTTTCCCAGTGCGAATGCGGCAACTGAGTACATGCGCATTAGGTCCCCAAATGGCTGATGATGGAGAAGGTGGTCCACGACCAAGCGTTGAGGAACCTCAGACATGGAATCTGGTAAATTAATGAAAGGGTATTTAACCCTTTATAGCACCAGAGTTTATAAAAGCGCTGATTTGTATTTGAAAACTGCCCTTTTATGACTAACTTCAACAAAACATCCATGGCTCTCTGTCTGTCTGCCCCCTTTCCATGTTACCCCCTCTCCTTCTCTCTCTCTCCATCTTACCCCCTCTCCTTCTCTCTCTCTCCATGTTATCCCCTCTCCTTCTCTCTCTCTCC
>OW240912.1:416196996-416246574 GCA_933207985.1 Pelobates cultripes | reverse complement strand
GCCATTTTGGGACTCAAAGTTATTAGTCCCCATATTTTCATTCAAAATGCTCGGTTTTGGTGGGGAAGTACTCCATCCACATCCCCACTTCCTACATATGTTATTAATTACCCCATGATGGTTATTCTTTAAATTTGAACACCGAAAGGCTGATGGCGGCCATCTTGGTGTCCTCATCTAGCATATTTTGGCAGCCATCTTGATGCCCCCTTCTTAAAGCCGTCCCACATTCATTTATTTTTATCTTTTTAAAATAAAGATTGCTTTAAATATGATTTTAAGGTTATACTATTTCATGCTCTCATTCCATTTTTTATATCATTATCTTGTATTTTAATTTGAATGCATGTCACATGATCAATGATGTCACTAATTACTATGATCTCATTAATTGTATTGCTATTTAAACAGGATAGGCCTCTTATGCTGTAACACTTTGAGAAAGCCTCCTTGCAGGTGAACCGCGTTAGTGTTTTTATACTGTTTTATGCTACATTTGATTGGATTTTATTTATCTCCAATAAAGATAGCTAATTTTGCTATTTGGAGCCTCCAGCCTATCCTTTTATACATTTTATATTTTTTATTTGAAGACTCAGGAAGTGATATCCTTGGTGGGGATTATACCACCTAAGCCTATTGATATTGAGCAATATTCTACTTGCTCCTTTGCTTGTGAGTATATCTCCTCCTTTTACCTTTTGTTATATCTTATATCATTCAGAGAGCACTATTTTGGGTTTTTATTTTTCTTCCTGCACACTGAGAATACCTCAATGCTGATCCACCACTACTAGCAAAAGAACAGCCTCACCACCTCTAAAGACCTTGTTGAAGACATAAAAGGACCACCAACATATCCGCAGACGGATATTGTACCATCCAGGTGCACATATCTGGAGCTGAGTATAAGCTCCAGAAAATTGTAAGTGCATTTCTTTTCCTTTATTTATAAACACCAGTGATCTAACGTACTACACTATATTTGTGTCTTTCCCTTCCTCTTCCATATTGTTCCGAGTTTGGAAACATGACTACAGGCGCTGCTCCCTGACAGCTCCTTTCACAAACAAAAGTGTTGCGTTTATAATGTTGTTCAATGTATTTACTGGTAATTTGCCAAATTTAGCATTTCAAGATATTATGCAGAGAAATTGATTTATCTGAATTTAGGGATAGTTAATCTTTAATCAGGAAAGTTAATCTGCAATGTAAATTTATGGTTGGATTATTCTTTTGGCATACTGGATGGAAAGAAAATAGTTAAACTGATTTCTTGTGTGAGAAATATTGTATTTGTTAATTGCAATATTGAAGGTGGTTTTCCTGTTAGAAGTGTAGCCAGCAGTGAGTGAGTTAACTCAGTGTGATTCAAACTGACAGTGAAAGTTAATGACCTGAAGCTGCTGTTATGTTGAGTTATATGTTAAGGAATGTCTAGCTGAAAGCTGAAGGATTCCTGTTATTTTGCTAAAATAGCATCTATGTGAATATAACAGTTGCTATTGAGCTATCTGTAATTGTATCAAAACTGATGCTAGGTTGTATACTGATGTTATACATAGTTGAAATAGAACCTCTTTCTCTGTAAACGAACATGTAATAAATTACTGATTTGTCCTTTTTCCTGAGGCCCCTCTCCTTCATTTTCATCTGAAAATACTGAACAAAAATATTCATTGAGGCAGTCAGCTAGACCTTTATACTTTTCTACATACCTTCCTTCTTTTGTTTTTAATCTAACTAATCCTTGTTTTACTTTCCTTTTCTCATTTATGTATCTAAAAAATGTTTTGTCCCCTTTTTTTTACGGACTGTGCTACATAAGGGGCTACGTCATATATTTTATCTGTTGTGCTATTGTTGTGCAGGTTGTTCTGCAATTGGGGTTACTCCTAAATAATTATTCTTAACAAAGACTTGACTGATTTTAGTCATTTCTTCCACTAACTTGTTTATCTGGTCAGTCAGTTGATTGACCTGATGACATAATTTAATTCTGCTATTTTGACCTTGCCCATTAGAATTAGACTGGGATGGCTGAGACTATTGGGAGTTATTGGAAAAGATTGATTATCTCTGTTTCCACAACACCTCCTCCTATTTAACCTGGAATTCCGTTTCCATTGAGAATTTCCTTGTTGCTTATTGAACCAAAGACGTTTATTCCCATTGTATTTGGATTTCTCAGATTCATTTTCATGGGAGCTAGCAGGTGAGGCTGTAGCCCTTTCCTGTTTCTGAGGTTTAGGGGTCTTAAGAAGCTTAGCATGTTATTTTCTGCTGGAACTCTAATCCCAGGTGTGTCTGGCACTATTTTATCCTTAGGTTTCTTACCTTTGTGATAAGTCTCATCATTCAAGTGGAAGACAGTACTCATTTTCATTCACTGATTGACAAGCCAGTCTAATTGTAGTTTACAGTTACAAATCATTTGCAAGATTTATCTGTATGTTTAACAGCATTGCATAAAAGTAAAATATCTTGGAATTCTGTACTATTTTTTTTTTAAGCTTTTATTGGGTTTTCAAGAATAATCACAATCAAATCAAAAGGGTACATGAGAGAAAAAGGGTGGTAACTGACATTTTGTTAATATAATACATTTTCGAATAGGTACAGTTGAGAGTTTATACAGTATAAAGTAGGTAGAACTTTGCAGGAAACATACATTTGTTAACATAGCTCTAGTAGTTGAAACGACAAATTGAGACTTGCACCGAGGTATAGACTAAGACTGGACCTTATCTTTAACCTGGACCTGTCGTTGACTCAGAGAGGGTGTTCCTGATTATCGCTGTGATTTTTCAGCAGTATAGTGTCACTATGTGGTTTGGTGTTGTCCTTCCCTATCCACCTGTTTGCGTATGTGTCATTTCTAGACCAGTGATTGTCAGCTGAGGTGGTAGTCCTGTGTCAGTATATGTAGCACACAGCTGTGTTGGAGAGTATCCAGTGGTCTGTGTGGTAGTGTAGGTCGCTCAGCCTGGTCATTACAGGTGGTTGTGTGCGTTAGATGTGTCTCGTTGCTTACTCGTGTTCCAGGAGGCCCTGTCGGTGTGGAATCTCCGTATGAGAGGGTATGAACTATGAGGAATCAAACAGAGTCCTCGGCTAAGAATTTCACCCATGGATCCCATGTGTCCCCGAAAAGTGTGTATCTGTGGGAGATGGAGGCATGGATCTCTTCAATGGTTTTGATTGATTCTACTTTAGCTACCATTCCCTGATTGTGGGGAGTTCAGGATTTTTCCATTTTACTGGGTTGAGCAAATTGGCTGCAGTAAGGAGATGTGTCAGAAGGGCTTTCTGTGTCTTAGGGGTTGAGGTAGGTAGGACCAGGAACAGAAGAGTGTGTGGGGTATGCTGTAGTTGGGACCCCGTCACCGTATTGATCATTTTGACAATGTTAGTCCAGTACTTTTGCGTGAGCGGGCAGTGCCACCAGATGTGAGCAAGGGACGCCTGTGGCTGGGAACATTTCCAGCAGACATCTGGTGTGCCTGGGAAGAAGATGTGAATTTTGGCTGGGGAATAATGCCACCGGGATATTCTCTTGTATCCCCCTTCTTGTATCTTAGTGCATATGGATGCCGTGTGTATTTGTGATAGGGCAGTCCGCCATTGTGGTATCGTGATCTGTATATTCAGGCCTGTTGACCAGGTGTCTGTGAAGGGGGGTAGCTGGGTACCATGGTCTGCCTGCAGGGTTTTGTAGAAGGTCAATAACTGTTTCGTTTTGACGTTACGGGTCAGGCATTGTGTCTCAAAATCAGATAGGGTGCGGGGGCCCTTGAGTAGGGTTGCGTTTGCTCTTAGAAAATGGGTCAGCTGTGCATAGCGAAACACTTGTAGGTTGTGCGGCGCCTCGGAGCCCACCAGACTAACCAGTGTCCGTATAGAGTCCCTTTCGACCACTGAGCCTAGCGTCAGGTAGAGAGTGTCAAGTGTGTTGTTGTATCGTTGATATGCCCCAGGTTGCATTCCTGGGGGGAAGAGTGGCTTGTACGTGATGGGATAAAGGGGGGATGGGATAAAGGGGGGATGGGTGGAGAGAAATATTCCAAGCCTCTCGCATGTTTGTTCACGTCCTGAGTGTGAGGGAGATGGTGGGATAGGCAGTGCAGCATGAAAGCAGTTTTGAGGGAGGGAATTCTGTACTTTCATACCTGGGTTTCTGTTGAGTCAAGGGATATGCGTTTTTAAAAATGGCACAAAATTCTCTGGATTCAGCCATACTCTCTATTCACTGGTTAATCTCAATATAAAACTACTTTTCTATACCAAGATTAATATCGCATGAATTACACAAATAAACAATACCTTTGATTATTGTATGAAATAAAACTTTCAACTAACTTATACCAGGAGTGCTATCTCCAATATGTAAGAATATATATGGTGTAATAAAAATATAGAAAATTATGTTTTATAAAAATGATCAAAAAATAATTTTTATTTATATATAAAAAAATTATATCATGGCCTTTATTAGTTAAAGTTAAGAACCCCTCACTATTTGAGCTCTGAGACACTTGAATTCGTTTATTAGTGATTTTTTATATTTCACTCAATTAAATTACAACTTTGTTAAAAAAATATATAATTTATTGTGACAAAAAATATTAAGCATGAGTAATAATGAACAAATGCAGTAACAATCAGAGGTAGAATATGGCAGTATTATGATTATAATAATCACAATTAAGATAATTTCTAAGTTATTATGTCCTCAGAGTGATGAGCTTTTCACTCAACTTAAGAAATTATCTACCTGTAGGGGGCAGCATACATAGCATGTAATGTACAGGCAATAGCACACAGATAATGCAATTCGTAAAACAGCACCCAGCACTACCCAGTTAATTTCTTAAGAAAAAACATTTGAAAACCAGAATAAAACGTTTCAATACTATCCAACTTAACCATTTTCCTTCACCATCCAGAACAAACGAATTTTAGAGGTTAATAAAAGAATTTAGATACTATAGTTACAATCTAATTTGCAACCCTTGGTGACTGGCAATAAAATAAGAACTTAATTTAATATCGCCGTTCTATTATCTAAACTTTTCCTGAATGTAACAATTCCTGTCTGTTATAAACTAAGGACAAGCAAGTCACAGAGTAATGGACTGGGCACATTTGGTGTCTCTCTGTCTGTTAAACACTGTAGAAAAGGGGGCGGAGCAGGGCCTGACTGCCGCATTGAGCGGTCGCATGCGGCTTGAGCTCTAGGCTGCATTGTGCAAATTAGCTATTTTTGAGGATCAGCCAACCCAGATTTTTAAGCCTGACAGCACAGAGGGGCTCTAGCCCTGTCGGATGCAAGAACCACAGTGAGGGCATAGAGGCATAGACACGCAGCTGATCTCTCAGTCTCTGACTTACCTGGAAGAAGCGCAGTGGTTGTGCCCCATCATACTCCCACCCCCCTGCCAGTGAGGGTTCTCTCAGCACCTATCTGCCTCGGGACCAATTGCAGCACGGTTTAAAGCATCTTTAGACGTGGTGTCCCACCTAAGATGGTGGCTGACTCAAGTCCAACAGACCACCAACCCCACACTCTACCTGGGCTCAACAGGATCTTTGAGGCATTCTGGACCAACTGGCCGACAGATTTAAGAGCACCACCCAAGAAATACAACCTACTGACATACACCAGTGCCCACAACAGAGATGTACCCAGCAGGAAGTGAGGTCTCACTGGCAGGCAACAGGTACTCCACCACGTTGACGGCCTCAGTGTCTCACAGACGGTGTTCCATCCTCCCGGCGGACCTGGCCTTTTTGGAACACAGCACTTGTGGAACACAGCTTCGGACAGTGACTCTCCAAATGAGCCCAAGAATCCCAAGACATCACTGCAGGAAAAAGCGTGAGGATCTGCTGGGATGTATGCTGGAGAACTGTAGGCCTCAGTTTGCTTTGTAGGACACTGCTTTCCCAGTAATGGGGGTGGGCTGACTAACATGCTTTATGGCGCTAGGCCGCAGTCTAGGGGGAAATAAATATCCCATGTAATGCTAGGTCTTAATTGCCTTTTCTCTAATGTTATGCAGGCATAGTTTCCAAGTGGCTTCTTTAACCATGTCTAGTCAACAATTTGTTCTCAAAATTCAGTACTGACAGGCTGGTTTAGCTTACGGTAGCTTGTTTTAATTGAGCATAGAGTAACCTAATGTGCATCTTGTTCAGCAACTCTTTACTATTATAATGTTTTTCTTGTATCTAGACATACTGGCCTTGCCTGCATATGCCTTCATTTTAGCAATGTTGTTTTTAGTTCTAAGTAATTTGTGTGCATTTTCTGCAATTTCCTTGATATTGTAATAGAGCTAAATATGTATCTGTCTGAATTATCCTGGCTTACCATGTTGTCCTATTTTAAGTTTGTATGCTGCACAGTGCTCCCAAGCTTAGCCTATACCCAGGGACGTATTAGCCGCGAGGCAAACTAGGCATTTGCCTTGGGCGGCATTTTCCAGGGGGCGGCAAAAAAAGCCGCCCCCCCAAATGCCCAGGGCAAATGCCTAGTTAGCCTCGCGGCTAACAAACATGCTGGGTGCTGGGTGGCACTGGCTGATGGTCGGGCGGGATGATGTCATATTCCGGCTCCCAGCCTCACTCTGAGGCGCGTGAGGGAGCTGAGCAGTCAGCTCAGAGGAAGAGCTCCCTTGCCAGCTGCCTGACTGTGTGTGTGTCTGACTGTGTGTGTGTGTGTATTTAGAAGGTGGGGTGGGGGGGGGCACCTGAGTTTTGTCCTGCCTAGGGCAGCACAAAACCAGGATACACCACTGCCTATACCCCTTGAAAGCTTCAGCTTAATTATTATCGAACCCATTACCTGTACACCGGGCTTGCAGCATGCTCATATGATCTTTTCATCACAACAGACGATATCTTATTTTATTATTTCTATAAAAGTATGCAACTGTCTCGAACGCCATACCAATGTTTTACTATGTTTGTTTCTGAAGTGCTTGCTACTGCTGTTGTGGCTCCGCAAGCTGTTTGTAATCTCATGTACGTCAAAAATAAAGAATTATGGGGCGTGGCTTGATGCTCGGCACGAACGGACGCATGTGAGGAAAGCTCCGTTCTGAACTGGCCTAAACAGCGATATAACTAGTGACAGTGACCAGCAAAACCCACAACAAACGGCCCCAAATATGACTCAACAAAAGGGGAAAAGGTCTCATGACAAGCCCGACAAAACCGCTTCTTTGCGGCCAGGAACCAGACGCCGAAACCCCAGAGCTCACAGGACCAAGATGGCGACGATACATTACCGCTGCAAAGCTCTCCGGGTGAAAGTAGCCTGCCCGTCACACAAGACATACTCCAGTCGTGCCTGGAAGAAATGACAGACAAAATACTGAGAAACCTCAACCAATCAATTACAGACTTGAGGAAGGATGTGCAGGAGCTTGGAGAAAGGACGGGCAGCATGGAACAACGCATGGGAGAGTATGCGGAGGCGCATAACGACATGGCGGACCACGTACAGCAACTAGAGCAGACCCTGGAGATATGTCAAAACAAACTCATGGATCTGGAGGACAGATCCAGAAGGCAAAACATTCGCCTAAGGGGAATCCCGGAAACGGTAAAACAACAGGATATCACCACCTACATAACTGAATTCTTCAAACTGCTAACCCCTGAATTGCCTCCCTGCTCCATACAATGCCATCCAATTGTACGCGGATCTATCAGCACGCACCCTGCAAAAAAGAAAAGAATATAAGGAAGTAACAGACGCGCTCCGACTCCACGACACGCCGTACCGCTGGGGACACCCAGTCCGCCTCCTTATACACAGAAATGGGGTCCTGCATACCATCTCGTCCCCCGAAGAGGGGAGGAAAGCCTTGAAAAAATGGGGCATACCGCTACAACCACGCTCTCAAGTACGCAATGGCACCAACCAGCAACCAGCCAAACTACAAGCTGACTGGAAGAGGGCCGGGGAATAGGACTACCAACAGACGCAGAAGCCGCAAACATCAGATCTTCACCGCTGCTGAAATGGCGTGAACTGCCATCCGCACCCACTACCGCATCTGATGGCAACATTCGCACCCCTGCTGATCAAACGAAACAGGAACACAACACCAAGCCCATGTACACTCTCTCAGGACAGGTGATATCGTTGACTTTTATTTGTTACACGAAGATACTGTCAACACTACACTACTTCATTGTTAATAACTCCCACCCACGTACAACACATCCGAATACACATGGAGAGGGCATGCAGCCTCCTGGTCCTCCGACAACAACGGAGTTTCCTAGTTTCACACACTATGAGCAATCTCAATAAGGGGTACAATGTGTAGCAATGCAAAACTGCTATGCAATGCACTACCGTTATAAGTTGTTGAAATGTTATGACTGTTGTACAGCTGGAGTAACTACACCTGATATAGGCCACTTAATTAGTGAACTGCCAGGGCTCTCTGACTCCCATCACTCACTTCCAATCACCCTCACCCCAAGGGGCCAGGGGAACATGGAGGGTGGGGTGTCCAGCAAATAAGCATTACTGAGTCAAACAAAGGGCACTTAGCAGCCAACTATAGGCACATAACAAAAAGGCAACCTATAGGACCAACCTACGGATGCAGTAAACCAGCCCCTCACACCAGCATGTGAGACGTGGCACCAAAACCAACTAGATACACCGCAAAACAATTTGGGAGATCTTAAGTGTCCAGGGGAGGGGGAACTGGATGCCCAATCACACCAGGAATTACTACCCTCATGTTGTAGATGGGAAAAAAAAAACAAAAAACAAAAAAACCTCCATATTGCACGTTGGCTATATAGAAGTGTTGATGGAGAAAAAAAAAAAGTTAGTCGGCGCAGAATTAACTGTCCTGGGTCAGATAACCCCTTAGAGGATTTAACGGGGCCAACAAGAACGCACCACTCTGATAATACGGTCATAGCCACCTACCAAGGCCGCCACTCAGGCAAAACTCACTAATTGACCACGTTCCCAATGACACCGATATTCGGTTCCACAACCCACAAATGGGTTACACCATTGTTTCCTTTGGTTCTCACACACTCACAGTGTGACACTCTGCTTCACAACTCCACCACACCCACCCCCATACCCTTGCGAGATTTAAACAACCCTTGCGAGATTTAAACAACCCTTACCTGCCCAACCGGGCACTTTCACCGCACCACAAATAAGACCACAGAAAGCTCCCAAAAACAAAAAAGAAGCAGTGCTCCAAACCAACACAAAACCTGACAGCCAGCCGAAAAGACCTAACACTAGAAACGCAAACAACACACGAACCTACTGTAGCAACACAAGACACTGCACCAAATTATGAAGATACAAAGTTACAATGTTAGAGGGCTGAACACCCCATATAAAAGACACTGCCTACATAGAGATCTCAAAAGGGACCAGCCCGACGTCATATGCCTTCAAGAAACGCATTTTAAGACTCCACCATCCATACGACCATCTAAATACCCTCACCAATACCACGCCACCACGGGGAAAAAAACAAGAGGAACATCAATACTGGTTAACTCCACAGTATCCTTCCAATACCACTCATCACTTGTTGATGCACAATAAACAACACTAAATACACTTTAGCCAATGTATACGCCCCAAATGCAAAACAGAGGCATTTTCTTCACAAAATTCTCACCCTGCTCCAACACAAAGAGGAAGGAATACTAGTCTTCGACCACCCAAACCCCAAAACCCACCCAGTCCAAACAACATAAAGCATGCAAAAACTATACTAAGCTGCTTGAGGAGCATCAGCTATATGACGCTTGGAGAGTCCTCCACCCACAAGATAGAGACTACACGTACTATTCCTCCACACACAACACATACACTAGAATTGATAGATTCCATATCGAAAACCAACAAATAGACCAAGTTCTAGATTGCACTATAGGCCACATAACATGGTCGGTCCACGCCCCAACTACCCTCACTCTAAAAGACAATTATGATTACAAGCACAAAAGCCCATGGAGACTAAACAAATCGCTATTGACGGACCTCCCTTTCACAAAACAACTAGAAGAAGCCATCACAGAATACTTTCAACTAAACGACACTGGAGACATATCAGCAAGCACCATATGGCAGACGCACAAAGCGGTAGTCAGGGGGCTCCTAATTAGACGAGCGTCATACCTAAAACACACCAACAGAACACAATGGTTAGCATGGCACAAACAACTAACGGATCTCACCAACGAAAACAAAACACACCCATCGCTGGCCACACAGAAGGCAATTGGGGAAATTACAGAAAAAAATCAAAACACACACACTACATCGAGTAGGGTATAATTTACGCAAGCTCAAAGCCACACAGTACGCACAAGGGAACAAAGCCAGCAAAGCCCAAGCAACCAGACTAAAAAGGGTAGAAATAAACACAAAAATACCACATATAATAACATATGATAACAAAAAAGTAATCTCCCCCATAGACATCAGTAACACATTTGCTGCCTTCTACAATGAACTTTACAACCTCACAACCTCCAGCCAGCTACAAAACCCAACAAAACAAGATATAGAGTCCTACCTACATGACATTCCGCTGCCCACACTTTCCCAAGACCAAAGGGAAAGACCAAGCCGTCTGGACCTGGTGCTTTTTGTCTCGGCAGTGTGCGTATGGCTACCTCCACCTCTGATGCAGAGACAGGGTGTTGTATGGCGATACAACACCCTGTTTCTGCATCAGAGGTGGAGGAAGCCATACGCACCCTGCCTAGACAAAAAGCACCAGGTCCAGACGGCTTCACGAACATTTATTATAGGAAATTCGCCTCTAAACTAGCACTACCCCTAGCAACATTATTCAACTCGGCCACCCGAGAAAAGTCGCTCCCAGCAGAATTCCTACTAGCGCACATCATAACACTCCCCAAACCGGGCAAACCCCCAACCCATTGCCCGAACTTTAGACCAATATCCCTTCTCAACACAGACACCAAGCTATTTGCAAAAATCTACGCCTGCAGAATAGGAAAGATTCTACCATCCCTCATTCACAACGACCAGGTGGGATTCATCACAGGGAGACAGGGAGCAGACAACACTTGAAAGGTCTTAGATCTAATTCACAGTATACGGAGGAAGGGGGTGGGCGACCTATTACTATCACTAGATGCAGAGAAAGCCTTTGATAGACTTAATTGGAGCTTTCTCAAAGCAGTACTTGACAAATTAGGCTTTCCCCGCCAATTCACGGATACAGTAGCGGCACTATACAGCACACCAACAGCGAAAGTACTCACTGCAGGTTTCTGCTCGGAAACCTTCACAAAACCCAACGGATCCCGACAGGGGTGCCCACTCTCCCCATTATTGTATGTGTTAGCGTTGGAACCGCTGGCAGCCACAATAACAGCGGAAACGGAATTCCTCTGAACCAGAAGGAATATAAATTAAGCATCTTTGCAGGTGACATTTTCCTGACTCTCACACAACCACAAATCTCCCTGCCGAACCTCATGCACCACATCACAGCGTTCGGGCGAGTCTCCTATTACAAACTAAATGTTACCAAAACTCAAGCACTTAGCATCAATATACCACATTCACAACTAGAAACCCTCAAGAACTCATTTCCTTTAGATTGGAGAGAAGATCATCTGACATGTTTAGGAATAAAAATGACCAAAAACCCAATCTCACTATTCAAAGCAAACTATAACCCCTTGTTAACAACTTTCAAAACTACCTTGGAATCATGGGAGGGGAAATACCTATCATGGGTAGGACGCATAGCAGCGGTTAAAATGTCCCTATTACCAAAATTGCAATACCTATACAGAACATTACACATACCTCTACCAGGAAACTACATCAAAAGCCTAACAAAACTCAATACAAACTTTACATGGCAACACAAAAAACCCAGAGTCGCCACAAAATTACTACAGAGATCAATATCCCGAGGAGGGCTGGGCCTACCAGATATAGCAGCATACCACAAAGCGGCAGCCCTAACAATAGTACCACAATTGAGGGCACACCCTTCCTCACCTTAGTGGCTAGAAATAGAAGCTGTCTGGGCCAAACCCCTAACCCTACACTCACTTTTCTGGACACCCAGACACTACAGGCAAGACACCACCCATCTTTTGCCCACGACACAACACAACCTACTACAATGGGATTTAGCCAAACACCAACTAGTGAAATTTCTACCAATGCCAATGGCTGCCCCACTGTCTGCCATAGAACCAGTAATCCCCACCTTAAACACACAACTATGGGCACAAGAAGGCATCCAAGAGATAGGGCAACTCTTCAACAATAGAAAAATAAAGCCCTTTACAGACATACAACGAGAATTCAACCTCCCACGTAGGTTACTGTAACAGAACTATGATTATGACTGTATTTTTGCCTGAACTTAATCAACAATGCTGCTGGA
The DNA here is from genome assembly GCA_933207985.1 of Pelobates cultripes. Classification (NCBI taxonomy): domain Eukaryota; kingdom Metazoa; phylum Chordata; class Amphibia; order Anura; family Pelobatidae; genus Pelobates; species Pelobates cultripes. Next base: position 416,234,125 of record OW240912.1, on the reverse strand, counting down.
GGGGTTAAACAGAACCGAATGGCTGGTGTTCGTGTGACTATTGCTACTATAACATACAACCCAAAATACCGAACATCAGACCACCCAGGGGAACAGTCAATTGCTATTTTACCTCCCAGTGATTGCGGAGCCGTTCGCATGGTTCAGACGAATCCCTTTGTACTCAGGTTAGGTGGCCGCCATTTCGGGACTTTACACGTGTTCGCGGCCATCTTACGCACGAACGGCGGTGTTTGCCTGTGAACGCATGGAACTAAAAACGGATACGCAAACAGGCGAACACCGCTGAGACCTCCAGGAGCTCGTAAATTCGTGCTGAAACTACCGAACGACCGGCCGTTCGGTAGTTTTGTTTAAGCATGCATGGGGATTCAGGCGAACATCAGGATTACTGTGGATGGCAAGGGGTTCGTGGGGTTTTAATGCACGAACGGAGACCGACTGCAAGGCCAAAACTTATGGAACTCTTTTCGGCTGAAAAACCTGTGCGGTCGGTCAAAACTTCAAAGACCCATAACTCCCGAACCCCTCAACCGAATGACTTGAAATTTTGGATATGTTGTTCCTGAGTGAGAGCTATTAAAGGTGTACCCCCTGTTTTTGGGGTACATCCAGAATGTAGTTAAAATTGTGTCTGTTTTAATTGTGTTACATGTTATCTGAGAAGAGGAGACGTGGGGGTTGAACCATGTATGTAATTGGCTGTCGTAATAATTATGTGGGTGTAGCCTTTCAGAGGGCACCATTGCATAAAAGGAGACCCCCTGTCATTAAACATCAGTTCTACTTGACCCTTCAAAACGTAGCCTCGTCTCGTTCTTGGAGGGGATTTATGATACCGTTACTCTGCCTCATTTTACAGCACTCCTGGATTATGCAATTGGATACCGTGGATGGGAATAAGAATTCCATTACTTCACAGCAGCTTGCCTAGAAAAGGACGTCTCCAACGGCAAGTACCCCTCACCAGCTGGGTAGCCGTTACATTACTATTCCCTTACCTACAATTAAAATCATACCTCACAAAAAATAAACCCAATGAGCTTCAAAACGCCCCTCCCAACACACACGTCTGATTTTGAACTGATCTGCACTCACAGAAAACCACCCCAAAAAGTGATTTCCATGTGCTACAAAGCCTTAACCCAAGGGACAGACCAGGGGAAAGACACACACATACAGGCATGGCATAAAGAGCTAAAAAAGCAACAGAAGATTCGCCAAAAGCTTACTCATCACACAAAAGCGTTACCACGTGTGCCACCCACATTGAACTACAGCAAAAACTAATATATCGCTGGTATCTAGTCCCCACTAGGATACACCAGATGTGGCCGGCATCCTCAGACGAATGCTGGAGATGCGACCATGCCAAAGGCACAATGACACATATCTGGTGGTCCTGCGATGAACTAAAACCCTACTGGGAGAGTCCAAAAAATCATTACAGACCTCATACAAACCCAAACAACACTAACACTCGAATTATGCATTTTGTTTATACCCCCGGATCACATGCTCAAAGATAATTGGGCACTGGTCTACCATGTCCTTATCTCGGCAGCCATATGCATAGCTAGACTCTGGAAACAAAATACAGTCCCGAACCGGGTTACCCTCATAAACCAGATTAAACTAAATTGGAGCTACAAAATGATATATGCACACCAATTCGGATTAAAGAACCACATGGGACAAGCACACGAATTGTGGAAATCTTACCTGGAGCACTTAAAGGAATAGATAGAAACGCACAGCAACACGTAGAACCAACAGAAAGTCTCACTACCCCAGTTATCTAACCCACTACCCCAGTTATCTAACCCACCCTGCACCCGCCACAGTCTCCCCCCCCCACCAACCCTCAAAGGTACAGTACACCTAGTTAAGCAGCAGATCCGGCACCAACTCCACTGATCGGCAGCAGTGCTGAAGAAAGTGCAGCACAACACAATACTTGAGGAAAAACCCCCGTGAAATAGTCACGCAGGGAAGTCTGAGAGGAACAACGAAACTCCTTGCATGTATTGTAAGACGTTGTTGGTAATCGAGAATGTATTTAAGCACTGTTGTAGATCAGACATGCATGCTTGTACTGACCAATAAAAATTGTCAAATTTCAAAAAAAAATAAAGAATTATAAAAAAATAAAGATAAAAAAAAAACACTGTAGAAAAGCTTTTGATCATTGACACTATCAATGATTTAAATAGCCATAAAAACAAGTTGTGACAAAAATCTCATAATCAATTTGAGTTCTCCTTAAGAGATGGTAGTTATTGAAGAGCAGTTACTATGATGATGTCATGAGTCATTATTATAGAATATGCCCATGTAATTTCATTTTTCAATTCAAAGAATGGGTGTAAACTTTGTAAAGTTAGGTCTCTGATGGTCATGTGGAGGAGCATGTAGTCTGCACCCACTGGAGAAGTGAGGTGCCCTATCACTGTCACTGCACTCACTAAATGAGAGTGCATGCTGGGAAACCAGGGTTTTTATTTTTATGGATTTTTTTTTTTTTACCATCAATCATCTCTTTTGTTGTCACGGCCAGAATCCAAATTGCAAGCCTACCTGAACATGTTTGGCACTGAGCTTTTTGGGTGGTCTTGAATTATGTTGTGGAATTCAACCGATCACCTGATCAGTCCAAATTGGGTCTGAAATGAATCTCCACGTCTACTTTGTAGTTATTATCTTGATATTTGAACACAACCGTGTAAGAACATACCGGTATATAAATTCTCTTTTCTTACAAATAATGTTTGGCAATAATACCTACATAATTAGTGCTGCTTAAGAAATGTGTTTAAAATTCCTACAGCAGCAGGACTCCAAGCCACCCTCCTGGCACATAAGGTAAGTTAACAGGAGGGTGGCTGGAGATATATAAAAAAAAAAAAAATCACTTGTGTGTGTGTATGAGTGTGTATATGTCAAGGTGTGCACACATCTGTGTATGTGCATCTGTGTCAGGGTGTGTGTTTTTATGTTAGTGTGTATCTGTCATGGTGTGGGCATGTATCAATGTTTGTGTGTGTCAGGGTGCATGTGTGTACATGTCGGTATGAATTTATGTGGAGGTGTCGGTGTGTGTGTGTGTATATATATATATATGCATCTGTGTGTTAATGTGAATGAATATCTGTGTAAGTATGTGCATACATCCAAGCACACTCCTGCAATCTAACACAAAAATTACAAACACACCCCTGCATTCAAACCCTCAAAAATATACAAACACACAAATGTACATGCACATTTAAAAGTGAACATTACATTCAGACACACCCCTGCAATCAAATGCAAACATCACATACAAACACACCTCTGTACTAAAAACACAATCAATTTAAACATGCACCTCTTCAAACATCAACACTGTACATTACACTATAGCACCAAAAAATGCGGCAGCGCTGTACAGATATACAACCTAGAAATTCTGACTTGGGGTGCTTTGGAAAAATACTGAAATATTAAGGGCGCCTTGAACCTAAAAAGTCTGGGAACCAGTGAGACAGTTTAAATTACAACTTATCTAATTATTTTTAAATATTGAGTGCTGCATATAGATTATTGGTTGAGAGGAGCCCCATATGTAAAGTTATAGCTACGATTTCCTGGTTACCGACACAGAAAAAGTGATGGATTTATGGTAAGGACATTCATGATGAAATAATTCTGTCATGCTTAGTGGGTTTAAGATATACTGTGATAAAAATATGAGAAAAAAAATAGTGCTAAAAATTAGATTGCTGAATACCTAGACCAAATTTTTTTTATTTTACAACACAAGTACAAAAACAAAGACAACATTTACAGTTTATACTTAAAAGGATAAGTATCTATCCAAAATATTTTCTACTGAAAAAAAAATGGGATATATCATATAAAGTGTCCATAATGTGTAAATAAAACCTGAAAAACAATTTAAGGATGCCTCACATTCTCAATACATGTTCTATTCCCATGTCTATCCATTAATGCCTCATAAAATGTTAGCATTGGCTATAACACTTCCCACATTCAGAACATCACAAAATTTATCTTTTCTGTGTGTTCTCAGATGGCTATTAAGATGTGATTGCTGGCTAAAACATTTCCCACATTCAGAACACGAGAAAGGTTTCTCTCCTGTGTGCGTCCTCTCATGTGTAACAAGATCTGATTTACATACAAAACATTTCCCGCATTCAGAACATGAGAATGGTTTCTCTCCTGTGTGAGTTCTGTGATGTTTCACAAGAGCTGATTTCTGTACAAAACATTTCCCGCATTCAGAACATGAGAAAGGTTTTTCTCCTGTGTGAGTCCTCCCATGTATAACAAGATTTGATTTACTAACAAAACATTTACCACATTCAGAACATGAAAAAGGTTTTTCTCCTGTGTGAGTTCTCTGATGTTTCACAAGATTTGATTTACTGACAAAACATTTACCACAATCAAAACACGAGAAAGGTTTTCCTCCTGAGTGAGTTTTCTGATGCTTCACAAGAACTGATTTATGGACAAAACATTTCCCACATTCTGAACATGAAAAAGGTCTCTGTCCTGTGTGAGTTTTCTCATGTGTAACAAGATATGATTTAGTGACAAAACATTTCCCACATTCAGTACATGAGAAAGGTTTATCTCCTGCATGTGTTCTCTTATGCAAAACAAGGTTTGTGTGGACACTAAAACATTTCCCACATTCAGAACATGAGAAAGGTTTCTCTCCTGTGTGAGTTCTCTGATGCGTAACAAGATGCTCATGCCGACTGAAACATTTCCCACATTCAGAACATGAGAATGGTTTCTCTCCAGTGTGAGTTCTCTGATGTTTCACAAGATCTGTTTTACTAATAAAACATTTCCCACATTCAGAACATGAGAACGGTTTCTCTCCTGTGTGATATCTCTTATGCAGAACAAGGTTGGACTGCACACGAAAACATTTTCCACATTCAGAACATGAAAATGGTTTCTCGCCTGTATGAGTTCTCTTATGCATAACAAGGTTTGATTGCACACTAAAACATTTCCCACATTCAGAGCATGAGAATGGTTTTTCTCCTGTGTGAGTTCTTTGATGTTTCACAAGATAGGAGTTATACGGAAAGCATTTCCCACATTCAGAACATGAGAAAGGTTTTTCTCCTGTGTGAGTTCTCTGATGCCTAACGAGGTTTGAGTGATGAGTAAAGCATTTCTTACATTCAGAACATGAGAAATGTTTCTCTCCCGTAGGATTCCTGATTTGGACAACAAATTTTGAACAGCAACTAAAACATTTCCACCATTCTGTACATGGGAAATGTTTTGTTTCTTTGTTTATCATCTCATTTATAGGCATATAGGATTCAGAGGGAGTACTTGATTTTTTAGAGCTGGAGTCTTTGGTCTTTTTATTAAAATATTCATTCATAGTCTTGCATAGTGCATTTCTGTTCATGTCATGTCCACCAGGATATCTTTTGCTGACTGAACAACCTGAAAGAAAGGTAATGGGAGTTAAATTAATAAATGTCACTATAAGTTATTGGATAACCTAATATTTTCACTGAATACCAGAAATGTGACTATGAAGCAAAATGGTGATTGAGAAGGACCTTAAAATGAGCTTATGGCTTTAATGCCTTCACAATCAAAATTCTATATACACGCCTTTTTGTGCATTTGTAGTAGCCATTTAACTGTCAATCTATGCTATATTGTGGGTCAAAATTGTGTTATTCCTAATTTTTAACATACACAAAAAAAAAAACCACATATATAAAAAAATTAAATAATAAAAAAAAAAATCTTGTTATGTGTGTGTATTTTGTAAATCTGTTGTGTACTACTCCTGTGGGAAAACCCCATATTGCCTCCAGCTACATCTTCTGAGTACATCTTCACGATCCAGTCAAGTCACAGCGCCATATAAGAGACCTGACCATTTAAAAAATTTTAAGTTAGAATTTTGATAGATCAATTGAATGGGTCTAGGTCTCATTTTGGCGCACTGTAGCAGTTTGCTAGTTACAATTACCCCATTAATGCATATCATTTGTGAAAATAGACACCATATTGTTTGTCATATGGCATTTTTAATGCCTTATTACACAGCCATTTTAGCACGAATTTCATTCCAGTACAGTTTTGAAAAGAAAAATAAGGGTGGTGTTCGGCAGCAGTAACCAATAAAAGGATTCCCAACCTTGTGATATCTAGTATAGACAGAAAAAAAGAAGAAGACCGCGCCCTAGATAGTATAGTATAAAGAAACCCATTTTATTATTATTATTATTATTATAATATTTATAGAGCGCCGTCAAATTCCGCAGCGCTTTACAATGGGTGGACGAACAGACATGTAGTTGTAACCAGACAAGTTGGACACACAGGAACAGAGGGGTTGAGGGCCCTGCTCAATGAGCTTACATGCTAGAGGGGGTGGGGTAAAAAGACACAATAAGGTAAGGATAGTATTAGACTAGTGACAGTTGCAGAAGAGGAATCAGTCAGGAGCTATTAACAGTTTAATTGATACGCTTTTATGAAGAAGTGGGTTTTAACGATTTTTTGAAGGAGTGGAGACTGGGTGAGCATCTAACGGAGGAGGGAAGCGAGTTCCACAGGAACGGTGCAGCCCTCGAGAAATCTTGAAGGCGAGCATCAGAGGTGGGAGTACGGACAGAAGATAGACGTAAGTCTTCAGCAGATCGTAAGGGCCTAGACGGGACATACTTGTGTATAAGGGAGGATAGATAGGTGGGAGCAGCATTATGTAGAGATTTGAAAGCAAGAACCAGAATTTTAAATTGAGCTCTATATTTTATAGGAAGCCAATGTAGGGACTGACAGAAGGGTGAGGCATGGGAGGTGCGGGTGGACAGGAAGAGGAGCCTTGCCGCCACATTCATTATGGGCTGTAACGGCGCTAGTTGGGAGCACGTAAGACCACTGAGAAGCGCATTACAGTAGTCAAGGTGAGAAAGGACAGTGGAATGGACCAACACCTTAGTCGCATCTGCAGATGCGCACAATGTTTTTGAGATGGAAATGACGTACACAAGTATTATTATGATGGTGTATATACAGTCAACCTCAAAAAAAACAAAAAACATAGAGGAACAATAGTGCAGCAAGGTAAGTACAACAAATATATGTACGAGGTGCTTCTATATGTTCACACACACATTTACCAGAGCTAAATCAGAGCTCAGCTGTTAATGTGCATGGACGGAACAAACCCCGTCTCAGGATATATGCAGCAATAGGCGTCTTGATTGTCTCAGGCAGAGCGCAGTATGCAGATTATATGTGGAGAGACATAAAAAGGATCCAATAGTGCAATATATACTTGTAAATGTAAGAAAGAAGAAATAAAATAACGTACTCACATTTTCTAGAGCAGAACTTGCTCTAGTTTATGCAGCATATGTGGTATAATCTCCACCAGGGAATATGATGGTAACTAGGAAGTAAAGAAGTTGAGGTCTAATCTGGCTCTGACCTTTGCCCCGGTCTTAACTGACCTTTGCCCCGGTCTTAACTGCGTCTTTAAGCAACGGATTTTCTAGATTTAAATGTTTAATCATAGACGGCTTAATCCAAAAAAAAGATATATTGGATTTGAGATTTCAATCTGAGAACTTTCACAATGGAACCAACCCACTTTTTTAAATTTTTCCCCAGGTCCCAGGCTTTCACATGTGTACACATGGTTACATCGTGTAATAGATTCATTTCACATAATATAGTTTGAGCTTTATTGAGGTGCAATTTTATAACCTGACAGGAGGCTTCATATTTGCTTAAGTCTCTCTTTGCTAGAACTCCACAGCAGCACAGAGAAAAACAATCAGAAAAACGTTAGGTACTATAAAACTCTCCTCCCCATACATCCTTTCCTCTTTCTTTGCTGCTCCGCATCAGTACAGGTCAGAGTACCACTGCCTCCTGCTTTTAGTGGGTAGCTGTGGGATTTATTGCTTATTTACAGTTCTTTATAGAGTTTTATTGAGGGTGCTTTCTGTACATTTTATACTTACTAATATTTAGTGTTAGACTATTTTGGATTCGTGGGGGGGTCTTTGTGGGCCTTACTACGCCTTCATATTCCTTTGGCTTTTCCACCCTGTACCCCCACCCCCTGTTTGTTGCCATCATCCCATTTTTCTATCTACCCTCTGCCGCTTTTATTTTTGGCGGTTTATACTGCTCGGAGGTCTCAGGAGGCCATTTGCATTCTGCCTCCTCCGAGACCTCCAAGCTCCGGGACCGCAGTGTGCATGTCCAACGGTCCTGGGCGCTGCCTACTGGCACTGGGGTTCTTGCAAGCAGCGTGAGCACCAGGAACTTATTTTCCGTGGCTGGCTCAATAGACTGACCACGTGCGTCCGACCGGGCGGAGGAGGCTGCGCCTGCTTGCGGCCCCTCCCCCCTCTAATGCTTTCTCACCTTTCCGGATATTTGGCATCACGATGGAGCATGTAGTTTGTAGGACTTGGTTGTAGGTCCTGTCTTTCCTTACTTTGTCACTGTCCTAGAAGTGAAGGTTTTTCAAGCCATCAGATTTTCACTAGCCCTTGCCATCTGTATTTTCTCAGGACGTATCTTTTAAAAGTGACAGGGGGATCAGTATATTTGGATAGAAGGTGGTTATATAGGTAAGTTATGTCCTCCTCCTAGTGACGATCTGGAAGGGCCCTGCCAGCCTACCTACGGCTTTTTGGACCTTAACTGGCCCCATAAACCCCACTCAGTCTGCCCTATAGAGGGCAAGTTCTATGGGGTGTTTCTCTATACATTGGAGCCTGTGCTTCAGGGGGATTTTCTGCATCTGAGTTTTATCTGTGGTTACTGTGACGGTAGTATACGTTATCACCGTCAAGCATTCCCTTCTTCCCATAAACGAAAATCACCCAATACTCCACAAGTAGAAATATCCCTGGAATCGCCGAATAATCCACACATGAGCCAAGGCTTAATGCTGGAACAAGACGGATTTTACTGGCACACAGGACACACAATTTATGTGATACAAAACTCCTCCTCTGGGCCAGGCTAGATAATGGAGTTTCAACAATACACAAAGCTCAATTATCTGCTGGCCAGAAATATTATACGTTTTACCAATTTTTTTCAGAAAAGTACTTTCCATAACACGTACAACTATAATTTTAACATCCCTGGATAGCTGAGGATACCGGTATTCACATTTCCAAATCTCACGAATTTCCGTTCGGTAGTTTCCGTGTCGCATTGTGTAGAAGTTTTGACCGGCTCGCCATGTGGAGGTATCCGAGCTAGAGTTCCATAAAGTCAGTAGCAAGAGCCGGTCTCTGTTCGCGTCCAACTACACGAAAACCACCGTTCGTATGGTATAGCTGGTTACATACGAATGTTCCCCTAGTTCGGTAGATTCTATCTACCGAATGCCAGTTTGATTCGTGGAGGGGAACGTATACATCCAGGACTTCCATTAAGACCGGGCGTTCGCATGTTTGCCTTGCCGAAAATAGTTCTAGGCAATTCATGCGTACGCCCCGCTGACCGCGTTCGTGAGTTTTAAGATGGCTGCCATTCTTTGTTCTCACCACGTGTTCGTATGCCGAATGGCGGCCACCCAGGAGCAATTAAGTTGCGGTTTTCTCCCCGTTCTAATGCTGCTTGCAACCCAGGGTAGGTGGTCTCTCGTTCGGTAGACGAATACAATTATAAACACATACTTAACCTATTACAAGTATTTGAACAGCAGGGAGAAGGTACAATTGAAGGCATACAGGTAAGTACATGAAATCTTTCACAGTTACCTATAGGACTTAGGAGTCTACCAATTGCCTGGTTTAGGGTTACTCCCATAGGTGTCACGGCCTGGAAGACCTTTTACGTATTGGAGTAATTAGCACCGATATACCCTGGGGACCTGTCAACATATCTGGAGACCTTACTCAGACACATTGCTCCTTACGGCGGTCGTATGAAACGCCCGTGTTTGGCCTGCTATGTCTGTGCACTTGGATTGGCCTGCTCTGTCTGTGCCCCTAAGATTGGCCTGCTCTGTCTGTGCCCCTAAGATTGGCCTGCTCTGTTTGTGCCCCTAAGATTGGCCTGCTCTGTTTGTGCCCCTAAGATTGGCCTGCTCTGTTTGTGCCCATTTAACTGGCCTGCTCTGTCTGGGCCCATTCGATTGACCCGCTCTGTCTGTGCTACATTGATAGGCCGACGTTAGTCTGTGTCCGAACCCCCTTTTGGCCGCAGGCCTGGGGGAATATTACTGAGGAAATCTCAGTATCCACTAGTGACACGGACATAGGTGGGTGTCCAGGTAAGCACTGCTACCATACTATCTTAAGTGACACCGGTCTATGTGCACCTAAATATGATTGGGAGGGTGAATGCCCTATACCTCGTGCCTGAGGTCCAAGGATTCTGTGAAGACCCCCGGGTGGGCAGCCACGGCTTACACCAGCTCGGCGATGGCACATCCCCAAGGAGAGTTTTACTCTAATACACATACAGGGACCAGTGCTCAATACCAACAGGGGAGCACAGTAATTTCTTGACTCTTAGTAACTAAACGTTTAGCTGCATAGCCGGTACCCATTTTCATGTCTAGGTAGTTCTTTTCTAGTCATTCTTCGTTCTTGGCTAGGTCATTTGGGTTTGCCTATTCTTTGCTCTCCCTGTCCGTTATTTTTCCTTACCTCAGAGGTACGTATTTTTTCCTTTTCTGAACTTTACTTTAGCTTGTCGTATTTATTTCGTGTCTTCCGATTTTTTCCTATCGCTTGGGTCGTCGAGAGGCCTGGCTTGGCCTCCTCCGGCTTCCCGGGTTTTCGTGGATTGCGGAGAACGTCTCCAGCGTTTCCTCAGGCTACCGGCAACCGTCCTGGATCCCGCACACTTGCGTGTGATCCAGGCGGCCGCTTGTAGATTCCGTATTTTTTCTAGCTATTACAGTTTCTCGGCCTGGATTGTTACTCAGACTTTTATCAGCAATATTTATTCCCAGTACACCTCTCAGGTGACTGATACAGAGAGTGATTTCAGGGTCAAAGGCGAATCCCTCTCAGGACCTCAACCCGACTCGAATAGTTTTAAGGGCAAGCTCCTTGCTTATGATCAGTCTGAGACTGATATCGGTTCTGGTTTGCACGATAAGCGGGTGCGGCCCTTTCATAACCTCAGCCCGAAACAAAGGCTAATTTACAGGACTAGAGGGAACCCCCTCTCATATACAGAACCTGACATTAAGTTTCCATTAGAGGGCGCAACCCTCCCCTAACCTCAGCCAGAGGCTGCTATTGAGGCAATTTACAGGTTCGGAGTGTGAACCACTCTCATGTACGTAGCCAGACACTGACTTAAACACTGAGTTTTATTAGAGGGTATGGTCCTCTCACACTGTCAGTCTGAGACTGGCAGGGATACCGTTTACATTATTTGAGAGTGCGGCTTATCTTGTACATTCGACCCGCTACTGAGCTCCCCTCATGTGCACAGGCCAAGATAACCAAGTATACTGTATCCTTAGTTTACCGCTGGCATGACAGCTTCTTACAGTTCTGGATTCTACTCCCACTCTTGAGGGCGAACCCGCCGCTGGTTACTGCCCAACAGTGTTATTTATCCTACTGTTAACCCTTGTTCATCTTAGGCCAGTACAGGACATCGGTGTCTTCATAGAGGGGCGTTCCGCCTACGGTCAACTCAATTTGGAGGTCTGTGCTACATACCGTGGTTTGCCGTTGATACTACAGCTCTTGCTATAAGGATTATGGAATAGCGAGGAGACGCTACTTGACAGCGATTGGGTAAGAGGAGAGAACCCCTCCATTAGGTCTAGTGACTGTGTTACTATTTTCGTTATAGAGGTGCTACCTGTTCAGACATGGTATCGGATGCTTAAAATACTCTCACTGCTACATCCCCTATGATTGGTCTGCTGGACCTGTGCCACTATATCCTCACTCGGGATAAACTCTCCAGATAGCGTTGATGGACTGTAAACAGAAACGGGTGAAAACAGAATCGAAAAGGTTGGTTAGCCAATGAAATGTACTCTGAGCAAAACGTGTAGGCACCCAGTGAAATAACCAGAAATACCATAATATATATAGATCCCAACCCCAATTTAGGAAAAACGGACATAAGAACAAGTGACAGGTAGCAAAGACAAGCAGCAGAGTTGCATACCTACCTGATGAACCCAAACTATTAAAGTTAAACAAGGGAGGGATAAGAATGGGAGGGAAATATTCGCCTCCTGTCATTAATAAAATTAAGATTATAGGTACACTAAAGCTAGCATAATCTGCAATTTTATAACATGACAGGAGGCTTCATATTTGCTGTTTTAACGCTCTGTCAACAAATCCAACGATGTTTGTTTTGCTGGTACCTGTTCCAGGAGAAAACCAGAGCAAAACCCAAATGGGCCTTCCAATTGCGAGGAGTGACAGCGGATGGGTCCATGAAGATGCCAGCTGAAGTTGTCCCACTAATTACGGAAAAACACTCAATCCGCTGGTAGACCGTACGTGGGGATGTGAGCCACTTCCCGGAAGACAATCCATGACCTGCAAAGTTGATCTAGTAACCATATTCTTGCGGATGCAAATTCCGAAGATCATTTGTGGACTTGGAACCGCGAGAAAAAAATGCCACCATGTCTTGCCCTCGATGTGGAAGATGGCTCCTCCAATCGTGCCAGGGTCACCTGGAAATGTGGTCTTGCCGGCAAACTCCAACCTCCAGTAAGGCGCCTGAGACCATCACCAATTCTGTCACAGAACGGAATAGGGTCTTTTCGTTCCCTCATGATCTACCAGTCGAGTGGTCTCATCCGAGGATGAAACAACTATGCTGGTAAGAATGCAAGCCAAACCAGTCGTCTACTAAGTGTTTCCAGTACTCCAATTGGACTGCGGAACTTGCGACTGTGGTAGGCCAAGTACCCCTAAGGGACGTCCTATCAGGGTTCCAAACTGAATTTGTGTAGCGAAACGGTGCTCGACCCCAGAAATACCAAAATGAAGGGAACGTAGCCAGTAGTTGAGAAATCCATCCAAATCTATCCACGTCGAGGAGTGAAAAGATATGTAGATCTTTGGAAAGTAATCTTAATCCCTAATCTCAAACCAAGACACATTTTAAACCAATTCCTACTCCAAAGTCTAACCATAAATTTAATCATAAACCTGACCCCAATCCTAATCCAAATCAAAATCCCATGTCTAACTCTAATTATAACAAAAATTGTAACCAACCATAGCAGTAGCAAGATACAATCCTTTATTTAATTTTAATCCCAAATGTTTCCTTCTGCTAACATCAGTACTGAGATTAGTAAAGGATTCACAATAAAACCGGGTGGTACGTTTCTGACATCTACTGGCTATTTTCAGTATGGCAGTCTCTAATACTAAAGATAGTATGCATTGAGTTCAGTGCTTGGCAACTGTCAAAGCCTAACACTGATCAGAATGGCAATTCTGATTATCCTGCACCAGACTCTGCTAATCCACTTCCACACTGTGACTCCTACTTTCAACATCAGACATACTGGGTCCCGGTCGTTCGACCGCCGCCCAGACAGTGTCTGGGTCCCGGTCACCGGACCGCCACCCTGACACTACCAGAATGAATAGAGTTTATTGATGGGATATTTAATAACCATTAGTTTATGTTAAAATGCCATGGTTTCATACAATATACATTTACATTATTATACAAGCTTTGGCCTCAGTTTTTTATCTCCCAAATAAGCCATTTAACAGTTTGTATTGATTTAATTACAGCTGCTTAAGGCTTAAAGGGAGCTGGAAAATATCAGTTTGCATATCGAATCCAAACACAATATTCTAAATTGTTAATATAGATTTAGGCAATTTAATCCCATTTAACAGAAACATAGCAAAATAGGTCTATCATTTTCAACAACTAAAAGCTATTGATAAAAAAAACAAAAAAAAAAAAAAAAACATTTTACTATTTGCCAGTTAGTAGCACTAGCAACAAACAGGTAAATAGTTAAACAAAAGCCTATTGGGACCAAAGAAAACCCAACATTAGTATATGGGGAGGTGAGAAGTCTCCCTTAAGCCTTGACTCACCATTCCTCGGGTGGGGGCATGACCACTAAACTGGCACAGGTCCACCTAAGATCTCGTAGCAATTGGGTAGTGGCTTCAAGTTATATGATGGATAGTTGAAAAGGGTAGTAGATATATGGAATAAAATATAAAAACAAAAATGGGATAAAATTAGATTTTTTTAAATTTTCTTAGTTCTACGTGACATTTTAACTGAATGTCAAAATACTGTTTGCTTTTACTGCAATAAAATACACATGATTGTATTCAGCGATGTCTCACGTGTAAAATAGTACCACCTATGTACAGGTTTTATGGTGTTTTGGGAAGTTACAGGGTCAAATATAGCATGTTACACTTTTCAGTTTTTTCACATTGAAATTCGCCAGATTTGTTATGTTGCCTTTGAGACTGTATGGTAGCCCAGGAATGAGAATTACCCCCCATGATGGCATGCCATTTGCAATAGTAGACAACCCATCGGTATTGCAAATGAGGTATGTCCAGTCTTCTTTAGTAGCCACTTGGTCACAAACACTAGCAAAGTTAACGTTAATATTTGTTTGTGTGTGAAAAATGCAAAAAACTAATTTGAAGCCTTATATTTGACTCTAACATTTGAAAACACCATAAAACCTGTACATGAGGGGTACTGTTATACATTTTAACTGTGAATGTCAAAATACTGTTTGTTTTTACTGCAATAAAATGCACATATTTGTATTCAGCGATGTCTCACGTGTAAAACAGTACCCCCTATGTACAGGTTTTATGGTGTCTTGGAAAGTTATAGGGTTAAATATAGTGCTAGCAAATTAAATTCCCTATACTTTTGGCATGGGTTGTCAGGCAGGTCCCGCTAATTGTAATTAATTAAAATACCTAATTATGTAAAATTATTACATAAATATATATGTAAAATTATTATATATAAACACGTGTGTGTATATATATAAAAAAAAAAATGTATAGTGATATATACGTATATACTTATGCATATAGATATATTATTTTGTTCTACGTGTATTTTGATATCTATATATATATATATCTATATATATATATATATATATACATACATACATATATACATACACACACACACACCCTATTCCAAATTATTATGCAAATTCTATTTAAGTGTCACAAAGATTAAATATTTTGTTTTTCAGTTTAACTCATGGATGGCATTGTGTCTCAGGGCTCTTAACATGTATAGCTTGGAGGAAGGACGAGACAGGGGGGATATGATAGAAACATTTAAATACATAAAGGGAATCAACACAGTAAAGGAGGAGACTATATTTAAAAGAAAAAAAACTACCACAACAAGAGGACATAGTCTTAAATTAGAGGGACAAAGGTTTAAAAATAATATCAGGAAGTATTACTTTACTGAGAAGGTAGTGGATGCATGGAATAGCCTTCCAGCTGAAGTGGTAGAGGTTAACACAGTAAAGGAGTTTAAGCATGTGTGGGATAGGCATAAGGCTATCCTAACTATAAGATAAGCCCAGGGACTAATAAAAGTATTTAGAAAATTGGGCAGACTAGATGGGCCAAATGGTTCTTTATCTGTCGTCACATTCTATGTTTCTATGTTTCTTTTGATCATTGAAAACAATCTCGGACACCTGTGATAATTAGATTGCCAGGTGAGTCCAATTTAAGGAGAAAACTACTAAAGGAGGGTGTTCCACATTATTAAGCAGAGCACCATTTTCATGCAGTATGGGGAAGAAAAAGGATGAAAACATTAGATATTTCACGAAAACTTAAGCGTGATCATCACACTATTAAGAGATTTGTGGCTGATTCAGAGCACAGATGGGTTTGTGCAGATAAAGGCACAATGAGGAAGATTTCTGCCAGATCCATGCATTGGATCAAGAGAGCAGCTGCTAAAATACCATTACATAGCAGCAAATAGATATTTGAAACTGCTGGGGCCTCTGGAGTCCCACGGACATCAAGGTGTAGAGTCCTCCAGAGTCTTGCAACTGTGCATAAACCTTCTATTCGGCCACCACTAACCAATGCTCATAGAAACATAGAAACATAGAATGTGACGGCAGATAAGAACCATTCGGCCCATCTAGTCTGCCCAATTTTCTAAATACTTTCATTAGTCCCTAGTCTTATCTTATAGTTAGGATAGCCTTATGCCTATCCCACGCATGCTTAAACTCCTTTACTGTGTTAACCTCTACAACTTCAGCTGGAAGGCTATTCCATGCATCCACTACCCTCTCAGTAAAGTAATACTTCCTGATATTATTTTTAAACCTTTGTCCCTCTAATTTACTCTTGTTGTGTAGTTTTTCTTCTTTTAAATATAGTCTCCTCCTTTACTGTGTTGATTCCCTTTATATATTTAAATGTTTCTATCATATCCCCCCTGTCTCGTCTTTCCTCCAAGCTATACATTAAATCCTTTCCTGGTAAGTTTTATCCCGCAATCCATGAACCAGTTTAGTAGCCCTTCTCTGAACCCTCTCTAAGGTATCAATATCCTTCTGAAGCAGAAACGGCTGCATTGGGCAGAAAAAATACATGAAGACTAATTTTCAAACAGTCCTGTTCACTGATGAGTGCCGTGCAACCCTGGATGGTCCAGATGGATGGAGTAGTGGATGGTTGGTGGACGGCCACCCTGTTCCAACAAGGCTGCGACGTCAGCAAGGCGGTATTGGAGTCATGTCTTGGGCCGGAATCATGGGAAGAGGGCTGATCGGCTACTCTAGGGTCCCCGAAGGTGTAAACATGACCTCTGCAAAGTATGTGGAGTTTCTGACTGTCCACTTTCTTCCATGGTACAGAAGGAAGAACTATGCTTTCCAAAATAAAATCTTCATGCGTGACAATGCACCATCTCATGCTGCAAAGAATACCTCTGCATCAATGGCTGCTATGGGGATAAAAGGAGAGAATGTCATGGTGTGGCCTCCAATCCTCAATCCTATTGAGAACCTTTGGAGCATCCTCAAGCAAAAGATCTATGAGGGTGGGAGGCAGTTAACATCCAAACAGCAGCTCTGGGAGGCTATTCTGACATCTTGCAAACAAATGCAAGCAGAAACGGTCCAAAAACTCACAAGTTCAATGGATGCAAGACTTGTGAAGCTGCTATCAAATAAGGGGTCCTATGTTAAAATGTAACGTGTAATGTAAAATGTTTAAAAAGTTAAAATGTTGTTATAAGTTTGATTGAAATAGCTTTTGATTTCAGTAAATATGCTGCAAACACAACAAATGACAATTTTCAGTTCTTTACAACCTATAAAGTGTTTTGAAACTTACTGTGCGTAATAATTTGGAACAGTGCATTGTAAGTTTATGTTTAAAAAAAAATACTGTAATCATTAGGAGGTTTGTTCAATAAAATTTGAATTGTACTCTTAATAGTTGATAACATGAGAATTATGCTGACTTATTTACATCAATTATTTAGGCAAATGAGAAAAATATAATTTGCATTATAATTTTGAACAGGGTGTAAATACATAAAGGGAATCAACACAGTAAAGGAGGAGACCATATTTAAAAGAAGAAAAACTACCACAACAAGTATTACTTTACTGAGAGGGTAGTGGATGCATGGAATAGCCTTCCAGCTGAAGTGGTAGAGGTTAACACAGTAAAGGAGTTTAAGCATGCGTGTGATATGCATAAGGCTATCCTAACTATAAGATAAGGCCAGGGACTAATGAAAGTATTTAGAAAATTGGGCAGACTAGATGGGCCAAATAGTTCTTATCTGCCGTCACTGTGACGAAGTGCCCTTCGCCACTTGGTCCTGGAGAGGCCTACTTGCCAGCCTCCTCCCCTGTGACTATGACTCTTTCATGTATCTGGCTTTAAAGCCCCTAGTCTACTTTCAGACAGACTATTTATGTAGGCTGCTTTATTTATCTTATGTTTTAGTCACCCTTTACCCATTATAGGTGCAGGGTGTCTCCCCCCACCCCTTTAAACATGTGCCATTGTGTTGTGATAAGTCACTGTGTGTTGCTTGATATGGTTTGACTGTTTGTGATTTTATTGAGGTTTCACAACAATGTTATTGTGGTGACCCTATTGGCTGGTCCCAAGGGAAATAAAGGTTTTGACAGTTCTTCTTGATCCCTCTAAACGTAGCCTTGTCTCGTTATTGGAGGGAGCTGTTATAATCACACTGGGGATTGCTATGCTCTGCATGCTCCCCTGAGCTTGAGTCACTTAGCTCTTTTAAGAGCTTGTTCCTGACACGCTCTCCTTGGAGGAGGGGTCTTCACCACACAGTCCTGGATGCTGGAGGTTCGTACAGGGTGGAAAGAAGAGTTCTTTCCAACACAGTCCTGGAGGACAGAAGCTGATCCAGGGTGGAAGGAAGACGGCGAGACTCCAGTCAAGATACGGCGGTTGTGGTGTCTGCTGCAGTGCTTGGAGTCCTCAGGAAGCGCTAGGAGCATCCATCAACGGAGGGTACTCGGTCGGAGTACAAGGAGCTCCGTTACATTGCTGGCAGCGGTGGGATGGCGTCCTAGTGCGAGGAGAAGCAGCTCAGAGACACTGGTATCGTATGAGAGGTTATTGAGGGCAACGCTAGCCACTGTGCAGCGTCCCTAACTACAGCAGCATGGAGCAGGGATGGATAGAGCCCTGCGAAGAGCACCTCAACATGATACGTCGCTACGAGGACGACGCTTACATTGAGGAGGTAAAGAGGCGGTTGGTCTGCTATGGCCCAGACCTTTCGAACGAGGTGGTCCACCAAGTAATGCGCCAGTTGAGTGCTGAGAACAGTGCGGCAATGGCCTTTGAGCGACAACTGTGGAGGTTGAGGATATGGACACCTAGTCTCCAGCGGCAGTGCAAGTTACAGGGAGCCGAAGGTGTCGTCCTTCCTCCCCAGCGGCAGTGCAAGTTACAGGGAGCCGAAGGTGTCGTCCTTCCTCCCCAGCAGCAGTGTGTCCTACAGGGAGCAGAGACAGTTGGTCTCTCTCTCCAGCGGCAGGACAATGTTATGGGAGTGGAGACAGGCGGTCTCCCTCTCCAGCGGCAGCCTGTGTTTCAGGGAGAGGAGCACAGCACCCTATCTCCCCAGTGGCAGCTTACCCTACCAAGGGGAGACACCAATCTCCCAGATGGCGCAGAGGGGACCGTGGTCTCTGTGCCCGACCTACAGGGATGCTGGACAGCCTGTCCAGATCCCAAACTACCCTCACAGGGACAACAGGAGGAGGGGGTAAGTACGAATTCCCCTCCCCAGCTAACTCCTAACTTGGCCCCAGGGTTAACAGGGGAGATGTTAACCCCCACTGACCCCCACGTTCCCCTGGCTACTGAGCCGGACTATGTCCCAAGCCCCCCAGCGGAAGAGCTGGCAGCTGGGCAGAGTGCAGTCGGCCTCTGCCCTCCCTTTGTCCCTTGTCCAGAGCCTGATGTCCTGCAGGCTATACCAGCAGAAGAGCTGGCATCAGGGCAGACCGCCGCTGGCCTCTGCCCTACCGATCCCCTTGTCACAGGACTGGCCTGCACCCCCCTCCTCCCAGCAGAAGCGCTGGCATCAGGGCAGAGCGCCGCTGGCCTCTGCCCCTCAAGTCCCCACAGCGTATTGCCCCATCACCCCAGAGGAATACCCAGGTGCAGTCACTGTTTGCTGTGGGTGGGCTGCTCTGGCACTTGCTTATGGTCGGTGGGTGACTCGACTAACTTTGGCACTGACCGACAGAAAGTCAGGTGCCTGGTTAGTCTTCCCCCCGAAGGGGAGATATGTGACGAAGTGCCCTTCGCCACTTGGTCCTGGAGAGGCCTACTTGCCAGCCTCCTCCCCTGTGACTATGACTCTTTCATGTATCTGGCTTTAAAGCCCCTAGTCTACCTTCAGACAGACTATTTATGTAGGCTGCTTTATTTATCTTATGTTTTAGTCACCATGTACCCATTATAGGTGCAGGGTGTGTGTTATGTAATTGTTTATAGTGTGTGTGGGTGTGTGTACTGTGTAATGTATTGCCTGCTCTCTTGTATTGCTGAGGTTTGCTACCAACTAGGTGGGTTTGGCTATGGAGCTTGTCTAGTGCCCTCTGTTGGTAGCAACAGCAATATGCACTACCTGAATTGCAAGACTGGTTCATTTGCATATTCGGGTAGATTTGCATATTGCTAATTCTGCAGGCAGGTGAGATATTTACTGTTAAATATTGTCTCCCCCCACCCCTTTAAACATGTGCCATTGTGTTGTGATAAGTCACTGTGTGTTTCTTGATATGGTTTGACTGTTTGTGATTTTATTGAGGTTTCACAACAATGTTATTGTGGTGACCCTATTGGCTGGTCCCAAGGGAAATAAAGGTTTTGACAGTTCTTCTTGATCCCTCTAAACGTAGCCTTGTCTCGTTATTGGAGGGAGCTGTTATAATCACACTGGGGATTGCTATGCTCTGCATGCTCCCCTGAGCTTGAGTCACTTAGCTCTTTTAAGAGCTTGTTCCTGACACGCTCTCTTTGGAGGAGGGGTCTTCACCACACAGTCCTGGATGCTGGAGGTTCGTACAGGGTGGAAAGAAGAGTTCTTTCCCACACAGTCCTGGAGGACAGAAGCTGATCCAGGGTTGAAGGAAGACGGCGAGACTCCAGTCAAGATACAGCGGTTGCGGAGTCTGCGGTGGTTGTGGTGTCTGCTGCAGTGCTTGGAGTCCTCAGGAAGCGCTAGGAGTATCCATCAACGGAGGGTACTCGGTCAGAGTACAAGGAGCTCCGTTACAGTCACATTCTATGTTTCTATTTTAAGGATCTCAAATTAGGAATCCACGTACTAAAACACAACTCCCTAATTGGGTTACCTCTAATGAATACAATCGCACATAAGGATATCAAATTATGGAGCAATCTACTAAATCCATTTTCTTAATATTGCTGTTTCAGCAATTTAGGAGATATGAATTCCCTAATTTGGTACCGTTAAGTAGGGCAATCCAGCAAAAAGATACCAAATTAGGGAGCTACCTACTACATAGATGAAACTTCAAACTTAAAGGACCACTATAGTACTCGTTTTCCTGGCACTATAGTGTTAATAGGTCCCCCCCACCATCATGGACCCCTCCCGGGCTGAAGTGGAAGGAAGGGGTTAAATTCTTACCTTTCTCCAGCGCCGGGCTCCCTCGGCGCTGGGGAGTCTCCTTCTTCCGACATCATCGGCGGAATGCACATCCGCGCGCGCATTCAGTCCATAGAAAAGGATTTCTCAATGCTTTCCTATGGACGCTGGCGTCTTCTCACTGTGAAAATCACAGTGAGAAACGCCTCTCGCGGCTGTCAATAGGACAGCCGCTAGAGGCTGGATTAACCCTAATGTAAACATAGCAGTTTCAGAGAAAATGCTATGTTTACAGCAGGCAGGGTTAACCCTAGATAGACCTGGCACCCAGATCACTTCATTAAGCTGAAGTGGTCTGGGTGGCTATAGTGGTCCTTTAAGAAAGCCAATTAAATTTTGATCCTTTAGGTAGGTATTTAGTAGAAGGCACACAGCAGGGCCAGAGCTTGTATATATCGGGGGGAAGGGGTAAAGGGCCATAAGCAGGGGGGCCTGGTCGGGCTGTTTAAAGCCCACAGCGCTCGACCAGGCTCCTGCTGACAAAGGCCCATCGGGTGGCACTAAGTGCAGAAGCCTCCTTACGGTGCGGGCCGCTTGTTGTGAAGTCTTGGTGTGGTCCAGAGAGATGCGAGGAAGCATGCGGTTGCACAAAATCTCCCAGACCCGTGCACACAATCAAATTTATGGAGAAGTTCCTCCTCTCCTTCAAATAGGTCAGCAGAACGCAGAGGTGTACTATGTTAGCGAGTTAGTGTTGAGTAAGTACTGTAAGTATTTGACTTAATTCGATTTTTGAAGAAGCTCCAGCCACATGTGACTACCTTGGCTGGCAAGCCCAGCGCGCAAGTTTTTTTTTTTTTTTCTTTTTTAAACCCCTGCAGTGACATTCCGTGTATAAGACGCCACCCAATTTAAAAAAAAAATAAAAAAATAAAGTTACCTGCACTTTTTTCCAAATTCCTATGTATCTTAAGACAAATGGAGATTATTTAGTTACTCCAATGGCCATTAGAGGGAATTCCCACCTGCCACTTCAAAGGCAAACCTCTTAGGTGGGTCCTACACCAATTATTCACCTTGCTTCCTTGAGTTTCTGGTACTATGGTCGTTGCTGCTGCCCAATAGTAGTGAGTCTTTGAGCACAGTACTTGTTTTTTTAGATTTGACCCCCAATTAGACTAAACAAAAATTCTGGGGAAAAAACCCCCCAAAAAACACAGTCTTATACATGTAAAAATACAGTAAATGATTTTAGCCAATCCAATGTTTTCCCCATAGGGATTGGCTGATATCGGCAAGGAGGCTGGATGGAGGTGGGACCAAATGCCGGCTGCCTTTGAATCAATGCATCTCTATGAGGAAAATTCAGCGGCTTCATGCAGAGCATGGAGACGCTAAACGGCACACTGTGCAGCACTGGCCCAGGAAGCCGAATCTGTAAAGGCAGTGTTTACATGAAAACGCCTGCAGGGAATGATTATACTCACCAGAACAACTACATTAAAGGGACACTGTAGACACCCAGACCACTTCAGCTCATTGAAGTAGTCTGGGTGCCAGACCACTTCATCCTACAGTGGTAATTATTATAGCAACTTCTAGTGGCTACCAGACAGCCACTAGAAGGACTTTCTGAATTGAAACGGCACGTTTGGTCTGTTATCTGACGCTGGACAGCATGAGAACCTCCAGTGTCCGAAGTTTTAACCCCTTCAGCTCTGCGGTAGGGGGGCACTGCAGGAGCCTATAGTGCCAGTAAAACAGCTTTAAATCCCTTTAAGGTGTAGTTATTCTGGTGACTCTAGTCACTAGGACACCTTGATCACAGCACACATAATACCAACAATCACGTAGTTTGCCAGATTTTCTTAGAGCATTACCTTTGAAGCATGTTGAATGCATGCATGAATGAAATTAATGGAGCAGGACCTGAGTACCGGCTCACTTGCAGACAGTCTATGCTGATTGTGTGCCAGACAGAAGCGCAGGGAAGCACAATTTTAGATCTGTTTTATAAAGAAATCTATGCATTTACTAGTGATTATATATCTCAAAATACACAGTACATCCACACAGCAATCAAAAACTGTACATATTTTCAAAAGTAGTGCTATATAGCATGTGATATACACTGAAATCCTAATTAAAGTGCACTGTGCCAAAACACATTTTTGCACAGAATTGCACAAAATTGTATAAAGTGCTACCACAAAATTTGCTCCACTCAATATTGCACTCTACTCAAGAGAACACTTTCTAAGAGAATACGCTCTCTAACGGACATTCCCTGAAACACACTCTCCAACCTACACACCTCCTGTAAATTCTTACGGCCCTACGTTCACTTAACTTTTCCTAACTTTTACCACTGGACTAATCCATAGTTCCAGAGGAACAGAAGACATTCCAGCAGCTTCAATGTGATAATTTTATTCTGCCTTTTTCTATTTTAGCTAAAATATTTGGAAGCAAATCGAACAAATATATTCATAGGGGGGAATATTAGCCCGTTTACTTTATTAGAAACTGCAGCTCAAGTAAAGTACACAATAGTGGATATATGGTCAGTAATGATAGAATATCAAAGGATTGTATTCCAATATCTTCAGAAACTATTTTTCCTAAATTATCTTAGTCTAGCTTAAAAACAGACAGGAAGAGGCGGGACTTCCGGTCCTATGGAAACGGTCGCATGGTGTGAAAGCTCCGTGCTAGTAATGGCTTAAAACGACTAAAAAAACGCAGCACTTAGATAACTACCTGATACCTGGGGAGACCTCACCCTACACGATGGCACACCCTAAAGCACAGCGCGCATCGGATTTCTTCCGCCAAGGCAGACGGGATAAAACACAGCCGGAACAAGATGGCGGCGGCTCCCACTCACCAACACTCGCCTCAGACCAGGGATCAGACACAGAGACCACACAGCCTCTTCCTGGGGATATCTCCATGTCAGAGAAAAGAATGTCGGCTATGCTCCAGGAGCTCCGCTCTTCTATGAAGGAGGATCTCCAACTAGCGGTCAATGACATCCGCCGAGAGGTACACGAGGTGGGCAGCCGCTTAAATGCTTTGGAGGAAAAAACTGACGATCTCTGCCTTGCCAATGATGGCATTCTGGAGAGAGTCCACAAATTAGAAGAAGAGCAAATGCACTTAACAGTCAAATTGGCGGACCTAGAAGACCGGTCGTGCCGTAATAACATCAGGGTGCGTGGGGTCCCTGAAACTATTTTAGGAGCAGACCTCCCAGTATACCTCCAACAACTCTTTAAAGCCATACAGCCGACCATGGAACTGGCAGACCTCAGATTGGACACGGCACACAGAGTATCCAAACCTGCTAAACTGGCCCAAGATATACCCAGAGACATTGTCACAAAGCTTCATTACTTTAGCGCCAAAGAGGCTATACTCACAGCGCAACGCCAAGCCACGGCAATGCCCCCCCTGGCTATGCTGATATCTCTTTGTATGCTGATCTGTCTCCCATGACAATGGCTAGACGAAGGGACTTTGTAAACATAACAAAATGCCTCAGCAACCACAAGAATCCCTACCGCTGGGGCTTCCCTACGAAATTGTTAATCTGGAGAAACGGATCCCTAACAAAACTGGATGACCCGGACCAGGGGATGAACAAGCTGAAAGCCTGGGGCCTATTCCCGGACTGAGCGACTACCGGCACCCCTGCACCCCCACGACGAGTGGCCCAGGAGTGGACCAAAGTTCCAAAAAAGAACTGACTGGACTGCTGCGCACCTCCCTCCTGCAACGGACATTACAATTTCACTTACCGGACCCCCTTGGGACCCTACATGGTGAACTTAACCCCCCCAATTTGCTTTTAGGGGAGGGACCAGGTCTGGAGGAGATTGGGTATTTCACCACGTGAGTAAGCAGAGTAACTGCTGCCGACCCATAAGCCCACACTGATAGGATGCTGCTGCCCTAAATATTATATGTTATGACACCCTGCCTTGGGCAACATACTCCAGCCTTGGGGCTGACTCCCCTTCTCTGACGACACGTGTGACCACGTACAGACAGGTCCCCATATGGCCCGGAGCTGCCTACAGGCACGCCAGGATGTCTCTGTCGAGACCCTCCCAGGAGGCTCTCCAACCCACCTGGTTCCAATACCTGCTGTACCCCCCACAAAACATTGTGCTCATACCACAGGCAGCGGCGGGGTAATACACGTTTGTCTGGGGCCCCCCCTTATGCCTGCTAAAAGTATCCCCCCTGACCCCCCCTGACCACTTTTGAACCTGGATCGTTACCCCCCCGCCTCCCACTGAGACTCGCACCTGCGTCCGCGGGTCTGCCTCACCATAATGCTGTCATGCTTTCTGAGATGTATATACTTTCGTTTTGTTCATTGTTTTCCCCCTCAGTTATATGTTATGTTTTACCCCTGCCCACCCACCCCTCTGGAGATGCTGACCACCTCAGGTTATGCGCGTAGTGGAGATCCCCCCCCCCCCACAGCAGAGAGGAAGTCGTGGTTAGCAGCGATGGCATTGGTGAAGAAGGCCATGCACTGCCTAGACCATGTGGAAGCTGCCTATAAACTCTGGATGAGATGGTATCTCAACTCTCAGCGATTGGCCCTAATATACCCAGGTGCACAGCAGACATGTTGGCGCTGGGTACTATGTGCCACATATTCTGGCAATGTCCTGTACTAACCACCTTCTGGAGCCAAGTACAATCGCTGATAGAAACAAGTCTACGGAAGGTGCTCCCACTCACTCCGGAGACCTACTTACTACACATGCTGCCCACAAACCTCTCGCACTCTGAGGCAGCGCTAACCACTCACATCACACTAGCGGCCAAACATTGCATAGCCTCCCTCTGGAAATCAACTACTGCACCGTGAATAAAACAGGTAGTTAGCAGGGTAAACCAAACGCAGCAATTCGAGAAAATATCACACACAATCAAGGGCACCTTAACACGTTATAACCAAATATGGTGAAAATGGTTGGGTCAGCTGAACCAGGACCCAACATACTCTTAGGTCCATTAGCCACCCCGCCCCAGGAGTCAGGGAAGTGCGGGACTGAGTATCAAACACAACTCCCTTAATTTCACGAAGGTGGACGTGGCGGCTGAGCCGAGACTGTGCGAACTAAGACTGTGAGCTAAGACAGTGTTCTGAGACACCACTCTAAATGGTGATGCAGCATCCCGAACCCCTCCATCTACTCACATTCCCTCTCCCTACCAATACCGGTTATCCTCACCCTTTTTTTTTTATTTTAATTTTTTTCCCGTAGTCACACATGGTATCCAAAATAGCCAGATCTGGAATGACTATATACTCACCAGATTATAGCGATATAACATCTGCTGCCATACAATGTACCTACTCCCTTTGTATGTGACTTGCATACCAAGATATGGCTGTAACGCTGCATTCTCTGTGAAACCTGGTTAAATTCTACCATGGTAGAATGTTTACAATGTTTATCTGTTATATAACACTGTAACACAAGTACTGAAACAAACAAAAACGAAATATAAAAAAAAAAAAAGGACGTATTCAAAGCTTAGATATAATTTTGTGACGCTAATTTCTTTTAATTGGTTAATGTAGATTATTGCATTTTGTTACCATTTAGTAAATTAAATTGCATACTGTCCTAGTCAATTTTAAACTGCTTAGATTATATTGTCTGGTTGGCTGGAAATGGTTATTTGAATTTAACAGGTATTGAACAGTTTAAAAAGCATTTGAAGAGTTGAGGACGATTTTCAAATGGTTCAAATGATTGCTCAGTAAACACTTGGCTTAGTTTATCTGTAATTGCAAGTGATTTTATTGAAGTAAGGTGGCTATGTCAGGATAAAATGCTGAAAAGATTTTATGATTTGCTAAATTAAATCAAGTCGTTCATAGAATCAAAAAGAAAAAATTGTGCTAAAACTTGAAGATGAAAAATGGCTTGCAGATTTAGCATGTTTGGGGTGATAACTCATTTAAATTAGTTAAACATGCATCTTTAAGGTGAAAACCAACTTCTCACTGCAATGGTTCAAACCATAACAGCGTTTGAAATGAAACAAAGTATAGCAAGCTCAAGTTCAAAATAATTTTATACATTTTAATATGTTGGCTAAACACATTCCTGTGAACAGGCAGAAGTATGCAGCCTTGCTTTTTCGATTTGATAGAGGAATTTGAGAACAGGTTTTAAGTTTTCTGGAAAGATCATCAATATATTGCTACATCTATACAAAAAAGATCATGTGTCTCTGCTGGACTTTTTATAAATCTATATTCCCAAAGTAAAAGATCCCTCACTTTACAATCACGCCTTATTCACAACATCTCTTTTTGGCAGTACGTACATTTGTGAGCAACAATTTTCAAGTACGAAGCACACAAAGAGTAAAAATAGAAGTAAAATTTCTGGCAAGTGCCTTGACAACTCACTGAGAATTGCAACCACTTTCATCGAATCAGACACTGATGCATTAGTTTCACAAAAAAAGGTCCCACTAGTTTTTGATTGTCCTCTTTTTTTACATTTTAAAATTAAAAATATATATATAAAAAATAATAATGGAGTTTTATTACTTATATACATTAACTATATTATATATTTTATGTGCGACATAAGACATTTCTCTTCACTCAATGTGGCCCTGGGAAGCCAAAAGGTTGGACACCCATGGTGTTGTGGTTATGATCAGTGCTCTATTTGCTGCGAGGCAAACAAGGCATTTGCCTTGGGCTGCACGTTCCAGGGGCTGGCAAAAAAACAATCAAAATGTGAAAATTACAGAAACTGCAATAAATAATACTAGAAAAGCTGCAATTTCTGGGGAAATTGTGTGAAGTGTTCTTGCCTCCACCAGTAGTCTACAACTGGAGTGGGCGGAGTAACTGTTATCATTTATATAGCACATTTAATTGCAACGTTGTTGCACAGTTACATTAACCCCTTAAGGACGGAGCCAAATGTACACGTTGTGAACAAAACAAAATGTAAACAAAACCTGGCATTTGCGCTACATGTCTGTCCAACCGTAATACACCTCTTTCATAGTAAATGCACCCACCCTTATTATATATCATTTTATTCAGGGGAAACAGGGCTTTCATTTAATATCAAATATTTAGCTATGAAACATAATTTAATATGAAAAAAATGGGAGAAAATAAGATTTTTTTATATTTTTTTAGTTCTACATGACATTTTAACTGTCAGTGTCATAATACGGTTTGCTTTTACTGCAATAAAATACACATATTTGTATTCAGCAAAGTCTCACGTGTAAAACAGTACCCCCTATGTACAGGTTTTATGGCGTTTTGGGAAGTTACAGGGTCAAATATAGCACGTTACATTTGAAATTGAAATTCGCCAGATTGGTTACGTTGCCTTTGGGACTTTATAGTAGCCCAGGAATGAAATTTACACCCATAATAGCATACCATTTGCAATAGTAGACAACCCAAGGTATTGCAAATGGGGTATGTCCAGTCTTTTTTAGTAGCCATTTGGTCACAAACACTGGCCAAAGTTAGCGTTAGTATCTGTTTGTGTGAAAAATGCAAAAAAACGCCAATTTTGGCCAGTGTTTGTGACTGAGTGGCTACTAAAAAAGACTGGACATACCCTGTTTGCAATACCTTGGGTTGTCTACTATTGCAAATGGTATGCCCTCATAGGGGTAATTTTCATTCTTGGGCTACCATAGGGTCACGAAGGCAACGTAACCAATCTGGCGAATTTTAATGTGAAAAAAAGAAACACAAGCCTTATATTTGACGCTGTAACTTTTGAAAACACCATAAAACCTGTACATGAGGGGTACTGTTGTACTCGGGAGACTTCGCTGAACACAAATATTTGTGTTTCAAAACAGTAAAAGTATTGCAGCAATAATATCATCCGTGTAAGTGCTGTTTGTGCGTGAAAAATGCAAAAAACTTCACTTTTACTGGCGATATCATTGTTGTAATACATTTTACTGTTTTGAAACACTAATATTTGTGTTCAGCGAAGTCTCCCGAGTAAAACAGTACCCCAATTTACAGGTTTTATGGTGTCTTGGAAAGTTATAGGGTTAAATATAGTGCTAGCAAATTAAATTCCCTATACTTTCGGCATGGGTTGTCAGGCAGGTCCCGCTAATTGTAATTAATTAGGATACCTAATTATGTAAAAATATTACATAAATATATGTGTAGAATTAATATATGTATATATATACATATGTGTATATATACATATATATAATTTTTTTAAATATTTTTATTTATATATAGGTGTATATATTTAGTGATATATATGTATATATTTATGTATATAGATATATATCTTATTTCGTTCTACGTGTATTTTGATATAAATATATATATATTAATATCACAATACAGTTAGAACGAAATAACAAACATCTATATAATTTTTTATTATTTATTTTTAATTATTTTTGTAATTTTATTTTTTTTACGTATTTACATTTTTTTATATTATATATAAATATATATATATATAACAATAATTATATATATATATATTTAATCAGTATTAGTCTACGTGTAATTTGATAGTAATATAATGGAAAATTTATTCATACTTACCGTAATTTTCTTTTCCTGGTCATATGCCATGGCAGCACAACATTGGGTAGCTCCTCCCTATCCCCATTGGACAGGAATAATAATTAAGCTGTATAAGTACCACCTCCTACCCCTCCTTCCCCAGTCATGTTTTCCAGCAATAGCCCCGGGTGGGACCCTTGTGCTGCCATGGCATATGACCAGGAAAAGAAAATTACGGTAAGTATGAATAAATTTTCCATTTTCCTGGCCATATCCATGGCAGCACAACATTGGGTAATACCCAAGCAATAAACCAGGGAGGGAAAGAGACACAGACTCCAAAATTTTGAATGCAAAGTGTATTAACACCACAACAGGTGAAAAAATAGAAATCATGCATTGGATACAGACAGAACTGATTTAGCAAATTGATCAGATATACCTGCTCTAACATCAATTTGGTAGCTCTTAATGAAAGTGTTAGAGGAAGACCATGTAGCTGCTTTACAAATGAGTTCAGGAGAAACATTAGCAGCGGCTGCCCAGGAAGATGAGAGAGCCCTCGTGGAATGGGCTTTAAGACCCCCAGGGACCGGATATCCAGCCGATTGATAAGCCAGAATAATAGCTGCTACTATCCACCTGCTAATGGTAGATTTGGGAGCTTGTGAGCCCTTTCTACAGCCGCAATGAAGGACGAAAAGACTGTGAGAAGTACGCCAAGCAGAAGTCCTATCAATATATATCTGGAGACATCTTACTAGATCCAGAGAAGATAGGTTAGTAGAATTCTCCATTTCTTGGGAGTCAGACCTCAGAGATGGAAGAACAATATCCTCGTTGATGTGAAAGGAGGAGGTGACTTTAGGTCGAAATTCGGGAACCGTACGGAGGACAACTCTGTCTTTGTGAAAGACCGTAAAAGGCTCCTTAATGGATAGAGCATGGAGCTCAGAAACCCTCCTGCCGGAAGCTAGGGCAATCAGCAGAGCAGTCTTAATAGAGAGAGCATGAAGAGGAACTGTGTCAAACGGTTCAAAAGGTTCCAACTTTAGGGCATTCAAGACCAAAGGGAGATTCCAAGATGGAACAAATGGTTTAATAGGAGGTTTTATCTGAAGGACTCCTTTGATGAATCTGATGACATCCGCGTCCAGTGCCCATCGATGATTGGTTAGAGCGGACAAAGCTGAGACGTGCACCTTGAGAGTGTTATAGCTCAGCCCTTTAGCAAGCCCAGACTGCAGGAACTCCAAAATATTAGAGGAGGAAGGATCTTGAATATTAATGTTCCTGTGAAGGGCCCAGTCAGAGAAAACTTCCCACACTCTATAATAAGTGGCCGAAGTGGAATGCTTACGCGCCTTCAGCATAGTGCCTATAACGTCCTGGGAGAATCCTTTACTCAAAAGCCGGTTCCTTTCAGTCTCCAAGCCATGAGATTGAGAGAGACCGGATTTGGATGAAACACAGGACCTTGGAACAGAAGATCAGGAGTTCTGGGGAGTGGGAGAGGAGGTTCCACCAAAAGACTTTGAAGCAGAGGAAACCAGGGTCTTCGAGGCCAATAAGGCGCAATCAAGATGAGAGACACCTGCTCCGTTCTCATCTTCCTCAGGAGCGGGAGAATTAGTGGAAATGGGGGAAAGGCATAGCCCATCCTGAACCTCCAGGGGCTTGATAAAGCATCCCTCCCTAGTGCTAGGTGGTCGTCTTCTTTCGTGAAGAAAAGCTTTACCTTTCTGTTGGCCCGAGTGGCTAGAAGGTCTACTTGAGGGAGACCCCATTTGTCCACAATCAAGCGGAATGCACTGTCTGAGAGACACCATTCCCCCGGATCTATCCTGGATCTGCTGAGAAAATCCGCCAGCTGATTCCGTTTCCCTGGTAGATGGATGGCAGTAAGGCCCGCCAGGTTTCTCTGAGCCCACCACATCAGGTGATTCATGATTTCCATCATCTTGCAGCTCCTGGTACCCCCTTGGTGATTGACATAGGATACCACCGTGGAGTTGTCCGTCCTTATCTTCACCCATTGCCCCTTGAGATGATTCGAGAAGTGTTTCAATGCTTTGAGGACAGCCAGAAGCTCTAGGCAATTGGAATGAACATTGTTTGCCCTGAAACTCCATTCTTCCTGCGCAAAGTCGTGGAGACAATGAGCGCCCCATCCCCATTGGCTGGCATCCGTTGTCACAGTTATCCACGCGATATCTCCTAGTGGAAAACCCTTTGATAGGTGCTCCCTGTTTAACCACCAGATTAGAGAATGGCGTACATTCAGGGAAAGTTTGATGGGTTGGTGCAGGTTCCCGGAGGAGAACTGTCTCAGGAAATTGGCTTGGAATGGTCTCATTCTCCACTGTGCCCATCTGGTCAATCCTATTGTGGAGGACATGGAACCTAGGAGGCTCATTATGGCCTTTGCCGGGGCCACCCTGGATATCAGCATTCTCTTCAATAACATCTTGAGTTTCTGTATTCTTGCTGATGAAAGTTGAACAGTGCCCTTTAGAGTGTCAAAGTGAGCACCTAAATAAACCATAGATTGCGTTGGGTGGAGGTGGCTCTTCTTGGTGTTGATCTTCCAGCCGTGAGCTTGCAGAAACTGAATGCTGGTAATAGCATGGGATGTCAGAGAATCTACGTTGTTTCCTAAGATCAAGATGTCGTCCAGATAATGGTAAATCGCAATGTTCTGTTTTCTGAGCTCTGCAATGAGAACAATCAGGACCTTTGTAAATGTCCTCGGAGCTGTGCTCAGACCAAAGGGGAGGGCCCTGAACTGGAAGTGACCTTCTTCCACAGCAAACCTCAGAAACCTTTGATGAGTTTGGGCGATGGGTATGTGAAAATACGCATCCAACAGATCTATGGACAGCATCCATTGGTTGGGTGACACTACTTTTATTATAGATTGTAGAGATTCCATTTTGAACCTGCGAATGTGCAGATGCTTGTTTAGCCTGTGTAGATCCAGAATGGGTCTCCATCCCCCTGAGGATTTCTTCATTAAGAAGATGTGGGAGTAGAACCCTTGAGTTCTCTCGCCGGCTGGCACTTTGGTGATAACTTTCTCCTTCTGCAAGGAAAGGATGAAGTCTTGTAAGGCCATGCACTTTTCCTTGTCCCCTGGCCACTTTGTGAGGTGAAAAGACTTGCTTGGAGGATGCTCGAGAAATTCTATCAAGTAACCTCTCCGAATAATATCCAGTACCCAACCGTCGCTTGTGGATACTCCCCATATCGGTAGATATTGGAGAAGACAAGCCCCGACACCTTCGGATTTGGGAATTATATAGTCATAAATTCCTCTGGTTTTTATAGGAAGATGAACCGCGTGACTTGCCTCCTCTGTTTCCAGCTGGGGCTCCTCTCCCAGGTTGAAATCTGGAATATTCTCTGCCCGGTTTGTAGGACCTACTGTCACGAAAGGAATGGTACTCTTTTCGGGCACGAAAGGATCCTTTATACTTTCTCTCCTGAGGTAGAAAAGCTTTATTCCCTTCAGCCGCCCTCTTAATGCATTCGTCCAAATTCTTGCCAAATAACATACTCCCGTGAAATGGCAAAGAACACAAACTATTCTTGGAGGAAGCATCGGCTTCCCAAGATCTGAGCCAAAGTGCTCGCCTAGAGGAAATCGAGAAGGACATATTTCTAGCAAGGCTCCTTACCAGATCCACTGCAGCTTCTGATGAAAAATCAATTGCTAGACGCATATCTCTTAGGTCCTCTAAAATGGAAGAACGGCTTCTGCCACTCCTTATGTCCCCTTCCAGCTCCTGTATCCAAACCTTCATAGCTCTCGTAACTGACGTGAGAGCAACGGCAGGGTGGAGACTTGTGCCTGAGGCTACATAGGATTTGGAAAGGTAGTATTCCATCTTACGATCCATAGGATCCCTGAAGGAACCTGCATCGTCCACAGGAAGGGTAGTGTGCTTGGCTAGTCTGACCACTGCAGCATCAACTTTAGGTGGAAAATCCCATGTTTCAGCATCTTTGGAATGAAACGGATATAATCTTGAGAACTTCCCTTTTGCAGATGATCTTCGGTCAGACCTGGACCATTCTTCTTTAATAAGGTCACTAATCGTAGTATGCACAGGGAAAGCCGCTCTCTTTCTTCTAAGATCAGAGAAATAGCGGTTAGATGTAGACGGTTCCTCCTCTGAGGGTTCCTTCAAGGTAAGGGTTTCTCTGACGCGGGCAATTAAATGATCCACCTCCGCAGGTACCAGGAAGTCAGGATCAGGGATAGCCTCCTCCTCCGAGGAAAAAGCTAGGTCTCTCAGAGAAGCTGAATCCATTAACTCTTCTTCAGAGTTTCCTGGAGATAAATCTGAGGGCTCAGAATATCTAGGCCGCTTGTGGGTCTTACCAACCTCTCTTATACCCTGGGCAACTGCATGCTTAATAAGTTGCATAAAGTCTGGTGTTGAATGAGAAGGGCCAGCTGCTGCTGAGAGACAATCTGAACAGAGACGTTTTCCTTCTATGGCTCTGTTATCACAGGATATACACAGCGTCCTTTTGGGCGACTTCCCCTTGGACGATCCTGAAGTCTTTGTACTTTTAGCACTGAAATACAACAAACGTGCTCATTAGTACATTACCTCTCTTTTTTTTTTTTTTTAAAAGGGGATGGCTTACCTATATTGCTTAGATTGTGACCTATTGTGATGAGAAGAATCCGATTCCCT
Source organism: Pelobates cultripes (assembly GCA_933207985.1). NCBI lineage: Eukaryota > Metazoa > Chordata > Amphibia > Anura > Pelobatidae > Pelobates > Pelobates cultripes. The sequence goes on along the minus strand of OW240912.1, from coordinate 416,199,691 downwards.
GGATCCTGAGCGAGAATCCATCTATAAAGAATAGATGGAACAGCGAAACTAATACCAAGAAGAAATATATATAAAAATAGAAATAAGAGGGGATTAGAAAAACTTACTTCGATGCTTGAGAAGGAAAAAAGGAACCTGGAAAGGCGAAGAACCAACAAAACGAGTACAAAAAAAACTTTCCTGAGGAAGAAGCTCAACCTACCCTGAAAAAGAGAACTGGCGCTTTAAGAAGGGTATCTGACGCCATCGCGCATGCGCAAATGAGCGAAAAAACGCGCGAACTGCCCAAACGAATAGATTTGCGCGCGAACGCGCCAATTCGTTAATCGCGTTCGCGCGCATATTCAAATAAAGCCGCGCGAACGCTTAAAAACAACCGAACGTCGCGCATGCGTACAGGAGCCCACGAATGCCGCGCAGGCGCCCATGAGACTCCCGAACGCCGCGCAGGCGCACAGGAACTCCCGAACGCCGCGCAGGCGCACAGAAACTCCCGAACGCCGTGTAGGCACACCAGCACATAGAGATTACAGTTGTTTTAGAGAAGGAGACCGATTACCTACTGTACCTTCAGAAGAATGATCTTACAGGTAAGAACCAAATCATGGAGCCATTACCTTGATTCAGGGGGGAGATTCCAAGTCCGGAAACCAGCCATAGTTCCATGTCATTCCACTTGCTACCTTATTGGAAGAATCATAGGAAGGTAAAACCCCCGGTCACTAAAGGGGTTCTCTCCAGGGGGACACCTTTGCGCAGGGCCGTATACTGGAGACTTCCCAGGGGAGAGAGGGTGAACTCCCCAGGGGTCAGAGGAACTAATCCTCAGGTAAGCCATAAAGAAAATCTAACAGTCTGAAAAGACAGACATGTCCTAGGGATAGGACAGGAAAAAAAAGACTGGGGAAGGAGGGGTAGGAGGTGGTACTTATACAGCTTAATTATTATTCCTGTCCAATGGGGATAGGGAGGAGCTACCCAATGTTGTGCTGCCATGGATATGGCCAGGAAATATAATTATATATATTAATATTTAAATACACTTCGTGTATGTGTAAATGTGTGTGTGTGTGTGTATGTATATATATATATATATATATATATATATATATATATATATATATATATATATATATATATATATATATATATATATATATATACTTAGATATATATATATAATATATATGATCTAAGTATATTTTATATGTAACTGTAATTTTTTTTTTAACTAATATTTTATTTTTTTTACAGGACAGGGGGCAGAGACAGTGTCAGCCAGTGATTTTACATCACTGGCTGACACACAGGATCAGTGATCACAGTGACTGCCTGTCACTGTGATCACCTCCTGCAGATTGGGTAATTGGCCACAGGGGGGAGTGCCTGGGTGGTACAAGCACTCCCCCCTTCCAATCTGCAGGGGGATCTTTGTGCCAGTTACATGTGTCAGCCAATAGGCTGACACATGTAACACTGATCGCAGTGACAGGCTGTCACTGCGATCAGAGCGCTCTGAGATCGCAGTGACAGCCTGTCACTGCGATCTCAGACTTAGCAGATCGCGGTCACTGACCCCAGGGGGACTGCCTGGGGGGCCAGGTAAGTCCCCCGACCGCGATCTGCACGGGGTAGCCGCTGGCCACGTGTGTCAGCCGATTTGAAATCGGCTGACACACGTTAAAAAACTGATCGCAGTGACAGCCTGTCACTGCGATCAGTGACTGCAGATCGCGGTCACCGGCCACAGGGGGGGTTGCCTGGGGGGCGGGCGACTAGCGCCGGCCACATGGGCGGCCATTAAAGTGAGGGCGTACTATTACGCCCGCCGGCGTTTAGAGCCGGCTCCTGCAGGGCGTAATAGTACGCCCTCCGTCCTTAAGGGGTTAATTAACCCCTTAAGGACGGAGCCAAATGTACACGTTGTGAACAAAACAAAATGTAAACAAAACCTGGTATTTGCGCTACATGTCTGTCCAACCGTAATTCACCTCTTTCATAGTAAATGCACCCACCCTTATTATATATAATTTTATTCAGGGGAAACAGGGCTTTCATTTAATATCACATATTTAGCTATGAAACATAATTTAATATGAAAAAAATGGGAGAAAATACGATTTTTGATTTTTTTTTTTTTAGTTCTACATGACATTTTAACGGTCAATGTCATAATACTGTTTGCTTTTACTGCAATAAAATACACATATTTATATTCAGTAAAGTCTCACGTGTAAAACAGTACCCCCTATGTACAGGTTTTATGGCGTTTTGGGAAGTTACAGGGTCAAATATAGCACGTTACATTTGAAATTGAAATTCGCCAGATTGGTTACGTTGCCTTTGAGACTGTATAGTAGCCCGGAATGAAATTTACACCCATAATGGCATACCATTTGCAATAGTAGACAACCCAAGGTATTTTAAAATGGGGTAGTAATCCAGTCTTTTAGTAGCCATTTGGTCACAAACACTGGCCAAAGTTGGCGTTAAGTATCTGTTGTGTGAAAAATGCAAAAATGCCGAATTTGGCCAGTGTTTGTGACTAAGTGGCTACTAAAAAAGACTGGACATACCCCGTTTGCAATACCTTGGGTTGTCTACTATTGCAAATGGTATGCCATCATAGGGGTAAATTTCATTCTTGGGCTACCATAGGGTCTCAAAGGCAACGTAACCAATCTGGCGAATTTTA